>CM041294.1:165046546-166246546 GCA_023052935.1 Piezodorus guildinii | reverse complement strand
TTGAAAATTTCTTTCTTCTTACCAATACATTTCGATCTTCTTTTGCTCCTACTGTTATTATATCTAGCCAGCCCCTTCACATCGGATTAATATTATATATTATGCAATATTTACTTTTTAATTGTCCATTTTATTTGATTATTATTAATGTTAATAGAATAGTTAAACGTTCATTTCTCCACCTATATCCTGTTATGTACTGAATTTGCATTAATTTTATTTATTGCTTGGTTTTTTACTTTATTCTTCAAGTATTTTCATAACTAAATATCATATGATATTAATGGTCGGTTTTTATATTCCATTACTGTTAAATTATAATTGTACGGTTAGCTTTTTTTTTTTCCTTTTAATTGTATTGGTTATTATATATTTTTTCTCAATCCTGATGAAGGCTTATAATGTAGGCTGAAACGTCGGTATACAAATGTAAGTTTTCATTATTAGTGTTTAATTTCTTACCCTCCCCCTCCCTCACCCCCCCCAAACAACTTCTCTGTCATTGAAAAGTACTCTTAACATATATTTATTGGTGTATATTTATTATAATCGTTTTTGTGTAAGAAATCAAGTTATCTTTTGAATAAGTATGAATTGTGTTCATGAGGATCTATACTCTTCAAGTGATAAAAGATAGGCGAAACAGTTACACCGTCAAAAATTGTTGATGCCAATTAAAAAATCATCAAGCTGTGTTTTTTTCTACTTTTAGTTTTTTAAAGAATTAAATAACCTATCGATTAACAAAATTCGGGCATCCCTATACATCCTGATATTTTATTCGATATTTGTATTGTGCTTTTCTTCAAACCTCAAATTGTGAGATGTGATATTAAATGTGTTTTTTCTCGGTCGATTACGATATCTCATTATTGGAAATAATATTTCTAAAATACAGATGATTTACTGAAGAATAAATAAATAAAATAAAAAGATAAAGCATGAAAAAAAACACAGAAGCGTGACGTGCAGTAGGATGCGTGGCAGATAAGCACATTGGGGTCAGTAAATCCGTAAATCTCTCACGCATTGCTTCTTAGGAATATATTTTAACAGTTTCATACTCAATATTTCTATTATTTTTGATTTGAGTTTCTATAATTCATTAAAAATCGAGTGCTACTCATAGAATCATTTAATAGATTATTTATCTATTTTTAATCTGTCTGCAGGTGTTCCTCAAGGAAGTAGCTTTGGACACATTATTTTCATATTGCTGTTTAAAAAAAAAAAAAACTTGTACCCTTTATAACCCATAAAGGGTCTTGAGCTGAGTACATATAGAGATTCGTACTGTTTCTAGTTCAAGGGCCGTGCAATGAGGTTTTATTTTTGTTTTTTGATTTATTTATTGGCACAAAACATCTTGGTCATCTGTGCCAGATACACTCAGTATAAGATACACTTAGATATATAATACCTAACTCACTATAAGATACACGTTTTTTTAAAAACAAACAATTATGGTTTTAGTTGAAATATTAAATAATAATATTAATTAAAATAAATAATGAACCAATATAAGAAATGATAATAATACACTAAACAATAATACACTAAAACAAATAATAATAATACAAAATGAACGAATACATTATGAACAAATAATAATACATAATAGACAATAATGATATACATAATAAGTAATATATGAATACATAAATACAGATAATACATAATTTACAAATAATGCACTCATAAATAGTGGATACGCTCATTTTAGAAAATTAATTTAGACAAATATATATATTTTTTTCAATATTAAATAATAATATTGATTAAAACAGATAATAAGAATAAGAATAATCTATAATAAAAAAAAATATGACAGCGTTAGTAAAAAATAAACATATATCAAGTTATATTAGTAGCCGATATTCAAGAAAACAAAATAAATAATAATAAAAATAAATTAAGATAAATAGAAATAAATAAACATAAAGTAAGTCCTCAAATCGTCTTATAAAAGTCCATTTCAGAAAGGAGGCACATTAATTGGTCAGTTCTATTCCCATCGTTTCCTAATGCAACCGCGACAATGTGTGGTATTCCCTTTTGGTCCAGTTGTCTAGTGTAGAAGGGACATTCCTCGAACACATGGGTTATTGTTAGGATTCCCCTACAATGCTGACATCTTGGGGGCAAATCTTTACATATTAAATGCCCATGTGTTAACCTTGTGTGCCCTATTCTCAAGCGGGCCAAGACCACCTCCTCCCTGCGGTTGCTGCGACTTGAGGTTTTCCAATACTTTACTTCTTTCTTAATGGTTTTCAATTTGCTTGGATAACTGTTTTTCCATGCTTCATCCCATTTCTTCCATACATTTTCTATAAGAGGGCGTGCTAGCTCAGATGGTGTGAGCAGTGCCCTACCACGGCCAGGGAGAGTGAGAGCCTCTTTAGCAGCCTTATCTGCCATTTCATTCCCTCTTATCCCCATGTGACCTGGTATCCACACATAATTGATTCTTTTCCCATTTTCAGCCATTACTTTGGTTAATTCCAGGATTCTTAAAATTCCTGGATGACTGGAATGCATATTCTGTTGTGCTTTTAGAGCGCTCAATGAATCTGAGGCTATGGTGAAGTTCTCTATTGGGAGTGTTCTGGAACAATCAAGGGCCATTGCGATCGCATTCACTTCAGCTGTATAGACGGAACAATATTGATGTAGTTTCGACTTGTAGGTGCATTCTGATGCGACGAAAGCTGAGCCAGTGGATGAGTCTGATTTAGAACCATCTGTGAAAATTAAGTTGTTATTAAATTAAGTTAACTGACTTGTAGCTCACTCGGTTGGAGCGCAGCTTCCTATTTTTGTGTACCCCCATTATGGAGGCCAGGTCTGCCCCAGGTGGTTCTCCATACCCCTCATTGCTGAAATAACAGAATAAATAATATTCTACCACAGCTGGGATTTGAACCCAGGGCCCGGATATGGTCTTATCATAGCATATACACTTACCGTATTGTCAAATAAAGTCGTAAATTTTAATAAATTATGATAAAAAACAAATACTATTCAGTACGCCATTATTTAGTCAATATATTTGGATTTAGAATATTTTTATAGAAGGAATATAATGATATAGAAGTATTAGAGATCGATACAAAACTGTTATTTTTCTACTCCCTCAACTCTACACGGTGCCTATTTAAATTTCTTCAGATATTTATTATTTTTACAGCTCAATTTTTAATCAAGGAATGAAATTGTTTTCCATTGAAGTCTGCAAGGTCTCATCTGATTTATGAAAAAAAGTAAATGTTTCCAATTTATTATAATGTATTTATTCATTTATGAATCCATTTATATGCGAGGCATTCTGATTGCATGGGCTAGAACGAATGGGAATATTTCCGAGGATTATCAGGGCCAAAGCTAAAGCTGGAGTTTTCCATTTCAACGGGGAATAGTATCCAAGTTTTTATAATTTATTAAAATGTTTACCTGTCACTAGTTATGTCTTCAGTTTAAATTGAAAAGATGGATACTTTCGAATAGAGCACTATGTACTATACATTCATATTTTGACAGGCACTCCAAATTAAATGTGTGATGGGCCTGATGTGTGTAAGGGAGTGAGGTTATAACACACAGCTGGTGGGAGCAAAGAGGTTAGGTGAAATGGATTTGTCACTGCCTCAAACATGTTTATATTTTAGTTTTCTTTATATTTAATTTAAGGTCATTTTTATTTATTATTTTATTTTCTGTGTTTTATGATAGTAAAAGATTATTTTATTTTACAGTGGCAAATCCATTGCAACCTCTCACCAGCTGTGGTTTTGATCTATCTCGATTTGTGTGTGCTCCTCATATTGTTTTATTCTTTTTGTATTCTGTTATTCCTTATTTTATTCAACCGTTTTAAACCTTAAGAACAATAAAAGAACCATTTGTACCAATAGTGCCAGGCTGTAGTCATTTCGCCCTCACCTCCTCAAAAGTGGTGACCCCGACGTGATGTGTTAAACTATTTTTTTTCTTCTCTTTCTCCTTTTTTTATTTTTCCGTCAATATCATTATAATGCCATTCGACTTATTAACGCTGGACTTGGAGGACAAGAAAGTGGAGTTACGGAGCGTCCCTGAGTCATGGAACTTATTCCGCCGAAACTCTCGCGACTTGAGGTCTACCGCACTAGTGCGACTCGAACTCACAAACTTTTGAGGAAGTGAGGGCGAAATGACTACAGCCTGGCACTATTGGTACAAATGGTTCTTTTATTGTTCTTAAGGTTTAAAACGGTTGAATAAAATAAGGAATAACAGAATACAAAAAGAATAAAACAATATGAGGAGCACACACAAATCGAGATAGATCAAAACCACAGCTGGTGAGAGGTTGCAATGGATTTGCCACTGTAAAATAAAATAATCTTTCTACTATCATAAAACACAGAAAATAAAATAATAAATAAAAATGACCTTCAATTAAATATTAAGAAAACTAAAATATAAACATGTTTGAGGCAGTGACAAATCCATTTCACATAACCTTTTGCTCCCACCAGCTGTGTGTTATAACCTCACTCCCTCACACACATCAGGCCCATCACATCACTCCCCTCCCCCCCCCCCCCTGAAAGATTATTTTATTTTACAGTGGCAAATCCATTGCAACCTCTCAACAGCTGTGGTTTTGATCTATCTCGATTTGTGTGAGCTCCTCATATTGTTTTCTTCTTTTTGTATTCTGTTATTCCTTATTTTATTCAACCGTTTTAAACCTTAAGAACAATAAAAGAACCATTTGTACCAATAGTGCCAGGCTGTAGTCATTTCGCCCTCACCTCCTCAAAAAATGTAACAAACAAATTATTGTTATATGAGGTTTGTCTACGACAAATTCTTACTTCCGCATGCCCAATATTTAGCTGTATGTTTAAATCTTAAATCAATTTAAGATTTTTTAAATACATTTAGATATGAAAATAAATTGTTGAAGAATTAATTAAATTGAGTTTCAATAGAAACATGTGTTTTATTAAATAATCTATTATGGTATTAGCTACAACAATAATTATGTTTTATCAGCTTTTCATCATACTCCGTGAACTTTTACAATTTTACAAAGATAATAATATTATCTCCAAAATATTTAGCTTTCCAACGGTATATTACTGTTTTTATGTTCATATTAAAAAAAAAACATTTTTTCTTCCAAATCTTTTTCATTGTTACACTGTCACGTATGGTAGTCAACGTTTCGGGGCTTTTTCCCCATTATCAAGACTAAAAAAAAATTTTAAAACATTTTGCTTTTAGTTACAATTTATTAAATAATTGTTTTCATAATATATAATTAAATTAAAATTCTTCGTGAGGAAGCCGGGAGATTTTTCCGGAAAGGAGATCGGAGGAAGGAGAACTGTCACACGAGGACTTACGGTAATCGGGGGAGCGCCACCAACCCTTCTCCCTGTGTTGTGTTGTGAATAATCCTACTGTTCAGGGGAATAAGGACTATATAACTAAGCAATGTATATAATAGATTTAATAGAGTATATATTATGGGTTTTCTATTTTTAATTTGTTTATAAAAATATAATTTGTGTATGTAAAGTGAGTTTTGTTTACAGGGTTTTCTTTAATTAAGTATAAATAGTTTTGTTTTTATAATATTCTAGAGTAGGTTTTTTTATTTTGGTTGATGTAAATATATTTTGTACGTGTGAATTGTTTTTTATTTTATCCTTTAATTAAATATACATGTTTTTATATCTTTATTATACGGGAAACTTTATGTTTGTTTATTTATGGTATGTGTAAAGGTACAGCCAGAATTTAATTTATTTACTTTTCTATAACCTAAAATAATGACTGATTTTATTTTAAAGTTTAAGTTCAATGTTTTCGTTATTTACATATAAAAAAAAATAACGTGGCGCCCTGAATAATAGACCAGGACAAATTTGAACCCACACCCTTCTCCACTGAGTGTGGGCAATCTATGAGCCGAGGGTTACAAAATTCTTCCCGTCCTCAATCCTTACGATCGAAAATCCTTCAAAAATTCAAAAAACGCTCCTTACTTCATCACGAATAAGCTCATCCATAAAGACCTTAACATTCCTTATGTAGCTGATTTGGCCCGTACGAGGTATCAATCCTTCCATGACAAACTCCACTCCCATTCTAACCCACTAGTTTCAATTCTAGCTTCCTCTTCCATTCCTGACAATCCTCCGAGGCGTCTGAAAAGAAGATGGCTTTTATATCTTCTAGTTTAGATTACCTATTGGAGTGCTGCCAATTAGCAGTTTCTCTACATGTCTTTTTCATGTGTTTTATCCAACAGCTAATTTACTAGATGTATTAATCAATACAGTTGTAAATAAATGAATAATAGATAAAAAAAAAAAAAAATCTCATACTCGGTAATTAAATACGGGATGAATGAAATTTTCGATGTTTTGTTTATATTTTTATTTACACCATTCTCGTTTAGATTATCACTTTAGACAATTTTTGTTGAATTAATTTGAATTTATCAAGATTATCATACTATGATCTCTAGGTTGACCTTTTATTTAGAGTAATTATATTCAATGGGATGCTATTCATTCATTAAATTATATTATTAGTATTCTATGGAGTGCCATTCATTCATAAAAGTTTCTTGTAAATTTTCAATAAAAGATTGATGTTGGATTCATAGAGTTAGGGATTAGATATCACAAGAAGGTTACTAAGTGATATCGCCGAACAGGACTCGTGATGTAACACATTGAATAAAATTATATGGGTTTGAATCTTCTTTTTCTAAATGTGTGTAGTTTTTCATATTTAGACTGGGTTCAAAGTAGGAATGAATTTAACACACACACACAACACACAATAAACTATATATATATATATATATATATATATATATATATATATATATATAATATCTAATATTGTAAAGCAAAGAGTTTGTTTGTTGGATAATACATTTATCGAGGAAGGCTATATAACACACGCTGCGACCAATAGGAGTGAAGAATCAGTGGAAAATCTTCCAAAAAAATCTGGTGCGGGCAACACCCGACTTTCACTTACCGTTTTTAGAATCTATTAAAGAATTTTCAAACATAGTAAGATATAAAAATAAGTGATACCATTAAAGATTTAATTAAATGGAATTTCTATAGAAACATGTGTTTTATTAAAAGATCTGTGGTATTATTATCTAAAATGAGCAGTTAGTTTTATCTTCTTTTCATCACTCTCTATTAACTTTTAAAATTCCTTTTTTTCGATTTTCACAAAAACAGTTTCGACGATTTTGATTAAACTCGCTATATCGATGTAAAATTTGGTGTGCTTTAATATCGTGTAGGTTTCATTCTGATTAAAATGGTCTAACAGTGCTTAAATGCCGATATTTTAAATTTTCTTTCTCTAAAGTACCTTTAATTTTGTTGATTCTATTTAAATAACTATAGTATCTTGTTACCACTGATAAAAAACCGGTAAATATGTAAGTTGTGCGAATTGAACATAAGAACAGTAATATACATGTATGATATACCGTTGGAAAGCTAAAGATTTTAGAAAAAATATAATCTCATACACAAGCAGTTAAAAGTTAATAGATAGTGATGAAAAGCCGAAAAAACTAACTGATTATTTTAGATAATAATATAATAGATTTTTTAATAAAACACATGTTTCTACAGAAATTCAATTTAATTAATTATTTTATAGTTTTACGTATTTGTATCTCTAACTGTATTTGAAAATCTTTCATTGATTTTAAAAATGGAGGTAAGTGAAAGTCGTGTGTTACCCGCACCAGATTTTTTAACACGATCTTTATAATTTTCATTTCTTATCAATAATAAAAATTAAAAATTAATGAATATTTTTTATTTGCTATAAAATTTTTATTAGTTGTATATTTATTTATTAAATACCATTGTGTTATTCCTAGAATAAAAAAAAAAAATAAATAAATTTAAAAAAAATCAAGTTAAAACAAAAAGGCTCTTCTTATGCTGGAATTAATTTCTACTTACCTAGAATTAATTTCAACTAATCCTTGAATCATTACACCAGGATAAAATATGGACGTATAAGATGAGAGTGGCCCTTAGAGTATATATGAATACCTCTTTGAGGAGTTAATAATAACCCGAGGAGGTACACTTTGAGGTTAGGGTGACACCCACCGCTACTAACCTCATCATCAGCTCCAACGGTTGTTACATCTAACCTTCTTCCAGCTCCAACGTCATCTTATATAATTATGTCACAATCTGTCTCAAGGTTTCATAATATCAGATATACTTTCAAAAATTGTATTATATATAAAAAATATGGTGCGAGCAACACACGAGTTTCATCTAACTCGGCTGTAAAAATCAAAATCAATCAACTATTAACTACGATTTTTATTGAGTAAAATTACAATCTGTCCCAATTTGGACATCAATAGTAGTGGTGAAAGATATCATACATACTACATTCATACAATATTTACACGGCATAAAATTACAATAAAATATATACACAGTAATGAATCAACACAATAAAGTCAAGAAATCATTCATACCTATATACACATACACACAGTCATACATACATCACATAGAGTGGAGAATCTAGCCAGTGATAGAACTCCAATATATACATATTTACAAAAGGTCGCGGGGTCACTGCCGTTTCAACCTTCTAGGTGGATTGTATGGATGAGTGGAACTGGCTAGGGGTTGAGCTAGATGATTAGGATGATGAATGAGGTTCTAGTAGAATTTGGATTGAATTAGGTCTGAACAATTAATAAAGAATTAGGCCAGCGCGTGAAGAAAAATGGTTCTTAGGCTCAGAAAATATTGAAGTAGTACAGCAGTACAAATATCTAGGGATCACTCTTACGCCTACTCTTTCAATGACAAAACACCTCGAAGAAAAACTGAATAAAGCTAAGGTGGGTTTGAATTTGATTTGGGGCCAGTTTATGGAAAACAAAGATATAGTTCTTTCAAAAAGTTGGAGATATTTAATTCCATTAGTAGGGCAGTTATGTCCTATGGAGCACAAGTCTGGGGTGGGGTTAGTCATGATGCCGTGGAAAAACTACAAAGATTTTTTCTTAAAAAACTATTTAAATTACCAAAATATACTCCAACTCATTTTCTCCATTTTGAAACAACAATAGATCCAATATTTATGTTCACCCTAAAGATGCATTTCGATTATATTATTAAAATTTTGAATTTACCACCACATAGATATCCAAAGATATTAGCATTACATATAGTTAAGAAAAAAATAGCATGGTTCAAAAACATACTTTATCTGAAAGAATCGCATGGATTAAATTTTAACTTAAATCTATTTAACTGTGATGATATTAAGTTATGGAAAAATAGTCTAGCAGCATTAAGGGTTCAAATGCAAAAAGATATTTATACTCAAAATATTATTAAAGTTAAAAATTCTAAAACTTCTCCCTTTTATCCACATTTAACCACAGTAAATTACATTACTGACAAATGTTCACTGGAGGTGATTAGATGGGTAATTAAAATAAGGGGTGATGTATTAAACCTGAATTACAAACATTTCATGAAAACAAATAATAAATGTAGTTTGTGCAATACAAATGAAGCAGATCTTTTTCACTTTTGGGCTGCCTGTCCGATACTTACTGAGCTTAGAAAAAAATATTTTATTTCTAAAAATTTAACCTGGGATCAAATGTTAGAGTTCATAAATGGATAAGATTGGCTGGCGTTAGTTAATTTCTCCAGATCGGCTTTCTCTTATAGAATGTTACTAACGAGAGAGTTTAACTATTAGTGAGTTTGTTAAATTAAATTTAACTAATTGTGACTTTGACTATTTGTGAATTAATTTCAGTACATAAATAACATGGGAAGTGTTTGTTTCTTATTTTGTTATTGATTATTTATATTGATAGATTAAAGATTAATTTTGTTAATAAACACAGACTCCACGGACGGTCAATAGACCATGTATTGTGTCTGATTTTTATTATTGTATTTCGTAATTTGTAATTTGTTTATTTTTTTATTTGTTTATTGGCTTTTTGATGTAATTTTGAAAAATAAAAACAGACGTTTCTATCTATCTATCTATCTAGGTCTGAAATAAATGGAACATTAAGGTCGTGGTGCAAGGTATAGTTGGAGACATAATAAGGAGCATTTACTATTGTACGGAGAACTTTGGATTGAAAGGATTTTAGCTGTCCCGCACATTTTCAAGTCCGTAAGCCCAGATATGCTGCCAGATATGTATTGCCTTGTAGATTAATAACTTGTTGTCAACTGTAAGTTCAGATTTTCTGTTGAGTAGTCGGTATAACTGTCCGAATCGTCGGTTGAGTTCTTGTCTTTTAAGTCTTGTATGTGGGTTCCAAGTCAATCTTTTGTCTAACAGTAAGCCAAGATAACGAACTGTAACTGAGAGAGGAATTGGTAATGAGTTGAAATAAACTGGCGAACAGGATTTTCGTCTAAGAGTAAAGGTTATGTGTTTACATTTGGCTTCGTTCACCTATACACGCCAGATATTACACCAGTGTTCGATAAGGAAAAGATGTCTCTGAAGGTTTAAGGATGCTGTTTTAGGATTGGAACTGGATGATAGGATGGCGGAGTCGTCTGCAAAAGTTACCAGAAAGGTATCAGGATAATCAACTATTAAATAATTTTTTTTTTCTTAACCTTAATGTTTTGTTAGTTTATTTATTTAACGTCACTTTATGCTACTATGGCTAATTGGACGATAGTACGGTGGGAGTCCTAAATTTTGCTTTAATTAGGTTTAATTAGGATAGGGATCTTTAACGAGTACCTGAAATCGCACTCTAGGGACCACGTTTTTACGTCCCCTCCGAAAGACGGCAGAAATAAGTAATTTTTACTCCCATCAAATAATCCTAGAGCCACCTAAAGTTTTGAACCCGTGACATAAGACTTGGGCATGAAAAGCTGTTATGCTATCCACTATGCTAGTGGGTGACCCTTTAGAAATAATTGTGAAATAAGGCGATGAAGCTGAAATAACGCTTAGTCGCTAGGTTTTTTTTTACCAATATTCGGGTACTCACTTTATGATGGCTAGTTACGCTGTAGGACAGTCTACCTATTCCACGGTCACCCCACGGCTTCTTGCCACAGCGGTGATCGAACTCAGGACCCGGATAATAGTATATTGATATATTCACTAGACCACACTGCTTCTTCTTTTACTTCAAAATAAACACTAAGATTTATGGAATTATAGATGGTGTTTCCGAAGAAAACAACTTAAAATCTTATATTTACAACCTCCTACCTAATCATTTCTAACAGGAATTTACATAATTTACGAATTGGAATCTAATATAATAATAGTCTTATTAACACTCTGACATAAAATAAAGACTTCAATCAATTCAGAAATGCTGGGACACCATACATAAAAAAAACCTGACGAGAAAACGTGCTGCTGGGTACTGTCCTTCCTCATGCATTTACATGTCATTATTTTGTTTATTATTTCATCCTATTTGCTGATTGTCACATACTGCTGACAGGTGCAAATCAATAAATGAAGTTAAAAAAAAAAAAAAATATATATATAATTGTTGAAGAAGTAAATGTTAGAAAAAATAGTCTGTTCGTCTTAAAATTATTTTTTTTTGGTGGATTTACTGAAATCACGAAAGGAATGATTATTTTTCTCATCATTGTCGTCATTTTTCTTTTGTTCTAATATTTGTTCGTTAATTATCAGGCCGATTTGCAAAAGAAATTCTTGGATATTTTTTTAAAACACTTTATTTATTCCAGTATCGCGACGTTTCAGCCTCTAGGGCCATTTTCAAGCTTCTGTAAATCAATTAAAATCTTATTGCATTTATATATTTTTCCAACAATTCAATTACAACAACATATAATAAATTATTTTTAATAATTTTGTCACCTACCATGCATATCCATCTCAGTTATCTTTTAATTTTACCGCTTTTCACCAGCGTCGTCATAATTTTTTTAAAAATGTCATTTTTCAAAAAAACCTGTATTCAAAAATATCATATTATTTTTCATCATCCATTGAAAAAGTGGATCTATTTATTCAAAAAAGAAAATAAACATTTTTTCCAACTTACTTAACAGTTTTCAGCCGCCTTTTAGGTGTTCTCGTGCGCGACTGAACTTGGGGTGGGGATGCCAAAGGATTTATATATTTACTCTCTCGATAGTACTTGCATAAAAGGTGTTTAGGTTGTCAACGTCTGTTTGGTGGTTAACTGATTTTTCTAAATTTTTTGTTATGTAAATTGATTCTATGATTCTACGTTTATTTATGTTTTCTTCCTTGTGTAGGACGGAGAAATTGAAGACAAACTAATTACGTATGTGGAAAAACTAATAAAGTATAAATATATTGATAAAAAATATAAAGATAAGATCGTAAAAAGACATTACACAATTCCACGAATACATGGTTTAAGTAAATTGCATAAGCCAACGGAGCCTCTCAGACCGATAGTAAACAATATTAATGGAATCACGGAAAAACTGGCAAAATTCTTAAATCCAGCACTAAACAATTTAAATAACAATAATAACTACGACGTAAAAAACGCAATTGAAGTTAAAGAAAAAATATTAAACTTAGGCAAGATAGAAGCTAACGAATGTTTAGTGAGCTATGATGTTGAATCTCTTTTTACTAACATTCCGTTAAATGAAGTATACAAAATACTGGATAAAAACTGGAACGATATTGAACCATATACATCTATAAAAAATAAGGCAATATTTATAGAAGGGATAAAATTAGTATGTGAAAATGGATATTTCACTTTTAACAATAAATTTTATAGAATGACTAACGGCCTACCAATGGGTGGATGCCTTTCAATTAATCTGAGTGGAATTTATTTAAATCAACTATTAAAAAATGCATTAAATAAAATAAATACAACGCCAAAATTGCTCGTGAAATATGTTGATGATATTCTTGCCATAGTAAATAAAAATGAAATAGATAGCCTGTTAACAAATTTAAATTCAATATCTGAAAAAATAAAATTTACAAAAGAAGTAGAACTTAATAATAAAATCCGATTTTTAGATATAGAGATAAATAGAGACAACATTGGCATTTTAAGTACATTATGGTACAAAAAATCGATAACGAGCAACAGACTATTAAATTGGCATAGCAATCATAGTACGGGACAAAAAATTAATACAGCAAATAATATGATCAATAGAGCAAAGATACTAACTGATAACAACCACATGAAAAAGGTAAAATCAATAATATTTGACATACTAAAACAAAATTGGTATCCCATGAAAATGGTCAAAAAATTATGGTACAAAAATAAAATGAATGAAGACAATAGTACCAATGGACAAAATAATGACATTAAAAATTTACAGGATAGTAATAAAAAAATTCAAGATTGTATAATAGATGTAAAAAATAATAATATTAAAAAAAATGAACTAAATCTGATTACGAATTATTTTAAAATAGATAACAAAATAAAACCAAAAGAAAAAGATACCAAAATAAATAAGCCAGAAAATAATAAAGAATGCAACACAATTCACAATACATATCCTAAAAAATATTATTCAGTAACGTATATAAAAAATCTAACTAATATAGTAGAAAAAACATTTAAAAAATATGATATAACCGAAATTAAATTCGGAAAAAAAACTGTAAATAAAATTGAAAAACTTTATACTAAAACTAAGGACGAAATACCAATACAAAAGATGACAAATGTCATATATAAAATAGATTGTAAAAATTGTGCAAATAAATCATATTATGGACAAACGTCGCAGTGGCTCCATAAGAGAGTACAGCAACATAAACAAAACTGTAACTCGAAATGCACAAAATCAAAATTGGCTACAGGTTTGTCACAACACTGCGATAGACATAAACATAGTTTTGATTTTGATAATATCTCCGTCCTACACAAGGAAGAAAACATAAATAAACGTAGAATCATAGAATCAATTTACATAACAAAAAATTTAGAAAAATCAGTTAACCACCAAACAGACGTTGACAACCTAAACACCTTTTATGCAAGTACTATCGAGAGAGTAAATATATAAATCCTTTGGCATCCCCACCCCAAGTTCAGTCGCGCACGAGAACACCTAAAAGGCGGCTGAAAACTGTTAAGTAAGTTGGAAAAATGTTTATTTTCTTTTTGAATAAATAGATCCACTTTTCAATGGATGATGAAAAATATATGATATTTTTGAATACAGGTTTTTTTGAAAATAAAATGAAATAGATAGCCTGTTAACAAATTTAAATTCAATATCTGAATAAATAGAATTTTTTGAATAAATAGATCCACTTTTACAATGGATGATGAAAAATAATATGATATTTTTGAATACAGGTTTTTTTGAAAAATGACATTTTTAAAAAAATTATGACGACGCTGGTGAAAAGCGGTAAAATTAAAAGATAACTGAGATGGATATGCATGGTAGGTGACAAAATTATTAAAAATAATTTATTATATGTTGTTGTAATTGAATTGTTGGAAAAATATATAAATGCAATAAGATTTTAATTGATTTACAGAAGCTTGAAAATGGCCCTAGAGGCTGAAACGTCGCGATACTGGAATAAATAAAGTGTTTTAAAAAAATATCCAAGAATTTCTTTTGCAAATCGGCCTGATAATTAACGAACAAGGAATGATTATTATGTAATTGATTACCAATTATCTAACGATTATTACACAACTGAAATCCTGCTAACGACTCGTTCGTTATTGGAAACAGTCATAATTACGTCTCCATTCTCTGTTTTTAGATCAACAATGTCTGGAAGATTTTAACACTGGCTGTAGACAACTTTTGTAAAAGCGTGATCAATTAGGTCCTCAAGATAAATTAACGAGTCGCTTAACGAAAAAAAATCAATAACAAACTTTTAAAAAATCAAACATATTAATTACATTAAAAAATTAATAACTATAAACTTATCAGTATATGTATATACAAATGGTCAGTTCATATGTAGGAAAGTAGAGACTGAGGCCAGCGGTAGTTCGGCACGCCAAAGGTTGAGAGTTCAAATCCGAGTTCCGGTAGGACCTTTTCAAGTATATAATTAAATAGGGATTCGCTCACAATCTTCTCCATGTATGTGACTCGTCAGCAAAATAGAGGCAATTTACAAAAAATAGGCACAGGGGGTTATAACCCTTCCCTGAATGTTGGTGTGGAATCCTAGGAAATTACACCGCACGGTCAAGGATCTGCACATCCTATCGTGCAAACCGAAAAAAATAAAAAAGAAATAACATAGGCTGAATAAGGAATATTCACGGATAATTTTGATCTTTTGTCAAGTAGACGGGATAATAGTCCAAATCGTCTGTTTTCTCTCAAGTCCAATGTGGGTCTTCCATGTCAGTCTTTTGTCTAAGTTACAGTCCCAAATATCGTACTTCTTCTGATGTTGGAATAGGTTTATCCTCGAAATAGACTGCTGGACATATGTAATGTAATGTTAAAAACAAAACAAAAATTAAATCATAATTGAAATATATATATTGAAAAATAGGGGACCAAAAAGAATAACGTCAGAGTAAGTTGTCTGGCATATAATCTGGTCCTCATGACGGAATTTGCGGATGAAGCAGTAGAGCAGCTAAATACCCTGAAAGAAAGTTCTGAAAGAGTCGGTTTGCAGATCTTTCGAAAAGACAGAGTTGATGACTACTGATCGAAACTTTCGAAAAAAAAAAACATTTAAAACAAAGTATGGAGAAATCAGGGTCACCAACAGCTTCAGATATCTGGGGGAGATTATTTGTAATAATGGGTCTGAGAGTAAAGGTACGGAGGAGAGGCTGGTCAAGAAGGAAAGACTCAGCTTTGCCACCGGTGGCCTATACTGTAAAAAGGCTCTTTCAATAAAAGCGAAAATAAGGCACTATAACACCGTTTTCAAACCGGTTATTATGTATGGAATGGAGACCGCTTCTCTTCCTAGCTTAAGGAAACTTTTGGGAATTGAGAGGAAGATCTTAAGGAGGATTTATGGGCCGGTAAAGTTAACAGAGGGATATAGGCTGAGGCCTACCAGAGAACTTTACAAAGAAATGGATGGCCTAGAAACGGACATTAGGTTAAGGAGGCTGCGTTTCAACGGGCATATGGATGATCCCGGTAATGATGAGGTATGGATGAGCCCAAAAAGAATAAATAAAGAAATCTTTGAAAAAATGTAGAGATATAAAGGGGTCGGAGGATACATTCAGCAGATGAGGAATGAGATAGTGAGGTTGGGAATCTCAACACAGGATTGTGTCAATAGAGATGAATATAGGGAAAAATTAGGGAAGATACAGGCCCTTGTGGGTGAGAAAGTGGAGAGTTAGGGGGAAATGATATTCGTGTATTTTAACGCCATTTCGCGTAAAAAAAAAAAAAAAAAAAAAAAAAAAAATATAATAAAATAATAATATAATATATATATATATATATTTAATATATTATCATCATCATAAATCCGGCGCTACAACTCGGTGACGAGTCCTGGCCTCCTCCACCAGCCCTCTCCAGTTATTTCTATCCCGTGCAGCCGTCATCCAGTTTCTCACTCCCAGGATATCTCTTGCATCTGCTGTCACACCATCTGTCCATCTAAGTTTCGGTCTTCCTCTTCTTCTGATGCCGTGTAGAGGTTCAGTCATAACGGCCTTAGGAATCTTCTCATCCTCCATTCTTGCCACGTGACCAGCCCACCGCAGTCTGCCAAGCTTCAAGGTCATAACGACATCATTGTCCTTAAAACCTGTATAGAGTTCATCATTGGTCCGCCTCCTCCAATGTCCATTGAGATGAACTCCGAAAATTCGTCGAAGTACTTTTCTCTCAAAGACTTGTAGGTCATGTTCAGTTATTTTACTAATAGCCTATGTTTCTGATCCATACAACAGGACTGGGAGAACCAACGTCTTATATAGATGGAGCTTAGTCGGCCTGTCTAGGAGCTTAGAGGCCAAAGTAGCACCTGTTTGCCATCAAAATTCTTCTTTTCACCTCCACTTCTGGTGCATTATCTTGCGTTACAAGAGAACCCAGATAAGTGAACTGGGCCACTTTTTCAAAGTTAAAGGGGCCAACATTGATGGTCTCACCGGGTAGGGGTTCTTCTCCTGTTGCCATGTACTTTGTTTTCCCCGCGTTTACCTCCAGTCCAAGCGTTCTGGCAGCCTCCATTAGGGCCAAAAATCCTTCTTTGACAGACTGCAACGACCGTCCTATGATGTCAACGTCATCCGCGTAAGCTAATAGCTGGATCATATGATTGTAAACGGTGCTATTTGTTTGGATACCAGCGTCCCTCACAGCTTTCTCAAGTGCCAAGTTGAACAATAGGCATGCTAACGCATCTCCTTGGCGGAGCCCTTTCCTTGAGGAGAACTCTTCCGTTCGATGCCCACCTACCTGCACTGTACACTTCACATCCCTCATGGTCATCTTTATTAGCCGTATCAATTTATCGGGGATACTGAACCCTTCCAGGGCTTTGTACAGTTTTTCACGATTAATGCTGTCATAAGCTGCCTTGAAATGGACAAAGAGATGTGGGTTTTAACTTGATGTTCATTTCCTCTCTCTAGAATTGTTCTTAGAGAGAATATTTGATCAGTAGTTGATCTTCCCCGTCTAAATCCAGCTTGGTAGGCACCAAGCTTCTGCTCTGCAAATGGTAGGAGACGCTGGAATAGTATGCTTGATAGTATCTTATATCCACAGGAGAGAAGAGAGATACCTCTGTAATTCTGGCACTGAAGTTTGTCTCCTTTCTTGAAAATAGGGCATATTATTGATTTTCTCCAATCTTCAGGCAACACTTCTTTCTCCCAAATGGTTAATATAAGACCTTGAAACCTCTTCAACAGCTCTCCACCTCCATATTTGAAGAGTTCAGCAGGCATGTCATCAGCTCCAGGGGCCCTATTATTCTTTAGCCGATTTATAGCATCCATTATTTCCTCATCATCGGGTGGTTCAATGTTGGATTCTTCATTCATCATCTTCAATTCTTCACTTGAATGCAACTCAGTGTGATGTGCAAAGGGTGCTGAACTGAGAAGATCCTCAAAGTAATTTTTCCATTGCGATAGGACGCCATCCTTGTACGCAACTATGTTCCCATTCTTGTCTTTACAAATTTCTGGCACCGTTGTGCGGGGACGTCTTCTTCTATTGATACTTCTGAAGAAGTCTCTTGACTCTTTCTCCCTCCAGAGCTCTTCTAGTTTCCCCAGTTCTTCCCTCTCTCTTTGCCTTTTCTTACTTTGATGGAGTCTCTTTTCCTCTCTCCTTTTTATTTTATATTCCTCTACAGCTGTACGGGTCCTTTGTCTTTGTCCTTGTAGCAATGCTTTTCGTGTTGGTGGCTATTTCACATTCTTTATCGAACCATGTCGATCTCGCTTCCTTTTCTCTTGGCCCCAGCACGATATCAGCTGTTTCCTTCATTGCGGCCACACAACTGTACCATAAAGATTCAACATCAGCCATGTGCACAGCTTGTGATCCGATACTCTTTGCTAGCTGTTCGGAGTACAACTGTTTGGTGTCAGTATCTTGTAATTTCTTAAGATTATAATGGTTACATTTTAGGGCCATAACTCCAATCCTTTTGAATGATAGCCTTGGTGTGAGATGGGCAATACACAAAAAGTGGTCTGAATCCACATTGGCGCTTCGAAATGTTCTCACATTTTGAAGACTAGACTTATGCCTTTTATCGACAAGGATGTGATCTATTTGGTTGACATGTTTCCTGTCAGGTGTGGTCCAGGTACCCTTGTGGATGTCTTTATGTGCGAAAAGGGTACTTCCAATGACCATGTCCCTCGACGCTACAAAATTAATAAGTCTTACTCCATTTTCATTAGACTGGTCATGGAGACTGTATTTTCCTATCGTTGGGTAATACATCTCTTCTCTTCCTATTTTTGCATTACAATCTCCAGCAATAATTTTCATATCATACTTACGACATTGATCAAGGGTTCGCTCCAGTTGTTCATAAAAAGAGTCCTTTTCTTCCTCTCTCGTGGTCTCTGTTGGGGCATATATATTTATAATACTAAAATTATAGAATTTTCCATGAATTCTCAGAACACAGATCCTTGGATTAACAGGTTTAAAACCAATGACCAATTCTCTTAGTCGCCCTCGAACAACAAACCCCACACCGAATTCATGGAGGGTTTCACTGCAACTATAGTAGATGGTGTGTCTTCTTTTCTCAAGAATATCCTGGCCGATCCACCTGATTTCCTGGATGGCAGCTATGTCCAGTTTGAACCGATCAATTTGATCTAAGAGTATAATTTCAATGCTCCGGGTCTACGTAATGAAAGAACATTCCAATATCCAAGGTTAAAGGTCCTATAAGGGTTGCCGGGTTGTTTCCGTTTGTGACAATCAATATCCGAGGCTGATTTAGGTTCCTGTGAAATTTAAATTTCAGGCAGGGGGGCTTCTAACCCTCACTCCGTGCCCTAGTATACTGCTGGGGCTGCCACCTTGGTGCATGTATACCTGCACCCCCATCCGGGGAGGCTACCTAGGGAAGGTGGCTCTAGGGTGTGTACTGAAGATGACCTTTATTTATAGTGTAGAGGTGTGTGTAGTGTACTGTAATACGTGTAGATGTGTGGGCGTCAGTGTACTGTTCCCCCAACCTGGAGGACCAGTGGCTATTTGCGGTACTAAGACCGGGCGATGGGCCCGCCACCTCCCTACGCCTAGGGATATATATAACGACATTTGTATCTTGTATCTCATTTACTAGATGTATATAAAAAAATATATATATATATATATAGTTTCAAAATTACTATGGCAATGATACAATTATGGTACTACAAATTAAGGAAAGAACCTGACAGCAAAGCTAATCTTGACGAGTAATTAATCAAAACAGTGTGTATCCAAGAATAAACTCAACCCATGAGACCAGTCATGACTTATAGGAGTACGCCTTTTTAGTCAATATGAAGTACCTAAAGAGCTATAATTATTGGTATTGCGATCGTGAATATTTTCGAATTCCAGTTTTCAACGGAAATACAAGTTTTAGGGTCCCCTGAGTCCAAATAATCAAGTCCCGAAAGGCCTGTGTGTGTGGTAACTACCGGGCGAAAACTGAAAGTCCTATGAAACTGAAATTTCATATTTAAGACAACTATACGCCCGAGATGTAACTAAATCATTTTCTTTAAAATCAGCTGACCGGGAGATGTACTTTATATTATGCATTTTGCACGTTTTTACGATTTTCTAAAAAACGGCTTCAACGATTTTGAGTAAACTGTATATATCGATGTAAAATTAAATGGGCTTTAGTATCATGTAGGTTTTATTCTGACTGAAATAAACTGACAGGGCTTAAATGCCGGTATTTTAAATTTTCTTCCTCTAAAGTACCTTTAATTTTATAGATTTCAAAAGAATTGGAACATCATCTCAATAGCATTGATAAATAACGGATAAATATACAACTTTAGCCAATTTGATAAACAACTAAAAGAGAAAAGGCAAACATTTTTTTTTTATGCAATTTTTGTGTTTTTGAACACAAGCATAGTAATATAGATGTATAATATACCGTTGCATAGCTAAAGATTTTAGAAAAAATATTATCTAATGCACGGAATTATAATAGTTGATGGAGAGTGATGAAAAGCCGATAAAACTAACTGATTATTTTAGATAATAATATAATAGATTTTTTAATAAAACACATGTTTCTATTGAAATTCAAAATAATTATTTATTTAACAAATTATTTGTAACTTTAAATGTTTTTAAAAATCCTTAAATTGATTTTAACAACGGAGGTAAGTGAAAGTCATGTGTTGCGCGCACCAGATTTTTTAACACTTTATGATTTCTACTCCTACCTATTGTAGTATTACGATTGTGAAATAACTTTTTTTAGTTTTGTTGTTTTCATTGTTTTTGACGACTCTTGTTGACAGATTTAATCCAGATTTTGGTTGACTTTCTACTGAAAAGGTCAGTCAGCATTTAGCGTCCCAACTCCCACTCACAGGAATAAATACTAACCCATTTTTAAAACAAACACTAGCTGAGTCTCGGGACCAACACCCTCTGTAAGGCTCGGCAAACAGTTTTACCTTGTTAAGCTTTTCAAGTTTGCTCTCGTAAAATATTTTTTCTCTGTGCACAAGTCTCCATATAGAAATGCTTTCATAAGTTATTAAACAATCTTTATTACATTTTAACTTCAAAATTTTTGTATTTTATTTTTTAATTTATTTATTAGAATTTACAACTTTATAATAGAATACAACAAGTAAATTTGAGTGGAATTTAAAAAGGCATGAAACACACTTAGAGAAGCTTTCTAATGGAAACACTCTAAAAATATCCTAAACTAGAAGGTCTATGGGCTTTCTTCTTTTCAGACGCCTCGGAGGATTTTCAGGAATTTAAGAGGAAGAAAGGATTGAAACAAGAGGATTAGGGTGGGAATGGAGTTTGTCATGAAAGATTGATACTTGGTTCGGGTCAAATCAGCTGCATAAGGAATATAAAGGTCTTTATGGATGAGCTTATTCGTGACGAAGTAAGGAGCATTGAGGATTTTACGAAGGATTTTGGATTTTAGGAATTGGATACGGGAAGAATTCGATGGTCATATAAATGAGTCTTTTGTAGTTAAGTAGAAGATTAGAACGTTTGTCTAGTAAGTGTTGAAGTAGTCGAAAACGTCGTGCAGTTTCTTGTCGTTTCAGTCTTGTGTGAGAGTTCCAAATAAGGCGTTTGGGCGTTCGCTTAAGGTGCAGTCCTAGATACCGGATCTGTTCAACCGGGACAAGAGGAGTATTATTGAAGGAGACAGTAGGGTTGGATGTCATGGGTTTACGCCGAAGGGTATGTGGTCTATATTCTTTCTTTCTTTAGTTTATATTTATTTCTTTTTTTTTCTGTTATCAATTTAATTTAAATTTTTCAATCTAAGGAATAATTATAAATGTGTCATGTTTAAGGGTGTCTTTTGTATGAGACTAAACCCCCTTTTTTTCCACTTGTATGGCTCATGCGGGTGATATGGAAATAATGAAATATTAAAAAAAAAAAAAAGAAAAGTCCGATCATGTTACCGATCTTAGGGTCATGGGAAGAATGGCTAATGAAAAGGAGCTGCGTTTTTAAATAAAATCTCGTAATCTGAAATATTTAGGACATAAAATGACAAACAGGCAGCGGTATAACTTGTTGCAGTTGATTTCCAGAGCAAGGTGGAGGGCAAGAGGAGTAGGCGAAGGATATTCTGGTTGAAGAACTTGCGAACATGGTATAATACAACAACGGTAGGCCTTTTTCGTGCACTAGTTAAAGTACGCATTGCCTTGATGATCGCCAACATCCGTAACGGATAGGCACCACAAGAAGAAGAATCAGGAATATCTAAGAAAGACAGATAACGGATAAGTTGTTTAGTGTGGGCAGGGAGTTTAGACTGAAAGGAGGTATATTATATTAGACGGTCTAGGTCTGGGATAAATGGGATGTTAGGGTCATTATAGGTGATTTGATTTGTGACGAAATAAGGGACATCCAGGATTTCTGATTGAATACAGGAGGCATTGGATGGTCATTAGGCATTATAAGCAGGTAAAAGGGAATACATCTACTTTGACGAGGTCTAATGCGGACGGTTCTGAGAGATACACTAGCATTGTCGCATTCTCTAAGAGCAGGAAAACAGCATTGATCCTAGTGTTCTAAAAGAGCTTATCCAGTGGACTGTAAGTTTATACTGCTTGCGTTTTGACGTTTGAAGGGATAAACGGTTTCCTAGAATTAAGTTTTGGGCATGATATCTCTGATTTAATTTAAAATACACCTATGTTCTCATTAATGGATAAATAATTTTGTTTTCATAATACTTAGAAAATGAATCCGAACAATATAATTAGTGATATTAATGACACTATGTACAATAATCACTTAAGTTTATGCCCTATGGTTGGAGAAAATTTAAAATATCGGTATTTAAGCACTCTCGGAATATTTCCAACACAATAAACCCACGTGATATTATAAACCCTCGATTGATATCAAATCTTTCAACGTTATATTACTGTTATTATCTTCAAAAAAATACATTAAGAATATGTTTGTACTTTTCACCATTAGTTGATTATTAAATTCGTTTAACTTGTACATGTTAATAAGAAGATATAGTTATTTTTTTGGATCCTACAAAATTAAACGTTCTTTAAAAGAAGAAAATTAAGAAATTCGGCATTTAAGCCCTGTCAGATTATTTAATCAGAATCAAAATGAAACCTATGTAGCGGATGCTTCACGCACTCGCTCACAGACAGCAGCGGCTACTTGGGTCACCGGCCAAATATAAGAAGACGCTATATTCAATAACATTGTATGTTAACGCCACTTATACCAGTATATTTAGCTTTTATAAATTCCTCACATAATTATCAAGTATTCATTGATCAGCATGATAACAGAAAAACATATGGTTTTATATAACGGTTGGAACAGATATGATAAAAACTTCCAGTGTGTGATTATTAACTGTTACCTATTTTGTTAATATATAACACGTTTACCTTTAACTTGTTTGTTTACCTATTATCTCTTTTACCATATTCATTTCTTCAATCATCGTTTTGCAAAATATAAATCAACTTCAAGAAAAACGGTCCTACGAATCAGCACAGCTTTCAGGCACAGCGTAAGGAGATCCTAAGGACGACCTCGCTGGCCCCAACATTGTATATTGTACTAATTAATGCCATTGTAAATATTTGTATCCATGTTACTGATTTATGAGAATAAATAAACCCTTCAAGGTAATTTGACCTAGGGCCAAGACACTAGTCTGGTAGAAAAACTCACACTATTATTTATTGACATGGTGGACTAACATTCCCATGAGTCAGCTCAGCTCTTCAGACCACCATCCTGCTTCTACCAGGTACCATCACCCTAGACCAGAGGATTTCTGCCTTTCTAACATAATGTGGTCTATATTTTTTAACATCCTTCATTTATCTTCTCTCCTGCTTTCTTCCTACAAGTGCTTAATTCCTACAAGGTGCTATTTACCTAGGTCAGGATATCTCTGCCTTTGTAACATAATTTTTTTTTCTCTGGCGCGACAGGCCGTGTAGGCCCTTGGCCTCGTGGTACAATCTCCTGGGAGAATATACTCACGATTCACGATGTGATTTAACAGGGTAGGGTCATCACTCCTTACGCCTATTTTTTGTGATTTGCCACCATTTGGCTGACGGGTCTCACATACCTGGGGGAGAGGCTGTGAGGGAATCCCTATTTATTTATATCCTTATAAAAGCCCCACTGGGCCTAGGATTCGAACTCGCAGCCTCTAGCATGAGAGACTAGCGCGCTAGCCACTCAGCCACGGGCTCCCCGCCTTTG
Source organism: Piezodorus guildinii (assembly GCA_023052935.1). NCBI lineage: Eukaryota > Metazoa > Arthropoda > Insecta > Hemiptera > Pentatomidae > Piezodorus > Piezodorus guildinii. The sequence goes on along the minus strand of CM041294.1, from coordinate 166,222,067 downwards.
TAACATAATGTGGTCTATATTTTCTAACATCCTTAATTTATCTTCTCTCCTGCTTCCTTCTTATCCCCCTCAAAGGTTGGAGTACAAGGCTTCTATCCATATGCACCTCTGAGGAATCTTATCTGCTTCTACCACATGGGGCGTTTCCTTCCTAGCCAGTCCCCTCTGCCAAATAGTAGATGTAGATCGGCCATCTACCTGACAGAGTTACTTCATACCTTGTGCTGCGGTACGTGCTTCTACCACGGCGAGAACTATTTCATCTCTCACTCTCTTTCCTTGTATGCACTCGCATTGTCGAGGCCTTATGTGACCCTTCTTGTCCATTATTATGATATTATGTGGTAATAACCATACCTCTACACCCACATGATATTAAACCCTATTAAATTTTACATTTGGATAGAGAGTTTAATCTAAATAATTTGAGCTGTTTTTGAGAAAATTGTAAAAAGGAGCGAAATGCTTGGTGTAAAGTGAATCTTCTCTTTCACCCACTATGATGAAAACGTTCGTGTAACATCTTAGGAATATGCACTCCTAAAATATAATATTTCATTTTTATATAACTTATCATTTTCGAGATAGCCTTGACACACACACACACACACACACACACACACACACACACACAACATATATATATTATATACACTCATATTTTTTTATAGGACTTAGTCAATTAGACTCAGAGGACCCTAAAACGTTTATTTTCATTGAAAACTGGAATTAAAAAATTTTCACGATTTAAATACTTCCCCGTAATATATATTTCATATTTTATACATATTAAGGAAAAGTAAAATATTTCTATGAAAACCCTTAATTTATTAAACAATCTCTAACCGATGGGATTCGACACGCCCCACTTCCTCACCCCATAATATAATGGAATCGTAGAAATGACAGATGAGAAAGCTCTCAAAGATATTATTGACATTTATCGAGAGAAATGTATTGCCTCAACTAGATGGAGCGAGGGGAAGGAATGTCGGGACGTACATCGGTTCCGATATTGAAGCATCTCTTCTAATGGAAAAGTTCTCCCATCTCTAGCTTAGTCTGTATTTTTTATTTTACACACATATTTTCGCGTATAAAAGTGTTGTATCTCACAGTTCTCAAAATTATTCAGCTCAAGTGTGGATTTATCCTGGTTCCCGAAGAAAATTACTACTAGGTATGTTCTTATTCTAATCCTTGAGGCCCAGAAAACCTACCGATATAATAAAATCACGCAATCATTCATATATCCTATATATTCACATAGCCTCCTTAAATTTAAATCCTCAGTGTACTTGCTGGAAACAAGATCGCGCCATTCCGTCCTTATTATCCCCTTTACATTCAGTGGGTGTAGGTGAAAGTGTTTATTTTTAAAAATACTTTGCTCAAATTATTTGGTATACAACACCAAAGTGGCTGTAGTTATTTAAAACTAATAAATTTATTTCTATGATGTTTAACATTTATAACTAGAAAAGGTATTAAATGTTTTTGCACGTTCAATTTGCTTGCTTGTATCAGCTTCAAAACCAATGTTTTTGTGGGACATCTCGATTAAACATTATCGCTTCACTACTTATGTAATTTTTGAGATTCTAGGAAGACCAAATAAATGTTAACTTTCTTTTTACACTCACTTGTTGTTAAGTATAAATAGTAAAGTATTGAGGTCGTGAAAATTTTCGAAAATAAACGTTTTAGGATCCCTTGAGTCCAAAATCATGCAAATTGGTCTGTCTGTATGTGTGGTAAGTTTGGCATGATATCGAAAAGTCGTGCGGAACAGAAATCGCATATTTAAAACAACTATAAGCTCGAGATGTTACAGCCAATTTTTCATCATAATCGACTAACCTGAAGAGCCACTTTAGCTCATGCGTTTTGCATCTGTGTACGATTTTTTCTAGAAAAACAGTTTTAACAATTTCATTTAACTTGCTATATCGATGTAGAATTTATAAATTTATTAGTGGGCTTTGATATAATGTAGGCTATATGTGTTGCGTTCTAATTGAAATAGTCTGAGAGGGCATAACTGCGGATATTTAAAAAATTTCTTATTCTAATGTACCTTTAATTACGTAGATTCGAAAAAAAAATTAACTCTATCATCTTAGATATGATAAAAAAAACGAATAAATATATAAGTTGAACGAATTTGACATCCAATTTAAGAAGAAAAGAGTAAAACTATGTTTGTAAACACTTTTACTTTCACTTACTATATATAGTGAAAATTTTCGAATTCCAGTTTTCAACGGAAATACACGTTTTAGGGTCCCCTGAGTCCAAATAACCAAGTCCCGCAAAAAGGTCGTGTGTGTGTGTGTGTGTGTGTGTGTGTGTGTGTGTGTGTGTGTGTGTGTGTGTGTGTGTGTGTGTGTGGTAACTCCCGGGCGGAAACGGTAAGTCCTATGAAACTGAAATTTCATATTTAAGACAACTATACGCCCGAGACGTGACAAAACCTTTTTTATCAAAATGAGTATACCAGAAGAGCCACTTTATACCATGGATTTTGCACCTTTTTTCGATTTTCTCATGAACGGTTTCGACGATTTTGATTAAACTCGCTATATCGATGTAAAATTTAATGGGCTTTATTATCATGTAGGTTTTATTTAGATAAAAATGGTCTGACAGGGCTTAAATGTCGATATTTTCTTCCCCTAAAGTACCTTTAATTTTGTAGATTCAATAATAATAACTAGATTATCTTGTTAACGCTGATGAAAAACTAGTAAATATAAAAATTGAATAAATTCGATACCCAACTAAAGGAGAAAACAGAAAAATAGTTTTTTAATGCAATTTTTCGTTTTTGAACATAAGAGCAGTAATATACATGTATGATATACCGTTGGAAAGCTAAAGTTAATATAGAGTGATGAGAAGAAGATAAAACTAACTTATTATTTCAGATAGCAATATAATATATTTTTTAATAAAACACATGTTTCTATATAAATTTAATTTGATTTATTCCTTAATAGTTTCACGTATTTTTATCTCTAACTGTATTTGGAAATTCTTTCATAGATTTTAAAAATCGAGGTAAGTGAAAGTCGTGTGTTGCCCCTACCAGATTTTTTAATTTGTTTGAACATAAGAATAGTAACATAGACTATAGAAGAGAAGGCAGATGAAGAGGAAGCATTAAATTTGTGATATTCGAGTGGTCTTTAAGGCCTTTTTGTGAAAAAAAAACAACAAACAAATGAAACATAGACTAAACATAATATACCGTTGGAAAGCTAAAGATTTTATAAAAATTATTATCTTATACACTAAGTTGTAAAATGTAATGTAGATATGATGAAAAGAGAACAAAACTAACTGACTGTTGTAGATAATAATTGCTATGTTTTTGCCCGGCTGCTTTTCTAAGGCAGCGGTAGTTTCAAAAACAAGCTTACTTACTATATTTAGTCAATATATAAACTATATTTAATGATAACATTAAAGTTAGAATCGGTCATAATTACTCCGAGAGATTTGAGGTGCGATCAGGTTTGAAACAGGGTGACTCCCTTTCACCTGTTTTGTTTAATATAGCCTTAGAATATGTTATAGAAAAGGTGATGTGTACCGAGAAAGGCTTAAATATGGGTGACAAGATTCCGGTTTTGGGGTATGCCGATGATTTGGTACTGCTAGGTGAAGACACGGAAACTATACAAGTGTGTTAATAAAAACCGGTAAACAAATAGGTCTCGAATTAAATACCGATAAGACGAAATATATGATTAGTTGCAGAAATGGTGGCGATCTTGATGATATTAATATTTCAGGTCATACTTTTGAACACGTAGAGAAATTCAAGTATTTAGGTTCAATGATAACAAGAAAAAATGAAATCCAGGAAGAAATAAAGTCCCGGTTAAAGGTGGGAAATGCGTTTTATTATTCAGTTGCTAAATTACTTAGCTCACGGCTTCTGTCTAAAAACTTAAAGGTTAGAATTTATAAAACTATTATTCTTCCGAAGGTTCTTTACAGATGTGAAACGTGGCCGCTTACTTTGAAGGATGAACAACGGCTTAAGGTTTTCGAAAATAAGGTACTGCGTAAAATATTTGGTCCGAAGAAAGATGAGGCCACTGGGGAGTTTAGAAGGTTGCACAACGCGGAACTTGTATGCTGTGAATATAATTGAGTTGATAGCATCGCGGAGACTCAAATTGGCGCGTAAAATTGTTGGGCTTAGTGAGAGAACGGATTCCGAGAAAGTTGGTATTCGCTGAACCGACTGGTAGGCGTCCGAAAGGTAGGCCGAAGCGTCGATGGGGGGATTGCATAAGGCTGATCTCGGTGGCGTAGGCTTGACCGGTGAACATTAGACGAGTCTGTGCAGGCGAAGTTTGGTGGTGTCGGCATCGAACCTTCGGGTTCGGTAAGCCTATTATTATTATAATGATAACATTAGATCTCATTTCCAAAGCTATCGTGTTTACCAATCCAATAGGTGGGGTAAGATTAAAGTAAACAAGATTCAATTACTACATTACTATAATTATTAATTTACACGGATTCATTATATTAACACATTGCCTAGAACTATGATTGAGAATACTGAGGGACATTTTCACTACTACCTTTGCCATACAATATTACAAATAACGAGATACCTTTAAAACACTGTCGGCTGGCGAATGTGGAATCATCTTAAGACGTCTATTCTCTGCTTCATCCTCCAGCTGCTCTCAGAACCCCGACGGCCACCTTCTCTTCTTTAGATGGAACCCGACTCACTCTTCTTGAGGATAAAACTTGACTAACTCTCTCGAATCTTCTCCTCATCGTCTTCACCTCGGGCATGGCTGATCAGGGAAGTGCCCCATGCCGGGGGTCCTTTGTCCTAGTGTCTAGGAAGTTTCCCGAGATACATATTCCTGGGGGGCCCCATGGCGGTAAACGCCTTTTGATGTTTTGCCGACAAAGGTTCGTTATCTTTAATTGTTTAATATTAAAATTATTTAATTATGAACTCCCCTCAGTATCCTCAATACGTTACATAATATAATAGATGATTTAATAAATAGCAGACTTTTATTGATACATAAAGTAATAATTGCTATTACCTTTTTCATCTCTAACTGTATTTTAAAATCTTTAAATGGATTTAAACAACGGAGGTAAGTGAAAGTCGTGTGTTGTGCCCCAGTTTTTTAAATATGATTTAAGAACTATATCTGGTCAAATATAAGATTAATAAAAAAAAGATAAAAAGTATAGAACAATAAGATGATACGAAATATTATGGTGATAATATAATTAAACAATAAAAGAAAAAAAAATGAAAGAAGTAGAACTTTAAATACGTTTTAAAAGCAAAAAAATAAAATATCGACGTCCTATAAGTCTTATGCGAGTAAATATTATCATTGTTAGATCATATAATTTCTGAAAGCGATAAAAGGATGATTTTGAGCATGGAGGGAGCATGGAGGATGGTTGACAGAAGGAATTTCCTAAAAGCTGTATTAATGGGAAAGAAAGAATCGTCCATATATTCTTGTACTTTGTGTGGGAAGGGGCTATAAAGGTCGGAAAGAAGGAATATATGTTCTCGTGTGGTGTTTAAAAGTTTGAAGTCCTAAGGTATGCGTCTCCTACATGGAATCAGAACTTCTCGCACCGACAGAAAAGCAGATTGGCAACAATCCGAGAACGGCTGCGAGTCACCCGGGCGTATCGAACTGTATCCCATGAGGCGGTGCAAGTCTTAGCGGGTGGGGTACCTCTCGACCTTATCCTGCGTGAAGACATGATGATGTATAAATTTAAAAGGAGGGCTCAGCATGTCTGTCGGAATATCTCCAGCTGAGGATAAGCGAGAGCCCGAGTAAATGGAAAGAGATTATCCGGGAGGAAACAATAGAAGAGTGGAACTGGTGCTGGGTGACCAGTCCGAAAGGTTCAACTCTAAGAAATACTTCCCCACTGTCCGGTCACGACTGAAAGCAAAAAATAATAAAAATAAATAAATAAAAGGTGTTTATAAGTTTAAACTGCTATTTTGACTCACCATGAAGGTTGGATAAATGATAAGTATCAGGCGATTGCTTGATATTTCTCAACACCAATAAATTAAGAAAATCAAGCGATCGCCTGATCCATGGAATACATCATTACGAAGTAATCGCCGCGAGGAAACTGCTTTGGCGAGACTTCGCATAGGACATAGCAGACTCACACATCTCCATCTCATCCTCAGGCAGCCCGTACCAATGTGTGACTTCTGTAGAGTGCCTCTCTCAATAAAACACATAATTGAGAACTGCCCCAAATTCCATGTACAAATGGATAAACTTAACCTAGCTAGATCGTTGAGTGAGAGCTTGAAGGACTCTAGTGAAACAGTTAGTTCACTGATTAGGTTTGTTAAAGAATGTTCTCTGCTCCCGGAACTATAAGAAAAAAAAATAGTAGTAATAAAAAATATATAAAACATAATAAAGAAATAATTGGAATAAATTCACTAATTCAGAATGTGTCAACAAAAGAATAATAAAAAAAAAATAAATAAACAATAAAAAAAAAAAAGAAAAAAAAATACAAAAAAAAAAAATAGAAGGAAAAATAAATAAATAAAAAGAAGAAAAAAGAGTAAAACAAATCAGTTACTACAAATTTATTCGGTGATAATAACCAAGAGGTTGAGCACCTACTCCAATACCCTAACCCTAACCCTACATGATAAGGCGGGGTTAGACCGCTTACGCGCGTTAGCACAAGGAAATTTAAACCAAATAATTAGGAGTTCGCGTCTCGGTACCGGGGAAGAGGGGCTTTTAAATCGGTATTTAACTCCCGCCCACTCTCCCCCTGCTGTAGTGAGATACATGAGACCGCCTCGAGGGACTTAAGACAAACCTTAAAGATTTGGTATACACAACACATGAATTTCAAGATCTTTTAAATGAAGTTAGAGATAAAAAACTTTAAAGCATTAAGTCGGTTCTATTTAATCACCGACTACACTCTATAGCCATTTGCAAATGTTGTGCCTACCCACCTTACGATACTCTCCCCTCTTCCTCCTCCTGCGATAAACTCCCCTCCAAATACTTAATCCTCCACCGACGATCCTTCGGAGAGACCATTAATCTCGATAGAGACCACTCGGCGATGTAATAAGCTGCGCTATCTATCTGGAAGCTAAGACACCTCCAGGACCAGAGCTATGATGGATGGAAGGTCTGTCGGCCGCGGGTTCTAAGGTCGGGCGCTAATGGTTCCACCGTCTTCACTTCAAATTGCGACTTCACCATCCATTTCGGTGAAAACCGATCTTGTAGCCTTTTTTTCGCCTTAAGCATGACCATTTTTTAACCGTTTAAAATAATTTCAAATAATCAAAAATAATTGAATATGGTTCTCAGGAAACCTACACACAAAACATGTAGGTATGCCAAGTTCAATTCGCTGTTTATATATCTATATTTATAAAAAAAAGTGCCATTTCACTCGATTTTCTGGTCACCGCAGTTTCTTAAAAACGACTATGGTTGTGAAGTTGGAATTTATCCTGGAGGTTCGTCTTACCGTCTAGATGAGCAATAAGGCTGGATTTGGGGAAATTCGTCCTCTAACTGATTTATAAAAATATTTTTCTAAAACGAAAAACAAAATTGGTTTTCGAATAGCACAAAAACTATACGCATCTTCAAAAACTATAAGTACTCATTTGAATGACAAACATATATCTAACCACCTGGGAGCAAAATCGTCTTAATTTGATCAGTAATAGCATAGATACTAAAATACTTATAACGAATATATTTAGGTACATTCCGTTTCATAGCCATGTTTCGTGTGTAGGTTTCTATCCAATCCATATGTTTCATTGTTGTTGATTTTTACTTTCACTTACTATAGTAAGGGGAAGTATTGCGATCGTGAAAATTTTCGAATTCCAGTTTTCAACGAAAATACACGTTTTAGGGTCCCCTGAGTCCAAATAACCAAGTCCCGCAAAAAGGTCTGTGTGTGTGTGTGTGTGTGTGTGTGTGTGTGTGTGTGTCTGTGTGTGTCTGTGTGTGTCTGTGTGGTAACTCCCGGGCGGAAACTGTAAGTCCTATGAAACTGAAATTTCATATTTAAGACAACTATACGCCCGAGATGTGACAAAACTTTTTTCATCAAAATGAGCTTACCAGAAGAGGCACTTTATATCATGCAATTTGCACTTTTTTTCGATTTTCTCAAAAACAGTTCCGACGATTTTGATTAAACTCGTTATATCGATGTAAAATTCAATGGGCTTTAATATCATGTAGGTTTTATTTGGATAAAAATGGTCTAACAGGGCTTAAATGCCGATATTTTAAATTTTCTTCCCCTAAAGTACCTTTAATTTTGTAGATTCAATAATAATAACTAGATTATCTTGTTAACGATGATAAAAAACAGGTAAATATATAAATTGAATAAATTCGATACCCAACTAAAGGAGAAAACAGAAAAAATATTTGTTTAATGCAATTTTTCGTTTTTGAACATAAGAGCACTAATATACATGTATGATATACCGTTGGAAAGCTAAAGATTTTAGAAAAAATATCATCTCATACACAAGCTTTTAGAAGTTAATAGAGAGTGATGAGAAGAAGATAAAATTAACTGATTATTTTAGATAATAATATAATAGATTTTTTAATGAAACACATGTTTCTATAGAAATTTAATTTATTAAATTCTTTAATAGTTTCACGTATTTTTAACTCTTAACTGTATTTGAAAATTCTTTCATTGATTTTTCAAATTGATGTAAGTGAAAGTCGTGTGTTGCTCTCACCAGATTTTTTAAAATGATCATTAGGCTAAAAAAGGTTTAAAAATTTGAAAAAATAATAGAGCTTAGTTTTGAATCCTAAAACAAAAAAAATGCGAGCTTATTCAGTTGGAAGGGTATACCTCCGAGTGGAAAAAATACGCATTCATGTTACATAAAAGTTACGATGGTGTAGAATGATAAGGTTTTAAAGCAAAAATGTCAGTATTAGATAATCACGGGTACGGCTACTTGCTACTGGTATGTTATTGTAGATTAAACTGAATAAAATTGATATCTGACAATCAAAAATAATTATTTATTTGTCCTACATAGACATAGTTAAAAGTTTAACTCACTGCTATCTCAGGTATATTTATATGGTGTAACCTCACCTGACACAGTTATTATTAAAAACAACTTTCTTAATTCGCTGCAATTAAAAAAAAAAACAAAAAAAAACATTTACGTGCAAAGCCGCGAGGTACAGCCATTCTCTCTATATATAAAATGATAACGTGATTTTGGTTTCCGCTAGCTCCTTCCAAACCACGAGACGGATTTTGGTACGTATTTTACCATCATTTACGGCATTCTTTCCTGACCTCAAATTTTGTGGGGAGGAAGTAATTTACTTTTGGTCCATTATAAAGTTTCATTATTGGAAGCAATATACCAAAATAATGTATACTTGACTTCTTTCTATTGAAATAATAATTCCTGATTTCAGAACACTTTACATTTTGTCTATCTTCAATTATATCATAGTTATTGGATTAAATCACACTTAATTGGCCGCCATTTTAAAACTAATCGGCTGATATCAACGTTTAGGTGTTAGTATCATCTTCGGATGTCCTGGTATTATTGTGCCAAATTTCGAAAAAATGGCACAGTAGTTTTGGAGAAAAGTCGGGTAATGCAAACTTTTGTTGTTTGATATTCAGTTTCTACGTATTATGATATTTCTACGTAACTCAAATTTTGTAAGAGGGGGAGGGTAATTTTTTTTCTCGAAAAGTATGATTATTACCTATTTGTTATTACCTAACCATTATACCTTTTACCTTGTTTTTTCATCTTTACCTTATACCTTGTACCAGGATTACCTATAAAGCATTTTAGAAATTACTCATTTATTTATTTCTGCGATTATCAACTTATCTATTCGGCTAAACATAAATTAATATCAAGATAAAAATCTGTGAATCAGCTTACTACCAGGCACAGCGTAAGGACATCCGCAGACGTCACGGGGCCTACCGGAATTTTCTATTAGGAACATATCTAAAGGATTGGGGTAATAGAGAAATGAAACACTCAGCAGAGACTGAGATCTCTGGCAGCACTGGATCGAGGCGTCTCTTTGTCAATAATGGCTCTAAGAGGAAGAAGAAATATTTTTATTTATTATTTAACGTCACTTTATGCTACTATGCTAATCGGACGATGCTACAGTGGGAGTACTAAATTTTGCCTATCCAGGTTTATTAGGATAGGGATCTTTAACGAGTACGTATCATCGCACAGGCTCGGGACCACCATTTAACTTCCCCTCCGAAGGACGGCATAACTAAGGGTTTTTTACTTCCATTAAAAAATCCTAGGGCCACCCGCAGGTTTGAACCCGCGACCTTTGGCGTAGAAAGCTGTTATGCTAGCAACTACGCTATGGGTGGCCCCCTCAAAAGTTTAGAAACAATTTTAAGTAACAAACCGTTCGTAAGTTGTAAACATATATGGAGAGTTGTTAATAATTAACATTGCTAATAACTATTTCTACTTTTAGATCATTTAATATAAACATCTGGGGAGCCCGTGGCTGAGTGGCTAGCGCGTTAGTCCATGTAGAGTTCAAATCCCAGTCCGACGGGACTTTATCGAGCATTTAATAAAATATGTGAGACCTGTCAGCCAAAAGGTGGTCACTCACAAAAATAGACATAGGGAGTGATGACCCTACCATATAAAATACATCGAGAAAAAAGTGGGTGTAATCTCCCAGGAGGTTCACCGCCAAGGCCAAGGGCCTACAAGGCCTGTTGCGCCACTGGGAAAAATAAAATAAATCATGATAAAAATTAAATAAAAAATGTTTCACTGTAAACTAAATGGCACTCCCATGGAAACTAAATTAACTTTAAAAAAGTTTATTTGCAATATAAAAAAATCTGGTGCGGGCAACACACAATTTCCACTTACCTCCATTTTTAAAATCAATGAAAGAATTTTCAAATACAGTTAGAGATAAAAATGCGTCAAACTATTAAAGAATTAATTAAATTGAATTTATATAAAAATATGTGTTTTATTAAAAAATCGATTATATTATTATCTAAAATAATCTATTAGTTTTATCTTCTTTTCATCACTCTCTATTTACTTTTAAAAGCTTGAGGATAAGATAATTTTTTTTTTTCTAAAATCTTTAGCTTTTCAACGGTATACTGCTCTTATGTCCATAAACAAAAAATTAAATTTATATATTTACCTGTTTTTCATCAGTGGTAACAAGATAATATAGTTATTTTTATAGAATCGACAAAATTAAAGGTATTTTAGAGAAAGAAAATTTAAAATATTGGCATTTAAGCCCTGTCGGACCATTTTAATCCAAATGAAACCTAAATGGTATTAAAGCCCATCAAATTTTACATCGATATAGTGAGTTTAATCAAAATCGTCGAAATCATTTTTGAGAAAATTCAAAAAAGATGCAAAATGCATTGTATAAAGTGGCTCTTCTGGTATACTCATTTTGATGAAAAAGGTTTTATAACGTCTCGGGTGTATATTTGTCTTAAATATGAAATTTCAGTTTCATAGGACTTACCGTTTCCGCCCGGAAGTTACCACACACACACAGACAGACCTTTTTGCGAGACTTGGTTATTTGGACTCAGGGGACCCTAAAATGTGTATTTCCGTTGACAACTGGAATTCAAAAATTTTTACGATCGTAATACTTTCCCTTACTATATATAGTAAGTGAAAGTAATATTAATAAACAGAATAAAACTAGTACTTTTTAAGTAGATATATATTTTTTGAGTTAGACAGAATTAATTGTTAGTAATAATACATCTTTTTGACAGAAATTATGCAGAAAGCACTAATTACGTTATATTTAGTGATGATGACTGAGTCATAAGTTACTGACCCAAGGTTGCGTGTTAAAAGACACCTTGATGTTTATCTTTTCTAAATTTTCCAAGATAATACCTTCATGGAAGTTGAAGGGACCATTCTCAAATGTTCATAATTTGAAGCCAAGGTCAGGGCTCACTTCTGAACAGATAGTTTAAATAAAAGAATTTTTGGGGATATTATATGTACCTATAATAATAATAATAATAGGCTTAGCGAACCCGAAGGTTCGATGCCGATACCACCAAATTCCGCCTACACAGACTCGTCCAATGTTCACCATTCAAGCCCAAGCTCCGAGATCAGCCTTAACGCAATCCTCCCATTTACGCTTCGGCCTACCTTTCGGACGCCTACCAGTCGGATCAGCAAATACCAACTTTCTCGGAATCCGCTCGTCATCGAGCCCAACAACTTTACTCGCCCATTTGGGTCTCCTCGATGCAATCAGCTCAATTATATTCACAGGATACAAGTTCTGCAATTCCGCGTTGTGCAACCTTCTAAACTCCCCAGTGGCCTCATCTCTCTTCGGACAACATATTTTACGTAATACCTTAGTTTCGAAAACCTTTAAAGTAAGCGGCCACGTTTCACATCCGTAAAGAACCGTTGGAAGAATAATAGTTTTATAAATTCTGGCCTTTAAGTTTTTAGATAGAAGCCGCGAACTAAGTAACTTAGCAACTGAATAATAACACGCATTTCCCACCTTTAACCGGGACTTTATTTCTTCCTGGATTTCATTTTTTCGAGTTATAATTGAACCTAAATACTTGAATTTCTCTACGTGTTCAAAAGTATGCCCTGATACATCAATATCACCAAGATCGACACCGTTTCTGCTACTAATCATATATTTCGTCTTATCGATATTTAATTCGAGTCCTATTTCTTTACCGGTTTTTATTAACACACTTGTGTTTAGTTGTATGGTTTCCGTGTCTTCATCTAGCAGTACCAGATCATCGGCATACCCCAAAACCGGAATCTTGTCACCCATATTTAGGCCTTTCTCGGTACACATCACCTTTTTTATGACATATTCTGAAGCTATATTAAATAACACAGGTGAAAGGGAGTCACCCTGTTTCAAACCCGATCGCACCACAAATCTCTCGGAGTAATTATGACCGATTCTAACTTTATGGAATGTTTCCGACAAACACATCTCTACTAGGTTTACTAACTTTCTAGGTATTCCCTGTTCAATCATGATGTTATATAGCTTCTGACGGTCTATTGAATCATAAGTATTTTTAAAATCGATATAAAGTTGATGGACTACACCGTTGTATTCCAATTTTTTCTTTAATATTTGACGTAAGGAAAATATTTGGTCAATAGTCGAGCGATTCCGCCTAAAACCACATTGGTAATCTCCGATAATTTCCTCAGCGTATTAAGTGATTCGACTAGTTAGAATTGACGAGAATATTTTATAGCATACTGGGAGATACTGGAATACTGGGATACTGGGGAGATACTGGAATACTGGGATACTGGGGAGATACTGGATTATATGTACCTATATAAAAATAATTTCAACCTCACCTCTATTTTGTTTTTACATCACCTTGAATCTAAAATAACTTTAGAAAAAAAGTTTAATTGCTTTTTCACTACTACACATGCCTTTCCTGAACATATAATTGCCCCATCTGCTATGTAATCCTAGGTCGTGTGCTAATTGGACGACAGCTAGTCGGCAGCTCGTAATGAGTTGATATCTCTATCCTTCTCCTATTGATAGCCAACTAATTAATCTCATATTCGTGTTTCATGGAAACCGATTTCAATAGCATTGAATCGGTTAATTTGTCTTAAGTTTAATTTTTTAAGATCATTTTTTTTTTTTTTTTTTTTTTTTTTTTACAAAAGTGTAACTCGTTTGACACGCCCAAGCTCTATTAGTGTTTGCTCGAATCGACAATTTTTGGTAAAATTTTGTTGTGTATCAATTGAAGCTAGGACCTACCTGACCTAGAGGGGGTTAGGGGTTAGGGTATTGGAGTAGGTGCTCAACCTCTTGGTTATTAGCACCGAATAAATTTGTAGTAACAGATTTGTTTTACTCTTTTTTCTTCTTTTTATTTATTTATTTTTCCTTCTATTTTTTTTTGTTTTTTTTTAAATTTATTTATTTATTCTTTTTTTTTATTGTTTATTTTTTTTATTATTCTTTTGTTGACACATTCTGAATTAGTGGATTTATTCCAATTTTTCTTTATTTATTTATTATTTATATATATATATATATATATATATATATATATATATATATATATATATTTTTTTTTTTTATTACTACTATTATTTTTTTGTTTTCTTTCTTTCTTTATTTTTTTTTCTTATAGTTCCGGGAGCAGAGAACATTCTTTGACGAACCTAATCAGTGAACTAACTGTTTCACTAGAGTCCTTCAAGCTCTCACTCAACGATCTAGCTAGGTTAAGTTTATCCATTTGTACATGAAATTTGGGGCAGTTCTCAATTATGTGTTTTATTGAGAGAGGCACTCTACACAAGTCACACATTGGTACGGGCTGCCTGAGGATGAGATGGAGATGTGTGAGCCTGCTATGTCCTATGCGAAGTCTCGCCAAAGCAGTTTCCTCGCGGCGATTGGAGGTAGTGGAGATAGTGGAGGTACGGAGTACCCCTGAGTCATGATTGTCATAAAATCGAAAGAGAAATGACTAAACAACAACCCAAACCTGACTTAGATGCTATACTGGTTTGAATAAAAAAAAAAAAAAAATTACCTATGAACCCATGTTTAAAAGTACATAGATGGTAATAAATCATTTTTGTTAGTAAATTAGAAGTAGAAATCCAAAATATTGATGAGCTCAAAGAAACAATCATAAAAGCTTGGGAAAACATACCAAGGAGCACTTTAATTAATTAAGTACAACAATGTTTGAGGTGGCTAAAAGAAATGACAGGAGTTCTCATTAATGAAATGGATTTACTCATTGAAGGGAAAGAAAATGGTTAAGTTTATACTTTTTACAGATTTGTTTTCTTATTTAGTCCCCATTGTAGCTATCCCTTACAATATGATTAATTTTTTTTATTACCCATAAAACTAACTGATTTTTGTATACAATAATATAATAAATTATTTAATAAAACACATTTTTTTATTTTCAATGACCTATAGATGAAATATATAGTAAGGGGCATTATTGCGATCGTGAAAATTTTTGAATTCCAGTTTTCACTGGAAATACACGTTTTAGGGTTCCCTGAGTCCAAATGACCAAGTCCCGCAAAAAAGGTCTGTGTGTGGGTGTGGTAAGTCTAATGCAAAAACGGTAAGTCCTATGAAACTGAAATTTTATATTTAAGAAAACTATACACCCGGGATGTTACAGCAACTTTTTCATCAAAATCAGCTAGCCAGTAGAGCCACTTATACCATGCATTTTGCACCTTTTTTCGATTTTCTCAAAAGCAGCTTTAACGATTTTCATTAAACTCGCTATATGGATCTAAAATTAACTGTGCTTTAGTATGATGTAGGTTTTATTGTGATTGGAATAGTCCGACAGGGCTTAAATGCCGATAGTTTAAATTTACTTCCTCTAAAGTACCTTTCGTTTTGTAGATTAAAAAAAAAAAAAAATAGGCAAGCCATCTTATTAGCATTGATAAATAACGGCTAAATATTTATGTTGAGCGAATTTGATTAACAACAAAAGGAGAAATGTTCAAAAATAATTTTTTATTAATTTTGTTTGTTTTTTTGTTTTTTAAGACAAGTAATATAGATGTATAATGTACCGTTGCATAGCTAAAGATATTATAATATACACCTAATTGTAAATGTTAATGGAGAGTGATGAAAAGCCGATAAATTTAACTGATTGTTGTAAATAATAATATAATAGATTATGTAATAAAATGTTTCTATTAAGATTCAATCTAATTAATAGTTTAACAATTTATTTTTATTTCGAACTGTAAAACGAGAAAATTGATTTGAACAACGGAGTTAAGTGTGTGACAGGTCCGATGTGTGTGATGGAGTGAGGTTACAAAGACACAGCTGGTGATAGCAAAGAGGTTATGTGAAAGGGATTTGTCACTGCTTGAAACATGTTTATATTTTGGTTCTCTTTATATTGAATTGAAGCTGATTTTTATTTGTTATTTAATTTTCTGTATTTTATTATCGTAGAGAGATTATTTTGTTTTACAGTTGCAAATCCATTGTAACCTCTCACCAGATGTTGTGTTTCGTCTGTGTTTATGTGAGCTCCTTAATTTGTCTTTGTCTATATATTTCGTTCATTTTACCTGATTTTTGAACCTGTGTATACACAAGAAAATAAAATATTTTCACAGTTTTTTACCCATATCTATTAAATAGCTATTTATTTATTTATATTTCACCTCCTTCAAAAGTGAAGCTAATATAGATGTAAAATATAGAGTTGGAAAGCTAAAGATTTGAGAATAAATTTGTCTAATATACAAACTCGTAAAAGTTAACGGAGAGAGATGAAAAGCGTTTCATTTCGTCGCTGCATTCCCCATTTTGTGTGAAATTAGAATAAGGTGTTTGGGAAAGAACTGTCTAAACGTAGACGAAGTAACAAACTGTCTTAACGGCCAAAACTGGTTGGCTGTGTGTAATTGTTGTAAACTAGCATGGCTTTATAGATACAAACTTATAAAAGAATTTAATTATATTTATAACTTTATATTAAAATTAAATTAAATTAATTATTTTACATTTTATCTTTCTCTCTAAATGTATTCAAAAATTCTTAAATTGATTTTTACAACGTATGTGTGTGAAAGTCGTGTTTTGCACGCACCAAATTTTGAAATTTTTGATGCGAGATTAAGTACTTAATAGAAGGATTAGCTGTATCTAATATTCTTAATCCAATAATAAACTATTCAGTGTATTTCAACATCGTTAACGGTACTAAGCTGCTTTATAGGCTTTGTTATCAATATTGGATATAATTACCCCTTGTCGTAAATGTATGACTTCCTGCCCTATAGTACAAGCAAATGGCTTTATAAGCTTGTGCGCAACACATTTAGGGCGAAAGCAATCTCTCACACTGATCGGGTGGGATTTTAATCATTAATTGCTTTAAAATTGCTCGTTTCAATTTCAAGTGAGTGATCAGACCGTTGAGTATTTCCTAAAGGAAATTTGGCATATCATGTGGCGTCCGGATAAGACAACAATCCCATAAACACAGTAAATTTTCTTCCATGTTCATAGTACAATATTGAGAGCTATATTATGAAGAATTTCAAGTAGAGTTGACAGATTTAGTTGTTGACATGTTACAAAGAGGATAAACAATCCACCTTCTTGATTAATTCATCAGATAAGAAGTGTATGACAGAAAAACTTAAAAAAAAACAACAGAAAAACCGTAAGGACTCACTTGCCAACCTAATATTACTTTATAATTTACAGAATCCAAATCCTTAACAATATATCGACTATAACATAGATGGAAAAGTTAAAGATAGAGAGATAGATAGACAAATCTTTTTGTTTTTCAAAATTACAGCAAATAAAAAAAAATAAACAATTTACAAAATACAATCCGGTTTTTTATTTATTTTTATATCTAAAATCAGACGCACTACATAGTCTATTGACCTTCCGTAGAGTTTTTGTTTTTTTATTTATTTAACGTCACTTTATGCTACTATGGCTAATCGGACGATGCTATAGTGGGAGTCCTAAATTTTGCCTATCCAGGTTTTATTAGGATAGGGATCTTTAACGATCCGTAGAGTCTGTGTTTATTGACAAAATGATAAAATTATTTTTTAATCTGTCTATATAATTAATTAATAACAAAACAATATATCTTTACTTCGGAAGTTATTTATGTATTAAAATCAAAGGGTATAGCCGGATAAGGATGGTAAATCTGCCCCACGGCTTTTTTGACTCAAACTTGGGGAATCAATTTAATGTGGCAAATACAAATAATTCACCTAAAATTTAAGCTTTTTAACTTAAACGGTTTTCGAGATTTCTTTCGATTTTATTTTTTTTTATAAGTAAAATTAGAAATAAATTAATGATGATTTTTTTCCCTGATGCTTAGGAGTCAAGGGCATGAACAAATTATAAGATCATGATTCTTAAACGAAAAGACAATTTTTAGTGGAAGAAAGAAAACAAAAATATGTATTTTTTTCACCTTTTTGAAAAGTGTCAATCACAGATTTTTTCAAAAATTGTCTTCTGTACTCCTCTTTACACATGATTTTTTTTTTTTAAATTTTTTTGTTGTGGTGGAACAATATGAAAAAAAAAATAAAAACTCATATTTTTTTAAAAATCTTGCATTACTCTTATATTTGTTATTTTTATTGAAAAATTCGTAAACAATTATTTCTCATCTAAAATTCAGTATTACATAACTTACATTACTAAATAATTTTCAATCATTTTACTACAAAAAGCTATGTTTTTTAAAACGCCGTCTATTTAGCCACTTACAGTCATTTCTTAGAAAATCTCGCTCCTTCGAGGTGGTAGTCTTTATGGCATTCCTTAGCGAGGATGTAATTTCAGTTAAAAAATAGTTTTCAACCCATTTTTAATGATGTAAAAATCGTAAGTTTAAGAATCATAATCGTATAATTTTTCATGCTTTTGACTCCTAAGCATCAGGAAAAAATCATAATTAATTTATTTCAAATTTTTTAAAAAAATATCTCGAAAAACATTTGAATTAAAAAGCTATATATTTAGATGAATTATTTTTATTTGACACCAAACTGATTCACCAAGTTTGAGTAAAAAAAGCAGCGGGAGGAGATTTACCATCCTTACTCTGCTATACCCTTTACTAATAGTTAAATTCTTTTGTGAGCACTATTCTATAGAGAAAAGCAGATCTGGAGTAATTAACCAATGCCAGTCAATCTTTTCCTTTTATCAACCCTAACGTTTGATCCTGTTAGATTTTTATTTATCTTAAAATTTTACCCTGATAGTATCGGAGAGGGAGCTTGAAAGTCGAAGAGATCTTCTTCGTTTGTATTACACAAACTAAATATATTATTTTTTTTATAATTTAAGTTTAAAACATCAGCTCTGGTTTTAATTACTTATCTTCAGTGAACATTTTCGTGTAATGTAATTTACTGTGGTTAGATGTGGATAAAAGGGGGAAGTTTTGAAATTCCTGGAAAAGTTATGGTGTTGCAGTATTATGAGCTGTAAAACATATTTTATATTTTCATGGAATCGCTCAATACAACTGTTTTATCTCCCTGGTTTTTATTTAGGATGTATTCAATTCAACATGGAAGGGACACTTCTACCATTGGAGCCCTACTTAAGCAGTCAACCTGCTTCTTTACTGTTTCATCATAAAACTGTTGGACTTGGAAATAGGGTGAAGTTCTTTTACGAGGATTGCCAAGTGTTTGGATTTGTAGGATTTGCCAAGTGGAACACGTAAAAGATGAATCCCGGGCTTCAGGACGCAACTAATTCAGGACTATTCAAGGGGAAAAACCCTCTAAAGCCTTTACTGATTATATCTTCTCTGTTACAGTGGTTATTTAAAAAAAAAAAAAGCAATCCACAACTACAAAGGTTTAATTAGAAACATTTCGTTCCTAGATCGTTGAAGGATGTTCATAAAAAAAAAAAAAAAAGCATAACTTATGAATTCTTAGGAACGATGTATTTTTACATTAATATGAGATATTATTGCGATAATAAAAACACTGCAAATTATTACAGTCCAATGGTTAATTATTTCCAAATAACAATATCAGAGTATAACTGTAAATTGTATCTAAAACAACAGCTGTTATTAAGTAATATGAAAAGCCATAGTTCAAAGGATAATAACATATCACCACTGCTCATTTCAAAACGCTATATCTCTGCTAGTTCCAAACAAATTTCAATGATTCTTTTTTCATTTTTTAGAACAATTAATTCTCTACAAAATATTACTAAAAGCATAATTCGATATTTATTTATTTATTAATTAGGACAAATGTTTTTTTAAAATATATATGTTTCGGATTCTACGCATCTTAAAAAGTAAGCCCTCAAATTTTGAGAGTGAAGGGAAATTTTTTTTTTTTTTTGGTCGATTACAAAGTTCATTATCGAAAATAATAAACCAAAAATACTTATACAGGACTGCGTTACTATTTTATTTTATTTTATTTTGATTATCATTCAAAGAAAATTTCCTGATTCCAGAAAACCTTACATTTTTTCTCTATCATCAATAATAACAGAGTTACCAGGGAATCACATTTCTTATAAGTTGTGGCTTGACCATATAAGATGGTTTTTAATTTAATTTTTTTTTTTTTTGCTATTTGTTCATCGTTGTTTTTGATCGATTTTTCTGTCTCCAATAATAACCGATTTTTGGTGGAATCACATGTACTATAATTTGTTACTTGAATATATAGATCAACTATTTTTTTATTTACAGCGCGTACTTATCCTATAGCTCTATACTTATTTTTCTCCAAATTCAAAAAGTTATGAGCGTATTTATGGATAAAATTTCAAAATTTTTTTTTTTTGGTTTATCGCGCTTTCATCATCATCATCATCCGTGGCGCTACAGACCGATGTGGTCCTTGGCCTCCTCAATAAGTCTTCGCCAGGTGGTTCGGTCTTGAGCAGCCGCTGGCCAGTTGCGGGCGTCAAGTAGGCGAAGAGCATCCCTGGCAACGGTGTCCTCCCATCTAAGCCGAGGTCTTCCTCTTCCCCTTGTCCGGTGGAGCCTCCCATCCAGCAGCTTTTTGGGAATTTCATCGTCTGGCATCCGTACTACGTGGCCAGCCCATCGCAGTCTTCCTAAGCTGATTAACCTCATCACATCAGCTTCGCCATAGATCCGGTAGATCTCCAAGTTTGTCCTCCGCCTCCAGCTTTCCCCGATCTTAACTGGCCCAAATATCTTTCTTAAGATTTTTCTTTCAAATATGAGGATATCCCTCTCCTCTTTACCAGTGAGGGTCCACGTCTCAGATCCATAAGTTAAGACGGGCCTAATGAGGGTCTTATACAAAAGGCACTTTGTGCGACGGATGAGGTAGGCACTTCTCAGGTGCTTTCTGAGGCCAAAATAGCACCTGTTGGCTTTGAGGAGACGCTGACTTGTTTCCCCGGAGATCCTATTTCCACAATTTACAACTGATCCGAGGTACAAAAATTGGTCAACGCTCTGGAACGCAAATGGGCCTATTATCACAGGATGTCGGTCTGCAGTCTCATTTATCGCGCTTTACTGATTTTAAACCTCTATACACACTTTTCTCTATCTTCAAAAATAACGTTTTTACAAGCGTATATGTTGGTGAGATTTAAATTTCTTCCATTTTTGTTTTTTGTTTATCTCACTTTACTAATTCTAAAACTCTGTAGACACTTTTCTCTATCGTCAAAAATGACTTAGTTATGAGCGTATTATGAGTAAAATTTCAATTTTTTTCTCTATTATTCTATTATTCTCGGTTATGGGTAAAAAAACACTAATACATTTTTTCTATATCTTCAAAAATAACTGAGTTATTGGATTAAATCACTTTTAATCGGCCGCCATTTTAAAACTAACCAGCTGATATCAACTTCTAGGTGTTAGGATCATCGTTGCATGGACTAGTATTTTTGTTTTACCAATTTAAAAAAAAAATGGTGCTGGAAAATGTCGGTGGACGTGACAAGGGAGCGCGGCTAATAAGGGAAGTGCATGAAGTCGGCGGTCCAGCCATTGTCCACCTTTAACACTCTTGTCGGCTAGTAGTTAGGGTCTAGGAAGTTTCACGGAGTACCGCATTTAGAGGCCAGACAAATGAGGAAACCTAGGGGGTTAGGAAACGCATTTTGTACTTTTGACTCCAGATCTTAATAATTAATTAATTCCCGTCAGTCCTCAATACATAACAATTGCTGCATGGAGCACCCATGTTAGCTAATATAAAACCTACCATGTCAAAGAGGCGCCAATAGTTTCAGTATTGTAAAACACGACACTAAAAAAAAAAATTAAACAGACATATTCACCACTACATGAATACATGGATGACTACATCACTAGGAGACAAATCAAATTCTTCGACAAACCTCTTATTTACGTCCAACAAGGAGGCCAAAAAGCTTGAAAAAATATAGAGGAAGCCTCAGCCTTGACTGAGAGATCAATGATAAAAATACATAAAAACAAAAATCCTGTGAGCCCCGTCACAGGAAAAAGACTGTTGTAATGAAGAAGAAACCTTTTCCCGCCCCCTCACTCCTCTCTTAAAACGTACTCTGTGCAGTAAAAGAGATTCCCTAAAATCCCACTAATCCTAGGATTTAAAGCCACACCCTAAGGGGCTTTGAAATAAAAAAATAAAGCTAAAGATCTTAGAAACGAAAAATACTGAACATACGTAGCTTTAGGAAGTAATGGACTTTGGCGAAACTCGCATAATGTAAAGCAATAGCTGCTCACAATAGCTCATATTTTTATATTATTTAATTCAAAATTAATGTTTTTTTAACACTAGATTGCCTGAGCCAGCCTTTTCGACTGCTTTTGAATTTCAATTAAAAAAATCTGGTGGGGGCAACACACGACTTTCACTTACCTCCATTTTTAAAATCAATGAAAGAATTTTCAAAAACAGTTAGAGATAAAAATACGTGAAACTATTAAGGAATTAATTAAATTGAATTTATATAGAAACATGTGTTTTATTGAAAAATCTATTATATTACTATCTAAAACAAGCAGTTAGTTTTATGTTCATTTCATCACTCATAAAGTGCCTCATCTGGTAAGCTCATTTCGATGAAAAAAAAAAAAGCTTCGTTTCCGCCCGGGAGTTACCACACACACACACACACAGACAGACCTTTTTGCGGGACTTAGTTATTTGGACTCAGGGGACCCTAAAACATGTATTTCCGTTGAAAACTGGAATTCGAAAATTTTCACGATCGCAATACTTCCCCTTACCATATATATATAGTAAGTGAAATAAATAAATATTAAATTAAATTTCTATAGAAACATGTGTTTCATTAAAAAATCTATTATATTATTTTCTAAAATAATCAGTTAGTTTTATGTTCATTTCATCACTCTCTATTAACTTTTAAAAGCTTCTGTGTAAGATAATATTTTTTTTTTTAATCTTTAGCTTTCCAACGGTATATGATACATGTGTATTACTGCTCTTATGTTAAAAAACGAAAAATTGCATTAAAAAAATATTTTTTCTGTTTTCTCCTTTAGTTGGGTATCGAATTTATTCAATTTTAATTGATATTTACCTGTTTTTCATCAGCGTTAACACGATAATATAAAATAATTTATTGAATCTTCAAAATTAAAGGTACTTTAGGGGAAGAAAATTTAAAATATCGGCATTTAAGCCCTGTCAGACCATTTTCATCAAAATAAAACCTACATGATATTAAAGCACATTAAATTCTACATCGATATAGCGAGTTTAATCAAAATTGTCGGGACTGTTTTCGAGAAAATCGAAAAAAGGTGCAAAATGCATGGTATAAAGTGCCTCTACCGGTTAGCTCATTTTGATGAAAAAAGTTTTGTCACGTCTCGGGCGTATAGTTGTCTTAAATATGAAATTTCAGGTTCATAGGACTTACCGTCACACACACAGACCTTTTTTCGGGACTTGGTTATTTGGACTCAGGGGACCTTAAAACGTGTATTTCCGTTGAAAACTGGAATTCGAAAATTTTCACGATCGCAATACTTCCCCTTACTATATTTAGTAAGTGAAAGTAAAATTAATGATTTAAATAACTACAAAGCTTCTTATAATTTTGTGATTTTTACTACTACATATAATTGGGTTAATTAATCATTGCTGTTGCCCCCTCCCTCCTTCACTTCCGGTATATATATATATATATATATATATATATATATATATTATATATATATATTTTATATATAAATATATTATGTGTGTGTGTGTGTGTTATACCTATATTGCCGAAAAGCAGTCATTTTGACTGCTTGGAAAAGAATAGTACAGCTCTGGATTGGAATAAAATGATAACATACAAGTTCATGATAAATTGCCGATTTCGACATATACTTGGTAAGTTGCAGTAGTTCGATAACTAAAGTTATATATATGTTCGCGAGGTACAGTTAGTATGATATAAACGGAATCACATTTGGTGGTGTTGGAGAACTCGAGTTGCTAACATTAATGCACCACGGCCGATCGCTGGCTTCACATGACTAAAACTTGCATTACTGCAGATCAAAGGGAAGTATCCCTCCATTACTAAGTCCCGATCATCGCCGAACTTTCTGGTCGAGAACTTCCTATCTGGCCAATCCCATAGTTCTGATCCTCGTCATCATCATCATAAAGTCCGGCCAATCACTTGCTTAGTTATTCTGCGAAGTTAAAGCGGTGGCTATCAATAAATTATGTGGGCTGAATCCCAATTGTCTTTAGAATATTGTAGTATTTATAATTAGTATTCATAACGTGTGGTCCTGTGGATAGATCACTGGACATGTTCGAACCCGGTTGTGGCAGGATAGTTATAGTTAGTTTCAACTGTGCTGGGGAGTCACCGAGCATATAAAAGTGAAGTTATACGACGGAAGTATAGGGGAAAAGAGTCACCCACACACAGATTGCCCCCTCTTATTATTATCCATAAACTTTACTAAACAGCCAACACAAGTGCTATATAATATCTTAGTCACTACTAAACTTCTTCTTCTTCTTTCAGTGGCGCGACAGGCCGTGTAGGTCCTTGGCCGGATGGTATATTCTGCTAGGAGAATATACTCGCGTTTCTTAATGATTTTTTTATAGGGTAGGGTCATCACTCCCTTCGCCTATTTTTGCAAGTAGTGAGATGATGAGTCTCACATAACCGGGGAAGAGGCTGTGAGTGAATTACTTTTTAATTAAATGCTTGAAAATGTTCCTCTGAATTCGATTTCGAACTCACAACCTTTGGCGTGGAAGACTAGCGCGCCAGCCATTCAGCCACTGGATCCTCCCTAATCCCTCCTAATACGCTACCATTTTAGTTTTACTGTGCTAAGGTTTCGGACACTTGAGGTTTTATCGTGGCTGAACGTGTCCTGTCACCATTCTGCTTTTGGACAGGTTTATAATTAATTTGTTTTCCTTTTTATTTAATTCTTTGGGTTTACAAAAAGAATCTTGCACTGGTCAGTGGTAAAAGAGGACTCGATTAAGCTTTCATTATAGTAGGTAAAATGTCATAATATTATTATTTATTATTATTGACGGTTTATTAATTTTAAAACTCTCTTCATATCTTTTCACTGTCTTAAAAACAAAACGAAATAAAAAAGCTGCGAATTACTACACAATGGTCATTATTTCCAAATAATTATATTAAGGTATAATTGTTCATATAGTTCTTTAAAGGCAATTCCAATCGCCGATTTTAGTGAAAACTTCTTAAATATGAAATTTCAGTTTTTTACAACGCATTGTTTTCGACCAAGACTGATCATATAAACTTACAAATACACAGACTTTTTTGTGGGACTTAGACATTTGGAAACCCTAAAATGTTTATTTCTGGTGAAAATAACAATAATTAATTTGTCAATCCATAAAACTTTTAATATTAAGATAATATAATACTCTTCTTAAATGATGAGTTACATAAATAAAGTTGATGGAGAACTAATGTTTTACTTTAGACAAGTGAAGATGTATAATTAAAATGGATATGGAGATCACAGTACCCTCAGATGGTGCGTTATGTCACTGCTTTGTAGAAACAAAAAATAAATAAATAATAATAAGATAAACAAAAGGAAGAATTAATCCGAGACATATGAATATTTATTTATTTATATGAATTTATTTATTTATAAGAACTTATTTATTTTCTATTTTATGTAATTTGACTATTATTATTTTTTTCTGTATATATTGTATGAATGTGGTCTCAGATAAATATTACTGTTGTTCATTTTGTAACAAATTGTAATATATCTCAATAAATAAATTTAAAAAAATAAAATAAAAATAAATCCAGACGACCTTGCAAAAGCAGTCAGGTAACTAAAAAAAAACTTGAAGTTCATTATTCTCTTACTACTGTTAATTCAACAATAATTTAATAAAAAGTAGGTTTGTTCCAACTGACGGTACTTCTGTTCTACATTGGGTGCGCAGAATCGGTCCAAATGATCGTCTTTTCTCAAAGGTGCGCAGATGAAAGTTAAGTTTTTCATTGTGCGCGCGCCAACCAGCGTAGACCAGAATATATCTTTGAATAATAGCTAGGTGCTTTTTTACATGGATGTATTTTGGATGGGGATCTATTTTTTTTTTCATCTTTAAAATCGTTGGAGTCGTTTTTGAGAAACTTGTAAAAAGGTGCTAAATGAATGGTATAAAGTGGCTCTTCTGGTTAGCTGATTTTAATAAAAAAGCTGCTGTAACATCTCGTGCATATAGTTGTCTTAAATATAAAATTTCAGTATTGTATGTGAAAATTGTTCTAGAAGCCTAATTTTCGGTCTATTCACGGTAATAACGCGTTAGGTTTCTAGGGACTAATTGAGCATATTGAAGCCCCTGAGGAGAGCTGTTTCGCTCCCGAAGTAGAAAAGCG
Source organism: Piezodorus guildinii (assembly GCA_023052935.1). NCBI lineage: Eukaryota > Metazoa > Arthropoda > Insecta > Hemiptera > Pentatomidae > Piezodorus > Piezodorus guildinii. The sequence continues at coordinate 166,195,500 of CM041294.1, read as the reverse complement.
GTTACATTGAAAACAAACTAAGCAAAGTTTAGAGATTAGATAAGTTGTCGAGAGTTGGAGGTCTGTCCCCTACAATGGAAGTAACTGGAGCGAGGGAGGTAGACTTGTTTGATTGGATTCGTGTCTTTATCGCGCCAGCTAAAGTCACACAGTGTATAATCGTTCACTGAGCACGTTTGCGATGAGAATCAAAAGGGTAAAACTATTTTTTTAACTTTCACTTATCTACATATGAAATATATAGTTTTGGAAAGTTTCGCGATCATGAAAATTTAAGAATTGGAGTTTTTACCGGAAATACGCGTTATTGGGTTCCATGTGACCAAATGACTGAGTCCCACATAAAGGTGTGCGTGTTTGGTAAATCTAGCACGAAAATGAGAAGTCGCACGAAACGGAAATTTCATATTTAAGCATACTATATGCCCCGGATGTACAGCAAGTTTTTCACTAACATCGACTGACCGAAAGTGCTACTTGATACCTTGTATTTTGCACCTTTTTAAGATTTCCTCAAAAAAGATTTTGTTGAAACTCGTCTAATTAATGTAAAATTTAATAGGTTTAAATATAGTGTAGGTTTTTATATGATTGAAATGGTCTGACAGTGCTTAAATGCCGATATTTTAAAATTTATTTCTTTAAAGTAACTTTATTAATGTATATTCGGAAAAATTAAAAATATCACGTTATTACTATTGATAAAAACGGCTAAGTATAGAGGTTAATAGAATTCGACAACAAAAAAAGGAGAAAAAAGCAAGCATATTTTTTTAGTTTATTTTTTCCCCTAGTATATAAGAATAGTAATATAGATGTATAATATACCGTTGGAAAGCCAAAGGTTTCAAAAATATTATGTTATAAACAAACTTGAAAATGTTAACGGAGAGAGATGAAAAGCTGATAAAACTAACTGATTGTCGTAGATTATAATATAATAGTTTATTTAATAAAAAACACGTTTCTATTAAGATTCAATGTAATTAATTCTTCAATAATTTATTTTCATCTTGAACTATGTTTAAAAATTCTTAAATTGATTTTAACAACGGAGGTAAGTGTGTGACGGGCTTGATGTGTGTGATGGAGTGAGTTGAAGAACACACAGCTGGTGGGAAAAAAGAGGTTGGTTATGTGAAATGGATTTACCTTAATGCTTCAAACATATTCATATTTTTGTTATTTTTATATATTTTTGTTATTTAATTTTCTATATATTATTATGGCAGAAAGATTATTTTATTTTACAGTGGCAAATCCATTGTAACCTCTCGCTAGCTGTTGTCTTTGTTTAAGTGTTTTCCTTATTTTGTCTCAGCCTATATCATTCGTTCATTTTACCTGATTATTGAACCTGTGTATTCACATGAAAAAAAAAATCACCCCTCCCCCCCAAAAAAAATTTTTGGATTTTCACCCATATCTGGCTATTTGTTTATTTATATTTGACCTCTTTTCAAAATTGAAAGCAATATTGATGTTTGTTTGTTTGGGCTTTAAGGCGTAAACCCTCAAGGTCATCAACGTTGTGCATCTTTAATCTCTAAGGTAATATTAGAAAAGGAACGGTATAAATAGAAGGAAAATATAAAGAAAAATAGTAAAATGAAATAATTGTCATAAATTTAAGAAAAATACATGAATGTTAATAAAGATTTTCGAAGAAATGGAAAATATATATAATATTATATATACATTATATATTATATATATATATATATATATATATATATATATATATATATATATATAAAAGAAAAATATCACTATTAATCACTGCAGATATATAATGCTAATTACGATAAGTGCTAAATTTTATTTGAAATGTTAATTATTTAAAAAAAAAATTAAGTATTTTTGATATTTTGGCTATATCATCACCAAGACTAATTGAAATGTCTGAAGTAAGTCCTAATGTAGACAAACTCGAAATGTAAAAGCGGCATTCTTGAAAAATATGTTTGACCGTTAGCATATTATTGCAGTGTTGGCATTTTGGGGGTGGCTGTTTGCTGATGAGGTAGGCATGGGTTAGTTTCGTATGTCCTATTCTAAGCCTAGCAATAATTACTTCCTTTCTACGGTTGGATCGATTAGATGTTACCCAAGGTTTTACAGATTTTTTTAAATTTGTTGGCTCGGCACTCATATCAAGTATACCGATTTTCCCAGATTTTCAAGCGTATTTAGGTAATTACGGATCTTGTGGATGATGGGGTGGGTAGGGTACAGATTTTTTAGACCGTTTAATGAACTCAAAGAATCCGTGATTATTGCTATTGTCGTTGAGGGAATTGACATCGAAAAGTGGAGAGCTGAAGCTATTGCATGCAATTATGCGGTAAATATGCTACATAATTTATGGAGTTTTAATTTGTGGGTTCAATTTTGTGTAACTACAATGTAGATGTATAATATACTGTTGGAAAGTTAAAGGTTTCAGGAAAAAAATATCATCTTATAAACAGAATTGTTAAAGCTAATGGAGAGCGATGTAAAGCCGATAAAACTAACTGGTTGTCGTATATATTGTATAAATATAATAGATCATTTAATAAAACACATGTTTCTATTGAAACTCAATTTTATCGAATATTTAACAATTTCTTCTCGAACTGTATTTAAAATGCTTAAATTGATTTTAACAGCTGAAGTAAGTGAAAGTCGTGTGTTGAGAGCACCAGATTTTTTTTTTTTTTTAAATACCATAATATATTACTTCAAAACTGTTGTTTGCGTAATCCAGAAAGACGAAAAGAGCATAAGCATAAATGATCATTGTAGATAGTAATTTCTATAGTAGATTATTTAATCTGAAACACATTAAATACACTTTTTGCTTTTTGAGTTTTGCTTTAATTAAAAGTTGTTAAATTGATTTTAACAACTGAAGTTTACTATTCATCCCTTTTTACTCAGTCTGCTGGTGTCCCTCAAGGTAGTATCCTAGGACCCATCCTTTACTCAGTCTATACAGCTGATATTCCAACCCATCCTAAAACCTTCCTTTCTACCTATGCTGATGACACTCGTGTATTATCAGTCAATAACGATCCAACTATTGCCTCTCAAACTCTTCAATACCACATCAGAGACCTTGAGGTATGGTGTCAGAATTGGAGAAACAAAATCAATTCCAACAAATCCCACTAAATTACCTTTACCCTTCGTCGTAAGTCTATGGCATCCTGCCATACAGTGTCCTTTAATAATATTCCGCTTGTCCCAGTTGAACAGATTCGCTATCTAGGACTCTTACATGACAAACGTTTAACATGGAATCCGCACACAATACTGAAACGACAAGAAACTGCCCGTCGCTTTCGCTTACTTCAACACTTACTTGACAGACGCTCTAAACTTCCACTTATCTACAAAAGGCTCATCTACATGACTATTATAAGACCAATCTGGGCTTACGGAGTAGAGCTATGGTGGCTCTACTAAACCATCAAATTCCTCTCGCATCCAATCCTTGCATATCCAAAATCCTTCACGAATAAACACATCCATAAAGACCTTAATATCCCATATGTTGCTGATTTGGCCCGGACCAGGTATCAATCCTTCCATGAAAAATTCCACTTCCATTCTAACACACTACTTTCAATCCTTGCTTCCTCTTCCATTCCTGACAATCCTCCGAGGCGTCTGAAAAGGAGATGGCCTCGAGACCTTCTAGTTTAGATTACCCAGTGAGTAGTGCCAATGGGCATTTACTCTTCATGTATTTCTGTTAGCTAATTTACTTGATGTATTAACTAATACAGTTGTAAATTTCAATAAATGATTAAAAAAAAAATATACAACTGAGGTAAGTAAAAGTCGTGTGTTGCGCGTCCTAGATTTTTTAGAAATTGATTTAGAAAGAAGGATACCTTAGTAATATTGCGGTAACAATAATACATTGTTTAATTTTGATCATTCCTAGAATGTTATCCAATCAATGAGAAGCACGTGTGGGTGCTATGTACTGTCGTAATCAGCCTTGATCACATTTCCTAAATGTATTATATCTCCAACCTACACAAAATATTATAACAATAACAATGATTTATTTCACTAAAACCAGATTTTCCCTCTATAATCAGGATGATTATCTTAAAGTAGTTAAATAATTTGATGACAATTAGTGAAACACTAATTAGTCTATGATAAACTTATTTTCGGGAAATTCGGCACTTCAATTTCGAATCTCCTATATATAGTCTGCAGTACTCATATTAATATTATAACTGTAATTATGTAATTATTATCCTCTTTCCCTAGTTTATTCAATTTTCTATTTGAAGTGGTCATGAGGTCAATCAGGATAAGGCCTGGAGGATGTATTTATCCCCAGACTGACACAACATCTAGCCTTTTACATGATATTGTGATAATCGGGAGAACGAACAGTGCTTTACTTGGAGCTTTCGAGGCGTGCGAAGTAGCCTCTAGGAGAACAGGACTGATAATAAATACAGTAAAAACTAAATAAAAGAGGACCACAAGATGGAAGGAGGGAACAAGTATATCGAGGGCTGTGATAAGCTTCGAGGAGTACCACAGTTTAAGTACTTGGGCACTGATATAGATCCTAAATAAAAGATTATAGTCGAAATCAAAGCAAGGATAACAGCTGGCAATAGATGATATTAGTCTCTTATGAAAATATTTCAGAACCGGAATATATCCAAAAAATGAAGATTATTTTAATTTAAAAAATATTTTATTGGTATTTACAACTGTATAATATAATAATTTAGTAAATGTGATACTTGATATGTTGACATGATTCATATGTAGGGATACTATCCTGAACTGATGATAAGATTATATCGTACTGTCCCTTCAGCCAGTGGTTATGTATGGGAGCGAGTCCTGGACATTAACACGCAACGATGAAAGGCTATAAACATTGGCAAAGAAATAGTCTCAGAAAAATCTTTGATCTACAAGAGAACGTTGCGATGAAAGAATGACGAAATTCGAAATCTGTATCAGACACCTGATATAGTTGCCAAGATCAAGAAGTGCCAGGATAAGATGGCTGGGGCATGTACAGAGAATGGAAAGTGGGGGCTGCCAAAACTGATGATGGAGGGACACCCTGGTGGAAGGAGGAGCAGGGGCATACCTAGAGACTTAGGTTGGCTGCAGGACGTAGAGGGACCTTCGGTCGTGGGTGTCAGCGGATGGAGAAGGGCAGCCGAAGACAGGTCCCAGTGGAGGAGGATCGCTGAGGAGGCCAAGGTCCTGAAGGACCATAGCGCCGTTAGATAGGACAGAATTATTAAGACTTAGAATTGGCAAAATTTGCAGATTTGAAGCTAAAACATCGCAGATCATTTCGAAATACCTAGTTAAAGAAAAAAAATCTATCCTTAACTAAACATGTATGTATGTGAACTTACAATTCCTCAAATTTCAGGAGAATGTCTTTCTTACATACAAATATTTACCCTTTTAGTACTTGACGAAAAACGAGTGTCTATGCGAAGATAACCGACCAAATTCGACAAATATGCAACGATTTGTAAAAACGCTTATAAAAACAAAAATACAAATGATATTTACATGCTTAAAAATTACACGTATTCGGAAAAAAATGGAGAATAAAGCAATGAAAATGATTCTCCAATATCAATTGAAAATAATATGAATAACACAATTATGAATAAAAATTGAGTTTTATCTATCATAAACATTTCGACTTTGGACCTAGAAGAGTGTCCATCTTATCGCTCCAGTGTATACAGTCTCAGCACACTCCGGTTTGTTTGTTTATTTATTTAACGTCACTTTATGCTACTATGGCTAATCGGACGATGCTACAGTGGGAGTCCTAAATATCTGTCGGAAATACAAGAAAGTAATATCAAATAGAAGGTTGGTGGTAGCAACATATATCTTACAAAATAATACAGGTTTTTAAAAAAAATATTGACCGATTTTTCTAAACTATGGAAGGATAAGTTTGTAGCGTCAACACATGTAGTTGCCAAGGAGACATAACCTTCATGTGTTTTGTGTTACAAAAATAACTTGTGTTTAAAACAATGTTACGTGTGGTGTGTGTTTTAATAAAGATATAATCCATTATTAATGTTATTTATACCACCACATATTGGTGACCCCGACTGCACGATATAGTGTACCTTCCAGCGTTACTACTGATCGAGGACGGCAGTTTGAATCGGACCTATTTCGAGAACTGAATCACCTACTGGGCACAAAGCACTTCAGAATCACGGCAAAATCGAGAGGTGGCACCGTTCCTTAAAGACAGCGCTCAGATGTCACAATTCTGTAAATTGGGTTGCCCCGTTACCGATTGTGTTGTTAGGGTTAAGGACTGTTGTTCCCGAAAACGGATATGCTGCAGCCGAGCTTCTCTATGGCGAGAACATTTGCTTTTGAAATTCTTGGAGAATTTCTAGAATCCAACAATAAAATCAGTCACGACAAATCGTCATTTATCAAGGATCAAAGGTCAACACTTCAACAATATAGACCATCATTTGTCTAGCGTAAGGATTCTCGCAAATTCTTCATACATCAGGACCTGCCGAATGCCTCTCACGTTTTTGTCATACGGAAACTACTTCAGCAGCCCTACTAAGGCCCTTTTCGAGTTGTCAGAAGGAATACTAAATATTACACTATAAATCGGCATGGAAAGGAAGAAGACATATCAATTGATAGGCCGAAACCAGCGTCCCTAATGTAGGCCAGTTTCCTGATGACGAACTCCCTTTCTTCTGCCGAGGACGAAACCAACGCCACCCGTTGCTTCTCTGACTGCAGCTGCAATTTCATTTGTCTGAATGTTCCTTTTTCAGTACGCTTTCATTAGGAGGGGGAGTACTGTGGCGTCAACACATGTGGTTGCCAAGGAGACATAACCTTCATGTGTTTTGTGTTACAAAAATACCTTTTGTGTTTAAAACAATGTTACATGTGGTGTGTGTTTTAATAAAGATATAATCCATTATTAATGTTATTTATGTAGTGATACCACCACAAGTTTTTGGTTTTGTTTAAGATGAAATTATGTACTTCTACTTAAATGTGTATTATAAAGTCGCTACCTTAAATATAATACGAAATAAATTCCTATGAAGCTCTCCCGATTTCAGCTTTAATATTGATATCCAATACCTGCGTACCTCAAGCCCTAGAGTGTCTCATCATAATTATATCGACCACCTTTTCCCGGTAATTAAAGTGGATGAGGAAAGTGAACGAGGAAGGTCATCTTGTCACAATTTATAATTTATCAGTTTCCTTCTGGCTTTTACCGAGGAAAAAACAGCGAGTCTAAACATCCGTTAAATAATTCTGAGAAAAAGAATTAACAGATTTTATCTCCTCAGAAAAGTAAGAGCTGATAAAACATTTATTTAATCGGTTATTAACAATATTTAATTATGTTTTGTGATCTCTGCCATTTTTTTACTTTCTTTTCAGAACCAGGATGAAACAGAAAGATAAGAAGCAGAAAACAACCTTCAAAACTAATTGATTCCAATGTAACATTTGCCCATCTACTTGGAGGTGGGAACCAGAACAAACAGGACCTAGCGGAACAAAGCATTCTTCAAAATCCTGAACCCCTTCCACAACCACCTATTCCTCAAAATTTAACCAACCCTCAAAAACCTCATCCGAATCAAATTTCTCATATTCCTCCTCCATCAAATGTAACATACCTTACAAGTTTGATGACATCCTTCAACACTGAAATCAAATCCCTCGTTATGCCGCTAATATCACTACTTACTAATCTCGTATCAAATTTAATCCCTTCCTTAAAAAATCCTTAAATTACTTCACTTAACTTCTTATCCATTCTCCATTGGAATGCGAATGGCGTTAGAAATCACACTGACGAACTTGAAGCTTTATTGAAAGGCAAAAACGTTGATGTAGCACTTATTACTGAAACTAGACTAACCACAAAACAGTTCTATAAAATACCTCAATACGTAACATACCGTACGGACCCAGACGGCAAAGCCCATGCCGGTACTGCTGTTATTGTGCACCAGTCCCTCTCCCACCACATACTTCCAGTTCCCTCCTATGATTTCCTACAATGCACCAGGAAAAAGTAATCAAGACTTTTTCCTTTCCGATCACCCTCACATCAGCGTACTGCCCTCCTAAACCTTCCATCTCCAACATTCTATTCGAATCCTTTCTCGATTCCCTAGGAAACCACTTAAAAACTTCACAATAGCGATCATAATGGCAGAAATCGACGCTGACGAAGTCACGGGTAACAGCTAGTTATTAATAAAAAAGAACTTTTTCTAAAAGTTTAAAATTACTGATTTTTCTATACGACTATATCCACGGATATAAAGAAATTGTAAGTTACAAGAGAGAAAAAACTTTTTTTCGGAGTAAAAAATACTTGGTAATGCGGTTCTTCGAAGGGGAAATAAAATAGTGGTCCCGAGCCCGTGCGATGTCTTGTATTCTTTAAAGACCTCTACAATAATTAAACATGTATTGGGGGAATACGATAATAATAATAATAGGCTTACCGAACCCAAAAGATTAGATGGCGATACCACCAAACTCCGCCAGCACAGGTTCGTCCAATGTTCACCGTTCAAGCCCAAGCCCCCGAGATCAGCCTTAACGCAATCCTCCCATCCACGTTTCGGCCTACCTTTCGAACCAGCGAAAACCAACTTTCTCGGAATCCGCCCATTTGAGTCTCCGCGATGCTATCAAATCAATTATATTCACAGGCAACCTTCTAAACTCCCCAGTTGCCTCATCTCTCTTTGGACCAAATATTTTACGCAGTACCTTATTTTCGAAAACCTTAAGCCGCTGTTCATCCTTCAAAGTAAGCGGCCACGTTTCACATCCGTAAAGAACCGTCGGAAGAATAATAGCTTTATAAATTCTAACCTTTAAGTTTTTAGACAGAAGCCGCGAGCTAAGTAATTTAGCAACTGAATAATAACACGCATTTCCCACCTTTAACCGGGACTTTATTTCTTCTTGGATTTCATTTTTTCTTGTTATCATTGAACCTAAGTACATGAATTTGTCTACGTGTTCAAAAGTATGCCCTGATACATCAATATCACTAAGATCGCCACCGTTTCTGCTACTAATCATATATTTCGTCTTATCGGTATTTAATTCGAGTCCTCTTTCTTTACCGGCTTTTATTAACACACTTGTGTTTAGTTGTACGGTTTCCGTGTCTTCACCTAGCAGTACCAAATCATCGGCATACCCCCAAAACCGGAATCTTATCACCCATATTTAAACCTTTCTCGGTTCACGTCACTTTTTATATGACATATTCTAATGTTATATTAAATCAAACAGGTGAAAGGGAGTCACCCTGTTTCAAACCCGATCGCACCTCAAATCTCTCGGAGTAATTATGACCGATTTAACTGAAATGTTTCCGACAAACACATCTGTACTAGGTTTACTAACTTTCTGGGTATTCCCCGTTCAATCATGATGTTATACACCTTTGACGGTCTATGGAATCATAAGCCTTTTTAAAATCGATATAAAGTTGATGGACTACACCGTTGTATTCAAAATTGTTCTCTAATATTTGACGTTAGGAAAATATTTGATCAACAGTCGAGCGATTCCGCCTAAAATCACGTTGGAAGTCTCCAATAATTTCTTCAGTGTATTCCGTGATTCGGCTAGTTAGTATTGACGAGAAGGAATAGGATACAGACAGAAATGGGAAAAGTGTGAATGGAATATAAAGTAAAAGAAGAAGGGATGTTGGCATCAATCATAGCGTGAAGGGAATAGCAGGGAATGGTCGAGGCAATCTGTCATCTCAACAAAGGACTGCTGACCGCCTCCCCAGCGCTATCTATAGGATCTATTGTCATCCAGAGGAAATCTTAACGTTTCTTGTATTGTTTACAATATTTTCATTTTCACTTACCTATATTTGAACAAAAAGTTTTTTTTACATTATTTAGTTTATTTATTTAACGTCACTTTATGCTGCTATGGCTAATCGGACGATGCTACAGTGGGAGTCCTAAACTTTGCCTACCCAGGTTTTATTAGGATAGGGATCTTTAACGAGTACCTGACATCGCACAGGCTCGGGACCACCTTTTAACGTCCCCTCCGAAGGACGACGTAACTAAGGATTTTTTACTCCCATTAAAAAATCCTAGGACCACCTGCGGGTTTGAACCCGTGACCTTTAGCATGGGAGGCTGTTACGCTAGCCACCCAGCTACAAGTGATCCCTTTTTTACTTTAAATAAAGTTACACAAAGAAAAAAACCTGGTGCGGGCAACACACGACTTTCACTTACCTCCGTTTTTAAAATCAATTAGAGAATTTTTAAATATGAGTGAAATAATTCAAGAATTAGTTAAATGGAATTTCTATAGAAACATGTGTTTTATTAAAAAATCTATTATATTTTTATCTAAAATAATCAGTTAGTTTTATCGGTTTTTCATCACTCTCTATTAACTTTTAGAAGCTTGTGTATGAGATAATATTTTTTCTAAAATTTTCAGCTTTCAAACGGTATATCATACATGTATTACTGTTCTTATGCTCAAAAACTAAAAGAAATCATAAAAAATATATTTTTTCTTCTCCTTTAGCCGTTTTTCAATTTCGCAAAATTACATATTTAGTTGTTACTTATCAATGCTAACAAGATAATATGGTTATTTTCATAGAATCTATGAAATTAAAGGTACTTTACAAAAAAACAAAAAACTAATGTATCGGCATTTAAGCTCTGTCAGACCATTTTAATCCGAATGAAAACTACATGATATTAAAGCCCATTAAATTTTACATCGATATAGCGAGTTTAATCAAAATCGTCGGAACCGTTTTTAAGAAAATCGAAAAAAGATGCAAAATTCATAGTATAAAGTGGCTCTTCTGGTAAGCTCATTTTGATTAAAAAGGCTTTGTGACGTCTCGGGCGTATATTTGTCTTAAATATGAAATTTCAGTTTCATAGGACTTTTCATTTCCGCCCAGGAGTTACCACACACACAAACCTTTTTGCGGGACTTGGTTATTTGGACCCTAAAAAGTGTATTTCCGTTGAAAACTTTGGCTGACGGGTCTCACATACGCGGGGGAGAGGTTGTGAGTGAATTTCCATTAAATTACATCCTTATAAAAGCCCCGCCGGAACTGGGATTCGAACTCACAACTTTAGCATGAGAGACTAGCGCGCTAGGCACTCAGCCACGGGCTCCCTTGGTGTTATAAGTAGTTAATTAATATATTTATAAAGTACAATATTAGCTATCATTATTTTATTTTTATTAACGGCTATTTCTTATCATATTTATGAAGAATACTTTCAGTCTTACACAGATAATATAAGATTCTAAATGCGGTTTAGTAATAGGAGGTTCTTAATGGACAATAAAAGGACAATGGTTATATTTCAACAAAGCTCATTACTAAATAATTGTGTTTTTTCCTTTTTAAGATATTTTTTCGCATTCACGACCCACTCAAGTAATTTCTTTTTTTATAAAATGCTTTTTAATATTTTCTTCCTAAAGGTTTCCTTTGAAATAATTAAGTATATTGAAACTCTACTTCATTTTATAAAGGAAAATAATATCCTTTAATATTTTTTTTTCTTTTTTAGTTTATATATTTATTTATTACTACCACCTTGTTTAGAATATTATTTTATTTAATTGATTTCCTCAATCAACTTTTATAAAAATCTGCCATAAATGGAAATGATACCGAAATAAATTTTGTTATTACCAGAAGGGAGCGGCGTTGGCCAGTGGATATAGCACTAGTCCACTGTTCTCCGAGTCCCTGGTTCGAATCCCGGCGGTGGCAGAATAATTATTTATTCTGTTATTTCTTGCATGGTGCAATCCTAGGGTAGGGAGCTCTTTAATAAGTAGTTATAAAAAGTAATGAAAAAAAAAACAACAAAACTAATCACCTCATTGCACGGCCGTTGTCCTAGCAACAATACGAATCTCTATATGTACTTAATGGAACACCATTCATAAGATATTGAAGTACAGTGATAGGCACCTTTGACGATTCTGCAAACTTAGATAATACATTTTCTGTTAAATGAATACTCTCACAGAAAATAATAACAGTAAATGAACAAAATGTTTTAATGACAATTATTATTATAGAAGAGTAAACTTAATTATGAATGTAATGATTGGAACTTCTCTTATTTTTTTAATATTTTTATTTATTATAACATAAATAAAATTTTATTACGTTTCGAGGTTTTCTTTGCCTCATCTTCAGATTATCCAATAAATATAAATATTTCCATATTGCACAAAATATTGGTCATATATATATCATGATTTTTTATTTATATAAAAATCATTTCATAGGTGAAATAATCAGCCATGTCCAACAATAAACTCGCGCGTTTATGCTTGGACATGGCTCAGTAATGCCCTGATGATGGCTCACAAGCATCAGCCGAAACGTCGCACAGTAGTTCCAAACGCACTTTTTCGGAACAAAAGTATGCAATTCTCGTTCTAATTAAGATATATCCCATTTTAACGTCATTTAGTTACTTAGTAAATTCACTTTAAATGGTATGATAGGCATATTTTTAACTTATTTTTATATCATGAAGATTTATTAAGTTTCAGAGAAATGTGTTAGTAACTAATTATTCATATATATATATATATATATATATATATATATATATATATATATATATATATATATATATATATATAGCTTTATACATACGACTTTCCTGCATTGAACTTTGTTTAGAATCGTTATTAGTTAAGTTTAAAAAAACTTTGGGTTTCATATAACGACTTGGTGATTTTTTAAGAATTTTTAAATATGTCAAAAAAATAAATTAATTTAAATATATCAATACATACACAACAAAATAAAGTGTAAAATATTTTCAAAATTAAAGTTTTATTTCTAGTTTTTATGGTTCTAAAAGGTTTTAAAATGAGTAAATAATCGTTGTTATGCTGTCATTCGGAAGGGACCTAAAAGGATAATTCCGTTCCTGTGCGATGTCAGGCACTCGTTAAAGATCCCTATCCTAATAAAACCTGGATAGGCAAAATATATGACTCCCACTGTAGCAGCGTCATATGGCGTTAAATGTTATTCATAATTACTACAAATGATATAAATATGATGTATAATAAACGTGGTATTTGTATTATTAATAGTAAGGTGTGGGGAGCCCGTGGCTGAGTGGCTAGCCCGCTAGTTTCTCATGCTAAAGGTTGTGAGTTCAAATCCCAGTCCTGAATGGACTTTTTCTCAAGCATTTAAATAATGAGATTCCCTCACAGCCTCTTCCTCGGTTATGTGAGACCCGTCAGCAAAATGGTGGCCACTCACAAAATTAGGCGCTGGGAGTGATGACCCTACAATACAAAATGCATCGAGAATCTCTGAGTGTAATCTCCCAGGAGTTTATACCGCGAGGCCTAGGGCCTATACGGTCTGTCGCGCTACTAGAGAATAATAAGGTGTAAATAATAATTAATTTATTCACATTGTCTATATCGGCTTTATATTTCGCTAGTTACTAGTGGAAGTCAAATATTGATTTATGTTTATTAAGCTTAATATAATATTTATCCTATTATTAGTACAAACATTTTTCTTTAACAATTAATTACTTATATATCCTTATTTTAATATGTTTGATGTAATGTCTTAAATTTAATTAATTACAATGTTTATTTTCACTGTGAGTCAACCATATCGATCTTAGCTCCTCTACTTTCGCTTACCCATACATGAAATATGTATCAAGAGAAAATATTAAGATCTTGAAAAATTTTCGAATTCGAACTTCTGAGTCCAAATTACCAAGTCTCGAAAGAAGTTCTGTGTTTGGGTCTAGTTCAAAAACGAGAAGTCGTGCAAAAACAAAATTTCCTATTTTAATTAAAATATACGTTCTATAAGTACGTTATTACTTTATAACATGCATTTTACAGTTGTATACTATTTCCTTGAAACAGTTGGAGCTGAACAAACTGATTTTGATTAAGCTCACTAAATTGATGAAAAATGAAATGTGCTTCAAATCCAAGTAGGTTTTATTTTAATTGTATAATAAAATTGCTGACATATTACAAACAGGATATACAATTCATCCAAGGGATTTATTTGTCAGATAAGAAGTGTATCGGAGTGACATAAACATTAACAGAAAAACCTAAAGGACTTTTTGCCAACCCATAATGTTCTGCGCACTAGATGTTTTTTCTATTTATTCTGCATTAGAGACAGTGATGTTATGGACATTGTGGCATTCCCTATAGGACATAAAAACTTTCTTCAAATTTCTTTTACCCCCAGAGGGGCCAACCCGAACTGTAGTAGATTCTATTTCCAATCCTTTGGGGAATACCTTCACAGAAGTTTCTATTAGAATGGAGTTGGTCCTGTATATCTTAGATCCAATACATGAAAAAATGGATACATAATGTTGGAGTTTAGTTGTCCGTAGTTGAGAAATTAGATGAGGAAGAAGGATGGGGTGCGGTCATCAGAAATAAACACATATTAAAATGTAGTACTTATTTTAATTGTGTGCCGACGTTTCGGCCTACATTGTGGGCCTTCATCAGGGAGAAACAAGATAACAACCAATATAATTATAAACTTAATAATACGTTAGGTATATAATAATGATGTGGTGACAGTAATATACTATGGGAACAAATATAAAATTAAATGTAAAATGATAATAAGACGTCAAAAATAATAATGATAATGAGATGCCAGCTATAAACTATGGAATTGAACAAAATTAATATGTTAATACTTCAATAAGAATATTTAAAGAGAAAATAAGCAAATGATTAAATGTTAAAAGAACAATACGTGAACAATTAGTTTTAAATATGAACAATTTTGATGTGATATTTTACGTCAATATATAAAAAACATAGTAAAGAACATAGGCAGTATATAAAAAGAACATAATCATTAGAACAATAGAAATATGAAAGAGTTTTTTTTTTAAATAACGTAATATTAAACTAACAATTACATGTGAGGGTATATAACAGAAAAGTCTGGTGCGGGCAACACACGACTTTCACTTACCTCCGTTTTATAAATAAAATATTAAAAAAATTTCAAATACAGTACTGATAAAAATCATTAAAAATTTAAGGAATTAATTAAATGGAATTTTAAAAGAAACATGTGTTTTATTAAAAAATCTAGTATATTATCATCTAAAATAATCAGTTAGTTTTGTATGCTTTTCAACATTCTTTATTAACTTTTACAAGCTCTTGTGTATTAGATAATATTTCTAAAATCTTTAGCTTTCCAACGGTATATAATACATGTATATTACTGCTCTTATTTTCAAAAACAAAAATTGCATTACATTTTTTTTCTCCTTTAGTTGTTTTTTAATTCGCACAACTTACATACTTAGATGTTATTTATCAATGCTAACAAGATAATTTGGTTATTTTTGTAGAATCTACAAAATTAAAGGTACTTTAGGGGAAGAAAATATCGGCATTTAAGCCCTGTCACACCATTTTAATCAGAATGAAAACTACATGATATTAAAGCCTATTAAATTTTACATCGATACAGCGAGTTCAAATAAAATCGTCGGAACCGTTTTCGATAAAATCGAAAAAAGGTGCAAAATGCATAGTATAAAGTGGCTCTTCTGGTAAGCTCATTTTAGTGAAAAATGGTTGGTAAAGTCTCGGGCGTATAGTTGTCTTAAATATGAAATTTCAGTTTCATAGGACTTTTCGTTTCCGTCCGGGAGTTACCACACACACGCAGACCTTTGTGTGCGACTTGGTTATTTGGACTCAGGGGACCCTAAAACGTGTATCTTCGTTGAAAACTAGAATTCGAAAAATTTCACGATCGCAATACTTTCTCTTACTATATATAGTAAGTGAAAGTAAAAAGATATGAATAGGGAATGAGATAGAAAGAAATAAGCTGTGAAAAGAGATCATAATCAATAAGAAAGAAAATACATACTGACTCTATTTACAACTGTACAATAAGTAAATGTGCTATTTACAGACAATTTACAGGCTTGAAAAGTCATGAGAAGAATCTGCCCAGCGGTAGTACTTCAATGTTTATTTGTTCAGCAGGTCTGGAGGCCACCGGCTTTTCAGACACCTCGGAGGATTATCGGGAATATATGTCGATGAGAGGATAAGCACAAGCGGGTTTGTATGGGAGGGTAATTTGGAATGAAAGGAGGTGTATCTTTTTTGGGCGATTTCTGTAACTAGTGGAATATTCAGGTCTCTATGGATAAGTTTGATGGTAACAAAGTAAGGAGCGTCTAGGATTTGTCGAAGGATTTTGGATTGCAAGGATTGGATGCGGGAGGAATCCGTTGGTATAGTGGAGCCCCATAGCTCTATGCCATAAGTCCAGATAGGTCTAATAATGGTTGTGTAAATGAGTTTTTTGAAGTAAAGAGGGAGTTTTGATCGTTTGTAAAGTAAGTGTTTTAATAGTCGATATCTACAAGCAGTTTCTTGTCGTTTAAGTCTTGTATGAGGATTCCATGTAAGACGTTTGTCAAGATGAAGTCCAAGGTATCGTATTTGTTCTACAGTGATGAGTGGGGTATGATTAAAGGAAACGACTTGACAGGAAGTCATAGGTTTACCTCGTACAGTGAATGTGATTTGTTGGGATTTATTAGGATTTATTTTGATTCTCCAATTGTGACACCATTCTGCAATAACGGATACATGGCTCTGTAGGATTTGGGAAGCAACGATAGGATCATTATTCACGGATAGCACGCATGTGTCATAAGACTGAGTAGAGAGGACAGTGCTTGGATGGATAGGAATGTCAGCTGTACACACCGTGTAGAGGATTGGGCCTAGGATACTACCTTGAGGTGCGCCGGCTGACTGTTTGAATACTGAGGAGTAGGAGAGGTTATGATTAACTTTAAAAGTTCTACCTGTAAGGTAGGAGCGGATTATAAGGAAATATGTCGGAGAGAGGAATTTGCGGAGTTTGTAGAGAAGTCCTGGATGCCACATTTGAAATATGTAATAAAAATAAACTTAATAAAATAGGAAACGTTGTTATTTATGTAGTATTTATGTATGTAATATGCGGTCATATAGGCGTTTATTTAGTTACAATGCAAAATAGCGACTGTATAATTATAGCGTTGTAATTCAATATCTGATTCGAGTATTTTTGTCGTGCGTTCCGTGACTTTCGTTCTGTACACGCTATCTCTGTCCGGTTGAAGTAACTTTAGATGTTAATGTCCTTATCTATTTACCTCTGTCTAAATATATATAAAGCAACAGAATCCTTATCGCTGTCATAGTAATAATTTATATTTTTTATTAATGTATATCATTATGGTTGCTTCAAGTTAAATTTAAAGTCTTTATTTGTGGTTGTTCGTGCAATGCTAATAAAAGTCGTTTTTTCAATTATCCGTTTATTTCATTGAACTACATATATAATATGTAATGGCATTACAAAATAACAAATGGTTACTTCAGATAAACAAAAATGCTAAACGATTTAGACCTTTAAATAATAAACCTGAATATTAAACATTTCATATACTCTTAGACCAATTTTTTTTTCTAACTTACATACTTAGCTGATATTTATCAATTCTAACAAGATAATTTAGTTATTTTTTATAGAATATACAAAATTAAAGGTACTTTAGAGAAAGAAAATTTAAAATATCGGCATTTAAGCACTGCCAGACCATTTTAATCCGAATGAAATCTAAATTATATTAAAGCCCATTAAATTTTACATCGATATAGCGAGTTAAATCAAAATCGTCGGAACCATTTTCGAGAAAATCGAAAAAAAGGTGCAAAATGCAAGGTATAAAGTGCCTCTTCTGGTAAGCTTATTTTGATGAAAAAGGTTTTGTTACGTCTCGATCGTATATTTGTCTTTAATATGAAATTTCAGTTTCATAGGACTTATCGTTTCCGCCCGGGAGTTACCACACACACAGACCTTTTTGCGGAACTTGGTCTCAGGTTATTTGGACTCAGGGACCCTAAAACGTGTATTTCCGTTGGAAACTGGAATTCGAAAATTTTCACGATCACAATACTTTCGCTTACTATATATAGTAAGTGAAAGTGAAAAAGTATGTTGAAAAGCAGATAAAACTGAGTGAATGTTGTAGATAATAATTTGTATTGTTAGATAACTTAATCTTTAAATTTTTTTTTAACTCCAGTATTATTTAAATTGATTTTACCAAAGGCGATACGTGAAAGTCGTGTGTTGCGCGCCTCAGATTTCTTTTCTTGTTGAACCATATCGATTAGTGCTTTCTGAAGATAGTTTACCTTTGTAACAAACTCAACAAGTGATCTCCCCCAGAACAATCTGCCTGGGAGAGCTCCCCACTACGGCTCAAGGTATTGTTGAGACTAGATCCAATTAGGATCCAATCCTCTGAGCCTAATCCTATCAGTAGTGCCTCAGGGTCGGGGATAGTCCTGTTTGGATAGTCCCACAGCGGGGTGTGTGGTACAGGATGAGGTATGTGTCGAGAATTCTGGGAGGAACTTAAATAATTTTATAGGTACATTATACAATATTAAATAATTTTACTTTCACTTACTATATATGGTAAGGGAAAGTATTGGGATCGTGAAAATTTTCGAATTCCAGTTTTCAACGGAAATACACATTTTAGGGTCCCCTGAGTCCAAATACCCAAGTCCCGCAAAAAGGTTTGTTTGTGTGTGTTTGGTAACTAGTCCTATGGAACTAAATTTTCATATTTAAGACAAATATACGCCCGAGACGTTACAAAACCTTTTTCATCAAAATGAGCTTACCAGAAGAGCCACTTTATACCATGCATTTTGCATCTTTTTTCGATTTTCTCGAAAACGGTTCCGTCGATTTTGATTAAATTCGCTATATCGATGTAAAATTTAATGAGCTTTAATATAATTTAGGATTCATTCGGATTAAAATGGTCCGACAGGGCTAAAATGCCGATATTTTAAATTTTTTTTCTCTGAAGTACCTTTAATTTGGTTGATTCTATAAAAATAACTATATTATCTTGTTACCACTGATGAAAAAACAGGTAAATATATAAATTAAATGAATTCGATACCCAACTAAAGGAGAAAAGAGAAAAAAATATTTTTAATGCAATTTTTCGTTTTTGAACATAAGAGCAGTAATATTCATGTATGATATACCGTTGGAAAGCTACAGATTTAAAAAAAAAAATATTATCTTATACTCAAGATTTTATAAGTTAATAGAGAGTGATGAAAAGAAGATAAAATTAACTGATTATTTTAGATTATAATATAATAGATTTTTTAATAAAACATATGTTTCTATATTAATTCTTTAATATTTTTACGTATTTTTTTATCTCTAACTGTATTTGAATATTCTTTCATTGATTTTAAAAATGGAGGTAAGTGAAAGTCGTATGTTGCCCGCACCAGATTTTTTGAATAAAATTGGTAACAACCTAATTTTAAAAGCAACACGTGTAAGTAGGTTAAGAACAAGCCTGATTTGTTTATACCAAGTTTATGTTGTCATGGTTTATCTATTGAAAAAAATGGGTTGAAATATGGGATGCCTTGGCTAGTTGTTGAAGACCATGATCCAAAATTATTTTATAACTAATTAAAAGTTAATTATATTAGTTGCTGGTATAAGGATTTTTTTCATTATTTATTACAGAGATATTTACAACTGTATTAACACAAAAAAAATACAAGTAAATGTGAAAATTGAGATATGGACATGATAGGCGTGAGAATAATCTACCCAGTTGTAGCACTTCAAAGATTTTTCAGACAAGGAGATCTCGAGGCCATCGGCTTTTCAGCCGCCTCGGAGAATGATCAGGAATAGAAGGAGATGAGAAATTGCGGACAAGTGGGTTTGGGTGTAGTGGTAATTTGGAGTGAAAGGAAGTATATCTAATTCGGGCTAAGTCTACAACTAATGGGATATACAGGTCTTTATGAATTATTTTATTGGTGACATTTAGGATCTTTCGGAGGATTTTGGATTGCCAGAATTGGATGCGAGAGGAATTTGATATCTTGGTGGATCCCCACAGTTCAATTCCTTATGTCCAAATAGGCCTAAGTATGGTAATATAAATTATATTTTTGTAGTAGATGTGAAGTTTTGAACGTTTGTCAGGTAAATGTTGTAATAAACGATATCTGGGAGCTGTTTCTTGTCGTTTCAGTCTAATGTGAGGATTCCAAGTAAGTCGTCTGTCAAGATGCAGTCCAAGGTATCGGATTTGTTCAACTGAAGCAAGTGGAATATTGTTAAAGAAAATAGTGGGACAGGCGGACATAGGTTTTCGACGAAGGGTGAAGGTAATTTGATGGGATTTAGTAGAGTTGATTTTGATTCTCCACTTTTGAAACCATTCTTCAATGGAACAAATGTGAGACTAAAGGGTTTTGGAAGCAACAGATGGGTCATTATTTACGGATAACACAGTGTCATCTGCGTAGGTTGTGAGGACAGTACCAGGATCGATTGGAATATCAGCTGTATAAATGGTATAAAGGATTGGGCCCAGAATACTACCCTGAGGTACACCGGCGGACTGAGGAAATATGGATGAGTAGAAAAGGTTATGACTTACTTTAAAGGTTCTATGAGTGAGGTAGGATCGGATTAATAAGAAGTACGTAGGAGAGAGGAATTGGCGAAGTTTGTAGAGCAGCCCTGGGTGCCAAACTCGGTCAAAGGCCTGTTGTACGTCAAGAAAGGCTCCGGTGCAATACATCCGCGCTCCACTGTAGAAGATATCACGTCCACCACACGGTGAAACTGTTGTATAGTGGAATGGGATGAGTGAAATCCAAACTGGTGGTCGGGAATCACATGGTTAATATCCAGGATTGGATAAAGACGTTTAAGGAGCAGTTTTTCTATGATTTTCCTCGTAACTTAACTTAAATAATTTTATAGATACATTTAACAATGAAATACAATATTAAATAATTTTTTTGAATAAAATTGGTAACAACCTAATTTTTAAAGCAACACGTGTGAGAAGGTTAAGAACGAACCTGATGTGTTATACCAAGTTTATGTTGGTATATGGTTTATCTATTGAAAAACATGGGTTGAAATATGGAATGCCTTGGCTAGTTGTTGAAGACCATGATCCAAAATTATTTTATAACTAATTAAAACATAATTATATTAGTTGCTGGTATGAGGAATTTAAATTGGAATCTTTTCCAATAGGGATTTGGGTATGAAAATGTTTATATTAAAACAATTATTTACCAAAAACACAATAGTGATTGTGGTAACTGGAAAAAAAATGTGGTCATTTTCTATGCATATATTTATACATGTATTTAAAATGAGGTTCTCTAATAAGGAATCCAGAAATTAATTTAAAAAAAAATATTATGGATAATTAATAAAAGAGGTAAAATATAAAATTGTGACAAAAAAATATAAAGCAACACTTGTGAGAATATAAGAAAGAGCCTGATGTGTTATATTAAATATTTTTTGCTGAGCTCTCGGGTCGTATAGGTTGCAACCGGTGTCCTATTATTAAAATGCCCGGATATTGTAGCATCCTGTTTTGTGGGATACTTGTCCACAGTTCTACTATAAAAAATATAACGTTATTTTTATTATGTCATATAAGGTTCCTTTTATTAAATGTCACTATAAAGCAATGTTTTTATATATACATTCCATAGAAAAACATTTTAAAAATATATAGAAGTATAAATATATGCATATAATTATAATATTTTTTCTATAAACTTAAAAGTAATGTTTCAAAAATAAAACTGAATATTAAAAATTCAGAGTTTTGACTCCTTTAAATAAAATAAACTTTAATTAGATATAGCAAATTTGATTTTCAAAAGTCTAGCCAAAGCTCGCGCGTTCAAACCTGCTGGTAGACCTAGGATTTTTAATGGGCCTGTGCGATGTCAGGTACTCGTTAATGATCCCAATCCTAATAAAACCTGGATAGGCAAAACTTTGGACTCTCAACGTAGCATTGTTTGATTATCCATAGTAGCATAAAGTGACGTTAAATGAAAAACAAACTTTCAAAATATACACTCTGGATATAAATAGGTTTATACGTGTAATATTTTTTCGAAACAATCAATCATAGTTTTAGTTGAAATATTAAATAATAATATTAATTAATGGTTTCGGAAAAAGAAAGTATCAAGGAAAGAATAGCCAAATTAGAAAAACTAACTTTTGCAACCAGTAATATATACAAGAGAAACCTGTCCACGTAAGCAAAAATACGACACTACAATACAGTTGTTAAACCTGTGATACTATACGGGACGGAAACCACATGCCTCCCCAGTATGGAAAAAATGTTGAGAATAGAGCGAAGAATTCTAAGTAGGATTTACGTCCCCAAAAAGACAGAAGAAGGATATAGGCTAAGATCCAATCAGGAAATATACAAGGACACAAGAGACCTAGAAACGGCAATAAGAATCAGGAGACTGACATTCCACGGACATATGGTAAGAATGGCCCCAGAAAGACTTAACAAGGAAATATTCTAAAAAATCCATAGATACAAAAGCTTGGGAGGATACATCAGGCAGATGAAGCAAGAAACGGAAAGACTTGGAATAACGGACCAGGACTGTCTGGACAGAGAGGGGTATGGTAAGAGACTAAAGGAGATCACGGTTCTTGTTAAGAAGAAAAGTTCCAGAAAGGGAGTCGTGTGGACGGAGGAGAGAAAGCGGCGGCACGCGGAGATAATGAGAGAGAAGTCGAAAGAAAGGAAAAACAAGAAAGAAGCCAAATGTCATGATATTCGCGTGGTATCTATGACCGTTCTGTGAAAAAAAAAAAAAAAAATATATATATATATATATATATATATATATATATATATATATTAATTAAAACAAATAATAAGGATAAGAACAATCAATAATAAAAATAAATATGACAGCATTAGTAAAAACTAAACATAAATCAAGTTAATTTGAAATAAATGAATAGTTAATTCATATTTAATAACTAGACACATTGTAAATAAAATATCAATTTACATAAAAACATCAATCATAATATATCGACTTCACTTAAACTAGAGGCGGTGTATATGCTAAGAGGGTAATACGGGCATTTATAGGAAGTGAATTAGGGCGGCTGAATGAGATAGGGCTAGAACACCGAGCGTAGGACGGTCATAGCAGGCTCAATGAACGTAGGTTCCAACGACGTCACGGATTGTCTGAGTAATGCTCCAGATGCAAGTGAGTCAAGCTGGGTCTACCACTGGTTTCCGACGTCCAGCCGCAACATGCCTATAAAAGTATGCCGTAAGTAGGACGTCCAGCGGCTCCTTAGCTTATCCCTACCCACGGCATCGGCGGCTCACCTTATGGGCCTCATTTATAACACAAATACGTGAAAGTATCGTGTCAGCCTTCTTCTTCTGGCACTACAGACTGAAGTGGTCCTGCCTGCTCAACAAGCCTGCCACAGTCCTCTATCCTCCACCATACGGATGGATTGCTCTCCACCACATCCTCCAGGACCTTGTCTCTCCATCGCGCTCTTGGCCTCCCCTTTTTTCGTGTGGCTAAGATTGTTCCTAGGTAGATCTTATTTACCTGCCTGTCCTCACTCATCCTGTTCAAATTCCCATACCACCTTAACCTCAGTTAAGCGTCAGATAAGCGCAGCCCATTAATTAATTCGTAAATTTCTCTGTTTTTTTCGCATGCGCCATCTCCCATCTCCCTCTCACACGCCTCCATAGATCCTTCGCAACACCTTCCTTTCAAATCTATAAAGCCTTTCAGCTGTTGCCTTGTTAAGAATCCATGTTTCACTACCATAGGTTACCACTGGTCTTATAAGGGTTTTGTACATGTGAATCTTGGTGGCACGAGAGAGCAGGTTACTCCTTACCAGGTTCCCTAGGGCAAAGTACGCTCTGTTACCTGCTAGAATCCTTCTTTTCACTTCCTCCCTTCGTTCCATCTCGTGTCAGCCTACTTGAGGAAAATCATCGATCTAAGTCATTCTGACGATATTTTATTAAAACCACAAGATTCTATATAATACAAACGAAAGGGAAATATTGAAAACAAAACAAAACTATAATTAACTGTCTGTCTTATTGACCATTACAGTAGCCAGTTTTATTGGCCATTAAAATGTTTTAATGGATTAATTTTATATAAGCGTTGTTTAT
Organism: Piezodorus guildinii; assembly: GCA_023052935.1. Taxonomy (NCBI): domain Eukaryota; kingdom Metazoa; phylum Arthropoda; class Insecta; order Hemiptera; family Pentatomidae; genus Piezodorus; species Piezodorus guildinii. Next base: position 166,171,255 of record CM041294.1, on the reverse strand, counting down.
GAACAAAAATTTATTTGGAACTTGACTTTCTGAACCGAATAGTAAGACATTTTTTCGGCTATGGGATGGTGGTTCAATCGTTAATCTATCTCACGTTTTTAAAGCTTTCGTGATAGTTTACAAGAATAACTGTCTTACGGGTGTGACGTAATGATGAGTTACGTCACAAGCCATACATCAGATCCATATCGCACACCCCATACTTACGACAGGATTTAGATGGCAGTGGCTGTAGGGACCCCACCTTGCTGGAATATTAATGCCCTCATTGGCCGCCCTGTTTAGGCCCTGTTTTGAATATCTCCTCCTGAATTATGGCCTTCGGTGAATGGCCAATCGAAAATTGTAATGAAGTTAATGTTAGGGCTATCAGTAGGCCAAATATTAGTCTTAGCGGCGTTATCTCTTTGGAAAACAATTATCTCTCTGGATTCAATTACTGAATATTTATGGTGACACTGTTCCGAAATGAATTTATACAAGGAAATTGGTATAATTAATTTATTTATTTTTTGAAACGATGTTCGGGTGGTGGTCAAGATAGACACTTTCTTATTCTTTATTTTTTATTTATTTTATTGAAATTTACAACTGTATATTTTCATTAAACAATTAATTTGGTACATAATGATAAAATACATGAAAAAAAACATGAAGAGAAACTGCCCATTGGCAGCACTCTAATAGCGAATCTAAACAAGGAGGTCTCGAGGCCATTTTCTTTTCAGACGCCTAGGCGGATTGTCAGGAATCGAAGAGAAAGCAAGGAATGAAACTAGTGGATTAGAGTGGTAGTTGAGTTTTTCGTTGAAGGAGTGATACCTGGTACAGGCCAAATCAGCAATATATTGAATATTAAGGTCTTTGTGGATGGTTTTATTCGTGACAAAGTAAGGAGTGTTAAGGATTTTGGATTGTAAGAATTGGATAAGGGGAAAGTTTGATGGTTTAGTAGAGTCCCAAAGTCTAAATTGGTCTATTGTAGTTAACTGAAAGATTAGAGCGTCTGTCAAGCAAATGTTTTAGTAACCAAAATTGGTGAGCAGTTTTTTGTCTTTATGCGGATTCCATGTAAGTTGGTCAAGCAGGAGGCCTAAATAACTGATCTGTTCAACCTGGACAAGCGGGATATCATTTAAGGACACTGTAGGGCAGGATGTCATAGGTTTACGACGAAGGGTAAAGGTAATTTGATGGATTTATTGGAATTGATTTTAATTCTTCAATTCTGACACCACACCTCAAGGTCTTTGACGTGAGATTGGAGAGTTTGAGAGGCAATACTAGGATCGTTATTAACTGATAGCACGCAAATGTCATAGGCGTAGGTAGAAAGGAATGTGTTAGGATGGGTTGGGATATCAGCTGTATAGACTGTGTAAAGAATGGGTCCTAGGATACTGCCTTGAGGAACACCAGCAGACTGGGTAAAAAGCGATGAATAGGAACGATTGTGGTTTATTTTGAAGGATCTGTCAGGAGGTAGGACTGGATGATTAGGAAGTATGTTGGAAGGAGGAATTCACGTAGTTTGTACAGGAGTCCTGGGTGCCAAACTCGATCAAAGGCCTTATCATTCTTAAATATTAAAACTATTTAAGTCATCTGCCCACAGATGGCATACGTCTCGCCAGTCTGGAGATCAACCTGCTAATTACTAAAAACAGTAATGAATATAAAACTTATCAAAGCGTGTAATTAACAATTACCACCGTTTACTAAACCTTCAATAGGATGTCAAATGTTACATATTAAATATGCATGTTACATATTAAGATGCTTAAATAAAATATCTGTTATAATTGTGAGAATAATAAAGAGTGATTAAGTTGTTAGTTTACAACAACTTAATTATTACCAGAATATGCAGCCAATGAAACAGCATAGACTCTCATCTGCAGTGAACACTGCATATTAAGAAAATGAAAACCCATCATTGACTTGAGACAAGGTTCTATACTAAATGATGGCCAACAATGATTGGAAGAAAAATTGTTAATGTTTTTTTTTTTGTTTTTTTTCCATTTTTTCACGGGGGGAGGAAGTGTTATATATTAAATACAAAAACATATGTTTAAATAAAAACAGATGTTATAAATGTTGGAATAACAAAGAGTGATTAAGTATGGTTTTCAACTGTATAATTATGAAATAGCATTAAGAAGATATAATATCAAACGTGGTAACTCCCTTTTAAAGATGAACAACGCCTTATAGTTCTCGGAGATGAAAATATTTGGTCCAAAGAGGGATGCGAGAACTGGAGAATCAAGAAGGTTACACCAAGAATTTGTAATCTGTCGGTAAAGTTGAGCTGATTGCGTCGCGGCTATTCAAATAATCGTTTAAAGTTCATAGGCTCAGTGAAAAATGAATTTCTTAAAGTTATCATGCGCTGGTAGGAGTCCGAGAGGTAGGCCGAAGTGTCGATGGGAGGATTGTGTAATCTGATCTCTGGGGCTTGAACGGTGATCATTGCATGACGGTGAACTTTGTGATGATGAGCGAGACAGTCTAGAAATTGATAGAGGTGCTGGTACTTCGGCAATACATTATTTCAACCTACTATTACTAGAGCTAGCAGACTAATTAAAGAACATGATTGGTTAAATATACAAAAAACATAATGTAAAGCTTTTAAATTTTATTAAGTTAATAAAATTGTATTCATTTCATGAAGTGACAATGTTTGACTGTGTGTATATATGAGAGAAGTTCGTTAAAGGTGCAGTCAATGTAATTCACAATTAAGAGTAAACTTAATATATTGGTGCCGAAGTTTCGGCCTAAATTATAGGCCTTCTTCAGGGCTATAAGAAAACACAAAAAACAAAGATAACAACCAGCAGTGTAATACAATATATAAAGATGATAAGAAAAATAAATTATACTGAAGATTACAAACAAAGTGAAATAGTAGAAATGACAATTGATAAATGTAATAATTTCTAAAAACAAAAGGAGTAAAAGGTGTAAAAAACAACACACCTTTTATTAAAATTTCTTTCGCCCTTTTGTTTTTAAAAATTACATTTATCAATTGTCATCACTACTATTTCACTTTGTTTGTAATCTTCAGTATAATTTATTTTTCTTATCATCTTTATGTATTGTATTACACTGCTGGTAGTTATCTTTGTTCTTTGTTTTTTCTTATAGCCCTGAAGAAGGCCTATAATTCAGGCCGAAACGTCGGCACCAATATATTAAGTTTATTCTTAATTGTGAGTTACATTGACTGCACCCTGAACCAACTTCTCTCATTTATTCATTTCAGTTTCAAAAGTTGTAGTTACTAACAGTAAAAAATTATATATATATATATATATATATATATATAATATATATATATATATATATATATATATATATATATATATAAAGTCACCCTTCGTTTGAAGTTGGCTCTAGAAGAAATTATTTTATCGATAATAATATGTAATAATTTCATATTATTATTATATTTCTTTTAAGCTAATATGTTGTCTGTTGTAAATGTACTTTTATGTTGAGCTCTAGAGAAATAGTTCCTACATAAAATTTTATCTATTTATTTATATATAGAGGCTTGAGCCATGCCACATTTTACGTTCCAATATCAACTTTGCTCTCGGTGTTTTTATTTTGGAGCCCTGACAGGATTTCTGTATTCCTCCGCAGTTTTAAATAATTCATACTCTTTCGTATTTTACTCCTTTTTCAATAATTCATAAGCTATTATCATAGCCATATGGAGGGAGGGTTCGAAAAGAGAGGGTGAGAGTCTGCCGCCTGTTCTGAGTAAATAAAAATACAACAGTAAAAAGTAATATATATATATATATATATATATATATATATATATATATATATATATAAATATATATATAGAGAGAGAGATTATTCTTACGTTAGAATATTTTTATAAAAACTATCTACCAAAGTTACTTTTCTTTTTTTTATTCTTTCATAAGATTCGTACAAGTTGTCGTAAGCCCAAAAACTCATGAACATAAGTTATTGGTAAAGCGGGAGGTTATAATAGTTAAATGTTGCCCCTGTCAGAATAATTGAGTGATAGCATCGGTGAGACCTAAATGGGAGTGCAAAATTTCTGTGGTCGCTGAAAAAAAAAAAAAATTCCTGAAAATTTATTATATGTTGAACCGAATGGTAGGCGTCCGAAAAGTTAAGATAAACCCTTATTTACACATATTTACAATTTTGTTGATATATAAAGTTTATGTTTGTTTATTTTATTTTAAACCCTATTAACAGTTGATATAATAAAAAAATCTGGTGCGCACATCTCACGATTTTCCCTTACCTCCTTGCTAAATCAATTTAAGAATTTTGAAATATATTTAGAGGTAAAAATAAATTGTTTAAGAATTAATTAAATTGAATTTCAATAAAAACATGTGTTATTAAATAGGTTTGAAACAGGGTGACTCCCTTTCACCTGTTTTGTTTAATATAGCCTTAGAATATGTTATAGGAAAGGTGATGTGTACCGAGAAAGGCTTAAATATGGGTGACAAGATTCCGGTTTTGGGGTATGCCGATGATTTGGTACTACTAGGTGAAGACACGGAAACTATACAACTAAATACAAGTGTGTTAATAAAAACCGGTAAACAAATAGGTCTCGAATTAAATACCGATAAGACGAAATATATGATTAGTTGCAGAAATGGTGGCGATCTTGATGATATTAATATTTCAGGTCATGCTTTTGAACACGTAGAGGAATTCAAGTATTTAGGTTCAATGATAACAAGAAAAAATGAAATCCAGGAAGAAATAAAGTCCCGGGTAAAGGTGGGAAATGCGTGTTATTATTCGGTTGCTAAATTACTTAGCTCGCGGCTTCTGTCTAAAAACTTAAAGGTTAGAATTTATAAAAATTTTATTCTTCCGACGGTTCTTTACGGATGTGAAACGTGGCCGCTTACTTCGAAGGATGAACAACGGCTTAAGGTTTTCGAGAATAAGGTACTGCGTAAAATATTTGGTCCGAAGAGAGATGAGGTCACTGGGGAGTTTAGAAGGTTGCACAACGCGGAATTGCGGAGTTTGTACCCTGTGAATATAATTGAGTTGATAGCATCGCGGAGACTCAAATGGCCGCGTAAAGTTGTTGGGCTTAGTGAGGAACGGATTCCGAGAAAGTTGGTATTCGCTGAACCGACAGGTAGGCGTCCGAAAGATAGGCCAAAGCGTCGATGGGAGGATTGCATTAAGGCTGATCTCGGGGGCTTGGGCTTGACCGGTGAACATTGGACGAGTCTGTGCAGGCGAAGTTTGGTGGTATCGGCATCGAACCTTCGGGTTCGGTAAGCCTTTTATTATTATTATTATGTTTTATTAAATAATCTATTATATCATTATCTACGAGAATCAGTTAGTTTTGTCGGGTTTTTTTATCTCTCTTCATTAGCTTTCACAAAGTTGTGTATAAGCCTTTAGTTTTCCAATGGTATATTATACATTTATGTTCAAAAACATACAATTGCATTAAAAAAATTTTTTTTTCAGTTTTCTCTTTAAGTTAGATATCGAATTCGTTCAACTTATATATTTACCTGTTTTTTAACAATGGTAACAAGAGGATATGGTTATTTTTAAAGGATCTATAAAACTAAAGGGAGTTGAGAGGAAGAAAATTTAAAAAATCGGCATTTAATCCCTTTCAGACTTTTTCAATCAGAATGAAACCTATATGATATTAAAGCCCATTAAAATTTACATCAATAAAGCTAGTTTATTCAAAATCGTTAGATTCGTTTTTGAGAAAATCATAAAAAGGTGCGAAATGCATGGTTTGAAGTGGCTCTTTTGGTCACCTGATTTTGTTGAAAAAGTTGGTAACATCTCGGCTGTATAGTTCTCTTAAATATGAACTTTCAGTTTCAAGGGACTTTTCGTTTACGCGTGGGAGTTACCACACACGGACACACACACACAGACCTTTTCGCACTGTTTCCTACGATGCTATATGCGTCATAGCAGGCATGCCTCCGATTGATCTTTTGGCAGGTGAACGCAGGAGGATCTACCAAAGAAAACGAGAAGAGATGGATGCTCACTGGGCTACTTTAGAGAAACAAGAGAGAACACATACTCTTGAAAGATGGCAGAGGCGCTGGAACGCCTCATTTTCTAGAAGATGGACCTACCGCTATATCGATATATCGATATGGATATCCCGAAAACACGGAGCTGTAGATTATTATCTCACTCAACTACTTACTGGACATGGTTGCTTCAGAGCCTACTTAGCCCGATTCAAAATAGAGGATAGCTCTTCGTGCCCATCCTGTGATCCCCTGGAACAAACAGTGGAACATACATTCTTCTCTTGTTCAGGATTCATTCGAGAAAAGTCCGAGCTAGACACTAAATTAGGAACGAAATTGTCGCCAGAAAATGTAGTCGCTTCGATGATGACCAGCCAGGAGAGTTGGAGCGCTGTAGCTGATTATGCAGCACAAATTGGCAAAAGACTCAGAGAACAGGAGCACGAAAGAAGAGGCAGGGCATTGGCCTAGCCCAAATAGGATGTCCAGGAATGAAGTAGGCATTTAGCGTTTCTGCCCCCCGCGAAGTAATGCTTGACAGCGGTTCCGTGGGGTGGTAAAGATGAATTGGGAGGTGGTTTTTTTAGTGAGTAGGAATCTCATACTGTTGTGTGACTTGATTGTTGCACACGTCTCATGAAAGATTTTTACCCTACCCAAAAAAAAAAAAAAAAAAAAAAAAAACCTTTTTGCGGGACTTGGTTGTTTGGTCTCAGGGGACACTAAAATGTGTATTTCCGTCGAAAACTGGAATTCCAAAATTTTCACGATCGCAATACTTTCTCTTACTATATATTTCAGATATAGGTAAGTGGAAGTAATCGTCTGAACTTTTTATTGCAATCAGTAAAAAACGCTACTAACTTATTGCTCAACCCGATACTTCCCAAAGAGTTTTTCAGATTCACCGTCTAGCCACCGGGCATGATGTTCCACAAATACTCTGTATACTTACCCTAATTGAAGGATCTTAAGCCCTCTTATGTGTGAACGAGAAGTTTGATACGGCTATGTGGGGAGTCTATCCGTTCCTGGTATAACATAGTTTCTCCATGTTAAGCAAGAAGTAACTCCACTTTACAACCGCCAGTAATAATCCGCTTAGAAACAGCTCCCATTTAATGAATTACCATCGGGCGAACTATTACTGCTCGGATGGTAATAAAAAAGGACTTAGAAGTCGATAATGGATGTTACTGAAGGGCACTCCAGCCCTCGCTGTTATACTGGATTAAGCCCTAGATGAATTCCTATCTTATTAAATACGGCCTTTTCCATTTACAGACATTAATTACTGCCCTTATTACTCGGATCTATTATTCTATAAAGTTTATTAGCTAAATCACTTTATGAAGTTCTAATGAACATTTATTATTAATTAAGTTTGTAGACTGTGCTTTAATTACTTTGAAATAACAAAGAACTTCATTTTGTTATTTAAAATTGTCTTATTCTTCTTTCTATTCCTCCCTGTGCCTTTCAGCGTGCCTTGGTCCACCCATCCACAGTCCCTAGCAAGCAACTTCACCCCGGCCAGTGTTTTCCCTCTTTCCAGACCTAGCCGTTGGATATGCTCCAGATAACTGCATCCAGGTCTGCCTTGTGGTCTTCTACCTCTATACATTTCCTTGGCACTCTGCTCTCCCCCATTCTACATACATGGCCATACCATCGGTGTTGTCTGTGTTCTATGACTGATTTCACTGAGAGGGTCTGAAGCTCTTCTCTTATTCTTTATTATTTAGCCTGCCACAAGCCACACTGTCATACCTGCTGCACATCGGAACAAAAATAGTCCCAATGTTCGTGGAAACATTAAAAATACAAAATAACTACATCCTAAAAGTTAAAAATCTAATGCGGGCAACACACGACTTTCACTTACCTCCGTTTTTAGAATCGATTAAAGAATTTTAAAATAAAGTAAGAGATAAAAATGAGTGAAACCATTAAAGAATTAGTTAAATGGAATTCTATAGAAACATGTGTTTTATTAGAAAATCTAACATATAATTAAATAAAATAATCACTTAGTTTTATCGGCTTTTCAACACTCTCTATCAGCTTTTAAAAGCTTGTGTATGAGATAATATTTTTTCTAAAATCTTTAGCTTTCCAACGGTATATTATACATGTATATCACTGTTCTTAAGTTAAAAAACAAAAAATTGAATATCGAATTCATTCAATTTATATATTTACCTGTTATTTATCAATGCTAACTAAATAGTTATTTTTATAGAATCTACAAAATTAAAGGTACTTTAGAGGAAGAAAATTTAAAATATCGGCATTTAAGCCCTGTAAGACCATTTTAATCAGAATTAAAACTACATGATATTAAAGCCAATTAAATTTTACATCGATATAGCGAGTTTAATCAAAATCGTCATAACAGTTTTTGGGAAATTCAAAAAAGGTGCAAAATGCATGGTATAAAGTGGCTCTTCTGGTAAGCTCATTTGGGCGTATATTTGTCTTAAATATGAAATTTTAATTTCATAGGACTTACTGTTTCCGCCCGGGAGTTACCACACACACACACACACACAGAACTTTTTGCTATTTGCTACCCCATGCAGTAGCCCATGAGTTGAAATCTCCAGCGATTATAAGAGGTTGTCGACCACGCAGTTCATGCTCAATACCATCAAGTAGAGCCTCAAATTCATCTTGTGGTGCACTAGGTGATGCGTAGACACTACAAATATAAATGTCTTTTACCCTGATCCATATGAATCCTCTTCTTCGAATCGGTTGGACTTCCTGTATGAAGTGGTCCTTACTGACCCATATAGCTGCTCGGCTACTAAGGTCCTTCATCCAGGGACCATCGACGTCTCTGTACTGCACGCATAGTATAGCGATGTCGATGTCCTTCTCACTGATAGTTTGCCAGAAGAGGTCCTGTGTAGCTTCACAACGATTAAGGTTCAGCTGTAAAAACCTCATCGACGTTTAATAACTGCTTCAACCGCTCGTTGGTAAATAGGGCATTTAAAGCAACCCGTTGGGTGCCTGCGGTTTGCTCCCTCAGGGCATAGTAGACAGTTCGATTCACCGTTACAATCTTTTGCTGGATGTCCCATTTCGCAACATCGCAAGCAGAGCTTTGTTCTGTCGGTTTCCTTGCAATATTTCGCCAAGTGACCATAATCGAAGCAACGAAAACATCTTTGAGGAGAAATTTTTTCTCTTACCCGACTGCTGACCCAACCAACTCGGATGCTTCCTTTTTCTAAAGCTTTTCTCGCAAGTTCCCTAGGCAAAACTATCACAGCTGTCTGTGTGCCACCGTAAGCCTTGCGAAGTGACTTCACCACAGAAATATCAGTGTTTTCGGCACCTTCTATTTGATTTCGAAGGGCTTTATGCACTTCTTCGGCATCAGTTAGTTCATCAAGGTCTTTTAATTCGAAAGCAGCAAAGTCTCTCTTGCACGTGACCTCTGCTTTGTCACCCATTTTATGTGCAATTGAAGTACGAATTTGTTCTGTCTTTTCTTGTGCTTTCCTATCTAACACAAGAAGGAGACTGCCCGAGGTGCACTTTCGTATTTTTTGCACTTTATCACCTATGTCTTGGAGGTCAGGATCGCTTTTTATTGTTCGCAGAATATCTGCGTACGTCGAGCCCTCCTTTGCAGTCACCATCAAAGCATCTGGACGCGGAGGTTTCGTTCGTATTTTCTGCTCTACCACCTTCTTTTTTCTCTTATTTTTCGACTTTATTTCCCATTGGTCACTGGCCTCATTTCTCGAGTTATTTTCAGCTACAGCCAAGACCTGATCATCCTGACCGTTAGCTGACATTCTCTCCTCTCGAGTACCTGATGTTAGTACTTTAGAATCCTCGTTGGGAGGTCGCAAACTCGACTTGGTCTGAGTTCCGCAACTATTACCACTCAATAACCGTTCCGGGTTTTCGTCTATTCTTGACAATTGATCGTAAAGCATCCGAATTGAAATTACTTCTGCTTTGATTTTGTTATTGGTATTTTTAGCCTTCTTGACAAATTCGTGAAGCTTACCAATTTTTTCTCCAAACATTTCCCACAATTCCTCTCTCCTTTCTTCACTTGAAGCATTAGTAACTGCAGTGGCCAAGTGATCCACTACTGCAGCACTGCGGTCGCTGGATAACGACACCTGAGAACAAAAGGATGACTGTAGTCGAACTCGTGTTGAAATACGTAGATGAGACCAGGAAGCAGCGCTCCAATCGAGTGAGCCACAAGTCAATTTTTTTTTTTTGCAATAGGAGAGGCGAATGTCTTCTCGACACGTTTGCTACTCTTGATGTTGTTCTCCTAAATACCGGCTCTACTCCGACGTTCTCTAGGAATGGTACTTCCTCGATAATTGATTTGACTTGTGTAAGTGCTAACCTTGCCTGTCGGGACTGCTGTTGGCACGTTAGTGACCATTATACCCATAGTGACCATCAGGCCATCTGCTTTCAAGTCAGTGTTCCAGATGGAAAACTGAAAAAAATAAAAACGCTGCCAGCAGTAGGTTGGAACCATCGATCCTTCGACAAAGATTCCTTTGACATCATGATGAAAGAAAGAATCGAATTACAAGAGACAGCAGAAGAAAGTGTAACACGGTTGATGAAGTTTATTACTGATGCTTGTGATGCATCAATGGCCAGATCTTCCAGGAGAAAAGGACACATGACAGTATATTGGTGGACCGATCAGATTGCTGTTCTCCGGCGTGCCTGTTTTCGTACCAGAAGATTAGCCCAGCGAGCGAGAGGTTGCTTACAATATGAGGCACGGAATCAGGAACATAAGCAAGCTAAGAGGGACTTAGTTAAGGCAATAAAAGAAAGTAAGCGTAACTGATGGAAGAAGCTGTGTGATGAGATAGAGGAAGACACGTGGGGAAGACTATACAAAGTGGTTATGGTCAAACTGAAAAGTTCGAAATTGTCGCCTCCGAGCTGTCCAGAATTGCTAGGAAAAATAGTGGAAGTGCTATTTCCAAGACGTTCAGAAGTACCCATTGGTATTATAGCAATGCCGGATCTAGAACCAGTGCCGGAAATCACGATGGAAGAGCTAGACTTAGCATGCAGGAAAATAGTGGATTCCAAAGCTTCGGGCCCGGATAATATCCCCAATATTGCCTTGAAAATGGCTATCATGTCAAGGCGACAAATCTTCTTAAATGTGTACAATGCCTGTCTCAGTGAAGGTGTCTTTCCAACACAGTGGAAGAAGCAACGTCTTGTTCTCCTGCCAAAAGGAAAGGGCTCTCCGGAAGATCCCGCTTCTTATCGACCAATATGTCTCCTGGACACTGCTGGCAAGGTACTGGAGAGGATCATTTATGGCAGGTTAATTGACTTTAGTGAAGGAGTCAGAGGATTATCTGATGACCAGTATGGTTTTCGGAAGGGCAGATCGACAATAGATGCCATCGGTTTTGCTATCAAAACTGCTCAGGAAGCCACTGCGGGAAAGAGATGGAGAAGGGGTAGTAAGAAGTACTGCGCCATTATAACATTAGACGTTAAAAATGCCTTTAATTCAGCACGGTGGGATTGTATCTTAAACGGATTGAAAAATATGCAAGTCCCATATTACCTCATGAAAATTATTAAGAGTTATTTTACCGACAGAATTTAAGGTATGATACGAAAGCAGGATTAAAAAGCTACAAAGTCACAGTTGGCGTTCCTCAGTGTTCGGTTCTAGGACCACTTCTGTGGAATATAATGTATGACGGTGTGCTCAGGTTACCCCTGCCAGAAGAAACTACTACGCTTGGTTTTGCTGACGATCTGGCTATCATAGTTCGGGGGAAACTCTTGGAGGAGATATCTTATAACGGGAACAAGGCTATCTTTATGATTCGTCAATGGCTCTCAGCGGCAGGCCTTCAGCTTGCTGATCATAAAACTGAGGCAGTATTGATAACCAGTAGGAAAGTGAAGGAGACAGTTAGTTTCACCGTCGGGGAGTTCGATATCCTATCCAAACCATCAATTAGATATCTCGGAGTGCATATTGACGCTAGAATTCGATTTGATGAAACCTGCAAAAAGTTAGTAATAGAGCAGCGAATGTGGTAAATGAATTGGCCAGAATCATGCCAAATATTGGTGGACCAAGGGGAAACCAGAGGAAGCTTCTGGCCAATGTAGCCAGTTCCACGCTTCTGTACGCAGCACCGATCTGGGCAGAATCCTGCCAAGTGCAATCATATGTCCGGAAAGTTATTAGTGTGCATCGGAGAAGTGCCCTGCGTGTCGCTCGAGCTTTTCGCACTGTGTCCTACGACGCTGTATGCGTCATCGCAGACATGCCTCCGATTGATCTTTTGGCAGATGAACGTAGAAGGATCTACCGAAGAAGACAAGAAGAGACGGATGCTCACTGGGCTTCTTTAGCAAAACAAGAGAGAGTTCATACACTTGATATATGGCAGAGACGCTGGAACGCTTCATCTTCTGGAAGATGGACCTACCGCCTAATTCCCGACATATCGACATGGTTATCCCGGAAACATGGAGATGTAGATTACTATCTCACTCAGCTGCTTACTGGGCATGGTTGCTTCAGAGCGTACTTAACCAGTTTCAAAATAGAGGGAAGTTCATTGTGCCCATTTTGTGATCCCATAGAAGAAACAGCGGAACATGCATTCTTCTCTTGTTCGGGATTCGTTCGAGAAAGATCGGAGATAGACGCTAAATTTAGTACAAAAGCATCACCCGAAAATTTTGTCTCCTTGATGATGGCTAGTCAGGAGAGTTGGAGCGCTGCAGCTGATTATGCAGCACAAATCTGCAGAAAGCTCAGAGTACAGGAGCAAGAAAGGAGAGGCGGGGCATCGGCCTAGCTTAAATCAGATGTCCAGTAAAGTAGCTGGCATTTAGCCCTTCTGCCCCCCCCATGAAGTAATGCTTGACAACGGTTCCGTGGGGTGGTAAAGACGAATTGGGAGGTGGTTTTTTAGTGTGTAGGAATCTCACACTGTTGTGTAGCCTGACAGTTGCACTTCGTCTGATGAAAGATTTTTCCCCTACCCGAAAAAAAAACAAAAAAAAAAACAGACCTTTTTGCGGGACTTAGTTATTTGGACTTAGGGGACCCTAAAATGTGTACTTCCGTTGAAAACTGGAATTCGAAAATTTTCAGTATCGCAATACTTTCCCTTACTATATATAGTAAGTGAATGTAAAAATCTACCAAACAATAGACTGCCACATTTCATAAATGAGGAAGTAATCAAACAAAATATTTTCTGCATTAAAGATATAAGAGAACAGGCTGAAAAACATAATATTTCTATAGACATTCAACTTAACAACAAATATAACTGGGCTCTACTCTTACAACAATTTAGACAATCACTGACAGGTATTATAAATATAAGATCAAAATGTTTACAAAGGGCTATAGTCTCAGAGAAATTATTATTATTGATTGTGATTATGGGACGCAATATTTTTTTTAATCCAAATTAAGTTTTAATGGGGCGAAATGGATATTTAAAGTTAGATATGAATTGGCATACCTCAACTGTTATTAGATTTTGGTCAAATAGCAATGTGATTTGTTCGCTTTGTAATAGAAAAGAAGTAGAAAATACCTTTCATTTCCTCGCCACATGTCCCATTTTATCAGAAATTAGAATAAGGTGTTTCGGAAAGAATTATTTAAACACCGATGAAGTAATAAACTATCTTAATGGACAGAACTGGATGGCTGTGTATAAATATTGTAAAATAGCATGGCCTTACAGATATAAAACTTATAAAAGAGTTTAACTATATTTAAAAATTGTAATATATTTATATATATCAAATTGTTTATTATTATTTTTATTGTTTTGTTGTTTTGAGCCTGAAAATTACTGTTATTGTGTAGTGTATTGTATATGAATATAGTTACTGTTATATAAATTGTAAAATTGAACAGGTCGACTCCGGACTAGACAGTCTAAAAGACCATAACATTAATAGAAGGTTTTTTTAAATGTTATATTTTTGTTGTAATATGCTGAAATAAAAAAAAACAAAAACAGTTATTATATCAAAATCAAATATCATCTATCTATTCTTTCATTTCTTATCTTGTCTCTCAAAGTTTTTCCTGATATTCTTCGCAGAAATCGCATTCCAGCAGCCGTAATTCTGCTCAAGTGTTTTTCTTGAGTAATTCAGCTTTCACTGCCATGTAATAAGGTTGGGAGAAATACTGCTTTAAAAATATGGAGTTTGATATCTTAACTACCTCCCTCCTTCCCACAATGGTATTGCATATCTGGTAGTAAATATTATTTGCCTTATTTATTCGATTAGACACTTCTCCATACATTTTACCATATTTATAGTAAATAGTTCCAAGGTAGGTATAGGAATCCACACTTTCCATTACTTCTCCCCTGAAAACGATCATAACCTTATTGTTGCGGCTGTTAATACTCATTCCTTCATGATTCCTCATTCATTTTTTCCTCAGAGTATTTTACTAGCACGATATCGTCTGCATATAGAAACTAACTTATCAGGAATTCGTTCTTCGCGGAGCCCAAAAACTTAACGTGTCTATAACAGTCTCTGCGATGTCATCAACTTAATTATACTGACAGAATACAAGCTCCGTAATTGAGACGTTGATTTCCAAAAGGTACTAAAGGACATTTTTTACGAAATTGATATTTTTACATATTTATATTCTCCTCATTTAGTTTTATCTAAATATTCTATTTGATATTATCTAATGAATTCTCAAGTCCTTAAAAAACGCGATTCAGAAATGCGGTCATTTTCTAAAAGTAATAATTACGCATTTATTTTGGTTCCAAATCGTTCTAAAAAAATTCATTTCATAACTTTAATATTATGTTATTATTATAGTAAAAAAATAATTCTAAATTTTAATGGCAAAAAGACCGAAATTAGCTAGTTTAATAATATAGTAATGAGAGATTTTCGCGCTTCCTGTAAAATTTCCTAGAATGAATATAGTACCTTTTGAAAATCGACGTCTCAATGGAGACGTTGATTTCCAAAAGGTACTAAAGGACATTTTTTACAAAATTGATTTTTTTACATATTTGTATTCTCATAATTTAGTTTTATCAAAATCTTCTATTTGATTTTATCTAATGTACACCTACGTCCTTTATAAACGCAATTTAGAAATATAATTATTTTCTAAAGGAACTAATTACACATTTAATTTTGTTGTAAATTATACCAAAACATCTCATTTCATAACTTTAATATGATGTTATTAATATACTAAAAAAACAATTCTGGATTTTTATGCGAAAACAATCTAATTATGTGATTTAATAATATAATGATTAGTGATTTTCGCGTCTCCTGTAAAATTTCCTAGAATGGATATAGTACCTTTTGGAAATCAACGTCTCAATTCTGCATTGTGGAAACTTATGATTTCCCCAGTGGTCTTATCCCTCTTAGAACCAAATAATGTTACGGTTGTAATATTAATAGCACCGTTATAGTTAAATAATATTGTTAATCTATTCTGGCCGTACCTAATATACGCAAGTAATTAGTGGTGGGGAGGCGCAGAAGTTGCATGCGCATTTCGCATGCGATAAGACAGAGAGGCGCACGGAGTGGCAGTAGGAAGACACCCGAGTGGATTTGTTCACCTCCACTACACGTCCTGACGACTTCGTGAGGAAGACGGGAGATTTTTTCGGAAAGGAGATCGGAGGAAGGAGAACTGTCACACGAGGTCTTACGGTAATTGGGAGAGCGCCACCAACCCACCTCCCTGTGTTGTGTTATTGTGAATAATGCAACTGGCCAGGGGAATAAGGACTATATAACTAAGCAATGTATATAGATTTAATAGAGGATATATTATGGGTTTTTTATTTTTAATTTGTCTATAAAAATATAATTTGTAGATGTAATGTTGAGTTTAGTTTACAGGGTTTTCTTTAAATAAGTATAAATAGTTTTGTTTTTAGAATAAACCAGAGTATGATTTTTTTTTTTAATTTGTTGATATAAATATATTTTGTATTTTGAACTAATATGACATCTAAGTTAAGAAGAAAAGAGTAAAACTATGTTTATAAACACTTTTACTTTTACTTACTATATATAGTAAGGGGAAGTATTGCGATCGTGAAAATTTTCGAATTCCAGTTTTCCACGGAAATACACGTTTTAGGGTCCCCTGAGTCCAAATAACCAAGTCCCGCAAAAAGGTTTGTGTGTGTGTGTGTGGTAACTCCCAGGCGGAAACGGTAAATCCTATGAAACTGAAATTTCATATTTAAGACAACTATACGCCCGAGACGAGACAAAACCTTTTTCATCAAAATGAGCTTACCAGAAGAGGCAGTTTATACTATGCATAACTAATAACTATAATAACTATATTATCTTGTTAACACTGATAAAAAACAGGTAAATATATAAATTGAATAAATTCAATACCTAACTAAAGGAGAAAACAGAAAAAATATTTTTTTAATGCAATTTTTCGTTTTTGAACATAAGAGCAGTAATATACATGTGTAATATATCGTTGGAAAGCTAAAGATTTTAGAAAATATATTATCTCATACACAAGCTTTTAAAATTTAATAGGGAGTGATGAAATGAACATAAAACTAACTGATTATTATAGATAATAATATAATAGATTTTTTAATAAAACACATGTTTCTATATAAAGTCGATTTAATTAATTCTTTAATAGTTTCACTTATTTTTTTATCTCTAACTGATTTCGAAAATTCTTTCATTGATTTTAAAAATGAAGGTAAGTGAAAGTCATGTGTTGCCTGCACCAGATTTTACTTGTTATCATTGAACCTAAATACTTTATATCAATATCACAGGAGGGTCTTTAACGGTTTAAATTAATATCCTTCCGCAGCAGGAGATCATTATCCTTCCACCGCACTCCTTAACGATTAATTCAGTCCTCTGTGTAAAGGGTCTTTTTATTGTGCGTAAAGTTAAACGAACCAGTCTCTTATCGTAACGCACTCACTATAAATAAACAATGACGTACTACAAAGGCAGACGCCATACACCCGACCCTCCGTTATCGGGACACAGAATGCGATGTTCCCCTCTCAGTTGGCCTGGCTATCGGAGCCATGATATACTGCCACGCGACTCGCAAAGTTCCAACATAAATAACTTAGCAACGTGCGGCGCGACAAAACAAGAAACTGGATCACAACTCGAGGAATTATGCTTTGAATGCTCCATCTTAATAGCATCTTCTCGCTCACTGCCTCTCCTTTCAACTTCCCATTATTTCCGTTATCGTTCCTCTATAGTTAATAGCAAAAAAAAAAATAAAAAATCTCGTTTGCATATTTTTACTTTCACTTAAAATATATAGTAAGGGGAAGTATTGCGATCGTGAAAATTTTCGATTCCAGTTTTCAACGGAAATACACGTTTTAGGGTCCCCTGAGTCCAAATAACCAAGTCCCGCAAAAAGGTCTGTGTGTGTGTGTGTGTGTGTGTAATCCCGGGCGGAAACGGTAAGTCCTATGAAACTGAAATTTCATATTTAAGACAACTTTACGCCCGAGACGTGACAAAACTTTTTTCATCAAAATGAGCTTACCAAAAGAGGCACTTTATATTATGCATTTTGCACCTTTTTTCGATTTTCTCAAAAACAGTTCCGACGATTTTGATTAAACTCGCTATATCGATGTAAAATTTGATGGGCTTTAATATCATTTAGTTTTAATTCTGATTAAAATGGTCTTACAGGGCTTAAATGCTGATATTTTAAATTTTTTTCCTCTAAAGTACCTTTAATTTTGTAGACTCAATAAAAATTACTATATTATCTTGTTACCGCTGATGAAAAACAGGTAAATATATAAATTGAACAAATTCGATACCCAACTAAAGGAGAAAACAGAAAAAATATTTTTTTAATGCAATTTTTCGTTTTTGAACATAAGAGCAGTAATATACATGTATGATATACCGTTGGAAAGCTAAAGATTTTAGAAAAAATATTATCTCATACACAAGATTTTAAAAGTTAATAGAGTGATGAAATGAACATAAAACTAACTGATTATTTTTGATAATAATATAATAGATTTTTTAATGAAACACATGTTTCTATAGAAATTCGTGTTTGACTAGTGAAAGTCGTGTGTTCCCCGCACCAGATTTTTTTCGTTTGAATTAAGGTATTCTGAGGTCCATATTTCATAATTATATAGTTTCACTAGCTGTTGCCCGCGAATTCGTCTGCGTCAATTTCTGTTAGTATGATCGCTATCAAGAAGTTTTTGAAAGAATATATTTTAAAGTACTTCTGCGTAAATGACATTTTTATTACAACTGTATACAAAATACATCAAGTAAATGTGATGGACATGTGGTAAATTGACATGAAATACATGTAGAGACACCACCCATTGGCAGCACTCTAAATATATCATAAACTAGAAGATCTCGAGGCCATCATCTTTTCAGACGCCTCGGAGGGCTATCAGGAATTGAGGAGGAAGACAGAATGGAAACCAGTGGATTAGAGTGGGAATAGAGTTTTTCATGGAATGAATGATACATGGTTCGGGCTAAATCAGTAACATATGAAACTTTAAGGTCTTTATGGACAAGTTTATTCGTGACAAAATATGGAGCATTGAGGATTTTACGAAGGATTTTGGATTGTAAGGATTGGATACGAGAGGAATTCGTTGGTTTAGTAGACCCCATAGCTCTACTCCGTAAGTTGAGAGTTTGAGAAGCAGCAGTTGGATCATTATTGGCTGATAACACACAAGTGTCATCGGCATAGGTAGAAAGGATAGTGTCAGGATGGGTTGAGACATCAGCTGTATAGACTGTATAAAGAATGGGTCCTAGGATGCTGCCTTAAAGAACACCAGCAGACTGAGAAAATGAGGAGAAGTAGGAACCATTGTGATTTATTATAAAGGATCTATTACAAACGAAGAATCAAAATAAATTTAATAAAATAACTATATACATAAAGAAAAAAAAATAGAAACCAAAATTAATCTAATGAATCAGAAAAACAGATTTAAGAGTAATAAACTAAATCAAAATTCACTATCGCAGTAGAAAAAATAATTAAAACAAACAATACCTTATTTAGGAATAATAGTTTAAACAAAAAATAAAAGTGAAATTTCAGTTTTATTCACTTAATTGAAGTGATCTTGATGAAAACGACGAACAGAAGGTTTAGTAAAACGCAGCTGAAATAGGTTTACCTGACCATATAGGATTTGGATTCAAGTCTTGACGGTCATTTGGAAAAAAAAAAAAAAAAAAAAAAAAATAGGTTTACGTTTGCAAACTTCCAATGGTTGAGGTAGGATCGCAGAACTTCACCACTAGATGCTACCTCAACACTGATTGTGACCGGCATAGTCCTGAGCTTAAGTGGAAGCACTATTTCTATAGAAATATATCCTTATATATTCAATGGTCATTCAATTTAGGAATAAAAATTCCTTAATATTTAGTTAAACAAGTTTTAATTAAAACAATTTTCTTCACACATAGGACGAATTAATACTTTTAAAAAAATATTTCTAAAGCAATGATAAAGATAAATAAAAAAATTTAAAAAATCGAAATTTATGTTTTTAAACTTAACAAAGAAAAAACTATTTTGCGTTAAAAATGGTTTATTATTATTTTTAAAAATTCAATTTTAGGTTATAACAATTTATATAGCTCCTTAGGTAATTAATCTACGGTTAAAGGATGGATTAATTAATGATAAATTAATTATTGCAGCAACACTATAAATTTATATTCTAGGAATCTGTCCAATCACCACTCTTCAGTTCATGATGCTACATCTCTGCTATTTCTTAATAGATTTCAATGATTCTTTTCTTTGTTTTTTGGTGAATTTAACTTTTTTGCTCCTTACTTCCTCTACAATAATCTGATAATCCTCCGAGGCGCCTAAAAAGAAGATGGCACCGAGGCCTTTATCATAGCTTCATAGCTTTTGGAGAGCTGCCAATGGGTGGTATCCCTAAGTGTGAATCATGACAGTATATCTTGCATTACATTTTATAAAATTATTTTATTATACAGTTGTAAATATCAATAAATCAATAAATAAACTGCTGAGGTGTATGGGGATGTCTCTGGAGATCTCGAAGCAAAACTAAAACGATTATTCAACTGCTTTATCCACTTCATCTTTGGGATATCCAGGGCCACCACTGTCACCCGATTCTACGAAGAGATGAAGTGGCTTTACCCTTCCTACCGTTGTAAGTACTTCCTGGCTTCCTTTCTCTTCCAAGTTCTCCAATCCCGCCGCCCGTCTTACATATCAGATATGTTTCTTTTCAAATCCTCAGTCCACTCTCGCCACACTCGCTCACGGCCTTCGGACATGTATATGATGCCCCATCGAACTGCAGCTTTCGACAGATCTTTCCTAATTCGATCTTCATCCTTATGGAACTCTATTCCTTCTTATATCCGTGACTCCAATACTCTTCCGACATTCAAATCTCGCCAGTTCAATCATCTCCTGTCCCTCCAATTTCCGAAGAATCCTAATTAGTTTTCTAATTTCAATTAAAATTAATAACAAAACAGATAGAAACGTTTATATACCTATTATATTTTATGTTCTCTGGTGTTTTGCACTTATTATATTATTAGTATATTGTTAAAAAACAAAAAACACTGAAATGCTTTTTTAATGAAAATTGTATATAAGTACACATTTCTTATTATGTTTATTATCTAGTTTAATTTTCAATATTATTATTTAAGACTGCTTTTTAATCCATTGTTTGTAATTTCTATTGTTTCTTTGTATTCCTTCTGTATACTCTAAGACCTTAAAGTTTTTATTTTGATTTTCCTGTTATGTTATTCTAAAGGGACTAGTCCCAGAATAAATAAAGATATATTATTAAATATATTTAAAAAAGAAAAAAACAACATTTGTTTTTTGTTTATCGCCGTGTTTTAATTCTAAAAAAAATGTCTTTATCTTCAATAATAACCGAGTTTCGAGAGATTTACATCCTTTATTAGCTCTGACTTGTTCTTATAGGATTCTTTTTTTTTTTTTTTTTATTCTTCGCTGGGTCTTGATTCTAGTGGTCCCAAACATGTCAGGTAATCCTAATTAACCCTGGATAGGCAGAATTTAGGACTCACACTGTAGCATCGTCCGATTGGTCATAGTAGCGTTAAGTAATATTAAATGAATAAACGTCATCTGACTGTCACTATACTGAAGCCAAGATGATGCCCGGGTTGTAGAGGTGAAGTTTTATCAAATTAATAAAAGAAAAACTTTATCTACAGATATACATTATACAACTAAACATTTTGATGTAATTAATAATGGTAACAAGTCGGTTAAGTATTGACCCTAGGGACTTAGTGTAGGAGTTCGTGTAGTACTCGGGGACTTTATAATTTTGTTCCATAAGCTTAAAGTTTGGAAACATCTGCTTATATTTCAATGTTATGTACATGTTTTGAGCACTATGAGTCTTCACTTGTTGGTGTCATTATTGTTTTAGAATTTAACGTTTAAGGGAATGTTGAGTGTGAGATTGCGGAACATGTACCCAGTCAATCGAACTACGATTTTATGACGTCGACGCTCTGTTCTACTTATTTTTATGTGCTCCGAATTAAAGCCTATTCTGACCGTTTAAATTAGGGTCCATTCTTAGTAGAATTTTCATGAGATTTAAAAGAAAAATCTCGTAACACAACTTTTACTGGCCTTCCGAAATCAATTTTAGGACCGAACACCTTAAACATGTTTCTAAGTTCAGCTGTTTTCTCTTACAATTAACATCAAATACTTTCATATCCTATATTAACCCATTTTTACTTTCAATTACCTATATTGCAATCGTGAAAATTTTCGAATTGGTGTTTTCGACGGAAATACACGATTTAGGGTTCATTTTCTTTTTCTCATTTATTTATTCATTGAGAAATATTACAATTTGTTACAAAATGAACAATAGTAATAGTGATATGATACTACATTCATACAATATATACAGAAAATAATAATAAAAGTCAAATTATATAAAATAGAAAATAAATAAATTCATAATAATAAATGAAAAACAAAACAACAACCTATAATTGAGATAAATAAAAAGTTGGCAAATAAATAAACATCATACAAACAATCATAACTATATACAACTGCTCAAGGGACCCCAGACCTAGGTGAGGAAAAAGCGGAATCCAAGAGATCCCAGCGCCTCTATCTCAGCTGCATCACTGGTGTAGCCACAAACATACAGTAAATGAGTGGAGGATCTGACCAGTGTCAGAACTTCAGTTTAAATGTTTAGAATACGTCTCGCGACCACTGCCGTTTCAATCTTCGAGGAGGATTTTAGGGATGGGTGGAGCTGGATATTGATAGTGCTAGAGGGTTAGGATGATGAAGAAGGTTCTGATGAAATTAGGAAAATTTGGATGATACCAGGTCTAAAACAAATGGAATATTAAGGTCACGGTGTAGAGTACAATTGGTAACGTAATAAGGAGAACTATTGTTCGGAGGACTTTGGATTGGAAGGATTGAATGCGTTTGATGTTAGAATGTTTAGCTGTCCCCCACAGTGGGTTCATTAATGATATTGATGAAGGAGGATTAAATATATAATACAAGTTGGAGAATTTGATGACCAACTGAAGGATATAATGAGTAAAACTATTTTTTTATGTATTTTTTTTAAAAAATAAGAACAGTAATATATAACGTATTATATACCGTAGGAAAGAGAAAGATTTAGAAAAAATATATCTGATGCACAAAGTTGTAAAAGGTAATATAAAGTGACGAATAGGGAATAAAGTTATTACTGATAACGAAATGTATGTAGTTATATTATTTAATCTAAATCATATGTTTCGAACGAAAATGATTACACATTTTATTAAAAAAAACTTAAAATATTTTTCTAATTGAAGTATATTTAACGGTTTTAAAATAGATTTTAACAGTCAAGGTAAGTGAAAGTCGTGTGTTGTCAGCACTAGATTTTTATTATTAGAGATATATTATTTCAGTGGTGTAAGCATATATAACTATAACTATAACTCTGGATAAAGGTCCTTATAGGGCAGTGGCCTTTGATCTGAAGAGAAGCGGGCTTGCAGACAATGGCTATTGTTGAAGCTACCTAATGTAGGTCCTCTCTTTCCCAACGTCCTAATGTTCTAGAAAGGGAATAAAGACAAGGGAATATCGTGGTCCTTTCTATCCTTAAATCCTTTCCTGCAAATCTTTAAGTTGCATTATCCTTATATCTTGTTCAAACGTAAATCATCAAGGATAAAACGTACTGGGTTGTCTGAGTCCTCTCTAAGCCCTCTGGTGGCGTTAATGATTAACATTGAAACGCTGATTTTCATGGTTTATAATTAAGGGTGTCTCAATATTAATGCAACATTTAAATTAAAAATGGCCATAATATGAGGTATGGTGTCACATCCGGAGGATTAAAATAAATTCCAACAAATCCTACCAAATTATCTTTACCCTTAAAACTATGATACTGCAAATATGGACTTACGGGGTAAAGCTTGGGGCTCTACTGAACCATCAAATTCTTCACGTATCCAATCCCTACAATCCAAAATCTTTCGTAAGATAATTGTCAAGGAATTGTTATTAATGGTAATGTCAATTGCTATGGCTTCTGTGTAAACTAAGGCAGGTATGTGTCATATTTAATATAATCGTTGTTGACATTATTGTAGCAAATTGCTATTTGTCCATTCTTAAAGGATTCTATTGGCTCACAGTGAGTCATATTTAATAAATATGACAAATCCATTTAAAGTTATAATTGGAAGAGAAAAGTGCTTTATTCATTTTTTTTTTAGTAAAATTCTTATAGATTATTAACATTTTTATTGCATAAATTTTATTTATTTTACTATACATTTGTTATCGTTATATGATTTTCATGATAAAATTGTGAGATTGATTGTTTTTAATTGGACGGTATTTTGTATATATTTTGACGATATATTTATTTATAAATAATAATAATAATAATAATAGGCTTAGCGAACCCGAAGGTTCGATGCCGATACCACCAAATTCCGCCTACACAGACTCGTCCAATGTTCACCGTTCAAATCCAAGCCCCCGAGATCAGTCTTAACGCAATCCTCCCATCGACGCTCCGGCCTGCATTTCGGACGACTACCAGTCGGATCAGCGAATACCAACTTTCTCGGAATCCGTTCCTCATCGAGCCCAACAACTTTACTCGCCCATTTGAGTCTCCGCGATGCTATCAACTCAATAATATTCACAGGATACAAGTTCCGCAATTCCGCGCTGTGCAACCTTCTCTCTAGTGACCTCATCTCTCTTAGGACCAAATATTTTACGCAGTACCTTATATTTATATTATCATTATATTTTTTTAAGTAGATTTCTTATATATTTTTTTCTATTATCATTACTGTCGTAAAATACATGCTTAATTAGTATTTAAAAGAAATATCCCAATTTGTTGATTTTAAGGATCGCTGAAATCATTTTAAAATATAATTAACGTATATTTTAAATACGAAAATTAAACTTTTCTACCTATCTATCTATCAACTGGTACGGAGGGAATAATTAATTGCTTGATCTAACGAAAAATTTATATTTTCTGGGTAAATTACCATTTTGTGAAACGATATAATACAATATGAATTATAGAAATTATTGTCGCAATAATGTATTGGATCTCATTTTCAGTGTCGAAAAGAAAAGAATATTCCTTGGCAAGAGTCCATGTAGATTAACTTAAAACATATATCAACGTTCTGAGCCACCAACCTTCACATTTTTTTTTCTTCCTTACGAAGGATCAAATTAAGAAATATTAACAACATTATTTTTAGAAAAATGTCCCCTTTTACCTCCATTTGGAAGGTTAGAATTCCGGTTCATCCATTACTATAATCCAGTAACCTTTACTTTCTCCCCTTAAAGTCTATCTTACTATAATAACGCAAATAGGACACTGTTTTTTAGCTAATCTTAATAATGAAATACTAACATTCCAGTTCAGAAATAAACGATTTCAGCCGGCGGGAGATATTTTTTGGCCTTATATCTTTATTCGTCATTGTTTGAATTTAAAAAATATATTTTTTGTAGATAGATGCATTATTTTTTTTAGTTTTGTAGATTTTAAATACCTCAGAAGATGGACGACCTCAACAAAAGGTAGATACACCGATGACTTCATAAAAACAATTGACGATCGAAATGAACTTAAAAAAATATCCTACGAACTGAAAAAATTTCTGACGGGACATGGAGGAGCCGAAAGCTATTTATTTCGATTCAAACTAACAGACGACAAAATATGTAAGTGTGACGGTCAAAGCGAACAGACATACGACCATATTTTATTCGATTTGCAGTAAACTGGACAGACATAGACACAAACTGATTTCAACAGTCCTACTTAACGGAGACCAATCGCCGCCTTCGAAGTGTTTCCTTCTTACAAAATACTTTTCAAAATATGTGGACTGGGTGTGGACTATGCAGAATTAGACAAATAGCAACAGGCATATAGATACTGTACATAGCGATCTAAGTTAATAGCGGCAGAAAGACCCCATGTTCCAAAACATACCGTGCAAAAATTGAAAGAACTGGGCTACGAAATTCTTCCGCACCCACCATATTCTCCCGACTTGTATTCAACAGATTACCACCTGTTCAGGAATGTGGACAACTTCGTCAAAGGAAAACTTTTTGAAAATGATGATCAAGTGAAAAGTGTGCGTTTTCAGATTTTGTTTTACTTCAAAGTTCAGAGTTTTTCAGTTCGGGGATAAAAAAGTTGATGTCACGTTGGGAAAAATGTGTAGAAAAAGAAGGTAAATACTTCGAATAAAATTATCTTGTTTTCATATCGTATTTTTAATAAAAATCCTTTATCTTGAAAACGGACATTTCATGTGACACAACCCAATATTAATTGTTCTCATGCATAGGTTCTAAATTCTTTCGAGCTTTTTGTAATTACTTAGACAGGTGGAATTCCACACAGGTGAAGCATAAGTAAGTTGTGATCTCATGACTGATTTACAAAGGCTAAGTTTGTTTTTAGTTTGTTATCATAATATAGAAACATTCTTTAAGGTGTAGATTCTTTAAGGTAAAGGTCAAATTCTGTGAATAAAATTGGAGGCTGATATATAACTGCACCACTCTTTTATTAAAAAATAATGCACAACGTTTCGGCTAAAAATGCCATCGTCAGGTGCAAAGGAACAATTTTAACGATGGTGAGCATAGTACATCAACTAATTCCTTTTATATTTCATTCTTATAGTGAAATTCATTTTCATTGTTCTTTTGTTTTATGTTTAATTTTTATATTGTCTTTATCTATTTTTAGTAATTTAACGTTAATCTTATAGATTATAGCTGTACCTCGCGGCTTTGCACCCGACTATTTCATTTTTTTTTCTAATTGCTTCGAATTAAGAAATTTGTTTATAATAACTGTGTTGAGTGAAGTTACACAATATATCAAATAAATGATTACTGTTGGTTGTCAGATAATTATTTTATTCAGTTTAATCTACAATAACATACCAGTAGCAACAAGCAAGTACCCGTGATTATCTAATACTGACATTTTCGCTTCAAAACATTATCATTTTGTACCATCGTAACTTCTATGAAACATTAATACGTATTTTTTCCATTCGGAGTTGTACCCTTCCAACAGAATAAGCACTATTTTTTTTTTTTTAGGTCTCAGAACTAAGTTCTATTATTTTTTCAAAACTCAAACTTTTTTCAGCCTATTGATCTTTTAAAAAAACCAACAACAACGAAACATATGGACTGGATAGAAACCTACACACGAAACACGGCTATGAAACGGAATATACCTAAATATATTCGTTATAAGTATTTTAGTATCTATGCTATTACTGATCAGATTAAGACGATTTTGCTTCCAGTTGGTTAGATATATGTTTGTCATTTAAATGAGTACTTATAGTTTTTGAGTTATTCGATAACCAATTTTGTTTTACATTTTAGAAAAAAAAAAATTTAATCACTTAGAGGACGAATTTTCCCAAACCCAGCCTTATTGCACATCTAGACGGTAAGACGATACTCCAAGAGATATTTCAACTTCACAACCATAGTCGTTTTTGGGAAACTGCGATGACAAGAAAATCGAGTAAAATGGCACTTTCTTTTATAAATACAGATTAACATTTTTACTGAATAAATTTTATTCATTTTACTATACATTTGATATCGTTATATAATTTTCATGATAAATTGTGAGGTTGATTGTTTTTAATTGGACGATAATTTGTACTTGCTGATAAAATTGTTTCTTTGCACCTGAAGATGGCATTTTAGCCGAAACATTGTGTATTTTTCTTTTTTTTCCGTGGCGCGACAGGCCGTGTAGGCCCTGGGCCTCGCAGTGTAATCTCCTAAGAGGTTACACTCACGTTTCGTTTTTTTTTTCTGGTGTAGGGTCATCACTCCCTACGCCTAATTTTGAGAGTAGCCACCATTTGGCTGACGGGTCTCACATACACGGAGGAGAATCTGTGAGTGAATCCTCATTTAATTACATTCTTATAAAAGCCCCGTTGGGGCTGGGATTTAAACTCACAACTTTAGCATGAGATAGTCTCTCTACCTCGCGCGCTAGCCACTCAGCCACGGGCCCCCCTTCTTGTTGTGCATTAACTTTTAATAAAAGAGTGGTGAAGATATGAATAAGCCTCCAATTTTAAGATTCTGTATTTTTTTTTTTTTTGTTGTTTTGGCTGAATCGGTTTTTCTGATAATGTGTTCGGTAATGGTGATAAAGACGGATCGGTCCAGCGTTAAACCAAGATATTTTACGGAACTAGACCACAGTACGTGGGTTGATAATAATTTTGTGAACCAGTTAAAATAGAATTACCATTAGTTATCTTATTAACCATTATTATTATTTTTTGAAGGAGTAAATCTCCTTGATTTTATTGTCGATGTTTGGACGAAGATGTTGAACAACAATCTGTAAGAAGATTGACCCTGACCTTACCTAAAAATAGAGATCTATACATTCCTAAAAATAGCAAGGATCAATGGCACCTGTCCAAAGAGGATCAAGTTTACCGATAGCACCGAGGTATTATCGTCCTCACAAAACATCCATTATCTCCTTTCATCGTTCCCTAACGAAACATTCAAGAACTCCTCTTATAGAAGCAGAGGTTTCTGTAGGCTATTTTTTCTTTCAATACAACATATTAAATCTTGAAAATAATAATTTTAATTTTTATGGGGTATATTTTTTTTTCTCAAATAAACATCCACTATTAATTATCCTCAAAATCTTACTAAAAAGTAATGACTTAAAACCTGTACTTTACAGCAGAGGAAGGACCTGAACGATGTATTAAAAAAGTACACTTACCGTTTCTAGGCCAAAGGTTCGTGCAAGGAGTCAATTAGGCAAAATCAAACTCAAAATAGAATTAAAAAACTGTTTCCAATATTAGTTTCGTTCTTTATAGAAGCAGGATACGTCCCAGAAGGTTCTCCCTAATCAACAGCTGAAAAACTAGCATAAATATTGGGTTATTCGAAAAATCGTGTACGATTTTAGTTTAAAAAGAAATATTTACAATCGTTTAATCGAAATAATCTCCACTACTATCAATACATTTCTGCCAATCTTTTTCAACTTTTACATTTCTTCGAAATATAATTTTGCATATTTACACTTGATAAACTCTAAAACGCGTTTTCTAACTCCCATCGTCTATTAATCAATAATCTGTAAGCAGGAGGTCTGGAGAGTAGGGTGGAGGAAGCAGAGTTTTATATCAAGCTCCAACGGTTTTTGTGACCTCACACGTGAGACAAGTGACCTAGCGTTGTCATGGAACAAAATGGATCCCTTCCGATCGACTAAAGATGACTTTATTGTTGTTAATTTCTTAATGCCTTGCTTTAATTTATTTACAATACACGATCAATTCGGCAATGATGGATTCTCCAGGATTTAAAATGCTGTATAGTATCAAACCAAATGAAGCCTAATAAACGCTAACCATAATCTTTTTTTGATGAATTGGAGGATTTTGAAAACGTCAAAAGGTATCCACTTTTTATCAAAAGTAGCAATTCTAAAAAGAAAATGTCGTTTTTGCTTCTGTAAAGATGAGTAGCAAAAACTTCTTAATCCCGTTGTTTTTTTTTTGTTGGTCGTTTAATGTGCTTGGAACCTAACTTTCAAGTTTCTTAGCCTTGAGATGGTCACCGACGGCCATTTTGCTAAGGTTAAATTTCCCTGCAAGTTCTCATCATCGTCATCACTAGAGATGTCCTTCCGTCTTTATGGTTGAAGTATACCTCCTGAAAATTCTTGAATCACAGTCAAACATAAACTCAATAATGCTCTCCTCGGGCCAGACATGATCGATATTTGGCGTCTGGATCCCATTTCGGCCGAGTTAAAACTCGAAAATCAAAATTATACGAATATAAACCGTTTAAATCTTAGTAAAGACTGAATTATTTCTAAGCCTCGAAATACTACAGTGGTTAACAAGCATCACCGTATTATATCGAAAAATCTGGTGCGGGCAACACACGACTTTCACTTACCTCCATTTTTAAAATCAATGAAAGAATTTTCAAATACAGTTACTTGAAACTATTAAAGAATTAATTAAATTGAGTTTATATAGAAACATGTGTTTTATTAAAAAATCTATTATATTATCATCTAAAATAATTAGTTAGTTTTATCTTCTTTTCATCACTCTCTATTAACTTTTAAAAGCTTGAGTATAAGATAATATTTATTCTAAAATCTTTAGCTTTCTTAGCTTGCTCTTATGTTAAAAAACAAAAATTGCATTAAAAATATAAAATATCGGTATTTAAGCCCTGTCAGACCATTTTACTCCAAATGAAACCTAAATGGTATTAAAGCACATTAAATTTCGATATAGCGAGTTTAATCAAAATCGTCGTAACCGTTTTCGAAAAAATCGAAAAAAGGTGCAAACTGCATAGTATAAAGTGCCTCTTCTGGTAAGCTCATTTTGATGAAAAAGATTTTGTAACATTTCGGGCTTACATTTGTCTTAAATATGAAATTCCAGTTTCATAGGACTTACCGTTTCCGCTCGGGAGATACCACACACACACACACAACAACACACACACACACACACACACACACACACACACACACACACAGACCTTTTTGCGTGACTTGTGTTATTTGGACTCAGGTGACCCTAAAATGTGTATTTCCGTTGAAAATGATCGCAATACTTTCCCTTACTATATATAGTAAGTGAAAGTAAAAGTATTAATAAGTGTTGACATTCGTACAAATTAATAACCCAATATAAAGTCGAATATTATATTATAAATAAAGACGAATATTCAGCTGACGCGGAAGAAAGAAATCGTTTTGGCTCGTTTTATAATTGGGCATACTCGCCTCTCCCATCAGTATTTAATGGGAAAAAGGCCACCGCCTGAATGTATCTCGTGTGGGGTACCACTTACAGTCATTCATATTATCACTGAATGTTATGCTTACAATAATGAACGACAAAAGCAATTGTCTGAAAATGCACATGAAGAACTATTTCACGTAGAAGACCAAATTAAGAAGTTTATGTTATTTTTAAAATCTACAAACATGTTTCAAAAACTTTAAATTACAACTTTTAGTTAGGAATGGAAATTATAAATGGTGTGCAAATGAACCTTCTGGTTAAAAAGCACTAATAAATAAAAATATAATCATAATAATAACCCAGCAAACACAAACAGTTTGTTACATAGAGGGGTAATTTGATGAAAACGAAAAATTCTTCAATAAAATAGTAGGTTTATATTTCTTCCCAAAAAAAGTTATTACTTTAACGAGCCTTCCCCATCATCAGCACTCAATTTTCATAAATCTGCTAATTTGTCCACATAAATTCTTCGTATGGTTGAAACCATCCTCCATATGTAATTTCATAATAAAAACAGGTTCAAAGGAAGATTTCAAACGATATTAATAAAATAATAGGTTTCTATTTCTTCCCAAAAAAAGTTTATAACTGTAAATTTTAACGAGTCGTTTCGGGGGCCTTCCCCATCATCAGGACTCAATTTTAATATATCTGCTAATTTGTCCACATAAATTCTTCTTATTTTCTTCATATGGTTGAAACCATCCTCCATATATAATTTCATAATAAAAATAGGTTTTAAGTAAGATTGCTAACGATATCAATAAAATAGTAGGTTTCTGTTTCTTCTCAAAAAAAGTTTATAACTGTAAACTTTAACTAGTCGACTAAATAAAAATTGGTTACCTATTTTCCATTCTCCCACCATGCGCCCTGATGATGACCAACAAAGGGGGCCGAAACGTTGGCAAACAATAAATAGTTTAAACTATTTAGTTGTTTCATTTAATGACCCGGACTAATTCCTTAGTAGGTTATAATTCCTTTTCCTCTAGTTAAATTAATAATATTTTTTTGGATTTATTTAAATTTAAATTTAATAAGATTGAGCCGTGGATACGGCATATATGTTAAATTAGACTGTCTTTTGTTTTTTCTCAAGAGTCAGTGTGAATTGAGATTTTGCCCCGGTTGTATGTTTTTGTAGTCCGTGACGATATTTGTGGTGATATTCGGTTCCCGGTCACGATAGAGGGACTCAATTTTAAGAATTTAGGTTCTCCTAAGTTTTACAAGATAAAATCTAGGAGCAGCTGGAGGAGACTGAGCCTGAGCGGGCCCGTTCGAGAAGACACTATGAAGGCGACAAGGTAAGCTGCTGTCTATCTTAAATTTACTTGTAAAACGACTTGGAGATCCCTTATTCTGGGCAGAATTTAAAATTAAAGTTTTTATTATTATTTTTTATCATACAGTCCAGAACCAGATAATTTTAATTGGTACAATTAGTACCACCTAATGTTTTATTTATATCATTTGCAATCTTCCCTTAAACCTGTTTTTATTAAGAAAAATTCTTCATTCTATTTTTCCGTCAAAACCAATAATTATCATGCCAAAGCCAGATTGGAATCCATTACGGGATATTAGTAACCCTTAATCCTATCGTCCGGTGGTTTATAGAATCGCTATTTTCTATGATAAGAATAATAGACTGTATAATTAGTATTTTTGTGTAATACGTGTGATATGTATAATGTCTTTAGTTTTATTAAAGACCGTGAAGGATAAGAATGGCTTAAAAAAAAAGGATAGTTGTTTAGAAAATATAAACAAAAAGGACAGTCATAAGTTTTCTTATAATCATCTAGAAGTTATAGTGAGGCGTTAGTTGAGAAGTTGTTGGAAAATAAGACATGATGTATTTTGTTTCACGGGAAATGAGAAAAAATATGGCGTGGGGGTTCGGATAGCAATAAATATACTCCCCCTCTCTTCCATACTTTCTGAATAAATAAAGAATTTTTTTAGAATCTACTTTCCCTGTTTCACGCTTTTTTCCTGAGCCTCCTAAAATATTTATCAACTTAAAAGATCCTATCGTTCTACATCACCGCTCTCATATTGTTTATTAAATTGTTTGCTTAAGTCCATTTAATTTTTGTTTCCCCATTTTCTGTCTTTTCCGTTCACTGAGATCTAAAAAAATCTGGTGCGGGCAACACACGACTTTCACTTACCTCCGTTTTTAAAATCGATTAATGAATTTGCAAATACAGTAAGAGATAAAAATGAGTAAAACCATTAGGGAATTTTTTAATTGGAATTTCTATAGAAACATATCTAAAATAATCTGTTAGTTTTATCGTTTTTTTATCACTCTACTAACTTTTAAAAGCTTGTGAATAAGATAATATTTTTTCTTAAATCTTTAGCTTTCCAACGGTATATTATACATGTATATTACTGATCTTAAGTTAAAAAACAAAAAATTGCATTAAAAAATATTTTTTCCGTTTTCTCTTTTAGCTGTTTTTCAAATTAGCACAAATTACATATTTAGCTGTTATTTATCATTGCTAACAAGAGAATATGGTTATTTTTATAGAATCTACAAAATTAAAGGTACTTTAGAAGAAGAAAATTTAAAATATTGGCATTTAAGCCCTGTCAGACTATTTTAATCAGAATGAAACCTACATGATATTAAAGCCTATTAAATTTTACATCAATATAGCGAGTTTACCCAAAATCGTCGGAACCGTTTTTGAGAAAATCGAAAAAAAGGTGTATAATGCATAGTATAAAGTGGCTCTTCTGGTAAGCTAATTTTGATGAAAAAGGTTTTGTAACGTATGTGTCATTTCTCTCCTCTTTTTGCTACATTTATTGTTTAAAACATTGTTAAATCCTGTAAACTTAATAATATTTATAAACATAACATTGTATTATTCTTTGGTGTTATCATAGAAGGAAAAGAAGAATATATATATACACTTTGGGGACTAGTCTTCCGAGAATAAATTTGTTTCCTTTAATATTCGTCAAAGGATCTCATTCTGTGCTATTTAAAGAGATTTTTGTAGGCTTTAATATAAACTCATCATAGATTATTATAATCATAAAACTATATAAAATATTATATAATAATATTCCAAGACTCGAGACAGAATCTGATTTCCCCTATTCAGTATTCTGGCGCGTGCCGCGGCCTTTCAGGCTTCTATAGGCCGTTATTGAACCAGCGTTTTATATTGCAAAATATAAAATTATAAATATTTATAAGGAAAATCAAATAAAAACATAAATAATATATATATATAATATATATATATATATATATATATAATATATATATATATATATATATACATATATATACAACATTTTTATTAATGATTATTTGCAGTTTTACACTAGGATCAGAAGTGTATTAACAATACATACTGAGGTACAAGTACCATTTTAATATTACAGTTTTTTTAATTTATATTTTATTGAATTTTACAACAGTATATTAACATAAATACAATAAGTAAAAGTTTTGAATTATATTAAAGGGCGGGAGGGAAAACTTCGATGTTTATTTAAGTAAGTTGATCCCGAGGCCATCTTATTTTCAATCGTCTCGGAGGGTTGTCAGGAATATACGAGTTTGATAGGTTGCGGACAAGAGGGTTTCTATGGGTTGGGGGTTTGGAATTAAAAGTGATATGTCTGGTACGAGAAAGGTCTGCGACAAATGGAACATTTAGGATTTTGCGATGGATTTTGGATTGTAAGGATTGGATGCGGGAGGAATTAGATGGCTTAGTAGAGCCCTAAAGCTTGATTCCATATGTCCAGATGGGTCTGATAAAACATAAATGAGCTTTTTGTAATGAATTGGAAGTTTTGAACGTTTGTTAGTGAGCGTTGTAGTAATCGGTATCTGCAGACTCTTGTCGTTTTAGTTTCGTGTGAGGATTCCATGTAAGGATACAGTGGGGCAGGAAGACATCGGTTTGCGACGAAGGGTAAAGGTAATTTGGTGGGTTTTTTTTAGGATTTATTTTAATCCTCTAGTTCTGGCACCATTTCTCAATGGCTTTGATGTGGGCCTAAAGGGTTTGGGATGCAGCGGTTGGATCGTTGTGGACGGATAACACACAAGTGGTATCCGCGTAAGTTGTGAGGACGGTGAAGGTTACAGTTAGGATGATTTTTACAAGCTGGTTAATTAATGCAGTTGAAAAAAAAAATCTTTTTTTTAGTTATTGAAATGTGTAACTGTATTTATTAGTAAAAAATAAATAAATAAGCAAACAGCAGCACTCCAGTAGATATTTTAAACCATAAGATCATGTGGCCATCATCTTTTCAGACTTCCCTGAGGTTTACTCAAGGATTAAAACTAATGGTTCAGAGTGTGAATGGGGTTTGACAATGGAAAGAACTGTACCTGGATCGGGGCAAATAAGCAACATAAGGACAATAAGGTCACCTTTATAATAAAGTACCTGATTTTGCACAGGCTCGGGACCACCATTCTACGTCTCCTCCGAAGGAAGGCGTAACTAAGGATTTATCACTCCTTTAAAAACATTCTAGGGACATATGTTGGATTTGCATCAATGGCCTTGGGCTTATAAGGCAGATTA
Organism: Piezodorus guildinii; assembly: GCA_023052935.1. Lineage (NCBI taxonomy): Eukaryota > Metazoa > Arthropoda > Insecta > Hemiptera > Pentatomidae > Piezodorus > Piezodorus guildinii. The sequence goes on along the minus strand of CM041294.1, from coordinate 166,136,082 downwards.
GCTACTACAACATAGGTGACCACTGTGATTTCATGTTCATGAAATGAAATGTCCGTTTTCACAAGAAAAGTAATTTTTAGTAAAACAACTTTATGCAATAAAAAAATGCAGCAAATTTAAAATATTGGTCCTCATTATTTATACGTCATTTCTTAGTTGTTGAAAACGTGGAATGATTGACACAAATCCTTTAGGTTCATAGTTGCCTGTAGTTTATATATATATATATATATATATATATATAATGGATTTTGCAGGTCTATGTTGTTTTCTTCCGAATGTTTGCATTTTTAAAGTAAACAGTTACTAATCCTCTACCTTTATATTACAAACATTAGCTTCCCAATCAATTACCCACTTTTTAGTATACCTCCAAATATGAACATGGAAACACGCGAATTTCGAGTAATATTTTTGTAAGAGTTTAAACTCGGCCATTCAGCAGCTGAGACCGCTAGAGATGTTTGCAAGGCGTTCGAGGAAGGGAAAGTTAATGAACGGACCATTCGCCGTTGGTTTGCTATGTTTTCAGCTGGGGATACCGATGAAAAAGTTAGTGTCACGTTGGGAAAATATGTAGAAAAAGAAGGTAAATACTTAGTATAAAATTATCTTGTTTCCATATCGTATTTTTAATAAAAATCCTATACCTTGAAAACATCTGTAAACGAAAGAAGTTTAATAATCCAGATTTGTATTTCAAAAATTGAATTGAAAAAACTGACAATTTATATGAAACGTCTCAAGGATCTTAAGTTTATGGAATAGTCATTATGTAAATATAAACAGGGAGATAAATTCTTTTGTACACAAATGCCCAGGAAAGTCAACCCTAATACTGACTGCTCTATTTGTCCCATCTATTTAAGTGCATGAGGTTGAATTCTATGAATATTTGATCGGTGGTTTGCTTCATAAACAATCTGACCGTCTATTTGCTTGCCAATGCCTTCACAATGTTTCGCTGATAATGGTGGCTCTGGCCTTTCTTATTCAAAAATCTTCTCACATTTCGTATTCTTTAGTAAATAAATAAATAATTTCATATTTAATAATAATAGCAGACTTACCGAACCCGAAGGTTCGATGCCGATACCACCAAACTTCGCCTGCACAGACTCGTCCAATGTTCGCCGGTCAAGCCCAAGCCTCCGAGATCAGCCTTAACGCAATCCTCCTATCGACGCTTCGGCCTACCTTTCAGACGCCTACCAGTCGGTTCAGCGAATACCAACTTTCTCGGAATCCGTTCCTCATCAAGCCCACTAACTTTACGCGCCCATTTGAGTCTCCGCGATGCTACCAACTCAATTATATTCACAGGGTACAAACTCCTTAATTCCGCGTTGTGCAAAAAGAATCCATGACTGTTTGTGGTATTTTGTGAACTTATGAAAATACTTACATGTAGGGCGTTCGAACCTACGTCACACCCTCCAGCAAGCCAGGAGGGCCGCTCTCATTGTTGGTCAGCGAGTCCATCGGACTTAGGCGGGAGGAGCTTCCGAGGAAATTCCACCGACCAGCCCCACATCCGCCACCCGTGGGACGCTCCCCATACGCGGTAATGAGATCCGCGCGAGGAATTCCATAAATGATAAATAAAATTTATTATGCTTGTGGATCCGTGTGGATCTGTTTTGTACTGATGCAATATAAATGAGGTACCATTTATGTTAACAAAATTTCTTTCTAAATTGTATCGCTTTGAGACCTTTAGTTTATCGTAACGAAAAGTGCATTACGCTAAAAATTATGTTTATTTTATAACACCTGTTCATTATTTTATTTAATCATCGGCAGAAATGAATTTTTATTTATTATTTATGAGATAAGGTTTATACAAATAACCCTGGAAAGACGGTCATAGTACAACAAATAGGATTAATATTGAAAGTGTGTGGGAACTTTTATGACAAACAATATTAACAAATGACATTGTTGTTTGCCTCGTTTTATATTAATGATGAAATGAAAATAAATAAATATATTCCATTATTATTAAAAGATTTAATATTAGAATTAATAATTTACAGATTAGGAAATTGTTAAGTTGAAAATAAATAGCCACGCAAAATAAAAGTTTGCTGTATAGAAACTTTTTTGAGTGAGTGTATAAAGAGAAGAGTAACTTTCAAATAAATAAACTGAAATTAAATACCCTAAGCCTTAAACCCCATAAATAGTTTTTTAATTGCAGTTTTCCTAATTAGCTTTTTTTGCTTGTCTGTAATTTGATATGTTAATTATTTTTTAATGATGACCTTCTTCTAGAATTTTATTTTAATAATGTTTTTTTCCTCTCAATGATGAGAGCAATGTTTCTATAAAAAAATAAAATAATAATAACAATGTAAAACGATTCTATTGTTTTTATATACATTACCTGTTACTAAACAAATAAATAAAAAACGAAACATTAAAGTGGGTTAAACAGTGGTTCTGTATTTAATTAAACTTCATATTAATTATGTTTTGTTTTTATATTATATAAAATGAAATTAGGCTCTTTTTTCCTCACCAATGTTTTGTCAATGTACAACATTTCCGAGTAACAAGCCATCTTCAGGTACACTGTATAAAGGCATAATAATTATATACCTAATAATAATCATAAAATGTTTAAAATTGAAACAATTATGTATTTTTGTTGTGTTCTTAGCTTTTATATATTTTTATATCTGCCTTAATGCATTGTCAATGAATCGGTGAAGAATATGAAACCAGATATAAATTAAAAAAAAAAAAATGAATATATCGAACAAAATAGTTTAAAAGTAACATTTTATCATATATTTGTTGTCTATACTTTTTCTTTTTCGGATCATCACCAACTGTTCTATTTTTTAAATATTATAATAGGAACTAAAAAAGAAAACAAAAACTTAAAATTTTTTTTCGTGAAAATTCGTAAAACGTTCAAAGAGAAATTTTTCAAAATATTATTCGATCGATAATTACATTCCTACTTTTTTATTTATATATATTTGGAAGAGTTTATTAATTATATTTCACTAAACGGAACAACTTTTCTTTAAATAATATTTTATTATATATTTCATCATAATATTTTTACATAGCTTGATATCATAACTCATTAATAAAATTTTCCATTTTTATCTTTAAATGTAATTGTCAAATGTATTATATTTCATTTCACCAACACATAATATGAACAACTATCCAACATTATAATACTATCTTAATTTTGAACTGATGTACTTTTATCCTGTCCTTTCTCTTCACACACTCCTTTTAGTTTGGGTAGATCGATAGAAAAGTAAGAAAAAATAATCTGTATCAAAAGGGACTATGTCATATGTGTATGATCGGAATATCATCAACTTGTATATGCTTAGACGGTAAACAATACAAATCAATTGTATTTTATTTAAATAATCTATACTAATATTATAAAGCTAAAGACTTTGTTTGTTTGTTTGTTTGGACGCGCTAATCTCAGAAACTACTGGTTCTAATTGAAAAATTTGATAGCCCATTTATCGAGGAAGGTTATAGGCTATATAACATCACGCTGCGACCAATAGAACCGAAGAATCAGTGGAAAATCTGGGAAAAAACGGGGAAAAGTTGGGAGAAAAAAAAAACCTCGCTTCCCAATGATTCCAAATGATTTACCTTTTATTTTTAAATAATTCAATTTCCCGTTAATTTATATTTTTTCATTTAATCACGTAAGAATAGATTTACGTCAAGATCGGGTTGCGGAGAAAATCAGTATGTTCTTCTGCAAAAAGAAAATAAAACTAAAAATGTCATTTACGCGGAAGTACTTTAAAATATATTCTTTTAAAAACTTCTTAATAGCAATCATAATAACAGAAATTGATGCAGACGAAGTCGCTTTAGAATATATCAAAGAAAAGGTGACATGTACTAAGAAGGTTTAAATTTGGGTAATAAAATTCCGGTTCTGGGATACGCCGATGATTTGGTACTGCTAAAGGAAGACACGGAAACTAAACAACTAAATACAAGTCCGTTAATAAAAACCGGTAAAGAAATAGGACTCGAAATAAATACCGAAAAGACAAAATATATTATTTGTAGCAGATACAGTGGCGATCATAGTGATATTGATATTTCAGGGTATAATTTTGAACACGTAGAGAAATTTAAGTATTTAGGTTAAATGATAACGAAAAAAAAATCCAGGAGGAAATAAAGTCCTGGTTAAACGCGGGAAATGCGTGTTATAATTCAGTTGCGAAATTACTTAGCTTCTGTCTAAAAACTTAAAGGTTAGAATTTATAAAACTGTTATTCTTCCGACGGTGAAACGTGGCCGCTTACTTTGAAGGACAGACAACGGATAAAGGTTTTAGAAAATAAGGTACTAAAATAGTTGGTCCGAAGAGAGATGAGGCTACTGGGGAGTACTTAACGTCACTTTTATACTACTATGGCTAATCGTATGATGACTAATTTTTTCCTCTCCAAGTTAGTTAGGGTAGAAATTGATGCAGACGAAGTCGCTTTAGAATATATCAAAGAAAAGGTGACTAAGAAGGTTTAAATTTGGGTGATAAAATTCCGGTTCTGGGATACGCCGATGATTTGGTACTGCTAAAGGAAGACACGGAAACTAAACAACTAAATACAAGTCCGTTAATAAAAACAGGTAAAGAAATAGGACTCGAAATAAATACCGAAAAGACAAAATATATGATTTGTAGCAGAGACGGTGGCGATCATAGTGATATTGATATATCAGGGTATACTTTTGAACACGTAGAGAAATTTAAGTATTTAGATTCAATGATAACGAAAAAAAAATCCAGGAGGAAATAAAGTCCTGGTTAAACGCGGGAAATGCGTATTATAATTCAGTTGCGAAATTACTTAGCTTCTATCTAAAAACTTAAAGGTTAGAATTTATAAAACTGTTATTCTTCCGACGGTGAAACGTGGCCGCTTACTTTGAAGGACAGACAACGGATAAAGGTTTTAGAAAATAAGGTACTAAAATATTTGGTCCGAAGAGAGATGGGGCTACTGGGGAGTACTTAACGTCACTTTTATACTACTATGGCTAATCGTATGATGACTAATTTTTTCCTCTCCAAGTTAGTTAGGGTAGAGATCTTTAACGAGTTCATGGAATCGCAAAGGCTTGGGACCACCATTTTACGTCCCCTTCGAAGGAGGGCATAACTAAGGTTGTTTTTTTCTCTCATTAAAAAATCTTAAGGGCACCTGGCTGGTCACTACATACAGGTGACCGACCCTTTTAAGCATATTGCGTTTCATATCTGTTTCGAGTGTAGATTCCTATGAAAATATATTCAATTGTTATTTATTTTTTAAAAATGGTTTGTGACCATTATTTTTACATATTTAGTGATTATGGGTATAACCACTTCTACTGGTTTGCTATTGTAAATTTGACAGGAAGAAGTCAAGTTCGGGCTTTAAATGATAACAAAGAGTAGCTGATAGTTGATATTTATTATAGCCAATCTCACCATAAACGCACATAAATTAATACGAAATGCAATATTCGCGAACAAAGCCGCGTGACACAGCTAGTATTTAATATTTCCCCATAGCTTAGTTCATCTAAAATAACTAATAATGGGGCAAACAGTAATGGTTCAGCATTGTTGCTGCAAATATCTGCAGCGTTCAAAATTCAAATACACTAATCGATATCCAATGGTTTACTGAATTCATAACGCAATGTGAGGACTGCAATGCAACCCGCGCAGCGAATGCTTATATTGTATTGTACAACTATTTTGCGTTTTCATATTGTATTACCTTGTATATATTAAAGCTTTGTATGTACACAAAAAAATGTCGATCATTGAAAATAAAAAGATATAGCGTAGAGATATAAACGATCTATTAGATTATAAAGTACTAAACTTTATAATGCTCACTAAGAGCATGTAATATTTCATTTTATACAATAATGCTTAAGGAAACTTTTGGGAATTGAGAGGAAGAATTATGGGCCAGTAAAGTTACCAGAGGGATATAGGCTGAGGCATACCAAAGAATTATATAAAGAAATGGATGACCTGGAAACGGACATTGGGTTAAGGAGGCTGCGTTTTAACGGGCATATGGTAAGGATGAGCCAGAGCAGAATGAATAAGGAGATCTTTGGAAAAATGTGGGTATTTAAACGGAATATTAGGTACATTCAGCAGACAAGGAAAGAGACAGAGAGGTTGGGAATCTCAACACTGGATTGTGTCAATAGAGATGAATATAGGGAAAAATTGAGGAAGATAAAGGTCCTTGTTGGTGCCAAAGAGGTGAGAAAGGGGAGGGTATGGAGCGAGGAACAGAGAAGAGTGTAGTCTGAGAGAATGAAGAAAATGTGGGAAGAGAGGAAGAGAGGGGAATGTGTCAGCGAAGTTGGGAGGAAATGATATTTGCGTTGTCTTCAAGCCATTTCGCGTCAAAAAAAAAAAAAAAAAAAAAAAAAAAACTAGTCCGGAAATAGCCTAATTGTAGAGGAAACATTTTGCTCAGTTGAAGATTTGAAGGTGCCTTAAAAGATCCTGGAAGAAAAGCAGTATCTTTGGAAAGTTTTAAAAAAAAAGTTTAAACTTTTTTTCTTCCTACCTTACTGGCAGAACCTTTAAGGTAAACCACAACTTTTCCTACTCATCCACATTTTCCCTATCTGCTGGAGTGCCTCAAGGTAGTATCTTAGGTCCTATCCTATACTCCCTTTATACAGCTGACATTCCACTCCATCCTCGCACTGTCCTCAATACTTACGCTGATTACACGTGTGTCTTATCCGTCCATAATGATCCAACAACTGCATCCCAAACCCTTCAATCCCACATCAAAGCCATTGAAGACTGGTGTCAAAATTGGAGGATTAAAATAAATCCCAACAAATCCCACCAAATCACCTTTACCCTTCGTCGCAAACCGATGAGTTCCTGCCCCCCAGTATCCTTTAATAACATTACCCTTACTTCTGTAGAACAAATCCGATACCTAGGTCTCCATCTTGACAAGCGCCTTACTTGGAATCCTCACACAATATTGAAACGACAAGAAACTGCTCGAAGATATCGATTACTACAACACTTATTAGACAAACGTTCAAAACTTCCAGTACATTACAAAAGACTCATCTACATCACAATTATCAGACCTATTTGGACATATGGAATCGAGTTTTGGGGCTCTACGAAACCATCTAATTCCTCCCGCATCCAGTCCTTACAATCCAAAATCCTTCGCAAAATCCTGAATGCTCCTTATTTTGTCACAAATCAACACCTCCATAATGACCTAAACATCCCATTTGTTGCAGACATAGCCCGTGATAGATACTCCTTTTTCCATTCTAAACTACCTGCCCATACAAATCCTCTTGTCCGTAATTTATCTTCCTCAGATAACCCTGATAACCCTCCAAGGCGACTGAAAAGAAGGTGGTCTCGGGACCTACTGTATTAAAATAGTTAGTGAAGTGTTACCACTGGGTGGTTCTTTCACAAGACATGTTCATGACTTTTTATATTCATTCTACATATTTACTTATTGTATTCTTTAGTACAGTTGTAAATTACTATAAATAAATTAAAAAAAAAAAAAAAAATTCTGACTCCGACTTTGGTCTATGTTGTACCTAGAATATTCTTTTTACACAAGAAAGTTCGCAATACTGTAAGTAGCACTTACCTCGAGAAAGTCGACCGTTTCGATGACCTCCTTGCCTTGAAGACCCTGCGCGGGATCGCCGAAGTAGGTCCTGATGCCGAAGTGGAAGGGATCCTGGCCGGAAGGACCCAACTCGGCCACCATCACCTTCTTCAAGCCTCGCTTCTTCCGGTCGCCCATCGCTCTCTCTAGTCTATCTTCGTCATCCTGAGTCTGGAACCAAAGTTATGGAGGATTATTAGAAGTTTTTATGTATTAGCAAATTATTTACATTTAAATCCTAAATTCTTAATACTGTCTGTACACCTAAAATCCCAAGCTATCCTAACACTGCTTTCTACAACATTTCTCCAAAAACAAATAAATCTTATCTAATTTGTAAATGATTGGAAGTATATTGAACTGTATCTGAAATGTATCGTATGTTATATAAACGTATAAATATTGTCGATTGTTTATTTGTTTTTTCTGTTTTGTTTCCGTATTATAATATTTTTTTCTTTTATTTTTTTTACTAACACCTGTTTTGTTTAATATAGGTTTAGAATATGTCATAGAAAAGGTGATGTGTACCGAGAAAGGCTTAAATATGGGTGACAAAATTCCGGTTTATGCCGATGATTTGGTACTGCTAGGTGAAGACACGGAAACCATACAACTAAATACAAGTGTGTTAATAAAAACCGGTAAAGAAATAGGACTCGAATTAAATACCGATAAGACGAAATATATGATTAGTAGCAGAAACGGTGGCGATCTTGGTGATATTGATATATCACGGCATACTTTTGAACATGTAGAGAAATTTAAGTATTTAGGTTCAATGATAACAAGAAAAAATGAAATCAAGGAAGAAATAAAGTCCCGGTTAAAGGTGGGAAATGCGTGTTATTATTCAGTTGCTAAGTTACTTAGCTCACGGCTTCTATCTAAAAACTTAAAGGTTAGAATTAATAAAACTATTATTCTTCCGACGGTTCTTTACGGATGTGAAACGTGGCCGCTTACTTTGAAGGATGAACGGCTTAAGGTTTTCGAAAATAAGGTACTGCGTAAAATACTTGGTCCGAAGAGAGATGAGGGCACTGGGGAGTTTAGAAGGTTGCACAACGCTGAATCGCGGAACTTGTATCCTGTGAATATAATTGAGTTGATAGCGTCGCGGAGACTCAAATGGGCGACTAAAATTGTTGGGCTCGGTGAGGAACGGATTCCGAGAAAGTTGGTATTTGCTGATCCGACTGGTAGGCGTCCGAAAAGTAGACCGAAGCGTCGATGGGAGGATTGCGTTAAGGCTGATCTTGTGGCTTGGGCTTGAACGCAGAATATTGGAAAAGTCTGTGTTGACGGAATATGGTGGTATCGGCATCGCACCTTCGGGTTCGGTAAGCCTACTATTATTATTATTTTTTATTTTTTACTAAAGTATTGTTTATTTAAATATAGTAGTTATGCGAATAAACACAAAAATACACACACCGATTTTTAACATTAGTTTTAGAGATACACTAATATATCCCCTAACATTTATAGCGGAGTCTCTTATATATGATTTCAAGAAGCAGATCGTGTTATACGTAAGCCTGACTTTGGCAGCTAATTAAAAGACGTATTATCGAAATCATTTTAAAACTTTTCATTTCATTGCATAAGTCGAATAATATTTCTATTATATGTACATTTAAGTTTATTTAGGCTTACAAAAAATTAAAATATTTTGACAGAGGTCTTATTCAATAAGCTTCAACTCCACGAAGATTGTCTTTTTGATTTTTAAAACTTATTAAGACATTGAGTGACATTAAAGCCATAACGATAACATATTCTATGATTTAAAAAATTAAATTTTCACGAATTGTTTCAAAATATTGAGGATATTACACTTATAATCGTAATAAATTGATTATGTTTATGCCTATGCTTTATCGCCATTTTCTCTATAAAAGAATAAGATGAAATTAAATGGTCTGACAGGGCTCAAATGCCGATATTTTACGGGTTTTTTTCCTGTAAAGTACCTTTAATTTTGTCGATTTTATAAAAATAAATATATTATCTAGTTACCACCGATGAAAACACATAAATATATAAGTTGAACGAATTCGATATCTAACTAAAGGAGAAAACTGAAAAAATATTTTTTTAATGCAATTAGTTTATTTTGAACATAGCAACAGTAACATACACGTATAATATACCGTTGGAAAGCTAAAGCTTTTAGAATAAATATTATCTAATGCACAAACATGTAAAAATTAATAAAGAGTGATGAAAAGCCGATAAAATTGATTATTTTTGATAATAATATAATAGATGTTTTAATAAAAAAACACATGTTTCTATAGAAATTCCATTTAATTTATTCTTTAATGGTTTCACTAATTTTTATCTCTTACTGTATTTGAAAATTCTTTAATCGATTTTAAAAACGGAGGTATGTGAAAGTCGTGTGTTACTCGCACCAGATTTTTTTTTTTTTTATTACAGAAGAAACTTCACTCTAGAGATCAATACAGCACACCCTTGCTTGTTTATCCATTCAAAGGAGGGAGGGTTACAGCGTAGACTGTAATGTTCTTAGAGACCAGAACGGAACTTGTAGTGTTAAGTAATTAGGACGCAGGATCTTAGCACTGATTGTTGACAAACAAACAAGGAACGATTAACCTTAAATAGTTTCTTGTGAATGATTTTGCCAAGGCCTCTTGAATGAACTGTTCAGAGATGAATGAATGTTTTGCTTAATCTCCTTCCTCCACAGACCTAAATTCCATTCAACGTTAATGGAATCAAGTGACGTACCAAGAGGCAGATTTCAGGGAGAGGAAGGCTTGACGTACTTTCCACACAAGCTCATTGTATAACCCGTATTTTTCCTAACTAGTTTAACTATTTAATATATGTTTTAGTATTTCATAGAAGCTTTAATACATTTATTTTCTCTTTTTTTCAATTAGTTCAGTACTTTTTACTACCCAATATGTATTTTTTTATTTAAAAAATTCATTGCCGATGACACTTGTGTGTTATCAGTAAATGCTGATCCACCTATTACCTCTCAAACTCTCCAATCCCACATCAGAGACCTTGTATGGTGTCAGAATTGGTGAATTAAAATTAATTCCAACAAATCCCACCAAATAACCTTTACTCTTCGTCGTAAACCTAAGACATCCTGTCCTACAGGATCCTTTAATAATATTCCGCTTGTTTCGGTTGAACATATCCGCTACCTAGGACTTCTACTTTACAAACTTCTAACATGGAATCCCCACATTAGACTGAAAATACGACAAGAAACTGCTCGCCGCTTTCGGTTACTTCAACACTTTCTAAACAGACGCTCTAACCTTCCACTTAACTACAAAAGACTCATCTACATGACCATCATAAGACCTCTCTGGACTTACGGAGTAGAGCTATGGGGGTCTACTAAACCATCGAATTCCTCTCTTATCCAATCCTTACAATCCAAAATCCTTCGTAAAATCCTCAATGCTCCATATTTTGTCACGAACAAACTTATCCATAAAGACCATAAAGTTCCATATGTTACTGATTTAGCCCAAACCAGGTATCATTCATTCCACGAAAAACTCCATTCCCACTCTAATCCACTGGTTTCCATTCTGTCTTCCTCCTCGATTCCTGATAACCCTCCGAGGCGTCTGAAAAGAAGATGACCCCGAGATCTTCTAGTTTAGGATATATTTAGAGTGCTGCCAATGGATGGTGTCTCTACATGTATTTCATGTCAATTTACCATATGTCCATCACATTTACTAGATGTATTTTGTATACAGGTGTTAAATATCAATAAATATGTTTGAAATAAAAAAAAAATCATAAATATTTGATATCTACGTTTTAGGGTCTTGTTCCCAGTTTTAATACAAGAATAATGCCATAAACATAATTAAATAAATTTAATTAACATTCATTTGTGCTAAGATTAATTTAAGTAACATATGTTTCTGACAATGATATATTCAAATACTTTTATAACATTTACCTTTTATTTTTGTGTCATAGTTAATATTAATATAGCAACATCGCTATATGTCGTTACTAAATGAATCATATTGGCTCAATCTGTTCACTTGTTTTTATATTTCAGACCTTGTATTCTAGTATTAAATAATTTCTCTATTTAAATCCTATGGCTTGTTTTAAATGCTGAAGGATTTTAGTAAAAACTAGCTGTTGCTCGCGACTTCGCTGCGTCAATTTCTGTAATTATGATCGCTATTAAGACGTTTTTAAAAAAATAAATTGGGCTGTCCAGAAAGTTCGTAGAGAAATTTGGACAACAATTACAATTGATGAACAACTTAAAATTTATATATTTAATCTACAAAATAGTTACCACAATTAGCGATTACCCTTTCCCATCGGCTTGAAAGGTCCATTATCCCCTTTTTTCAAAAATCACTGTCCTTAATCCTGAAGAACAATAAAAGGTCCGTTTTGACGTAATCTTCTGAAGAGTAGGATTTCCCTTGTGGACAATTTTCGTGGGAACAGAAAAGATAGAAATTTATTTATAGTTTGCTTTTGTGGAAGGAGCTCAAAATGTATGGATCCCTTCCAATCCCGCCAAATACTGAGCATCACCTTTCTTGGATGCTACAGTTGTCGTTCCAGGTAACCCAAAGATTGTTATTATTTATTTATTTAACGTCACTTTATGCAACTATGGCTAATCGGACGATGCTACAGTGGGAGTCCTAAATTTTGCCTATCCAGGTTTTATTAGGATAGGGATCTTTAACGAGTACCTGACATCGCACAGGCTCGGGACCACCTTTTAACGTCCCCTCCGAAGGACGGCGTAACTAAGGATTTTTTACTCCCATTAAAAAATCCTAGGATCACCTGCGGGATTGAACCCGTGACCTTTAGCATGGGAGGCTGTTACGCTAGCCACCCAGCTACAAGTGATCCCCCCAAAGATTGTTTTAGGCTTGCGTTGATGTAGAGAATCCATTTTTCGTCACCAGTAACAACTCGTTTCAAAAATGGATCCTCCACATTTTTTTTTTTTTAGAAGTAAATCACAACATGAAATCCTTTCAATAACTCATGGGGAACCCAAACGTCGTAACGAAAGACGTACCCGGCCTTCTTTAGACTATAAAAAACGGTCGAATTGCAGGATCTTAACTCCACAGCTGTTTCACGAACAGTAATTCGTGGATTGTTTTTGATGACCGTCATAATATTCTCGATGTCAAGAGTTGAATTCTGGCCAGCCCGGGGTTGTTCTTCCTAATTGAAATCTCCTCATCTAAACTGCGAAAACCACTTTTCCGTGCTATCAGCAATTAAATCGCTACCATACACGGCACGAATCTTTCTTGCAGTTTGGGATGCTTTTTTCCCTTTTTAAAAAAATAACAGCATAATATGCCGAAAATGAACCGAACCGTCACTCATGTTGGTTTGCAATAAACTACAATACTGATCCTCAATAAAGACGAATTCAGTATGTAAACATAGTTAATTCCATGAGGATAAAATCGATTCCTACGTGTTTAAATGTTTGCCCATGTGATTTATTAATTGTACGACAAAAGTTAACTTAACAACAAATTTAAAGGTAAATCATTTGGAATCCTTGGGATGCGAGGTCAATTTTCCCCGTTTTTTTTTTTTCAGATTTTCCACTGATTCTTCGGTCCTATTGGTCGCAGTGTGATGTTATATAGCCTATAGTCTTCCCGCTAAATGGACTATCCAACACAAAAAGTAGTTTCTGAGATTAGCGCGTTCAAACAAACAAACTCTTCAGCTTTATCATATTACTATAGATATGAACAAGATCACTTAGGTTTATGTCATTTTTAGAATGGACGTTTTATAAATTAATGCCCTACTTGTTTGTTTGTTTTGTTTTGTTTTAGGGCGTAAAACAGCAAGGTTATCAACGCTCGATGTCCTACTTGTGTATTTCTAAATATTTAAAAATAATTGTGCCTCTTTTTAAGCTCATTTAACACATCGTTGTGTAATTTCTAGATTTAATCTAATGGACTATTTTAATTGAAAATCAGGTGCACGAAACACCCTAATTTCATTTACCCCCTGATTAAAAGCAATTGTAGGACTTTTAAATTAGTTGAAAGTGAATTGCGATCTACATATTTCTATCTTAGATATTAGATATATATATATATATATATATATACATACATAGTTGCGTATTAAGGATACTGGGGAGTGTAGATTCATCATTGGATAATTATTATACTAAAAAAAATATTAATATGCCTTTGTTGGCGAAAGTTCAAAAGGTATTTACCCGTCTGTTTCCCCGCCCCTCTCTTCTCTCCCTGCGGTACCAGTGACCCCTGGTAGTTTCCTCCAGCAGCAGCCGACAAGAATATTAAGGGAGGTCAAAAGTTAAAAATAATTATCACAAAGGCTTACAACGCCGCTTAAATATATTAGAAATATTTCTTAAAAGTTTCTTCAAAGGCTGGACCGCCAACCGGAGTACTTCCGCCCAAGGTGACGAGGATAAGAAAGAAGTTTCGAAGGGCAGTTGAAGTCCACCAAGAGATGAGTCGAGTTCCATCCAGAGGAAGAAGAAAGATCCGTCGGGAATCAGAGAGCAGCTGGATATATAAATTTGTTGAACATGAGCAACATGCGGTCGAGTTTGCCGAGGCGGGAATAGTCAACTCTATAATTAGAGCCTTTTGTCCATCGCCCATTGAGAGGACGCTACAGCGGCGGGTCTGGGTCTCTGATAACGGCAAACTCTGGCATTCATTTCTCTCTGTCCGCAATCAATATCCTCCGAGGTTATGAGATCGTTTTTATATGAATCTAATGTAATGCATCACGTGACGCTTAGTTTTTAAAATTATATTTTATTGAACTTTACAACTGTTCACGCCATATGTGAAGCCTCATAAGGTAAGCCTGATAAGCTGTTAAATTGAAAATTAAAAACTCCATAATTTTTAATTTCTCACGAGATCATTTTTTGTATTTATCTTTATGCTATATTTCTTTTAAAAATAGTTATTTTAAAATATAATTCAAAGTTTTTGAAACGAAAGTGAAGAATAATAAAAGAGAAATAAAAAAAAGACAATCGTACTTCAATTGTTTTATTACTGCCTCGTAGCGAGGCGAGTCTTAAGGTAGCGTCTGAACGGTGAAGCTGTGCCGTATATAGACCCAAGTCTCCTCTCAAGAAATTTTGAACGTTTGCAAACCTATTTCTCCATCTTCTCATCGTTCCCCTAGGAACTTGGAAGAGCCACCCTGCGGTCATTTTCTTCAATACTCAACTGGACATCTTTACGTGAATATAGATAGGTTATATGAATATATCCATTATTGCAACATTTAATTTCCTAATTTTCATTGTTAAAACTGCTTAATTTTAATTCCTATATTTTTTACATCTTTGAGAATTTAATTTTTTTTTTAATTTGTTTTATTAAGAGATAATACAATCTGCCACCTTCTGGGGCAATGAGTATTAGAGATAAAATAAATCATTCATACCATATGTACATTGTAAATAAAATTAAAGAAAAAAAAATTAATAAAGACTAAACAAATAAAAGAAAAAAATATATACACAAAATTAAATAAGTACTATAAAGAAAATAATAATAACAATCTTGTTCACATTCATACCTATTTACAATATTTACAAACTGCCCCTGGGATCACTGAATCAAACCTCGAGATCCACTAGTGGATGTCGAGGCACAATGCCAGAAGATCCCAACGCCTCTCATTCAGCTGCGTCACTGGTCTTGAGTGCCAGTGGAGGCTGCGCGAGGACGCTAGAGCCACATACACTCAGGGCATGAGTGGAGAAGCTGGCCATTGCCAGCACTCCAATAACATAATTACAAAAGATCTCTGGGCCACTGCCGCTTCAACCTACGAGGAGGGTTATAGGGATGTTTGGAACTAGATAGGGAGTTTGCAAGGGATTAGGAAGGTGAGTAAGCTTCTGATGGAAGATTGAGAATTTGGATGGGATTAGATCAAGGACAAATGGGATATTCAGGTCAAGGTGTAAGGTGAGAATTTAATTAGGTTTATTTTGTTTCCTCTATTTTCTAACAGCTGTTTGAATATAATTAGGTTAACTTTGTTTCTTATCTTTCTCTTATCAATTTATTAGGTTAATTTTATTTTTTATATTGTTTCTATGTATTTTAGTCTATTAAATGTATTGTAATTTGTCGTTTGCTTTTATTATTTTTAATTTTTAAATCTGTACAGTCCACTAATTTTTTTTTTAGAACCACTCTCACTTTTGACTTATCACTTGAAAGTACTGTTCTTCCACGGATAGCTCAGCGAATACAACAGTTTTATTTAATACATCAAGTAAATTTGAGGAATATATTAAAAAATGGCGTGATATTCTTGTAAACTACCCATTTGTAGCACTCATAAAATATACTAAACGAGAAAGACTAAGAGCCATCTCTTTTTCAGATGCCTCGGAGGATTATCAGAAATCAATTTATACCATGCATTTTAATTAATTGGCTATATCGATGTAAAATTTAACGGAGCTTAGTACTACAGTTACGGAACTTAGTAATACAGGGTTCATTCTGATTGAAATAGTGTGACAGTGCTTAAATGCTAATATTTTAAATTTTCTACCATCAAAGTATCTTAAGTTTTTATATTTGGATAAAATCAACAATATCAGCTTGTTTTGATTAATAAAAATCGAGCAAATTTATACGTTGAACGAATTTGGTATCCAAGAGAACTTTAAAGTATTTTTTGTTTTTTTTTTTTAAATATAATAATAGTGATATAGATGTATAATGTAGCGCAGAAAAACTAAATATTTAAGAAAAAATATTATCTCATACACAGAATTATAAAATTATAAATATCATAATTATATACACCGTTCTGCATATTTTTACAGATCGTTTCTTATCCGACCCGCAACCTTATGGAATTATATTCGTCTTTCTATCTTCAACTCTTTCTTTACCTTCAAATCCGGCTTACTTACTTATCAACTGACCATTCAGTCATAACAGAATTGTTGATAAGGCCTTATTTCATTTTATTTTCTACTGGTTTGCCTATGTCTATTTTCTACTAATTTTAGTTAACTTGTTTATATTACTCTAAGCCTCTAAAGCCTATATTCGAGCATATATTTTGTTAATTATATATTATTGTTAATTATAAGAGATTTATCCCAGGATATTAAAACAATTATTTATTATTATTAAAATACCTTTAGTTTTGTAGATTCGGAAAAAAATAACCATATAATCTTGTTAGGACTGATAAAAATCGATTAAATTTGTAAGTTGAATTCGATATCTAAGAGCATTTTAAAATATTTTTTATGCATGTATGTATAATGTAGCCATAGAAAGCTAAATATTTTAGAAAAAAATATCATCTTATACACAGAATTGTAAATGTTAATAGAGAGTGATGAAAAGCCGATAACACTGACTGATTGTTGAAGATAATAGATTATTTAATAAACAAATGTTTCTATCGAAAATCAATGTAATCAATTCTTTGATATTTTTTCATTTCTAAGTATATTTAAAAATTCTTAAATTGATTTCAACAACGGAGGTAAGTGAAAGTCATGTGTTGCGCGCACCGGATTGTGATAACAACCATTCAACTTCTAAATTTCAATTTAGAAAAAATATATTTTTGCCAACTTTTTTTTTCTGTTGACACTCACAGTATTTATCATGGTAATTGGAAATGACAGGTGGGAAGGGAAGAACAGGTGTCCTATCAACAGGTAGGACATACAGAGGTCTCCTCACTCCATGTTGAACAATCCCACTGTCCCTTGTTAATCATTTGAAACTAGCGTATGGTCACAGTCAGTCTACTTATTCAGAATACAATTTTTATTTATTTATTTTTTTTTTTTTTGTGTCGTGGGTTTATGTGAAACTATAAAAATTCTTATTTCAGTTTTAAATTAACTTAAATGTTTACACACAATTTTATTGTTTCTTTTTTTTTTTTTTAATATTTATTTATTGAGAAATATTACAATCTGTTTCAGAATGAACAATAGTAATAGAGATATAGGACCAAATTCATACAATATATACAGAAAATAACGATAAAGTCAAATTATAAAAAATAGAAAAAAAAATCATTTATAAGTACAATAAAAAAAACAAAACAACAACAATATAATTGAGATAAATACAAAGTTGGCAAATAAATAAAAATCATACAAACAAACATAACTATATACAACATTTACACCTGCTAAGGGGACCCCAGACTGGGCTTTTCCCTCCACTTGTGGAGGAAAAAAGCGGAATCCAAGAGATCCCAGCGCCTCTCTCTCAGCCGCATCACTGGTCTTAGCCAGTAGAGGCTGAGTTAAGGCGCAATAGCCACAAACATACAGTACATGAGTGGAGGATCTGACCAGTGTCAGAACTCCAGTATAAATGTTTACAGAACGTCGCTGGGGGGGGGGGGTGGAGCTGGAGAGGGATTGAGCTAAAGGATTAGGATGATGAAGAAGGTTCTGATGGAAATTAGATAATTTGGATGGTACGAGATCTAAAATAAATGGAATATTAAGGTCGTGGTGTAAGGTACAGTTGGAAACATAATAGGGAGCATTAACTATTGTTCGTAGGACTTTGGATTGGAAGGATTGGATGCGTTTGATGTTAGAGTATTTAGCTGTCCCCCACAGTTCAAGTCCGTAGGTCCATAAAGGTTTCAGTACTGTCTTGTATATTAGTAATTTGTTCTCAACTGTAAGATGAGATTTTCTGTTTAATAGTCTGTATAACTGGCCGAATCTGCGGTTGAGTTTTTTTTTCTTTTAAGTCTTGTATGCGGGTTCCACGTTAGTCTTTTGTCTAGTAAAAAGCCCAGATACCGGACTGTGTCTGAGGAAGGAAGCGGTATGGAATTGAGTTTAACTGTTGGGCAGGATTTGCGTCGAAGGGTGAAGGTGACGTGTGTGCATTTTCTTTCGTTCACCTTAATACGCCAAGCATTACACCAGTCTTCGACTAGGGAAAGGTGCCTTTGGAGATTCAGCGATGTTGCTTCAGGATCGGAATCTGATGATAAAATGACTGTGTCATCAGCAAATGTTGCCAGAAAGGTATCGGGATCGGTAGGGATATCGGCGGTATAGAGGATGTAGAGGACGGGTCCTAAGACGCTGCCTTGAGGAACACCGGCCTCAACAGTATAATGTTTGGAAAACTCTAAACCACAGCGAACTCGGAAGGAGCGGTTTGATAAATAGGACCGGAGGACTAGGTATAAGGATTGGGGTAAATGAGTTTTGAGCTTAAAGAGCAATCCCGGGAGCCACACCCGGTCAAAAGCTTGCGCTATGTCCAGAAAGGCACCCGAACTTATTGTTTCTAAGAATAATTTATATAAATAGAGCTAGTGGACACCCAGTCCCATGCTTTGCACGGGTGAAATTTGAATGAGGTGTCATTTATGTTTCAAAACTCTAGTCTGACCAATTTAAATTTTTAGTATGGGAGTCATCTGTAAACATTTTAATTAATCGGTTTTCTCTTTTAAAAATGTTACCAAGATTCAGCTTATTGCCTTGTCTGCTGAATGATGATTTCCGTACTCCTTGGACCATATTTTTTTTCGTCAATTTTTTTTAGAACCGAGTGAACAGTTGAAACACTTATTGTGTATCCAGAAGTTCTGAAGAATTCAGAAATAAGCTAAGGTTTACTCATTTGAGGTATTGTTTTCTTATCAGATGAATAATCAGTCTTTCAGTTTTAACATTTAATATTTTTTGGACGCTCAATATTTTGCTCTTATATTTTATTATTATATTATCTACACTACACATAGCCATTCACATATTCTCTACAATTTTAACATTTAAACTATTTCTCTTTTAAAAATTATTCGACGGCGTTGTTCGACTGTTGTGTTTTTATTTTAGGGCCTTATTTAAAAAAAAAAAATCTTTCCAAGGTCGGGTATATGTTACATAAAGGGTAAGAATTGTTTACAACATAAAATTATGCCGCAGATTAGTGAGAATATGAACTTTTGAAACCATTAAACAGCAGGATATAACGATTTCCGAACACTTTTGACACTGAATGATCTTGTAATTTTACATTATTAATCGGATATTTTTAAAAACAGTTAACTTTTCGGTTGTCTATCTGGTCGGTGATTCTACTTTACAAGGGTATCTTTTAAAGATTTATGAGTGAAACAGTATTATATAAATTCATAGTTGTGAAATATACTCATTAAATGAAAAGAAATACGAATTCCGAATACTTTTGACACTCACTGTAGGTCATTTGTACTGAGAGAACCCTAAACGTGTATTTCTTTTGGTTAAAAGAATTCGAATATTTATACAATCGCAGTACTCTTTAAAGTTCACATATATCAAGTAAATGATTTTTTTATCGAGTTTCAATAGACCTTATATGTAATGTTCTAGAATTTATTATATATATATATATATATATATATATATATATATATATATATATATAAATATATTATTATATTAGTGTAATGATCGAAGCAGATTTTTATAAATTATATTAATTTAATATAATAAACAATCAATATTGTGTTAATATCCAATGTAAGATCTTTTCATGGGATTGTGTAGACAGATTTAATTAAAAAGTTTACAAAATGTCTCAGTAAAGGGTTAATCGAGCTACGATAACTTAATAATTTTAATAACTTTTTAGTCATTAAAGTTTTAGTTTTCTAGCTTGTTTAAGTTTAACGGTTGCGTCAAGCTTTAGTGTAGGCTGGGCTGATAGCTAGCTCAAATTACTTATTAAAAACTTCCTTACGAAGACTGTAAACAAAATTATATTACAATAATAACTTTTGAAAACTAGTTATTTTTTCTAAAATATAATTAATAATTCTTTGTCAGGATTTTATACCAACATACTAAAACAAAAAGGTATGAAAAAAAAAAAATTAAATATGATACTATTGACTCATCCTTAGCTGAGTATAGTTCATTTGAGTTTTTCCTTTAGTCATCTATTATTTCAATCAAATTAGAAACTTGAATAGCGTTTTCATTTTCAAAATATCTATGTAAATAATTATAGGTATTGACCATTTTATAACAAGAGATACCATCTCGGCTTGCAAAGGATATAATTATTCTGGATTTCAGGAATGACATTGTGGCGGATGTTACACACACTCGCTCACAGATAGCGCTAGCGGCGTCCACATACCTTACCGGCCAAATATAAGACGCTATATCCAATAATATTGTATATTGTTACTAATTAATGTCATTGTAAATATTTATATTCGTGTAAATGTTAAATGAGAATAAATAAAGCACTCAAGGTAATTTGACCTAGGGCCAAGACCCTAGACTGCTAGCAAAGCTCTCACTGTCAATTATCGACATGGATGACTAACATCCCCAAGAGCTGACTCAGCTTCAGATCACCTTAGAGGTATCTCCCTAGGTCAGATTTACCCTGCCTTTGTATCATAATGTGGTCTATCTTTATTCCACTTCCTTCTTCTACCTTGACTCCTTCTTACCTGCGCTACTGTCGGGCTACTACCCCGCAGGGCGAGTTCCTCCTGATCCTCGCTACTGTCGTGCTACTACCACGTAGGGCGAATCCTTTCTTAACCCACACTACTGGCGTGCTACTACCACACAGAGTGTTATCCGTCCTAACCAGTCCTCTCTTCTAATTCATTACATGTCTTCTCTAATAATCTCTCCTCCTTGCATGAATACGCAATTGTCGAGGCCTTCTGATACTCTTTCTTGTCCATTTTAACAACCATACCTCGACAACATGATGAAGTTTAATTGTCAATAATTAAATGTACAGCAGTTTAAAGAATAATTTATAATAAATATTCTAGTAGAGCATAAAATGAAAAAAGGCGAATTTTTATATAGATTGCAACCTTTTGTGACTCTAGTGAGACAATTAGGATCACCAGTCCTTTTTAGTTTGTTTGTTTATTCATTTAACGTCACTTTATGCTACTACGGCCAATCGGACAATGCTACAATGGGAGTCATAATTTTTGCCTATCCAGGTTTTATTAGGATAGGGATCTTTAACGAGTACCTGAAATTGTACAGGCTCGGGACCACCTTTTTACTTATGTCTTCTTCTCTTGCACGGCGTAACTAAGGATTTGAGCCCGCGGCCTTGGGGTGACAACGAAAAATTAATTTAATAGCTAAACACGTTGAAGTTAAAAAAATCCGTGTTGCTATCTTATCAAATGAATGAACGACAACCAGAGCAAATCTTTAAAAGTATTTTTTTTCTTAACGGTAAGCAATTATTTTTGTCGGGAGGGGCAAGTCGGTTGGAAATATAAATATTCCTTTCCAAATAGTAATTTTTAACATTAATTTCCAACTTTAATTTTTTATGTTAATGAATTTGATCCAATCGAATATATTTTTTTTCTACTTATTTATATTATTTGTATATATCGTGTGAATGTAGTATGAATGTTTTACGTTATCACTATTAAAAATGTCCTGTATTGGACAGATTGTAATATTGCTTAATAAAGAATTGTTTCTCAAATTTATATTATAATCATAAAGATATAAATAAAAATAAAAACATAAGTAAATAATGTTTCTTGGTTAGTGTTTTAACTAGTACCAGAATAAAATATGTAATTGAGTCGAATTTTCGGCGTTTTGCTATAAGAATTAATAAACATTGTGAGATTACATGAAGTGAAAAAACGGAAAACAACGGTGACAAAATTCAACAGTGGTGACAGCTTAAAATTAATATTATAATTCATTTATTTATTTGAATAGTCATGATTATTTGTATGGTGTTTATTTATTTGCCAACTTTGTGTTTATCTCAATTATAGATTTGTTTTTTTTATTTGTATTTTTATTTATTTACTATTAATTATTAGAAAATGTATTCATAGTGAAGAAATGAATTTATTTATTTTCTATTTTATGTAATTTGACTTTATCATTATTATATATATAGTCCCATATCACTATTACTATTGTAAATTTTGAAACAAATTGTAATATATCTTAATAAATAAATGAATAAATATATATATATATATATATATATATATATATATATATATATATATATATATATATCTTATATTTTGTATGAGCTTTTCTTTAATTTTTCATAGATAATATTATATTTTTTTGTAATCAGCATTTGTTCAAAAATGCCTTAGTGTCTAATTTTGGAGACATTTTTTTTATTAGGTGATCCAATTTCTGTGACCACGGCTGTAGTTTGTAGTGAGGTTTCTGGACACTCGCATGTCGTGTTGCTTGGTGATTTCAGTTTGAAACCTATTTTACATTATTGTCGAGAAAACCAATGTTGCCGTAAGGAGAGGTGAAAACACCATATTTTGTCTAATTTTTACTTTCATTTAGAAAATGCTTTAGAAGTTGACCAATTTTGATGTAGATTGTTGCAATAATCTTCTATGCTCAAGGTCGCGTGTTCGAATCCGGCAGATGGCCCTTGCTTTTATAAAATGGAGTAAAAAATCCTTGGTTATGCCGTCCTTCAGAGGCGGCGTAAAATGCGGGTCCTGAGTCTGTGCTGTCAGGTATTCGTTAAAGATTCCATCCTAATTAAGCTTGTGTATGTAAAATTTAGCACATCCACTGTAGCATCGTACTATTAGCCACAGCAGCATAAAGGGACGTTAAATGAATTATGAAACAAACATAAATAGTTCCTTAGAAAAACATTTATCCTGATAAAGGAGTAAAGGACTTGAGACATAAAAATAATAAAAGAGGATAGAGACAGAGGATGGGAAGGGTTAGGGATAGAGTTGAGGCAACAGGACACGTTCCGTCCAGGCTGGCTGCCTCCGGAACAAATCACATTTCGTCTTTTCCGATATCCTTCTCTCTACTTTCTTCGGATTCCTTTAGTGTCCTTCCAGTAAATATCGGTCGGTAAACAACTTTTATCAGCTTGCTTACTTCCAAACCAATTACAGATATTTTACATCAGTTTACTCCGTTAATTTTTTTAAATTTAAATAATTTTAAACAATTAGGTGTATATTATTTAAGTTGAAGGTGAATGCTATGAGTAAAATTGGAAATAATGTGAATAATTTTACAAAATGCATGATATAAAGTAGCACTATCGGTCAGCTGATTTTAGTGAAAACGTTGCTGCAACATCTCGGGAGTATAGTTGTCTTAATATGAATCTTCAGTTTTGAACGATTTTTTGTTTTCGTGCTAAACTTACCACGCAGACCTTTTATCGGGTATTAGCTGTTTGGACTTCGATTCTCTTTTTTTTTTAATTTATTTATTTATTTATTTTTTTTATCCCAGAAACAATTCCCCATTGAGTAATATTACAATCAGTCTAATTTAGGACATTTTTTAAAAGTGATAAAGTACAATATTCATACTACATTCACACGATATATACAAAACAATAAATTTATATAATAATAATACAATATACATATATACAAAACAAAATCGATAAAAATATATACAAAAGTCACTCATACCTATATACAATTCTCAAGCATACAGAACGTGAGTGAAGAATCTGCCAATGCTAGAACTCCTATATACATGTTACAAGAGGTCTCGAGGCCACTGCCGTTTCAACCTTCTAGGAGGATGGTAAGGATGTGTGGAGCTGGATAAGGATTGAGCTAGGGGATTAGGGTGATGGATAAGGTTCTGATGGAATTTAGAGATTTTTAATGGTATAAGGTCTAAAATAAATGGAATATTTAGGTCGCAGTGTAAGGTATGGTTGGATACATAATAAGGAGCATTAACTATTGTTCGGAGGACTTTTGATTGGAAGGATTGAATGCGTTTGATGTTAGAAAATTTGGCTGTCCCCCGAAGTTCAAGTCCGTAGGTCCACATAGGTTTCAGTACTGTCTTGTATATTAGAAGTTTGTTCTCGATAGATAGTTTAGAATTTCTGTTCAGTACTCGGTATAATTCGTCGATTAAGTTCTTGTCGTTGTATGCGGGTTCCAAGTTAGTCTTTTGTCCAGAAGGAAGCCAAGATACCGGACTGTGTCGGAGAAAGGAAGCGGAATGTAGTTAAAGAGAACTGGAGGGCAGGATTGTCTTCGAAGGGTATGAAGGTGACATGTTTGCATTTGGATTGATCGACTTTGATTCTCCAGTTGTTACACCAGTCTTCAATTTGAGAAAGGTGCGTTTGGAGGCCTATGAATGCAATTTCGGGATCTAACTGAGAGGATAGGATAGAAGTGTCATCAGCGTACGTTGCTAGGAAGGTATAAGGGCAAACAGGAATATCAGCCGTGTATATATTGTAGAGGATACTACCAAGGACACTGCCTTGAGGAACACCGGATTCGACTGGATAATAATTGGAATATTCTGCACCACAGCGAACTCGGAAGGATCAGGATGCCCTAAACGAAAATTTTTACGATCGCAATACTTTCCCTTACTATATATTTCATATATATGTAATAGAAAGTAGAAAGAATAATCTACACCGTAATAATATACAACAAAAATTTTAAGGCTCTGCAAAACACGCACACAGAAAAAAATTAACCAATTTAACGTAAACTTCTATGAAAAATTGTTTACGCGCTAAGGCATGTTTCGAATCACACAATACAGAATGACATAACACATCACGCCCGTAAATTCTTACTCACGCGACAAATATAAACACATTATATTCATCGAAACCACCTTCATCTCTAAGCCCGTGATTAACTAATTTAAATTAGTAAAATTACAGTGGGTAGGATAGGGAATAAATATTTATCTTCATTAATAATAGGTCAGTAATTATCTTAGCCAACCCACAATCTACCTTAGACAGTAGATAATTTAGTAATTTTCTAAATTAGTTATCTAAACCCTACAAGGGACTTAATCTAAACCCTACAAAGGAGATTAATCCACTGGAACCGATACTAACTTCTAGACTCAACTAAACTGTTTCGCCACGGGATTCATATTAACCCGTCATATTTATGGCTCTATCAACTTCTTGCGAACGTGTAGTCGGAGCAAGTGATTTATAATAACGGTAGCTATATTAGATAGAATAAACAAGATTCGGAATAAATCATAAAATCTAGTTTGAAAGAGATACAGATTTCGACAGACTAACATTATTTCATTCGATTATATCAATTTCTGAGGATTGAAGATAATTGTTTTATTGCTGTAATAAATCTCAAAATAAATCCTGATGTAATAATTTTATTCGAATTTAGTTGTGGGCAGCTATTATGTCTTTGGTCTTATTCAGAATAAAATCAATAAAAATAATTTAATCAGAATTTATTTGAGAGTTGATTTGACCAAAAATAATTTTTAAAACTCTAACGTGCACTCGCAACTCACGACTTTCACTCACCATACATGTAATAATTAATTTAAGAATTTTTAAATACATTGAGATAAAAATAAATTGTTAAAGAATTAATTAAATTAATTTCAATAGGAACATGTGTTTTTATTAAATAACCTGTTATATTATTATCTACGAAATCAGATAGTTTTATCAGTTTTTCATCACTTACCATCAAATTTTACGATTTTGGTTGGCTGGTTGGTTGTTATATTTTATTGGCACAAAACGTCTCGGTCATCAGGGCCAGCCTTAAATTATTGTCATGCCTCTCAGTCTCAACTATTTTCAAAGAAGTTCTTATATTAAGGAATTTTTTTTAAATTATTCTCTTTTTAATTATATATGGATTATACGAAATTGCTAGAATCGCTAAGTAGTGAAATTACTAAAATTCAGCAATATTATTGAAATATAAATTCAAGTATATTGAGGATGTATAGTCGACTGTAGAAACTATTATAGGTGGAATAATCAGGAGTCAGTCATTTTTTGAAAATTTTTAATTTTGCCAACGTTTCGGCTCAAGCTTGTGAGCCATCATCAGGGCTACAAACATCAGAACAAAAGAGATACATATTAATATGATAATGAAAAGTTTTCTTTTGAATGTAGTGACAATATGACATTTGAAATAAAACAGAAAATATACCAACATACTTAAATATCATAGATAGAAATAATGATAATATGATACATAATCTGACGATAATAAGCATAACAACATTTTTACAAAACTTTAGACTTTAATATGGAAGTAAAAAAAATAAATATATATATATATATATATATATATATATATATATATATAATTATATATATAAACGTACCATTACTGAGCCATGTCCAAGCATAAACTGAGGAAAACCATAAACATAGGTAGTATGGGGAGGGGTTCATGTAAAAACCCTGAAGGTTTTCCCCTCTAAGTGTAAATACTACAGCTTATCTTTGTTTCTAAAAAGTTTTACAAAATTATACAATGAAAAAACAAAATAGATTTTGGTTTGAAAATTAAAAATTTTCAAAAAATGACTGATTCCTGATTATTCCACCTATAATAAATTCAAGTATAATGCTATATTTAGAATAGGTTTTCATCCACTAGACATAAAGATTTGGAGAATTGATTCTTACTATACTGAAACTACAATTAATACTCATTTTAGAAAATCAATTTTAGGTTAAAAAATGAACAATGATTTTAGTTTAAAAAAAATAAAGAAATAAAAAATAACAACAAATATTTGAAGACAAATAACTATAAGAATAATCAATAGTAAGAATAAATGTAACATCATTAGTCAAAGATAAATATGTATCAGGTTAAATAAAATTTAAAATAAATAAACTAATAAATAAAAAAATAATAATTAAAAATAAATACAAATTAAATAAATAAATTTAAATATAATAAAAAATAAAATAAAATTAACAATAATTTTAAAAATAATAATGATAGGTTTTACGATTTTGTGTATAAGATTATATTTTTTCTAAAATCTTTAGCTATCAAACGGTATATTACACATATGTATTACTCTTCTTATTTACAAAAAAATAAAAATTGCATGAAAAAATATTTCTTTTCTTTACTTTTCTCCTATCTTTGGATATAGAATTCGATCAACTTTTATATATATACAATTTTTTTAATATAAATTTAGACAAAACCCTAAAGTATGCATAAGTTTCATTATTTGTCATTTATATATTCTATTGGAGTTTAAAAAATAATTATCATATAAAAAATTTCATGTTTATTTGTCTTTAAATATTAATTACTTATAGATTTCGTTTTTGTAGTACTTGTCTGAAAAAAGTGATTATATATTCAGAAATGTTTATAGAGACGGATTTTAGACAATTTATTTCAATTTGCATGTTTTAAAACTGTAAAAATATTAATACTTAAAAAAATCATTTCAAAGATGAAGAGAAATAATGTGAGCTACTTTTTAACCCCCACTAATAAAGGACATCCTATAAAGATAAATTAAAAAGGAATAGAATATATTTTTTTCCGTCGTTGTTTCTATTTTTCGAATAATTTTGCTTTAATGTCCGTGATGTTTGTCTTAAAATCTCTTGTAGAAAGGATAAATGTAGTTTTGAACAAATAGGTAGGTGTAGATCTGTTTATTAGGTTTTGTTGCTGGCGTACTTCGGTGGACATGAAAGTAATGAAAGTTTTCTTATTATCATGATGTTGCAGTTTTTTAAATAATTAAAAATAGTCTGTCCAGGATTTTTTTAGGCAACCCTCTCTTAACATATTTTCTAATATACTAAATTTGTTATAAAATATGTTTTAATCTATTATCAGCTCGGTGCAGATCGTTTCAAGTTCGTATCTTCTACTAATTGCACAGCCCAAGTCACCTAGATCAAACACACGATGAGCAAATTGATTTATAAGAAACCTTTTTTGATCAGATAATATTTTGTCAATGGTTTATTATTTTAATGGCTACCGGGTTTTCTCAGCCTTTAACGAGTGCCATAATAACAGAGGCTCGGTACCACCATTAAACGTTCAATCCGAAGAAAGGCATACTCTAGGACAGTTTAGACCATTTAAAATCCTATAGACGTCCCGCTGTGTTTAAACCTGTAACCTTGGGCGTTGAATAATATCTCCTACACCACAAACCTTCTATATTTTATAATAAAAGCTTTTATCCTACCTAATTTATTTTTTGTATTAAATAAAAAATGGACTTTTCCCATTTAAATTTGAAAGGGAAGTTTGAAATAGGGATTATAACCTTTAAGCTGGTACAAAAGACTGGAAAGGTCGGAGGTTGGTGCTGAAGCATGGACTAAATATGAATACCTGAAGCTCCCTATAAGATAAAGAGGATTATCGGCGCCTACTGTAGGATTTATTCATAACTAAATCCATTTGGATAACTAAATAACGTACAATAACCATAAAATGCCGTTTATTTATTTGACTCAATATAAATTATACAACATGAGTACAAGATATGAACAATCCCGTTAAAAATAAAAGAAGAAAAAAGCATGATAACTATTTACTTTTACTTACTATATATAGTAAGGGAAAGTATTGCGATCGTGAAAATTTTCGAATTCCAGTTTTCCATGGAAATACACATTTTAAGGCCCCGTGAGTCTAAATAACCAAGCCCCACAAAAAGGTGTGTGTGTGTGGGGGGGGGGGTAACTCTTCGGGCGGAAACGGTAAGTCCTATGAAACTGAAATTTCATATTTAATACTAATATACGCCCGAGACGTTACAAAACCTTTTTCATAAAAATGAGCTTACCAGAAGAGCCACTTTATACAATGTATTTGGACCTTTTTTCGATTTTATCAAAAAAAGGTTCCGACGATTTTTATTAACTCGCTATATCGATGTAAAATTTAATGGGATTTGATGTAATTTAGGTTTCATTCTGATTGAAATGGTCTGACAGGGATTAAATGCCGATATTTTAAATTTTCTTTCTTTTAAGTACCTTTAATTTTGTTGATTCTATAAAAATAACTATATTATCTTGTTACCACTGATAAAAAACAGGTAAATATATAAATTGAAAAAATTCGATACTCAACTAAACGAGAAAACAGAAAAAATATATTTTTAATGCAGTTTTTTGTTTTTGAACATAAGAACAGTAATATACATATATAATATACCGTTGGAAGACTAAAGATTTTAGAAAAAATATTATCTCATACAATAGCTATTAAAAGTTAATAGAGAGTGATGACGATAAAAATAAGTGATTATTTTAGATAATAATATAATAGATTTTTTAATAAAACACATGTTTCTATAGAAAATCGATTTAGTTAATTCTTTAATAGTTTCACGTATTTTTATCTATAACTGTATTTGAAAATTCTTTCATTGATTTTAAAAATGGAGGTAAGTGAAAGTCGTGTGTTGCCCGCACCAGATTTTTAATTTTGAAAAGGAATATGTGGTTTCATATAGTGATTTGACGAAATATATAACAAGGTAAAAATTCCGATCTTGAAATGTTTCGAATTTCAAAATCCAAGTTTTCACTAGAAATATACGTTTTAGGACCCTTAAATTCAAATGGCCAAGTCTCGCAAAAAGTTCTGTGTGTGTTTTTTAAACATAACAATAGTACCATAGATGTGTTATTTACCGTTCGAAAGATAAATATTTTCGAAAACATGTTATCTTATATACAACGTTAATGGAGAGCGATTTAAAATAAATGATTGTTGAAGTAATAATTTATATTGTCAGATTACTTTATCCGAAATACAAGTTTCCTTCGAACTCAATGTAAGTCCTTTTACCAGAATAAAAAAAAAAAAAAATCTGGTGCGGGCAACATACGACTTTCACATACATCGACTGTTAACATAAATTTAAAAACTATTAAATATACTTTAATTTAGTTCATTTTAATAAAACGTGAATTAATTTTCGTTGGAAACGTATGGTTTAGATTAAATAATATGACTATATTAAAATGTTAATTAGTAATAAGTTTATTTCCCATTCGTTACTTAATATTACCTTTTACAACTGTGTGTATCAGATAATATTTTTTCTAAAATCTTTTTTTTTTCTGACGGTATATTATACGTCTATGTTACTGTTCTTTTCAAAAACCCAAAATATTTGCACTTTTCTCCTTTAGTTGTTTATTAAAGCCGCTCAACTAGCATATTTAGCCGTATTTATGAGTGCTAATAAGAAGATGTGCCTAATTTTTTAAATCTAAAAAGTCAAAGGTACTTCAGAGGAAGAAAATTTAAAATATCAGCATTCATGCCCAGTCAGACTATTTAAATCCGAATAGAACCTACATAATATTAAAGCCCATTAAATTCTACATCTATATAGCGATTTTAATTAAAATAGTCAACGCCATTTTTGAGATAATTGCAAAAAGGTGCAAAATGCATGGTATAAAGTGGCTCTTCTGGTTAGCCGATTTCGATGAAAAAGTAGCTGTATAGTTTTCTTAAATATGAAATATCAGTTTCGGACAACTTATCGTTTTTGCGCTAGAAGACTAGAACACACACACAAACACGGACACTCAGACCTTTTAATCTTTTTTTCGGGACTTGGTTATCTGGACTCAGGAGACCCTAAAACGGGTGTTTCCGTCGATAGCTGGAAGTCGAAAATTTTCACGATCGCAATGCTTTCCCTATCTGTATATTTCATATATGGGTAAGTGAAAGTAAAAAGAAAGTTGTTTTCAATAAATTTGTTTTCTATTGTAAATATTATCATTTAGCTCCATGAGCTCCATATTATTATAATTATTTTTCTGCAATTTTAGTTTTTCTTTTTTTTAAATATATATATATATATATATATATATATATATATATATATATATATTATTTTATTTTTTTTTTTAGAGTAAAATCGTTTTTACTTTTATACTTTATATTCTTGTATCAAACTTATTATAATCTTATACATTCATTACGTTTCTTTCTTTCTTCAATTTTTATTTATTTCTATTTTTTTGTTCTACGATCAATTTAATTTAATTGTTCAATTCTTAGGAAAAATAATAAACTTTAGAATGTTTAGGATTGCCTTTTGAATGAGACTATACCCCCACATTTCCAATTTTTACAGCCGATCTGGAAATAAAGAAATATTAAAAATAAATGTCTTATTTTTTATTAACTTCCACATTATAATTCATCATCCTGGAGCAATATTAAAGCTGGAATTCCAGAAATATAAAAAATAAAATATGGATCAGAATGGTGGGCGGTAAGATTCCTGGTAACATCCTAAAAATATTACTAACTCTAAATTGGACATTTAAACTGAGCTGTCTCAGATATGCACGTTTAGGAAAATACAACATGATATTTTTATTGCTCTAAAACTGACAAAACGTCTGTTATTAAAAATACCAACAAAGATATTCTTGACAGTTCTAAAATGAGAATCGGTTCAATTCCATTACAATTCCTAAATTGTTCTTTAAGCGGAAGTAATGAATATAAATAGTTTTTAAAAGATTAACCCTTTACCGACCTAAAAGCACTCTATTT
Organism: Piezodorus guildinii; assembly: GCA_023052935.1. Taxonomy (NCBI): domain Eukaryota; kingdom Metazoa; phylum Arthropoda; class Insecta; order Hemiptera; family Pentatomidae; genus Piezodorus; species Piezodorus guildinii. The sequence goes on along the minus strand of CM041294.1, from coordinate 166,103,973 downwards.
GATAACTTGAGTTATATGACAGGCTTTAGGTTTAAGCTTTCCAGTAATATCTGTATTTCGTTTCAAAACAAAATTTTAATACGTTTTTGATGGTCTGAGTTAAGATCGTTTTTTTTTCAAATTAATTGGCTTGGTCCGTTTTCTTTTTTTTCCATAAATAAATAATATGAATATTAATGGCCCTTAATGTAATTATGGCATGATAAAATTATTCTTTATGTATATATACTGTAATATATATATATATAGACTGTATAGTCGAGGTCATAGAAATTGCATCATCTATACTTTAACATTGTATGGTGATAAAATTGATAGAATCGAATATATTTGTAATTGTCTACTTATTTATACAATAAGCTAAGTGAAATAAAAAAAAATAACGTTTACTAGTTCTTGGTTAATAATTTTAACTATTCCCTGTATAAAATCTGTAATTATGTAAAATTTTAAGCGTTTATCTATCAGAAAAAAAAATAACACTGTGATATATATATATATATATATTTTAAACACAAGATTATTTAGGGGGTCAACCATAGCGTAGTGGCTAGCATAACAGCTTTCTATGCCAAAGGTCGCGGGTTCAAACCTGCGGGTGGCCCTAGGATTTTTTAATGGGAGTAAAAAATCCTTAGTTATGCCTTTCTTTGGAGGGGACGTTAAGCGGTGGTCCTGAGCCTGTGCGATGTCAGGTACTCGTTAAAGATCCCTATCCTAATTAAACCTGAATAGGCAAAATTTAGGACTCCCTCTGTTGCATCGTCCAATTAGCCATAGCAGCATAAAAGTGACGTTAAACGAAAATAAACAAGCCAGATCATTTAAAGCATTATAAGATTTGATAATATTTCAAAAATTCTCTATTCCTATTTGAAAGGTTAATTCTGTTCCCCTGTTTGTTTACCTCCATAGCATTTCGTTGCTTTAAAATAATTCAGAAAATACTAAGATATCCGCGATAATCGTATTATTTTGTTATACAAGTTTAAACTTGGCCGTATATATTGCCCGCCTGGTAATACCTTATCCTATAATGATCTTGATTCCTTATTCCGAACCTTTGGTCCGCGTTTCATTGCTGGTGGGGATTACAACGCCAAAGACCAACGGTGGGGATGCCGAACATCCAACACTCGTGGCAGGATTCTTTCCCAAGTCACAACCTCTAATAGCTTTTCCGTCTTGTCACCCAAGGATCCTACATACTGGCCTACATCCCTTAAAAAACGCCCGGATATTCTAGACATATTTATCTCTTCCCAAATTCCCACTACCCAATGTACAATTACATCCTTAGACGACCTCTCCTCAGATCATAGCCCTGTTCTGCTTCTCATGAATTCAAATCCTATTCTCCAACCCTCTCCTCCTTCCTTGATTAAAGGACGTGTGGACTGGGACAATTTCCGAAACGACCTAGAAAACATACTCGACTTGAAAATACCATTGAAAACTAAACAAGACATAGACTCTGCCATTGAAAACCTAACACAATCTATAGAGACTGCCATAAACAACAATACATCCATCACTAAAATCAGAAATTCTCATGAATCCTACTTACCGAACCACATTCGTCTCTTGCTTACTGCAAAGCGGAAAGCAAGAGCGAAGTGGCATAGAACAAGATATCCTTCCGATAAACAGCACTACAATAAACTGACTAACGCACTAAAAACCGAATTAAAACAATTCAAAATTCAAAACCTGCAGATCTTTACTGGAAACCTGAATACCTCTGACAGATCATTATGGACAACCACTGCAAAGTTACTAAAATTCAAAACCTTCAATCATCCTATTTTAACTGAATCCCAGACATGGACAAGATCCGACGAAGAAAAATCCCAGGTGTTCGCAAAACACCTTTCCAAAATGTTTAATCCGCATCCTGATATCCAAAACCCAATCCATATCGAACATGTCGAAGCAGAACTAACCGTTCCTCTCCAAATGTCTCTTCCTCCTAAAGCATTCCACCCATCAGAAATTATCAGCATCATTCAAAAATTACCGTCCAAAAAAGCACCTGGTCACGACCTCATCACTTCACGTATCCTAAAACAGCTCCCTAGAAAAGCCATACTCCTTCTTACCTATGTATACAATGCCACACTCCGTTCCACCTACTTTCCCGTTACATGGAAACTGTCCATTATCAAAATGATACCAAAACCCAAAAAGCCTCTAGAAAACCCATCTTCCTACCGTCCTATCTCTCTTTTGCCCATTATGGGCAAAATTCTAGAAAAACTCCTCCTAAAACGTTTATATCCAATCCTAGATCTCAACCACGTGATTCCTGACCACCAGTTTGGATTTCGGACATCCCATTCTACTATACAACAGTGTCACCGTGTGGTGGATGTCATTTCTTCCACATTGGAGCGCGGAATGTATTGCACTGGAGCCTTTCTTGACGTTGAACAGGCTTTTGATCGAGTTTGGCACCCAGGACTGCTATATAAACTCCGGAAATTCCTCTCTCCTACATACTTCCTAATTATTCATTCTTACCTCTCAGATAGAACTTTCAAAGTCACCCATAACCTTTCATACTCATCCATATTTTCTCAGTCCGCAGGTGTACCTCAGGGTAGCATCTTAGGCCCAATCCTTTATTCCGTTTATACAGCTGACATTCCTATTCATCCTAGCACTGTTCTCACTACTTACGCTGATGACACATGTGTGTTATCCGTAAGTGGTGACCCAACGGTTGCATCACAATTCCTACAGTCTCACATCCAATCCATTGAAGAATGGTGTCATAATTGGAGAATTAAAATCAATCCAAATAAATCCCATCAAATTACCTTTACCCTTCGCCGCAAGCCTATGAATACCTGTCCTACTGTATCCTTTGGCAACATTCCATTAATCCCCGTTGAACAGATCCGCTACCTTGGACTCCATCTAGACAAGCGCCTTACTTGGAATCCTCACACTAGACTGAAACGACAAGAAACTGCCTGCAGATACCGCATACTACAACACTTACTAGACAAACGTTCAAAACTCTCTATTCACTACAAAAGACTCATTTACATCACGATTATCCGACCTATTTGGACCTATGGCATTGAGCTATGGGGGTCCACTAAACTATCAAACTCCTCCCGCATCCAATCCTTGCAATCCAAAATCCTACGAAAAATCCTCAATGCTCCTTACTTTGTAACTAATAAACTCATCCATAGAGACCTAAATATCCCACTGGTTGCAGACTTGGCCCGCGATAGATACACCTCCTTTAATTCCAAACTACCTGCCCACTCAAACCCGCTTGTCCGTAACCTCTCATCTACATCTATTCCCGGTAATCCTCCGAGGCGCCTGAAAAGACGGTGGCCTCGAGACCTGCTCATGAAATAAACTTTGAAGTACTACCACTGGGTAGATTCTTTACATGTCTATTCATGCCTGTTATTGTAATTCAGCCATTTTACTTATTGTATTTGTATATACAGTTGTAAAAAACAATAAAATATATTATAAAAAAAAAAAAAAAAAAAAAAAAACTTGGCCGTAACATGGATCAGACGGCTAGACCAGCATGATTAAGTGCAATATTAAACAATTGTTCAATAAGTCTTGGAAAGGGAACTCCAGTCTTCAAGAGAAATACGCTTATAGAAAGAATTTTTCTCTTGACGATGTTCTGCTTGCTTTGGTGGAAGGAAACCCACAGAAAAATTGTTCGGGAAAATTGCTGGCAAAGAACTTTATCAGGCTCGTCATTTTAGCTCTGAAATCCCACTTTTGATTTTTTCACCTTTTATGTTTCTTGGGTCTCTGAACACGAATCTGCAGGGACATGAAGATTGCAGGCAAACATTTTGCCCGGAACATGTTTTTTTTTTCACATTTTTTGCCAAAAGTTTGTCACATTTTCTGTTTTTTTTTACTTTATCTCGAAAACAAAGGGTTTTGGGACAAAACGTACTAAGTACACAATTAAAGTTAACAATATTTGCTACAGTTTTTATCTGTAACGGTTTATTGTAGGATCTGTCGGTTTGCCACTAAAGCTCGTCAATAAATGGACGAAACGGTCCCAACGGAAAATCCACGATTTTCTAGGAAACGATCTGAGTTTCAACATGATTGCCATAAATAATTTTTGAAGAATAAATGTGTAAGTACATAGTAGAAGTGGTATGTAAAAATTATATTCCAGATCGTTTATTTCCAATTAATTAACAGTTCAAATTATCGTGTATTTCCTGACGGGAGATGTAAACGAATTTATAATATTAGAACTTTTTTTGATGCGCTCTAGTGGCAAAATGGCAAATTCTACAATAAAACGTTACGAATATAAAATGTAACAAATATTGTTATCTTTAATTGTGTAGTTTGTATGTTTTGTCCCAAAACCCTTTATTTTCGAAATAAAGTGAAAAAAAAACTAAGTGAATGTGCCAAAATGTTGGCAAAAAGTGTGAAAAAAACCATGTTCGGGGTAAAATGTTTTCCTGCAAACTTGAGATTCGTGTTCAGCGACCTAAAAAACATAAATGGTGAAAAAATCAAAACTGGATCAAAACGTTCCCATGAAAATGCTAATATGACTAGTCTATAGCAAATCGACAATCAATCACTACCTTAAGGCTATTGGAAAAGAACTAAGCTTGAAAATTTGGCTCGACTAAGGAGAAGCATCAAAACATTTTCTAAAGCCCCAAACTCATTAAAAAATGGCGAAGGTTACTGTTTAATAAAAATTGATTGGATTGATTCACCAAAGCTTTTTCAATTCTACAAAAACTATCAATGCCAGATCGGCTAGTAACCGAATTAATGCAATGAATCAGAAAAGCCATCTTTCTTGATCGGAAGAAGAAAATTATGTTGCATGACAACGCCCAGGCACATGACTGACGCTTCACGTCACAAAAAAATAGTAGAGCTTGGGCATAAAACTGTGCCATATCTATTTTTCTCTTTACACCTCTCGCGTGGACACCTGGACCACTACTTATGTAAAGAAAAATTTATCGGACAAAGGGAAATGAAACGCGTTTTTTGCAATTTTTCAATCCTAAAGATAGGAAATTATATTCCAAGAGAGTGGAAAAACAACTAACAAAAATTTTAATAAATTCTTTACTATCCTGGGACAAGTCCCTTTAGAATAAAATTTTGTAAATATTTATTTATTGAGATATATTACAATTTGTTTCGTAATGAACAATATTAATAGTGCTATGAGACCACAGAATAAAATAAGCATAGTATTGGGTTGTTTAACATGAAATGTCCGTTTTTATAGTTTCTGAAATACATATAGGATTTTGCAGGTCTCTGTTGTTTTCTTCCGAATGTTTACATATTTAAAGTAAACAGTTACTAATCCTCTACCTTTTTATTATAAACATTAGCTTCCCAATCAACTACCCAATTTTTAGTATACTTCCAAATATGAACATGGAAACACGCGATTTTCGAGTAATATTTTTGAACGAGTTTAAACTCGGCCATTCAGCAGCTGAGGCCGCTAGAAATATTTGCAAAGCGTTTGGGGAAGGGAGTGTTAATGAACGGACTATTCGCCGTTGTTTTACAAAGTTTTCAGCTGGGTTACCGACTTGGAAAACTTGCCCCGAAGAAGACCTCTGTCCGTAATAGACAACTATGTCCTCAAACATACAGTACAAGGAAACCCCTACAAAAAACAATTTAAGGACTCTCAGCACAACTAAATGGAAGTGCATCTACTGTTTCCAGACATTTAAAGTGTATTGGAAAAGTATAAAAGCTCGATACATGGGTACCTCATGATCTCACTGAGCGGCAGCAAGACCCCATGTTTCAAAACATATCGTGCAAAACTTGAAAGAACTGGGCTACGAAGTTCTTCCGCACCCACCACATTCTCCTGACTTGTCTCCAACAGATTATCACCTGTTCAAGTATTTAGATGACTTCGTCAAAGGAAAACTTTTTGAAAATTATGATCAAGTAAAAAGTGCGTTTTCAGATTTTGTTTCACTTCAAAGCTCATAGTTTTTAGTTCGGGATAAAAAATTTGGTGTCACGTTTGGGAAAATGTGTAAAAAAAGAAGGTAAATACTTCGAATAAAATTATCTTGTGTTCATATCGTATTTTTAATAAAAATCCTTTACCTTGAAAACGGACATTTCATGTGACACAGCCCAATATATAAAATAGGCTTCAGAGTCTTAGAGTAATTAAATAAATATAAACTAATTAACTAAAACTAATAAAGAACGGGCATAAGAAAATAAGTCGAAAATAAAATGAAATAGAGCCTTAATTTCAACTCTGTTATGACTGGGTGGTCAGGGGATGAATAAATATGCGGGATTTAAAAGTAAAGAGAGAGTTGGAGTGACGGATAGAAAACGTTCATGCCGAGAAACATGAGGATGGCCTTTTCCATTCCTCTGCTTAATATGATCTTAGAGTGTTTACCAGTAAAGTTTTTGATAACAACTTGGGTATCTGTTCCCTTGGGGGTTAAGCCCTAACTGCTGGTTCCCCAGGCACTGTAAGTATCCTGCAATGTACAGCTAAAGCATTTTGGACCGAACAAGTTCAACACGAAACATAAAGTTGAAGTAAAATTACTCGACTACAACTCGCCTAAAATTACTAATCCTACAAAGTCTCAAAGTACTAATTCTCGCTTCCGAAGTTCTATGTAATTCAGTTTCATCACGAGTTCAGCGCTAACGTGTAATTATAGCATTTTGGAAAATTATTCTCGTATTCATGTTTCTTATGTGTATTTTATAATAATCTAGTGCGAGCATCATACGACTTTCCATTACCTCCGTTTGCTAAAATCTATTAAAGAACCGTTAAATCAAGTTAGAGTTAAAAAAAAGCTTAAAGAATTATATTCAGTTTTGATGAAAATATGTGTTTTAGATTAAATAATATTTTTTTATATATTGACAATAAATGCTATGACAAAGTTGTTATTCGCCATCTGGCTAAATAAAAAATAAAAAAACAACTATGTTATCTTTCGAATGGTTAATTCAGCTAGTCTCTAGACCACCGCCTGAAAAGTCATCTGGTTGTAAAGTCTTTCTGTCCTCTAAGTCTTTCTGTATTAAGTTTTACAGCTTTGTATATTAAATAACATTTTTAAATAAAATTTCCAGCTTTCCAATGGTATATTATACATCTATATTACGAATGTTATGTTCGAAAAGGAACAGTACTTTAGAGAAGAAAATTAAAAATGACAGCATTAAAGCCGTGTCAGATTATTCAAAAAGAAACCAACATTTTATAATAGCTCATTGAGTTTTATATCAAAATAACGAGTTTAATAAAAATTGTTACAGTCGTTTTTGGGAAAATGCATGGTATTAAGTGGCTCTTCTGGTTGGCCGACTTCATTGAAAACGTTTCGGTAATATCTCAGGCATATACGCTTTTAAAATATGGAATTTCAGTTTTATACAATTTATAATTTTAAAGTTAAACTTAACATACACCTGTACAGGCTTTTATGCGGGTGTTGATCATTTGCCTGAGTCCAAAAGCTCAAATTTGAAAATATTGAAGCGTAATATTGGACTGTTTATCTAGCACCTGATGTGGAAAAAGAGATGCCTCCAGTATTCAGATGCCTAGATTTCATACAAATTTTTGGGTACCCAATTTATATTTTGGAGCCGCCTTAAGGCTAAAATAATATAATAAATAATTATTCTGCTTCAGAAGGAATCGAATTAAGAACTTAAATTTTAGTGACTAACACCGCTCATCCAGCTCATAAATAAGTACGCACGTAAATGAAGACAATGATATAACTAAAGTTGTTTTTGTTTGAGTAAGATGGATTTGTCAGAGAAGAAGAAAACTTTTGCCCATTTGAATAGGCAGAGAAGTTGAGTTGTTTCAAGTACACTTCAGTTTCTGAGGAGTTAGAACTGTAGCCGTTAAACTTTTAGTTCCAGTACACTTAGCCACCTGGACAAGTATTTGGAATTTACTCTAAACAAAACACTTAGACAGGTATAATGGAGGATAAGGTCATGAATTAATAAAGTTCGAAAACAATATGACCTTTAATAAAAATCACGAATTTATTTTTCCCCCTCTTTTTCTCTCTCTCCCTCTCTCTCTATCTATTTATCTATCCATCTATATATCTATATCTATATATATATTATAAGAGGATATAAGTTATCTATTCAGAAACACAATAGATCATTATGAGCAAGGAGGACTCCAAGTAAATTAGGACAAAACCAAATATATGTGCACGGAGAAGGAGGAACGTACCGACCGAACATTGTGCAATCTATTCAAAGTGCAAGTTTTGTTATTTGTGCTCCAAAATTAAATGTAATGGTCAATCAGAGGCAGAAGTCTAATAAAGGGTCACAAGCGGAAAAAGCATTGGGAATGCCCAACTCATTAATTTAGAGCAGCAATAAGGAAAAAAATATCTTTCTGGATTTTTGGAGGAGAGCGGAGTCAGAATGGAAAGGGTGAAGAGAGAAGCTTGAAATAAAGAACAATATTCTTGAGGTGAAGGAAGAAAGGAGGCTAAGGTGGTACGTGCCATGTGAAACGAATGGGAGACAACCGGTTACTAAAGGTGATTATGGATTTGGACGCATATGGTAGAAGTAGGAGAGGAAGACCCCCAGTAGATGGAAGGACAAAATGGTGGAGAGTATGGCTGGTAGGGGGCTGTCGGGAGTAGAGGGCGATGGACCAAGAGGGGTAGAAAGACCTACTGGGGCTCGAGTTCGCTTGAGGAAACCTCCATATTGAAGAAATTCCTGACGAAAATAAAATATTATTATTAGGTTCCTTTAATTAAAATGATCCTTTTCATTCAACTTATTTTCTTTTCTTATTTTTTGTCCCTACGTTTCGGCTCTTTGCCATTCTCAAGGGATCTACAAAAAACATTTATTTTAAAATTAAAAGATACACAACATTATTTTTTAAAATTCTTATAAATCAATTTACATACCTCTTTATACTCCTTTATACACTCTATACAATATATAGATATATATTTTGTCATAATTAGTAAAATAAAAATTAATATATTGTATAGAGTGTATAAAGGAGTATAAAGAGGTATGTAAATTGATTTATAAGAATTTTAAAAAATAATGTTGTGTATCTTTTAATTTTAAAATAAATGTTTTTTGTAGATCCCTTGAGAATGGCAAAGAGCCGAAACGTAGGGACAAAAAATAAGAAAATAAAATAAGTTGAATGAAAAGGATCATTTTAATTAAAGGAACCTAATAATACAATTATTCATTCAAACTATTCTTAATTGTAATAAAAATTAAATAAAATATTATAAAATTAGACAGATTATACATTGCAGACCAGTTGTTAATAAAAAATCTGGTGCAGGCAACACACGAATTTTACTTACCTCCATTTTTAAAATGAATGAAAGAATTTTCAAATTCACTTAAAGATAAACACGATCGTAATACTTTCCCTTACTATGTATAGTAAGTGAAAGTAAAATAGGTGAAACTATTAAAGAATTAATTAAATTGAATTTCTATAGAAACGTGTTTTATTAGTGGGACAATCGCTTACCTAAAATAATGATAGATTGGGAGGCAGATGGTAGAAGAAGGAGAGAAAGACCCCCAGTTAGATGGAAGGATAGGATGGTGGAGGGTTGGTGGGAGCGGGGTAGGCGAGTGGATTAGGACGCGTTGCCTAGCAACCATAGATAACCTAAAATTCGAAACCAAAACATTAGGAGTTCGAGCCTCGGTACCGGGGGGACTTTTATCTTTGCATTTATACCCCGCCCTCACTCCCTGGTCCGAGAAACCCCCGTATAGTCTTCAAAGGCGAGGTAGGGGGGAAAAAGAAAAAAAAGGCAAGTAGGGGGCTGTCGGAAGAGAGACCTTCTGGGGTAGGAGTTTGCTTGAGAAAACCTTCATATTGAAGAAAGACCTAACGAAAAAAACAACAAAAAAAAAACAAAAACGGTATTTAAATATATATATAATTTAAAAGGAGATGGCCCCGGGACCTTCTAGTTTAGAATATTTTTAGAGTGTTTCCATTGGGAAGCTTCTCTACATGTGTTTCATGCCTTTTTATATTTCATTCAAATTTAATTGTATTACTTGTTATACAGTTGTAAATTCCAATAAATAAAATATATATATATATATATATATATATATATATATATATATATATAAATATATATATATTTGACCGGCAGTGTATGCATATTTACATAGGGTGTCTCGTAAATAAATAAATGAACACAGTCCAAATTAGTAGAGGAATGCAAAAATAATCTTAATATGCTTTCCCTGCTAAATAAAGTCCGGGTACATTGGGTGCCTGGTCACTCAGGCATCTTAGGAAATGATAGAGCTGATAGCCTTGCGAGGAGGGGCTCTGCTCAGCCACCCCCCACACCTGAACCTGTGTGCGGAATTAGCCTCAGCAAAGCCAAAGGTCTGATTAAGGCGGCTGCTGATAATAGATCCAGGCAATACTGGAGGGATACCGATAAGCAGCATCACTCCAAGATGTTTCTGGATGGACCCTGCAAAGAGAGAATTCATACTCTACTCTCTATGGACAGGACAACCCTAAGGAGGGAAACAGGACTTTACACTGGACACTGTCAACTTAACAAGCATCTCCACAATATGGGTTTGGTGGCCTCACCGACTTGCAGATTCTGCAAGAAGGATGATGAAACTGCATTTCATGTGGTATGCAGTTGCCCAGAGATTGCCAGGATACGGTTTTACCATTTTGGTGTCGACCGTATCCATGATCCCAATTTGCGTGAACTGATTAACCCCCACAGGTTAGTCAGATTCACCAAGGCGCTAGCCCTGTATTAACAGTATATTGGACGGCGCACAATAAGCCTAATATTGCCTGCAGTGCATTGGATTAGATGGCAAAAAAAAAAAACCAACAACAAAAAACAAATATCTGTAATGATTAGATTATCATGGCAACGAAGATAGATTTCCGGGTTATACGAGAATGTAACAGTTATACACCTGTGGTTTGAATAGTTTATACGAAATGATTTTGTTCTTGTTAGAGTGTAGTTTTCTTGTCGATTGTAGTCATGATGTTCTTTAAATAAAGCGTTTAAATTACTAAACATAGACTATTATTTATAACAATGTCTCGTCATATTATAAGAGCAGATACTATACCTTAAGTGGAACAAGAATATTACAATCCACAGTCCGATTCCCAACGGTCAGGGAGGAAAAATCAAATTGTGTGTTTTTTGCAGTTATACATGGAGACCCAAGATTCATTGATCAACGGGAAACATCTTAGACTTTGATAACCGTTGAAAATAGGACTATGGCTCATATGAACTTTTGTGTTCTCAAGGTCTAGCATCTGTAATAACAATATGACGAGACATTTATGAGGAACCATGTATATATTATATATATATATATATATATATATATATATATATATAATATAATTAATATATACATGGTTATATTATATATTAATATATACATTATAACTAGCAGGGGTAGCGTGGGTGCGACAAATGACGGCCAATAAAAATACTCTTACCCACTAGCGTACGTCTATCCTCCCTGCCACCGTGAAAGATATAGAAGGCGGTTATAAACCTCTTGGTCGGCTTGCCGAAGGTAAAACGGCTTTTGCGAGCCTTTCACCGCCTTTTTATGACTTGAAGGGAGATCACAGCGCCAAAAACCGTTTGTGGTGCGCCAATGACGCAAAATCCCAGTAAAATCTTTCCAGCAACTTGACTGAGTACCACATTGAAGTTGGCAAAGTCTGATTTGGACAGGTGAGCCAATGATTTTTCGGACATTTATTCAAAATTTTCATGCAGGAATAATTCATTGATTTGAACTTATGAATGTACACCAAATAGAGCGGAAAAATGTCTACCATAAAAGAAAACAAAGTTGGAAAATAACCAGTTTCAGTACGAGAGAAATCATTTGGACAGCATTTGTATATATCGTTGAGAATGGCCAGATATGAAATTAGACGAGTTATTCATTGCAGACCAGTTATTAATAAAAAAAAGTAACAGTCTTCATAATAAAACCTTATTAACTTGTTACTTTTTTATTATATTTATATTTAATTTTTATTACGATCATAAAAAATTATATATATATATATAAAGTTTATTTTATAGAATTTCTGATTATTGGTTACCTAATTAAGCGTATTATGCAATAACCAGAAATACATCATTTATCCGTTGAGAAAAATAATATTTTTTCGGATGAATAATAAAAAGTTTTTCGATCCATCATTCCTATTCGAAATCCTCAATCTTCTTTGTATCACTCTCTTCAGAGCACTTAAGTGTTCTTGTTTTTTTTTATTTTCATTTTTATTTTTAAATTAGTTCTGTGATAAATTGCTTCCCTAGTCCCTCGGAAAGAAGATGAATAAAGATTAATTACTCCTTCCTAGAATTTTAGAGTTTAGAACGTAATAAAATATTCCATTTATATGGGGAGACCACTTTATGAAATATTAGATATTTTTTTATGCGAATAAAAAGTGAAATACGTACAAAAAATCTGGTGCGGACAACACACGACTTTCACTTACCTCGATTTTTAAAATCTATGAACGAATTTTCAAATACAGTTAGAGATAAAAATACGTGAAACTATTAAGGAATTAATCCAATTGAATTTATATAGAAACATGTGTTTTATTAAAAAATCTATTATATTATTATCTAAAATAATCAGTTAGTTTTATGTTCATTTCATCACTCTCTATTGACTTTTAAAAGCTTGTGTATGAGATAATATTTTTTCTAAAATCTCAAGCTTTCCAACGGTATATCATACATGTATATTACTGTTCTTATGTTCAAAAACAAAAAATTGCATACAAAAAATAGTTTTAGTTTTCTCCTTTTGTTGGGTATCGAAATCATTCAATTTATATATTTACTTGTTTATCATCAGTGGTAACAAGATGATATAGTTATTTTTATAGAATCAACAAAATTAAAGGTACTTTAGGGGAAGAAAAATTAAAATATTGGCATTTAAGCCCTGTCAAACCATTTTAATCCGAATGAAACCTAAATTATATTAAAGCCCATTAAATTGTACATCGATATAGCGAGTTTAAACAAAATCGTCGGAACCGTTTTCGAGAAAATCAAAAAAAGGTGCAAAATGCATGGTATAAAGTGCCTCTTCTGGTAAGCTCATTTTGATGAAAAAAGTTTTGTCACCTCTCGGGCGTATAGTTGTCTTAATTAAGAAATTTCTATTTCATAGGACTTACCGTTTCCGCACGGGAGTTACCACACACACACACACACACACACACACACACACACACACACACACACACACAGGCCTTTTTGCGGGACTTGGCTATTTGGACTTAGGGGACCGTAAAATGTGTATTTCCGTTGAAAACTGGAATTCGAAAATTTTCACGATCGCAATACTTTCCCTTACTATATAATATAATAAGTGAAAGTAATGTAATAAAAAAGAGCATTCATAATAAACCTTATGAGGGCTGTTACTTTTTTTATTAACAACTGGTCTAATTAACTTGTCTAACAAATAACTCGTCTAATTTGATATCTATGTTGAAAAACAGAAGTTAAGTCATTGTTTCATTAACTTCTTTGTATAAAGTCTTCGAAATAAACAAATTGAAATTATTTTTATTTTTACTTAGTAATCTCATTCATGCTTAAATAAATAAAGAAGTTGTATGCAAATCTGTTATTTAAGTTTATCCAAAAATATTCTTTAAAAAAGGCGTTTTAAGAAATAAAATTTCATCTTATAGGTACTTAGTACATATTTAATTTTATTCCAAAGTACACTGAAAACACTTCATTTTCTAAATTACAATGGGTTTTAAATAATATAAAATATAATATTGTTCTGTATTGTTCGGTTTTAGGGCGTACAACAGCCAGGTCATCAACGCTCGATGGTTAGTTATTATGGTTTATCCTTGAAAGGTGTTTATTCTTAAAGTATAATATTTTTTCAATAATCACTTGATTTTATGGTATTTTCGTCTTTCTGCATTACAGTTTACAGCAATATACATCTTTATTACTATTCTTATGTTTAAAACATATACAAAATAGCTAAAGTGGCTCCTCCTCTCAACCCGCAGACAATATTTCCTAGTACCATACCTTTTCCAAACCATCAACTCCCAGCTACCTACCTATATCCATAGACTTCTGAAATTTAAATCGTCAGTCCACTCCCTCCAAACAAGATCGCGCCATTCCGAACTTAATATTCCTACCCATAGAATAACAACGTTTGATTATTCCTTTCTTGTCCGCTCTCTACTACTCTCTGGAATTTCCTAACAACTTATATCCGCCATGCTTATTCCCTATCATCATACAAGTCCCAGCTGTTCTTTCTAGTGCCTACTGTCATCCCAAACAGGCGCTCAATAAAAAAAAAAAAAAAAAAAAAAAAAAAAAAAAAAAAAAAAAAAAAAAAAAAAAAAAAAAAACCTGTACCACTACAACCCATGAAGGGTCTTGGGCTCAGTACATATAGAGATTCGTACTGTTTCTAGGCCAACAGCAGTGCAATGATGTGGTTAGGCCTTAATCACGCTCAGCCGCCAGGTTTTTCCCCAATCAATTTGGGTACCCACTTTATAGAGGCAGGGTCTGCCCCAGGAGGGTCTCCATACTCTAGGGTCACCCCCCGACTGAATTAACAGAATAAATAATATTCTGCAACAGCCGGGATTCGAACCCAGGACCCGGAGCACAGCAGACTAGTGCTCTATCCACTGGACCACGCCGCTCCCCCAAACAGGCGCTCAATAAGATATTTAAAATCAAATATCAATTTAAAAAGATAATTTATTATTTATTGTTCATATTTTCAAATGGATCCATTATTATAAATCAGTTCCAATGTTTAGTTTTGTTCAACACATTAATCTATCAGAAGTTATTTATTTATTTTACTCTTTTGTTTTATTGTATCCATTCTTTTCTTCTTAAAGCATTGTGAATAAAAATTTATTAAAATCATTTGGTCTTGTACCTCCTTTGGACACATTGTATATTTTAATTGTACATATCTTATTATTCTTAAGGGACCCAGTCCCAGAATAAAAATTATTTTTTTATTCTATTCTATTCTGTTCTAAAATAATATATTAATTTTACAGCTTTGTATATCAGGGAACATTTTTTTTCCAAAACCTTCTGCTTTCCAATGAATTATTATACATTTAAATTACTAATCTTATATTCGGAAAAAAAATTGTCCTAAATACATTTATGCTCTTTTCCCCTTTTGTCAGTTATCAAAAAAATCTTTGTTATTGTGGGACAAGTCCTTTTAGAATAACATATAGAGATGGTTGAAAATGCGCTTTAGTGTCTTAGATTAAATTAAATACATATAAACAAGATAATAATTACAGATATGAAATAGACATATATCTAAATGATATTAAAAATAATAAAATAGAGCGTTATTTACAATTTTTATTGTGGCTGTATAATTATTAAAAATGCGGGATTTGAAGAAAGATGGAGACTTGGAGTGACGGATAGATAGATGAATAGAATTCCATTGGATTGAGGATTGGATGAGGAAAGATCTGCGGTAATGTGCCGATTGGTAGGCCGTAGCGTATAAATCTGAAGGCCTGGAGTGTGTGTAAGGGGGATGGACAAAGATTTGAATTGTAGCAGGTCGAAAACGTATGATGGGCAGCGGGATTGGATAACTTGGTGAAGGAAATATGCCAGGAAATACTTGTGACGATTGGAACGGAAAACCACTTCAACTCGCCATTAAATTGAGATACGGAGGTGTATCTAGGGACCCCGAAAATGAATAGAACAGGGCAACTAATTAAGGGTCAAATCGAAATCGTCCAGAACTTGTTACTCGTCATTTTAGATTTTCGTGATTTTTTTAATCATTTATTATCTATCCTTTCGCGAATATAAAAGCATAAATAAAAAAAAAAAAATCGGGCTAATAGTTTTACTGTTGCAACCGTTTTAAGTCAGCTCCGCTATTTCTGATTCCTGTTATTTTTATATATTAAAAATCAAAATAAAATTTAACAATAAGATAAAGACATGATTAGTATTTTTCGTTCTCACAGCTAATAGTGAAGAAAGTTGTTAAAAAAATTCTCGTAAATGAATGAAAAACGTGATTTTCAACGAGATAAAAGTGCATAAAGGAAAAGAGACTCACTTTCAATTATTTAATTATATATTATATAGCTTACTAATAGTCGTACTTGCTGTAAAAAATTTCGATTTTGAGAACATTGTCATTTTTTATATGTGAATTTTCAAAATTTGCAAAAATTCATTTTCGTTTACACGGAAATATCTCAAAATAGACTGAGCCAAAAATATGAAACTAATACAGATTGGAGTTATATTGGAGTTCTAGCACTGGCTAGATTCTCCACTCAATGTGATGTATGTATGAGTGTGTGTATGTGTATATAGGTATGAATGATTTCTTGACTTTATTGTGTTGATTCATTATTGTGTATATATTTTATTGTAATATTATGCCGTGCAAATATTGTACGAATGTAGTATGTATGATATCTTTCAGCACTACTATTAATGTCCAAAAGTGGGACAGATTGTAATTTTACTCAATAAAAATTGTTGTTGAAAAAAAAAAAAAAAAGTTTACATAGGACTCCCATTTAGTGTACAGTAAAATATCGTGAAATAGTATTGAATTTGAAATAATTAATAACAAACTTAATTTATATATTTATAACAACTTACCATTTATATTAAACAACTTAGTTACAATTTGTTTCTGAAATCTTGCGTACTAAAAAGGAAAAAAGGAGATATGGTAGAGGCTTTCATCTTAATTTCCGAGATTGAAAATCATAAAAAATCATACGAGATTGTAATTTTACTCAATAAAAATTGTTGTTGAAAAAAAAAAAAAAAAGTTTACATAGGACTCCCATTTAGTGTACAGTAAAATATCGTGAAATAGTATTGAATTTGAAATAATTAATAACAAACTTAATTTATATATTTATAACAACTTACCATTTATATTAAACAACTTAGTTACAATTTGTTTCTGAAATCTTGCGTACTAAAAAGGAAAAAAGGAGATATGGTAGAGGCTTTCATCTTAATTTCCGAGATTGAAAATCATAAAAAATCATACGAGATTGTAATTTTACTCAATAAAAATTGTTGTTGAAAAAAAAAAAAAATACAGATTACCTGGGATCACTTTTAGTTGGGTGGCTAGCATAACAGCCTCCTATGCCAAAGGTCACGGGTTTAAACCGCTGGTGGTCCTAGGATTTTTTACTCCCATTAATTATGCCGTCTCGTTAAAGATTCCTATCCTAATAAAACCTGGATAGGCAAAATTTAAGACCACTGTGGCATCGTCCGATTAGCCATAGTAGCATAAATTGATGTTAGATAAATAAACAAACCACAGATAACCTATCTATACGATGTGTTTAAGTGATATAAATTTAGTCTTTGAGACGAACCTGGTTACGGAGTTATGAAATTCTCTTAACCGTTAAAAAAAATTTTCTTTAAAAGAACTCCGGTAATTTTGCATTTTTAAGAACCAAACAAAAACTAGAATGATGATGCGAGTATTTTATTCAATTTTGGTCTTTATAACATATTACCTAAATAGCAAACAAAATGGTTTAAAAAAATCACGAAAAATTACATTGAGTGAAACCTGATGCAATATGACAAGGGTGGTTAGAAATGATTTGGACGCTTAATTATTTTTCCTTATATAGCCTTATCATTGCACTACTTGTTTTAGAAATTTTGATCGTGTAAGCTATATTATTTTTCCAGTATAAATCTTTAATGAAGGACTATTTTCCGGCTCAGTAATATTTATAGTAAAATATCTCAAAAAATACTGAATGAAAAATATTAAAACTCATACAGATTATACCTCTGTATAATAAGTACGATATAATAAAATTTAGTGGCTGAGATCCAGTTTGTTTTTGAAATATGATACATTAAATATTATTTGCTTTGCCACAGTGGCCCTCATCTCATCAACCGACTATATGACAAACAAATAAATAACACTAGAACCAGTTGAGTGTCAGCCACTAAATTTTATCCTATAGTATTTATCGTATAAAATGTTAAGCGTTTTATATTTACCTCGAAATCTAAAGATACACCACCGTATACCGTACAGCAGTAGTAGAAGTGCGGCGATATTAGGAAGGTGATGAGGAATTTTCGGGTTTTATATAGATTTTAGAATAGATATAGATTATATGATAGATCAATATATTAAGTTATCTTAAAATACTTAAACCTCAAACGTAAAAACATTTTGAATACTGTAACTTTAAATGTAAGAGGTAATATATGTATACATATTCATGCATAGTCGTTTCAAAGTAGGCTTCAAGTATATTGCGTAGGGGCATAGATAAAGGGATCAATTTCTCTAAATTGCTTTTTAATTAAAATAGTTTTATGAGTTAGTATCGCAGGGCTTGCAACTTTGCTGAATAAATTAGAAATAGTTTACCTCTAATAGGATATTGAAATTAATATTTATTAATGGAAGGAAATTATTTTTTTGTGGATTAGGTATGTTTTGGTTATCTTTTTAGGTGTCTTAGTAATTCAAAGCAGAAACTTTCTGAAGACCGATGATTATTAATATTAAAAAAACGCTGCAAATTATTACACAATGGTTTATTATTTCCAAATAACAATATTAGGGTATAACTGTTTATATAGCTGTTGATAGGCAATTATGTAATATAAAAAGAAATAATACAAAGGATCATATCATATCACTACCGCTGATTTCAAAACGCAATATCTAAGCTAGTCTTTAACCAATTTCAATAATTCTTTTTTCATTTAGTCAGAAATTTAATGCACTATCAAATGACTTTTTTTTACTTTCACTCACTATATATAGTAAGGGAAAGTATTGCGATCGTGAAAATTTTCGAATTCCAGTTTCAACGGAAATACACGTTTTTAGGTCCCCTGAGTCCAAATGACCAAGTCCCGCAAAAAGGTCTGTCTGTGGTAACACTCGGGCGAAAACGGTCCTAATGTAAAAGTCCTATGAAACAAGACAAATATACGCCCGAGACGTTACAAAACCTTTTTCATCAAAATGAGCCAACCAGAAGAGCCACTTTATACCATGCATTTTGCATCTTTTTTCGATTTTCTCGAAAACGATTCCGACGATTTAGATTAAACTCGCTATATTGACGTAAAATTTAATGGTTTTTAATATCATGTAGTTTTCATGCGGATTAAAATGGTCTGACAGGGCTTAAATGCCGATATTTTAGATTTTCCTCCCCTAAAGTACCTTTAATTTTGTAGATTCTATAAAAATAACCAAATTATCTTGTTAACATTGATAAATAACAGCTAAATAGTAAGTTGTGCGAATTTAAAAAAATAACTAAAGGAGAAAACTGAAAAAATATTTTTTTAATGCAATTTTTTGATTTTGAACATAGCAACAGTAATTACACTTCTTATATACCTTTGGAAAGCTAAAGATTTTAGAAAAAAAAAATATTATCATATACACTAGAGCTTTTAAAATTTAATAAGCCAATAAAACTAACTGATTCTTTAATTGTTTCACGTGTTTTAATCTTTAAGAGTATTTGAAAATTCTTTCATTGATTTTAAAAATGGAGGTAAGTGAAAGTCGTGTGTTGCCCGCACCAGATTTTTATTTATATAATAGGAGAAACAGATTTCTTTATTCGTTGTTTGGATTCTACGCATCTTGAAACGTAAGCTCTCAAATTCATTTGTACAATAAAAACATTGAATTTATCTACTTCTGGTTCTGTAAAGCATTGGCCTTATTTATTGCCGTCATGGAACTGGAAAATATGAACTCGAAAATATTTTATTGATGTTAAATAAATAAGTTTGGAGATATTGGGAAGTTGGAGAGATATAATTGGTGTTTGGCTTGTTAGTGAGGCAGGCCATTCCTTGCAACTGTCAGCAGTTATGGTCCAAAGCGTCTACATCTGCCATTATCTCTTCCTTCAGAGCCTTTGTCTTATAACTGTTTATTTTGTCTTTGACTTATATATATATATATATATATATATATATATAATATATATATATATATATATATATATATATATATATATATATAATGTGGTAATGTCTAGTTATCTTTAAATAACTTTATACCAATTTATCCTTAAAAGAATATATTGTATATAATTCACAATTATTCCCCTTTGTAGTAGTATTGGGAGATAAAAATGTTATAACCTCCGAATCATATGTTGTTTTTTTTAAATAATTATTTTAATGTGTTTGTTAAGAAAAAATACTCTGTGATTATTTAATTTGTTTTAAAGTTATACTATTTGATAAATTGACGTTAAAAAACAATTTTTCTTTTAAATAAGTTTGTTATGAGCCACTTTCCTACGGGCTAGCACACTAGTCTCCCACTCCAAATCTTGTGATAGCAAATCCTAGTCCCGGAGGGAATTTTCCTTCAAGAATTTAATGATGGTCAGTTTATAGTCTCAGTTCTTATAGTTTGGAGGTGTATTCTTCTCGATGAGGTACGTCATTCGTATTTGCCCTATACTTAATCGAGTAATGACAACTCCTTCTCTTCCGTTGACACTGTTTACTCTTTTCCACGGTTGAACTTTGGTTTTTATACTTCTTAACAGATTCGACACTTCTTTCCCAAAGCTGGGTCCATGTATTATTGCATGTTCGATAAATATTAGGCCGTTCTACAAAAGAAATCTTGGATATATTTTTTTAAACAATTTATTTAATTTCCAGTCATCGCAACGTTTCAGCCTCTTGGGCCATTCTCAAGCTTCTGTAATCAATTAAAGTTTTATTGCATTTATACATTTTCAACATCTAATTACAACAGATAATAAATTATTTTTAATAATTATGTCACCTACCATGCATATCTATGTTACATATCAATTCATTTCACCGCTTTTCAGCAGCATATTTTTTATAAATATCATTTTTTTTTAAAAAAAAACCTGTACTCAAAAATTTCATATTATATTTCATCTATTAAAAAGGGATCTATTTATTAAAAAAGAAAAGAAACATTTTTATTAACTTACTCAACATTTTTCGGCCGCCTTATAGGTGTTCTCGTGCGCGACTAAACTTGGGGTGGGGATGTCAAAGGATTTATATATTTACTCTGTCAATAGCACTTGCATAAAAGGTGTTCAGGTTGTCAACGTCTGTTTGTTGGTTAACTGATTTTTCTAAATATTTTGTTATATAAATTGATTCAATGATCCTACTTTTATTTATGTTTTCTTCCTTATGTAGGACCGAAATATTATCAAAATCAAAAATATGTTTATATTTATCGCAGTGTTTTGACAGACCTGTAGCCAATTTTGATTTTGTGCATTCCGAGTTACAGTTTTGTTTAAAATGTAAAAAATGCAATACATATTTACATTTTAAACAAAACTGTAACTCGGAATGCACAAAATCAAAATTGGCTACAGGTCTGTCAAAACACTGCGATAAATATAAACATATTTTTGATTTTGATAATATTTCGGTCCTACATAAGGAAGAAAACATAAATAAAAGTAGGATCATTGAATCAATTTATATAACAAAATATTTAGAAAAATCAGTTAACCAACAAACAGACGTTGACAACCTGAACACCTTTTATGCAAGTGCTATTGACAGAGTAAATATATAAATCCTTTGACATCCCCACCCCAAGTTTAGTCGCGCACGAGAACACCTATAAGGCGGCCGAAAAATGTTGAGTAAGTTAATAAAAATGTTTCTTTTCTTTTTTAATAAATAGATCCCTTTTTAATAGATGAAATATAATATGAAATTTTTGAGTACAGGTTTTTTTTTAAAAAAAAATGATATTTATAAAAAATATGCTGCTGAAAAGCGGTGAAATGAATTGATATGTAACATAGATATGCATGGTAGGTGACATAATTATTAAAAATAATTTATTATCTGTTGTAATTAGATGTTGAAAATGTATAAATGCAATAAAACTTTAATTGATTACAGAAGCTTGAGAATGGCCCTAGAGGCTGAAACGTTGCGATGACTGGAAATTAAATAAATTGTTTAAAAAAATATATCCAAGATTTCTTTTGTAGAACGGCCTCATATTTATCGAAGAAATATTCAACCAAAAGAACAATTACGACAATGATGAGGAAATTATTGCTTGTTTTTTTAGGGCACATAGCCTTGGTCTTTCCTTATCACTGTATCTAAGGAATAAATATTCGGAACAGGCATTAAGAAAGATCATGAGTCTGTAAATATAACGAATACTCTCTCCTCACGCTGTATGATATTGTACATTGCTGCACTAGTCGTGTAACTTTCTGTGGTTGATGGGACTTGAAGTTTTCCGATTCTTTCAGTTTGCTTGGATGGATATTGTTTTACATTTCGTCCCATTTCTTTAATTTATTCTCTATTAGAGTTCGCACTAGATCTGTAGGTATAAGGAGTGCTTTACCTATTTACCTATTACCTCTTTCGATATATTCCACTATAAAAATCTGGATGTTTCAACTAAACTAATAATGCATTTTTGTCCTAAATCTGATGAAACAATGAATTAAGAATTTTTGTTTTTTAGAGCTAAATATTTGGTGAGTATAACAAGTGTACAGAAGAATTTTCCTAGTTAATCTCTAACTTTGTATCTTCTCTCCTCTTCTTCATCTTTCCTCTCTACCGCACAGCAGTGTGAGGGGGTCGCTTGTAGAGGCTGATCCAGGCATTCCTATTCTGCGCAATTTCTCTTGCTAATCTCCAATCTATATCTCTTTTTCGGCAGGCCTTCCTGATCCCATCTTTCCAAGTCTTCCTAGGTCTTCCTCTTGGTCTCCTTCTCTCTACTTTCAGCTCATATGTTGCTTTTGCCACGCGATCCTCCGACATTCTTGAGACATGGCCGTACCATCTTAGCTGAATTTCTTCAACAATATCCTCGGCCGGTCTGACATCAAGGTTGGATCTTATTATGGTGTTTCTCATCCTATCTCTCCCCGTCTTACCCTCAACTTTCCTCAAGTAGCGCATCTCCATAGCCTGGAGTTGGCTTTTATGTTTAGTGGTGAGGGCCCAGGATTCGCTGGCATACGTCAATATAGGTAAGAAGGTTGTTTTGTATACTACCATTTTTGTATGTTTGGAGACCTCTCTTTTGCCTATAAAGCCCTTCTTAAGAGATAGGAAACACCTTCCGGCAGACTTTATTCTTTCCTTTATGTCTTCGTCCACCCAGCCCTGCTCATTCAGATGTGCGCCTAGATACTTGAAGCTCTTTACGTGCTCAATCTTTTCTGCCCTAGCCTGATGACTCGTCCAATTCGGTTCTCTCTCCTACCTATCCTCATTATTTTCGTTTTACGGGCATTTATTTCCATGTTTATGGAGTTAAGTGCTTCCTGGAGGACGCGAAGATTGAACTGGAGATCTCTTCCATTATTGGCTAATACGACGATGTCATCAGCATATGCGAGCATGGTGAGGTGGGTAGGCGATAGATTCAAGTTTCCTAAGCAGCAGGGTCTCATTCTCGGCTTGGCCTTCTTTAGAGCTCCATCCAGGACCATTATGAACAGCAGTGGGCTGAGACTGCAACCTTGTCTGATGCCTTGAGATATCTTAAATTCTTTTGACAAGTGGTTGCATGTTCTGATGATACCTCTCTGGTTCATATAAAGCCCTGATATGGCCATTTCTAATCCTTCATTTACTCTCCTTTCATTGAGCTCCCTTACGATGTCTTGTTTCCTGAACCGATCAAATGCTTTGGCCACATCAACAAAGCATGCCAGAACACTTTTATCCTTTTCTATTACTTTTTCAGTGATCTACCGCATAGCGAATATAAGATCTTGGGTACTTCACTTTGTATCTATAAATTTAAACTAAAATCAACTATCAGTAGCTGCAATCATAATTTGCCGTTAAAACCAACAAACACGATTTTGGCAACTCATTAAAAAAAAATCCCCAATGATAAAAATTTAAATTTTCCTCAGGTATGTAAATACTCCAGGTTTGATGTATAAACAAATCAGCTGCATGCCTAAACAAATCATGATTGTCTTATCACCATTTCATATAATTTATTCGATGGTTGTCATAATCATTTAAAAAAATTCTTGCATGGTAGAAAACGTATTTATGTCGTATTTCATGTAAGAGAATAAATGAAAAAAATGTTTTGTTTGTTTTTAAATTTCCATGACATCCTCTCTAAAAGCTAATTATTTTCAAAAATTGTCTGAGCGATTGATTCAAAATTGAATATACCCACAAAGCAAAGTGATAGAGGAATCCAGAGCTGGTTCAAATAAACCAAAATCGAAAATGGTTCCCTTCATAGTTCCCTTTAATTAAATCAATGCTTTCCGCCTGTAGCCTTCGAATGGGGTAGACCAATTGCATACATACGCTGTCATTTAGTTCAGCTAAAGAACAATATTAATACTTACATAAAATTCACCTTCACGTTTTAATTGCAAATGTAATATCAGTATAGTTATTTATGTATATTATAAATAAAGAAATGTATACCTTCTAAAAAAGTTATTTATTCATATCTACAACTTTATAAGTAAATGTGAAAATATATAAAATAGTTATGGACTTGACAAACTCTTGTGAAGGTCTACCCGAAAGTAGCACTTCCATGTTTTCTTTAATTCATGGTCTTTTCACTCGTCTCGGAGGATGTCAGGTATGCATGGAGTTGAGAGGTTATGAACAGGATATTTTGTGTGAGCACGTTAGGGTATGGTGTGTCACTGCTTGCTACTGGTATATCATTCCAACTTTGACAAAATAAAATTAAGAAAAAAAAAACCTGTACCACTATAACCCATGGAGGGTCTTGGGCTCAGTACATACAGAGATTCGTATATGTTCCATTTATTTCAGACCTAATTCCATCCAAATTCCACCAGAACCTCATTCATCATCCTAATCCTCTTGCTCAATCCCTATCCAGCTCCACTCATCCATACAACCCACCTAGAAGGTTAAAACGGCAGTGGCCCCGCGACCTTTTGTAAATATATTGGAGTTCTAGCACTGGCTAGATTCTCCACTCAATGTGATTTATGTATGAGTGTGTGTATGTGTATATAGGTATGAATGATTTCTTGACTTTGTTGTATTGATTCATTATCGTATATATATTTTATTGTAATTTTATGCCGTGTAAATATTGTATGAATGTAGTATGTATTATATCTTTCACCACTACTTTTGATGTCCAAATTGAGACAGATTGTAATTTTACTAAATAAAATTGTTGTTGATCGAAAAAAAAATATTGTTGTGAAAACCCAATAAAATATAATAAAAAAAAACAACAATATTTCATTGAAAATTTCGATTTCTTCTTAATTATTGAGGTATGCTGCTATTATTCTTTCATATAACTTTATTTTGATTATTGTTTATTAAGTTATACGATATCTCGTGGGTTTATCAGCCAGTCCATTTCTCTGTAGTTTCGAGTCAAAAATAATTTATTGGCTAAAATTAAAGAAACGAGTCCATAAAAGCGAGTAAAAATCCACTAAATCAAGTTGCTATCAGGAATTCAGCCGTGGCAGTGAGACTGTGGATTTCCCCGAGGACAACGATAAGAACATTACGGTCTTTATCTGCATCTTTAACTTGTCCCAAGTCACCCCAAATGGCTTTCAATATCTTTCTCCTTGTTTCTTCTATATCTTGTTTCATTATTGTATCCATTTTGAAAGACAAATAATTAATAAATAATAAACGCAATATCATGCTCTGTTACTTAGAAAAAGTAATAAATATAATGAGCATTTCTCGGAAGCTCAAATATAGGAAGAAGATGAAAACTAAAGGCTAAACTTAAGAGAAATTTTTTTATATACCTTTGTATAAAGGTTCTGAACATTTAATATTAAATAGGTCTGTTTTGTGATCCCGGCAATTCATTATAACTTGTTTAACCTGAATATTGCACATGCATCATTGATGACAGATTGATGAGTGGATTTTAAGGGGGGTTTGATTTATATAATGCCTTATTATAGGTGGAATAATCAGAAATCAGTCATTTTTTGATTTTTTTATTTAATTTTGCTGACGTTTCGGCTCAAGCTTGTGAGCCATTATTAGGGCTACAAACATCAGAACAAAAGAGATACATATTAATATGATAATGACAATTTTTTTTAATGTAGTGACAATGATAACATTTGAAATATAACAAAACAGAAAATTTACCAACATACTTAAATATTATAGATACAAATAATGATAATATGATACACAATCTGATGATGATAAGCAAAAAACAAAACTTTGGCCTTCAATATAGAAGCAAAAAAAATATATATATATAAACGTACTATTACTGAGCCATGTCCAAGCATAATCTGAGGAAAACCATAAACATAGGTAGTATGGGGAGGGAAATCATGTAAAAACCCTGAAGGTTTTCCCCTCTAAATATAAACACTGCAGCTTATTTTGTTTTTCCATTGTATAATTTTGTAAAACATTTAAAAACAAAGATAAGCTGTAGTATTTATATTTAGGGGGGAAAACATTCAAGGATTTTACATGATTCCCTCCCCATACTATCTATGTTTATGGTTTTCCTCAGTTTATGCTTAGACATGGCTCAGTAATGGTACGTTTATATAATTATTTTTTTTACTTCTACATTAACGTCTAAAGTTTTGTTTTTATGCTTATCATTATCAGATTGTGTATCATATTATCATTATTTGTATGTATAATATTTATGTATGCTGGTAAATTTTCTATTTTATTTCAAATGTTATCATTTTCACTACATTCAAAAAAATTTTTATTATCATATTAATATGTATCTCTTTTGTTCTGATGTTTGTAGCCCTGATGATGGCTCACAAGCTTGAGCCGAAACGTTGGCAAAATTAAAAAAAAAAATTACTGATTTCTGATTATTACACCTATAATAGTTTCTACAGTCGACTATACATCCTCAATATAATGGCTTATTTTAACAATAGTGTATATTAAATTGGTTCATGACAATACAAAATGACATTTTATGATATACAGATGTGGCAGTTTGGCTTGAATTCCATACCAATTTTGAATATGTTGCATGATTGTTTGAATTCTTACTGGTGGTGTTGGCTGTTTCCTGGCCTGGCCCATCATTCTCTCTGCTCAGTCTTTCTTGTGCTTCTACTCACACATTAAAATGATGTAGACTGTCATTGCTTAGTAACTTCACTTATACACTTGGCAACACTCTTTTCACGACTAGAGGCACAATTTTTCTGACTTGTACTTACTTGCCGACAAACTGGAGGGTCTAAAATAGTGGAGCCTCCCAATTATAATTTATTGTAATTTTAACTGTTAACCACAAAACCGATAAACAATGTATTTTCTCCACATATTAGACTCTATTAAGTAGCATATCTTCTCTGTCTATCCCACTATATATATTGTTTTGTTTTGTTTTTCATTATTATTGTTTGTTGTTTTATTTTATTTATTTTTAAATCTATTTTAGGTATCCATATAATTCTATATATGTAATTATTTAATTTTGTTTATGTATTTAAAAATTTTCTAAATGTCTTTACTATTTAATTTATTCCAACTTGTGTTTATGTTTATTTAACTTTTTTATCAACCTGTAAGATTTGTCAATTAGTGTATTTTACAATGTTCCATTATTATTTTACTTTTTATTTTTTCCACCCTGTTATCTTTGGATACCTTTAACAGAATTAGGGATAATTAAGTTGGGAGGTACAGTCAGTTTTTCTCTTAAACAGTCAGTATTAAGAATTTTAGTCATTGTCAGACCATGTCCATAAATCGGTACGTACTTTCCATTCTACCTTTTTTCCTATGTATTTTCCATCCTACCTACCCCCCATCTACCAAACAGTATCTAGTTTCCATTCTCCTACCATGCGGTACGTATCTCCACTCTACTTCATATTTCATATTTCATGTAAATTATTGATACCTGTGTAAATTTTGTTTAGTGAACATTTTTTTTTTCTGTATAACACTTTCATTATTATACTATAGTCATTGTATTTTAATTAAGTTTTTTTACATATATAGTTCTTCTGTTATATTTTAAAACCGACGTTCTCTAGCTCAATAGGTTGTATAATATTGTATGTAATGTCATTGAAATTATATTCTTTTGTATCTTTTTAGCCCTGATGATGACCCACAAAGGGGTCAAACAATAAATAGTTTCAACTATCTAGTTGTTTCATTTAATGACCGCCACCCGGACTAATTCCTTCCAGTAATTCTCAACGGTCAACTAATTACATCCACTATTGTAATTTTAATTGTTAAATTAGCTCTTGTTCGAGGAGGATCCTTAAACAGGTTTTATAAGCAACAAGGAGAACTGTCACAATTACAATATTCCATCTTTTTACTTTCACTTACCTATATATGAAATATATATAGTAAGGGAAAGTATTGCGATCGTGAACATTTTCGAATTCAAGTTCTCGACGGAAATACACGTTTTAGGGACTCCTCAGTCCAAATGACCAAGGCCAGCAAAAAAGTCTATGTGTGTGGTTGCTCTTGGGCGAACACTAAAAGTCCTATGAAACTGAAATTTCATATTTTAGACAAATATACTCCCGAAATGTTTCGAATCTTTTTCATCAGAATCAGCTGACCAGAAGATCTACTTTGTACAATGCATTTTGCAACTTTTTACGATTTTATCAAAAACGGCTCCAGCGATTTTGATTAAACTCGCTATATCGATGTAAATCTTAATGGGCTTTCATTCTGATTAAATACCGATATTTCAAAATTTCTTCCTCTAGAGTACCTTTAATTTTGTGGTTTTAATAAAATTGACCAAATCATCTGATTAGCATTGCTAAAATATAGGGAAATGTAAAAGTTGAACGAATTCGATATTCAACTAAAGGAGATAACTGCAAAAATATTTTTTTAATGCATATTTTTATTTTTGAACTTAACGAAAGAAATATACATGTATAATAAATCGTTAGAATGCTAGAGATTTTATAAAACATATTATCTTATAAATAATATTGTTAAAGTTAACGGAGTGTGATGAAAAGCCGATAAAACAAACTGATTGACGTAGATAATTATATAATAGATAATTTAATAAAACACATGTTTCTATGAAAATCCAATGTAAATAATTCCTTAAAAATTTATTTCTTTTCTAAATTTGATTATTAATTTTTAATTTATATATTTATATATAACGGAGGTAAGTGAAAGTCGTGTGTTGCGCGCACCAGATTTTTTTGAGTATGACATGCCAAATAAAGAGTAAGATTCGGTCAAAAATAGAAAGGAGATAAACATGAGAAACTTCCTCTTTTCCCCGAAATGACCTTTGAAGAACATGTAAATATATAATTGATTATCTAAAGTACTAAAACGTACGTTACCGGAGTGTAGTGCCTAGAATGACAGCCTTTTTGCCTAAGATCTGCTCGGCAGATGGCCTTATGCTTTTTTAAGGGAAGTGGAAAATTATGTTGATTATGCCGTTCTTCTTAGGAGATGTAAAATGGTGGCTTTTTCTGGGTGGGGTCAGCTACTTTTTAATTTTTTTTATTTTCTTAAGAGCTGAATGGACAAAATTTAGGGCTCCTACTCAAGCATCTTTCGATTAGTCACATTAGCATAAAAGTAACGTTAAATAAAAATAAAAAACTAACAAACTTTCAATATTCGTGAACTACTTTAGTATAATAACATTGTTTGGCTCTCAGTAAAAGTTGGAAAGTTCGATAAACCTACTTCCCGCAGAAAAATATATTTAAAAAATAAAAACGTTCCATACGTTAAATCTAGTTCCTAACCCTTTTGTTTACATTTACAGGTTTTGCTTTTTGATCTTGAAAAAATGGAAAATGTATCAATTAATTTTGATTTGTATTATATTTACTATTGATTTTCTTCTCTAATCATTGCCTTTAACATGTTAATCAACAGAAGCATAATATTATTAACGTTTTTAAACATAAAAATCTTTAACCCCACTTATCACTGTAGAACAAATCCGATACCTTGGACTTGACAAACGTTTTACATGGAATCCTCATACAAGACTTAAACGACAAGAAACTGCTAGTAGATATCGACTATTAAAACACTTACTTGAGAAACGATCAAAACTCTCTCTTTACTTTAAAAAACTCATTTACACATCGATTATTAGACCTGATTATTATCTGGACTTATGGTATTGAGCTATGGGGGTCCACTAAACCATCAAATTCCTCCCGCATCCATTCCTTGCAATCCAAAATCCTTCGACAAATCCTCGACGCTCCTTACTTTGTTACCAACAAACTCATCCATAGAGAACTAAATATCCCACTAATTGCAGAAATTTTCGAAAAAAGATACACCTCCTTTCACTCCAAATTATCCGCCCATTCAAACCCGCTTGTCCGTATCCTCTCATCGACTTATATTCCCGATAATCCTCCGAGGCGTCTAAAAAGACGGTGGCCTCGAGACCTGCTGAACAAATAAACATTTAAGTACTACCGCTGGGTAGATTCTTCTCATCACTTTTCAAGCCAATTGCCTGTAAATTGCACATTTACTTATTGTACTATGTAAATTGTACAGTTTTAAATTTCAATAAAAGAATTTTTAAAAAAAATCTTTGTCATCTGTAAACAAATGATATGCTGTCACTAAGCTTCCTTAGACATATGTCTATTCTTATAGGAAAGGTACTTTGGAAAATAACCTTTTCTCAAGCATAGATTTTTAAAGAGATCAATATTTTAAAAAAGATTATAAGGTTTTTTTTTTATAGAATTTACAAAATTAAAGGTACTTCAGAGAAAGACAGTTTTAAATATTGGCATTTTAGCCCTCTCAGAATATTATAAGCAGAGTGGAACCTATATGATATTAAAGCCTATGAAATTTTACATCGTTATAGCGAGTTTAATCGAAATCACTAGATGCGTTTTTGAGAAAATAGTAAAAAGGTGTAAATAGCACATTATGAATTGGCTCTTATAATCAGCTGATTTTGATGAAAAAGTTGCTGTAATATCTCTGGCGTATAGTTGTCTTAAATATGAAATTTCAGTAACAGGCTACTTTTAGGTTTTTCGCTAGACTTATTACACTCACACCTTTTTCCAGGACTTAGTCATTCGGTGCCAGGGGACCCTAAAACGTGTAATTCTGGTAATAGCTCGAATCCAAAAGCTTTCAAGATCACAATACCTTCCCTTACTATATATTTCATACATATTAAGTGAACGTAAAAATTACTTAGACCAATTTAATGCATTAATAGCAGTGGCATTTCATGCACGAAGAGTGTCACGTGCTCTAGAGCCTAATGAGTAATCAAGCTGATCAACTGGACCAAATCCGATGCCGATGTTTGATGAAGGGTAAATATTGATAATCAAATAATGAGAGGTGATGTGGCGTGGGTAGGTGTGGGCCGGTGCCGGCTAATACACTCTCATGAGGTATATATTAGTGTATTAGTGGACCTTCCAGGTGGGCGTCCATCAACAGGTAGCTTTGCATGCAGGCTTACTGTCTTTTTATTAACTTTGTTTTTACTTTCACTTACATATGTATGGAATATATAGTAAGTGAAAGTATTACGACAGTAAAATTTTTCGAATTCCAATTTTTTCCGAAAATATAGGTCCTGAGTCGAAATGAAATATATAGTTCGGAAAGGTATTGCTATCTCGAACATTTTCGAATTCCAGTTTTTACCACTAACACACACACAGATCTTTTTGCCGGATTTGGTCATTTTGACTCCGAGGATCCTGAAACGTGTATGGTGAAAACTCGAAAAAAGTGTATGTGTCCGGGTATGTGTGTTGTAATCCAATCTCTAAAATGGTAAGTTGTATCAAACTGAAATTTCATATTTTAGGAGAGTAATAAATCGTTTTTTGGTATATTTTTAGGAGAGACGGATTTTTTTTTTATTCGTTATTCGGATTCTACGCATCTTGAATCGTAAGCTCTCAAATTTTGAGCAAGGTAAATTTTTTTTGTCGATTACAAAGGTTGATTATTGAAAGTAATAAACTAAAAGCATTTATACAGGACTCAGTTACTATTTCCTTTCCTTTTTTTTCGATTTTCTTTCAAATAATTTAAATAAAATTTCCTGATTCCGGAAAACCATTTTATCTTTATCGTCAATAATAACCGAGTTATCAGGGAATCACATCTCTAATAAGTTGTGACTTGACCATATAAGATGATTTTTTAAATTTAATTTCCGTTTACTGCCTCCCACACTCTTCAGTCCCACATCCGAGACCTTGAACTATGGTGTCAGAAATGGAGGATTAAAATTAATTCCAACAAATCCCACCAAATAACCTTTACCCTTCGCCATAAACCAATGACTTCCTGTCCCACAGTATCCTTTAATGACACTCCACTAGCCCCTGTTGAACAAATTCGATACCTCGGACTCCACCTTGACAAACGTCTGACTTGGAATCCCCATACAAGAATGAAAAGACAAGAAACTGCCCGACGTTTTCGACTACTCCAACACTTACTGGACAAACGCTCCAATCTTTCACTTAATTACAAAAGACTTATTTATATGACCATCATAAGACCGATATGGACTTACGGAGTAGAGCTATGGGGCTCTACCAAACCATTAAATTCTTCTCGTATCCAATCCTTACAATCCAAAATCCTTCGTAAAATCCTTAACGCTCCTTACCTTGTCCCGAATAAGCTCATCCATAAAGACCTTATTATCCCATATGTTACTGAACTAGCCCGAACCAGATATCAATCATTCCATGAAAAACTCCATTTCCACTCTAATCCACTAGTTTCTATCCTATCATCCTCTTCGATTCCTGATAATCCTCCGAGGCGTCTGAAAAGAAGATGACCCCGAGACCTTCTAGTTTAAAATATTTTTAGAGTGCTGCCGATGGGTGGCATCTCTTCATATATTTCATGTCAGATTACTATATCCATCACATTTACTTGTTGTATATAATTATACAGTTGTAAATATCAATAAATATGTTTAAAAAAAAAACATTTAATTTTTTTTTGCACTTTGTTCATCGCGTTGTCTAGATCATGAAAATCTTTTCGATTTTTTTCTACCTTCAAGAATAACCGATTTTTGTTGTAATTACATCAATTATAATCTGTCACTTAATTAAATATATGACTTTTTCTTATTTATCTATCGCGCTTTACTGATTCTAAAACTCTATACCCACTTTCTCTATCTTTAAAAATAACTGGGTTATTTAAAATCATAATTATGTGTAAAATTTCAATTTTTTTTCTTTGTTTTTTCACTTTTATAAAATTATTCACGGTTTTCTGGTTGAAAAATATTAATCAATTTTTTTTCTACCTACAAAAGTAACTGAATTATTGAATAAGATACTTTTAATCGGACGCCAGTTTAAAACTAACCAGCTGATATCAACGTCTCGGTGTTAGGCTCATCGTTGAATGGGCTAGTATCTTTGTGGTGAATTAAAAAAAAATTAGTCCAGGAGTTTCGGAGAAATGCCGTGGACTGCGGACGGCGGACAAACGGATTTTTTTTAATTCGTTATTCGGATTCCACGCATCTTGAAACGTGAGCTCTCAAATTTTGTGCAGAGGTAATTTTTCTTTTTTTGGGGGTGATTACAAAGGTTGATTATTGAAAATAATAAACCAAAAGCCTCTAATAATTTTAATTATTCTTGCCATATCGATGTGAAGTGTGATGGGTTTTAATAATACGCAAGTTTCATCCTGATTAAGATAGTCAGACGTGGCTCAAATGTCGAATTTTTTTCATTTTCTTTCTCTACAGTACCTTTAATTTTGTAGATTTGAAAAAAAAAAATATATTCATTTAATGTTGCTAATATTATTGTAAAAACAAGTTGAAATACAACTGCAGTGGAAAAGCAAACACATTTTTCAGGAGTTTTTTTTTTCTTGAACATAAGTATGATAATGTAGATTTATAATATTCCATCGGAATGATAGAATTAGAGAAATTATGTTATATAAAAAATTGTATACATTAACGGAGTGCAACGAAATGCGGATTAAACGTTTCCATCAAAGCTCAATGGAATTCTTAAATTTCTTTGCAAGTCTAACAATATTTTACAATTTTTTTGCTACATGGTGTTATAAGCCATTAAATAATATTCTATTTACAAAAATAAATGCATAAGTTTTGTTAATAATTAATCGCTTCTATTATAAACAAGACTTGAGTGTTAAAAAGTAATAGTTACTTAAAATATATTAAACAGATTTTCATCTACTGAAGAGCTTTGTTTCCATTCAAATTTATTTGTTAACCATCATGAGTTTCGATTCACATCCAACGAAATTTAATTATGAGGAAAGTGAATCATGGTGCAGTCATCAAGACACTTAATTAAGGAGACACTTAATGAATTTTGCCAACGTTCCGGCCTAAATTTTAGGCCATCTTCAGAGCAATTGAAGAAGATAGATCACAACAATATAGTCAACCATTCTTAAATCATTAGGAAATTATTATGAGATAAATTTTCATGACTTCTTTTAGATGATAAATTAATGAAAATAATTACCAATCATTATAATGGCATTACATAAAGGTTCTAAGTGATTCTTACTCTCTCTAATTTTCTAGCTAATTGCACATACTATAAATAAGGCCAAAGGTATTGAAGTATATAAATAAATAAATAATTGTATTTTCATCTACGTATATATGTGAAGAAGGATTTCAAGGTTTGTTAAACTAGATCCCAGACTCAACCCATCCATTTCCACTCACTCCATCTCTGTCAACACAGAAACCCTTTCTCGTTGACGTATTATCTTTCTATATCACCTCCTCGCTCTGAAGGAATGCTAGCTACTTCTATCAAGTAACACCTCCTACGGTTTTATATATTAAAAGGTGTATATATGTATATGGCTTTAATATTGACGCGGATATTACACTTACTATGTTAAGAATATTATAAATATAAATTAGTCACTTAAAAAAATATAAATATAGAAATAGAAAAACAAATTATTCTGGAACTTTGTCCCTTAAGAATAACATGAAATTTACAAGTAAATGTAGCACATCTGGCCAGATAACATTAAATAGGCATAATTATGTACATGGGTAAAAGGTAGAAATAGAAACTTATATAAATGTATGTGCATACACCAACGTATGTACCAAAGATAAGAAAAAGCATAACAAAGTAAAGTAAACAAATAGTAAATTGAATGTAAGAAACAACTAATTTTGAACATACTAACAAAAAATAAAATAAAAATAATAATAATAAGATATACATGTATATATGAAAAAAAATAAAATAAATAAAAAGGCAAACATAGGATATTCATTCCTTATAATGATTTCAATGAAAAATCGAATTTAAAATTAAAGATCAATAAGCGTCAGTTTGGGATAATAGGTGTTGGAAAAGGTGATATTTGAATGTGGATACGGAAGAAGCATGACGTATATTGGAAGGAATGGAATTCCAGAATATAATGGAACGGGCAAGAAAGGATCGATCGAAGGCTTTAGTTCAGTGGGATGGCATATAAAGGTCGGAATGGCGCGATCTTGTTTCAAGCAAGTGGACTGAGGATTTAAATTGAAGGAGACTGTAGATATAGGAAGGATGCTGGGATTTTATAGTTTGGTAGATAAATGACCAAAGGAAGTACTGTCTGCGTATGGAGGGATAATTTATGTATAATCCCCACTTCAACTCGGCATAGCGGTGGGTCACACGAGACCGCCTCGAGGTACCCAAAACAAATCTTAAAAAACAATTCATGAGACGCTTTAACTTGTTCTCAAGCACCTCAGGGAGACCACCGTACACCGCGCAGCAGTAGTCGAAGTGGGGATTATACATAAATTATACATAGCGAATAAACAGCCGACCAGCATTTAATGTCATACATTGATAGCATTCGGTCAAAGTGTATAATTACTCTAAAAGGTATTAAGCATAATCGTTGTATATTGTCATAACTTATTCGCTACGTAAATATAAAGCAATCCTATTCTAGATGAAGGTTAAACAAAACCATCATAAAAAAAACCCTGAATTAATTAGGATTCAGAAATAATTATATTTTAAGATCAAATTTATGTTTTAGTTGCTAGCTAACATAACTTTTCCTTTGTTTTTACTTTCACTTACCTATTTATGAAATATATAGTAAGGGAAAGTATTGCGATCGTGAAAATTGTCAAATTACAGTTCTCAGCGAAAATACACGTTTTAGGTTCCTCTGAGTCCAAATGACCAAGTCCCGCGAAAAGGTCTGTGTGTGCGTGTCCGTGTCCATGTGTCCGTGTGTAAGTGTGTGGGTGGTAAGTCGATCGCGTAAACGAGAAGTCGTATGAAACTAAAATTTCATATTTAAGACAACTATACGCCCGAGATGAAGAACTTTTTTATCAATATCAACTAACCAAAAGAGCCACTTCATACCATGCATTTAGCACCTTAAGATTTTCTCCATATATGACTATTTAAATTCTTAACAAGTATAAATACATAAAATGTATTGTAAATGCAAGTTTCTTGGGACTACCGCTACCTTAAAAAGTGAGAGTTCTGCGCATGCGCATGAGTATAGCAGTCATCATTCAAATCGTCTCTTGGATTTCTTGCTTTTTCAGTTGGAATTCACTTCAGTGCAATCTTGAAAACATCACCAGAGTTCAGGATAATAACAGCAGTAAATATTGGAGCAAAAAACAGTAAGTTTTGTAACAATTTACAGTGTAAAGTGAATGCTGGGTAACAACCTCTTCACATCAGCTGATTGCCAGTAGCTCGGCTAGGCCGGGATTGCTTTTTTTTCTTTAGTTATTGTTTTATTTCCCACATCTAGTCATTATATCATTATCTTCTTCACATGAAATGCGATATGTCCTCCAAAGCATCAACTAAAAGATCTAGATCTATTGGTTCAATCACGTCTTCCATAAAACAAAAACCCCGCCATGATACTAATAAAAAATTAAATAAGCAAGTAACCCCCTCAGGTACTAATACCGAATCTGAACCACAACCTGGCACATCGTCACAAGGGATGACTGACGAATCTCCGTTTTCCCCCCCCCCAAATCCTTTTCAAATCCTACATAATGAAAAAGAAAACATGGAATCTGCTCCTACACCCAGTGAACTACGGCCACCACCGATATTTGTCCTCCACCGGTACTGAAACCTATATGGACCTACGGACTTGAACTATGGGGGACAACTAAACATTCTAACATCAAACGTATCCAATCCTTCCAATCCAAAGTTCTCCGAACAATAGTTAATGCTCCTTATTACGTTACCAACTGTACCTTACACCATGACCTTAATATTCCATTTATTTTAGACCTGGTACCATCCAAATTCTCCAAATTCCATCAGAACCTTCTTCATCATCCTAATCCTCTTGCTCAATCGCTCTCCAGCTCCACCCATCCCTACAATCCTCCTCGAAGATTGCAACGGCAGTGGCCCCGCGACGTTTTGTAAACATTTATTCTGGAGTTCTGACACTGGTCAGATCCTCCACTCATGTACTGTATGTTTGTGGCTATTCCGCCCTAGCTCGGCCTCCACTGGCTTACACCAGTGAAGCGCTGGGTGGGAGGCGCTGGGATCTCTTGGATTCGGCTTCTCCTCCCACTTGTGGAGGGAGCAGCCGAGTCAAGGGTCCCTTTAGCAGATTGTATATCGTTAAGTTTGCTTGTATGATTTTTATTTATTTCCCAACTTGTAATTTATCTCTACTACAGGTTGTTGTTTTTTTTGTTTTTTTTTTGTGTGTTTATTAATTGTTATTTTCTTGTATATATTTGAATTTATTTATTTCCGATTTTATGTAATTTGACTTCATCATTATTTTCTGTAGATATTGTATGAATGTTTACTACATCACTATTACTACTGTTCATTATGTAACAAATTGTAATATTTCTCAATAAAAAAAAAAAAAAAAAAAAACCCTTAAAAAGTAGTCTGCAGGAGGAAGATCGTCAGCCATTCAGGGGAGATGTCCAGCCAATCGGAGCTAATGGATTCCAATCCTCAATTGAAATCCTGAGGATATCATGCTCACAAAATAAACCATGATTATTGCCTCGACCATTCATATTGTAAATCTTTTTGTTATAAAATGTTACACCTATAAGAAGCTGGTTTAAGTTGATGAAGATACTAAATCAGAAGGTGATAGGTGTATAGATCATACAAAGCTTAAATATTTTATGGCGAGGCACTAAAGCATTATGGCCAATCCCAAGTGTAATCCCATAAAGTAAAGCAAGAGAGCTATTAGGGAGGTTGTATTATTAAAGGAGGCGATGGCGATAAAGTCCTGAAGGGGTAAGGACATGTTGGGAGCCCTTAACGTATTTCAGGGGCCTTATATCGAAGGGAGGAAGTGATGGCATATAGGAGTAGGGTATAGGGAGGTGGGAGGTGGAAAGTGGGAGGTGGGAGGTGGGAGGATTGGTATTGTCGTGTACACTTCCTCAGGGCTGTAAAATACCTCCATCCAGGCCTTCTTTGATTAAACCGCGGGAGTATTGTCTGGAGGGTCTTACTACTGTCTGCTGTCTAGTGTGCTTACTGTCAACATGTAGCCCTGTCTCTATCAGCCTGCTTCCAATAGTCAACTATCCTTCCTCTTACTGTAGGTTTAGTAATGCATTTGGATTCAATTTAGAAGTCTTAGAAATCATAGAAGTAAGAAGGTAATAATTTTTAGAGTTAATTACTTTCAATTACCTATATATGAAATACATATGAAGGGAAAGTATTAAAATCGTGAAAATTTTAAATTCAAGTTTTCACTAAAAAAATACGTTTTTTGGGGTTCTCTGAGTACATACAACTAAGTCTCTCAAAAAGGTAGATGGAGAGTGTGTGTATGTGAAAGTAGTGTGTTGCCCGCACCAGATTGTTTTTTATTTATTTTTTAGACCACATTTTTTTTTTTTTTTTTTGTATGTTGGTTATAATTAATTATTTATTCAAAAACAAATTTAAGTGTTTAACATATGCTTGAAATTAAAAATAAATAAATTGTAGATAGTTATAATAGACCCTACATAATAAGGTTACCAAGCTAATATTACCTTCGCCTTTGAAGCTGATTACTAAGAAGAAGCAGGTAGACAAAAGCAGACGGGAGATGGATGCGCCGCCTAACTGAAGAAGATAAACCAAATTAGCATAGTGTTAGCCTCTCATGGATGGCTTTGTGTGTCTTTAAATGGAGTCGGGAAGGATAGGTATATCTCAGGTACCATTTTAATTATCATCATCATATAGAATACATCATATAGAAAAAGGGCGCAAAATGAAAAAAAATAAGTTAATATTGCATTAAATGGTATAGGTCTACTTTTTAAGCCCTTGAATGTGAAGGATAGATAATCAACGAAAATTCTTTCAATATTTTGTAAATTGGTGAATAATAAAAAAAAAAAATTGTTTTAAATAATTTTTTTACCCTTAATGTTTTTATTCACATAAGTAAAAAAAAATAAAAAATATTTTTTCACCCACCTAAAAAACATAATGGTCTTAAAAAACTGTTAGTTTCTTTCATTTTTTAAAAAATTCTTCAGTCTTAAAGGGGTTTTAAAAACAAATATAAATATATTTCTTTATTTTTTATACTATACAACAATCATAATACTAATAATGATGCAGTTTTATTTGACCGTTAAGAAGTTTTGATGAAGAAGATGGTTGAGTGTGCGGTCAAGAAATGACACACTGATCAGGAACTCTTATTGTATTTGTGTGCTGATGTTTCGCTCTGATGAAGGCCTGCAATTTAGGTCGAAACGTCGCCACAAAAATACAATAAGGGTTCATTATTAGTGTGTTATTCTTTAATGACCACGCCCTTAACAAGCGCATTGTTTTCGCAGATTTTTTTAAAATAGTTAAATATAGCAAGAAAGTTCTGAAACATCAAGAAGTGTCTGGATCCCTCCTAAAAGATGGTACTTGTTGGATGACAAAAATCTAACACTCGAGTCAGTCATTTAAGTATAAGATTAAGTATTTATTTATAAGATTAAGAACTTATATATGTTCTATTTATTTTATCTGAAAATTTTGTTATTGTATACATTTATTTAGTTTGGTTTTATTCTATGTTTTTTTTACTTTTATTTTGTTTTATATTGTAAATATTGTAAGAATGTGATCCTTTAGCAACATTATTATTGTCCGTTGTGACAAATTGTTATACATACGTGTACGAATAAATGAATAAAAAAAAGCACACACAAAAATAATCTTATGTATGTATGTATACGTTTTTCGTTTGGATCATTGACTATTTTACTATGTCGAAAAGAAAGCTTTAATAGAAAATGCATTTACTTATTTAACTGTGTATGTGTTTGATTATGTAAGTTATCAGTGAGGTAATATGGTCAGAGCAAACGTATTAAAGGTTTGTAATAACTTGAAGTATTAATCACTTGGTAATTTATTTTCCAATTGCTTATATTTAAAAAAAAATAAAACAAAGAGGGTTTATATATATATATATATATATATATATATATATATATATATATATATATATATATATATAATATCCCTGAAAAACAGGATATTCGTATTCGGCTTAGACGTGGATAATATTGTTTTACAATGTTTGTGGTATGCGGGCAATAATTTAGTTGGTTCATTTGGTATTCCGCTCAGCTCTCAATATAACCAGTCCTCTTCAAAACAACAATAAGACGATATACATTTTTTTATTATAAAGGAAACCGTTTTATTTTTCATTACCAGAAATTATTTTTAAAAAATGAGTAGGAAGAAATATAGGGAATTATGCACCTAAAGCTCAAGATTTAAAACAATGAAAAAGGTCGCACAAGTTAATGTAAAGTTATTTTTAAGCACATAAATTTATAAACTTCTGAATGTCATGTTTGGACTTATCTCTTCTCTTTCTTTATATTTTTATTTATTATAACATAAATAAAACTTAATTATGGCGTTTAGAGGTAATTTATTTGCCTCATCTTCAGATTATTCAATACTTATTAATATTTCCATATTGCACTATAAATATTATAGGTCAATCTTGGAATCCGTTCCTCACCGAGCCCAACAACTTTACGCGCCCATTTGAGTCTCCGCGATGCTATCAACTCAATTATATTCAATGGTACAAACTCCGCAATTCCGCGTTGTGCAATCTTCTAAACTCTCCAGTGGCCTCATCTCTCTTCGGACCAAATATTTTACGCAGTACCTTATTTTCGAAAACCTTAAGCCGTTGTTTATCCTTCAAAGTAAGCGGCCACGTTTCACATCCGTAAAGAACCGTCGGAAGAATAATGGTTTTATAAATTCTAACCTTTAAAATTTTAGATAGAAGCCGCGAGCTAAGTAATTTATCAACTGAATAATAACACGCATTTCCCACCTTTAACCGGG
The DNA here is from genome assembly GCA_023052935.1 of Piezodorus guildinii. Taxonomy (NCBI): domain Eukaryota; kingdom Metazoa; phylum Arthropoda; class Insecta; order Hemiptera; family Pentatomidae; genus Piezodorus; species Piezodorus guildinii. The sequence goes on along the minus strand of CM041294.1, from coordinate 166,062,383 downwards.
ACTTTATTTCTTCCTGGATTTCATTTTTTCTTTTTATCATTGAACCTAAATACTATTAACTAAAAACACTATTACCGATAGTTTAAATTGAAATATATTTTAATTTGATTTTAATAAAACGTGTATTCATTTGCCGTTGGAAACATATGATTTAGATTAAATAATATAACCATAATACATTTTTAATCAGTAATAAGTTTATTCCATATTCGTCACTTTATATTACCTTTTATAACTTTGTGTATCAGGTAATATTATTTCTAAAATATTTCTCATTCCAATGGTATATCATACGTCTATATTACTGTATTAATTATAAAAAAAACAAAAATGACATTAAAAATAGTTTGCTATTTTATCCTTTCGTTGGTTATCAAATTTTTGCAACTTGTATATTTAGCCGTCCTTTATCAATGTCATTAAGATGATATGATTAATCTTTTGGAATGTATAAAATTAAAGGTAGTTTAGAAGAGCTAAATTTAAAAGATCGGCATTAAAGCCCTGTCAGACTATTTCAATCAGAATCAAAGCTACATTATATTAAAGCCCATTAAATTTTACACCTATATACTGAGTTTAACCAGAGAGGTTTATGAGTAAATCGTGCAGGTGTAAAATGCATGGTACAAAGTAGTTCTTCTGGTTAGTCGATTTGATGAAAAAGCTGCTGTAACATCTCGGGCTTAAGAATAAATATGAAATATAAATAAATAAATATAAATATGAAATTTATGTTTCTTACTACTCTTCGTTTTCTAGCTAGATTTACCACACACACATGTACTTTCCCTTACTATACATCTATATGTGAAAGTAATAAATTCGAATCTGAAATTAATAAATTAACTAATAATTGAAGAATTTCTCTATGTTCGATAGAAATTTGTTACATACTCGTTTGCGACCCGCCAAGAGGGTGAACTATGGCTAGTATAAAATAGTTGTCACAAGGAAGTAACAAATCGGAAAACCCGCTCCGGTAAAATGAGAAATAAGAATGTCTCATAGGGTACCTGAAGCGCTATTGCCCGATTGCTACTTACAAACACCTCTAGGTTCGGATTCGACCCTAACCTTACTTTAGAAGGGTTAAATGTAACCTTACTGGCTTCCTTTTCAATATTATAAAACGACAAAGAAATATTTCATTACATGTTTTCAAGAAATTATACAGGGTCTTAATCAAAATTTTCTCGAAAGTTATCGGGCTTAATTACTCAGGCATAAAATCATTCGATGCCACAATAATAAATCACTTGATGTAAATTTTCTATACGTAATATTTAATATTACTTACACTCTCAGAGCAGAAAGTTTGACGCAGTACTGAAAGGGTCGCAACCTTGCTCTAATTAGCAGTTTGTGCCAGTCTCTCATTAATTAAATTGTGTTTTGCAGAAATTTCTCGGCCCAATTCACAGGAATCGGTGTGAGAGATCGGTATGAAGGAGAAAGAAAAAACTTATGCAACGAAGTTATTTACTAAAGCATTTTTATCAGGCGTCTTTTTAATAATTTATTTGAAAAAAATCATTTTTTTAAATTACATCTATAGTATATGTATGTAACACATATATTATATATGTACTGATAGTAAAAAATGCACTTTTACTTCACCAATACATTTTACATCTTTAGATAATCTAATAATGCAAATGATCACATTTAGAAAGATGTTTTTTATTTTTATTTTATCTTTTGTGTTAAAATAATGATTTCAACAACATGACAGGTGTGAATATTAATATATCAAGATAAAAAAAGAAGAAAAAAAAAGTTTTTTATCCTAAATTTAAATAAATTAATATTACATTATGTCCCGTAAAACACGATGGTAATAGTGATAATATATTCATTCAATTTAGCGAAAATAAAAAAAATATAATAACAAAAATTAAAAATTAAAAGCTTATAACAGAAACTGAATACATACACATACCTCCTTAAGCCAATATGGACATACGCTTCACAGATTTTTGGTTCAGCAAAAAAGACTCACATACAAAAACTGCAATAATTTCAATCCAAAATTTTAAGACTCATGACGACAGCTCCTTGGTACGTAAACAACAGAACCCTACATACGGACTTACAGCAACCAACAGTTGACCAACATATACGAACACTCTATTCTCGTTTTCACATTAAACTTAACGGACACGACAATGGACTGATTAACGACATGCCAGTAGCTGAAATGCCGGTCAGAAGAAGGCTAAAACGAAGCTTGATGAGGGACCTCCTCTGCTAGATTAAAGCCTTGGAAGGGGTGCTGCTGGGCACTTTACTTCCCCATGCCTATCATGTCTGATCTTACTTTTGTCCAACACATTTGCTGATTTACATTTACTTACATACATTTACTTCTGACAGATGTAAATACAGATATAAAGAGAAAAAAAATGGATTCATGTAAATGTTAATAAATTAATTAATATTGCTTAGGAACAATTATTGTTAATGGCTAAAAAATAAAACAAAAAACAATTATTTAGGGTATTATAATGACTTAAAGTCATTAAAATAGTTGAAAAAATAGGTAAATTAACAAACAAAACTTGCGAAAAAAAATAAATGACTAACAAGTTTTGTAAAAGGAAACTCTAAATTTGTAGTTGGGTTGTAAATCATATTCACTGTCATTTTGCACTGAGGAAAACCCATCTTCCAGGTTAAGAAAAAAAAAGTTTTACCACTACAACCCTTGAAGGCTCCTGGGCACAGTACATATAGAGATTAGTAAAAATATCGTGGCGCCCAGAATCGAAAACAAAAATGAATTAGAACCAAACCCTTCTCACCTGAGTGTGAGCATTCGATAAAAATAGGGTTACAGTACAGGGTACAGTTTTTTTTATTTTTTTTTTATTTATTTTTTTTTTTATTGATATTGACCTCCTCGGATAAAATAAAGCCTTGGAAGGGGTGCTGCTGGGCACTTTACTTCCCCAATTGATCTTTTATCACTCTCCACTTACTTTTTCAATTGTGTTTATTAGGAATTATTTTTACTAAGCTATCAACACATACGCCTAAATATCACAAAGTTCTTTGAATTCGCTGATCTTCATAATTTATTAACGATTGTAAATTAAAAAAAAAAAAAAAGTGAAATATAAAAGAAAAACTATTCTTTGGAAAAAATCATCATTTAAATATTTGTGTTTGTGAATTTATTCACTTAACATCACTTTATGCTAATATGGCAAATCGGACGATGCTACAGTGGTAGTCCTAAATTTTACCTATCTAGTTTTCATTAGGATAGGGATCTTTAACGAGTACCTGTTATCGCACAGGCTCGGGATGACCTTTTTACGTTCCCTCCAAAGGACAGGGTAACTGAGGATATTTACTTCCATTAGAAAATCCTAATGGTTCAAACCCGTGACATTTGACATAGAAATCTTTTATGCTAGCCCCTATGCTATAGGTGACCCCAATATTTAAATTATCCTGTGAAGCAGTGGTTCCCAACAAAAACATTTCGCGGACCCTTTCATATAATAAGTATCTCATAAATTCCAAATGTTAGATATATATTTAGAATTTTAGTGGGCTACACCAGATCACGTACATTGTGTGAAAGATACCTCTACTGAAACTATATATTATTGAAATGGCCAAGTTGGAGAAATAGAAGTGAAGAAAAAAAGCACCGGGCTCTCGAAGTTTGCTTCAATCCGCAAAAGAATGAATGACTAAATTTTAATGTTAAACCTGGCAGATAGTCCTAGGATTATTTAAAAAGAGTGAAAAATCCTTCGTTATGTGCCTTGCGATGTGAGGTACTCGTTAAAGATCTCCATCCTAATAAAACCTGGATAGGCAAAATTTAGGACTTCAACATTAATATCTTCGAATAGCCACATTAGCGTATAATGATTTTAAATGAAAAAAAAAAACTTACATTTGAAACTTATACAAGCACATAATTATTCGAATACTTTTAAAGAAATCAAATATTGTTCATTACCTTCTGCGATACATCATACTTCATCTGTTCTTTAAGCTTATTTTTGAAATTTTAGAAAATGACCAATTTTAAGGTCTTGTTTATAAAAAGTAGCCATAAACACAAGCAATTATATTACTTAAGAGTTGGTAACCATAGATGTAAAGGATGTCACACGCCAACGGCGCTCAGGGCATACTAAAAGCGCACGACTGTTAGACATTGCAGGATGTAATGCTGTCTACGCAGGGGCTATAACGGCTAAGACTTTTATGTTTTATTCTTATGAAATAAGTTATACGGTAAACGATTTTCAATAAACTTTTTTTTAAATTGATTTTTACAAAAGAGCTAAGTGAAAGTTGTGTGTTGTAAACATAATTAAAAAAAAAAGAAAAGGACAACAGCGCAAAACATTTGTTTTTATTCACATAACGTTACTTTTATACAATGGTGGCTAATCTGACGATGCTATTGGGTTGTGTCACATGAAATGTCCGTTTTCAAGGTAAAGGATTTTTATTAAAATTACGGTATGAAAACAAGATAATTTTATTCGAAGTATTTATCTTCTTTTTCTACACATTTTTCCCAACGTGACACCAACTTTTTTATCCCCGAACTGAAAAACTCTGAGCTTTAAAGTGACACAAAATCTAAAACCCACTTTTCACTTGATCCTCATTTTTAAAGAAAATTTCTTTAATGAAGTTGTCTATATTCCTGGACAAGTGGTAATCTGTTGGAGACAAGTCGGGAGAATATGGTGGGTGCGGAAGAACTTCGTAGCCCAGTTCTTTCAATTTTTGCACGGTATGTTTTGAAGCATGAGGTCTTGCTGCCGCTCAGTGAGATCATGATGTACCCATGTATCGAGCTTTTTTACTTTCCCAATACACTTTAAATGTCTGGAAACGGTAGATGCACTTGCATTTAGTTGTGCTGAAAGTCCTTTAACTGTTTGGTAGAGGTTTCTTTGTACTTTATGTTTGAAGACATCGTTGTCTATCACGGACGGTGGTCTTCCTCGGGGCAAGTTTTCCAAATCGGTATCCCCAGCTGAAAACTTTGCAAACCAACGGCGAATGGTCCGTTCATTAACACTCCCTTCCCCAAACGCCTTGCAAATATTTCTAGCGGCCTCAGCTGCTGAATGGTCGAGTTTGAACTCGTATAAAAATATTACTCGAAAATTGCGTGTTTCCATGTTCATATTTGGAGGTATACTAAAAAGTGGGTAATTGATTGGGAAGCTAATGTTTATGGTACACCAGGTAGTGTATTAGTAACTGTTTACTTTAAATATGTAAACATTCGGAAGAATACAACAGAGACCTGCAAAATCCTTTATGTATTTCAGAAACTATAAAAACGGACGTTTCATGTGAAACAACCCAATATAATGGAAGTCGTAAATTCGTCTATCCAGGTTTTAGAACTGCTTAATATTGCTCAGGTTCAGAACTTCAATTTTACGTCCAATCCAAAGGACGACATACCTAGGGAATTTTCGTTCTATTGAAACATTATTTAGTCCCCAGTCAGGTGTGAACCCTTAACCTTAGACATATATTTTAATACAAAAAACAGGGGAAAATGTAGATGGTGTCAAGAACATATCAACGAAAACTTAAAGCTCCTGTTATTACAGTGTCCTACACTCAGTATCACAGGGTATATCATCTGGAAAATTACATCGAATGTTTTCTAAGGATGATTATTAACTGTTTTGAAGTAAATAATCATCCTTAAAAAACATTCTAAATATTGATGATGTGAATAAGGGAAATACATTTTTTTTCCTAAAAATTATATACATTTAAGGAGACGCCAAATCCATATAATTTGTGTTACGATATTAACTAATATGTCGAAGTAAGTAATTGAAATTTACCTATTCATTTATATTTATGTTATTATCATTTATAACTATGGCATATGTATATATATATATATATATATATATTTATATATTACATGATATAATTTAATACTAACAACCTATTAAGCGTCTATAATAGCCGGTACACTAAATAGATATCTATATAAAGCTGTTATGCTAGGACACTATAATTAAGGTGAACCCAACGCGAAACAGTTAAGTAATGTTAATAACAATAATTTAACCTGAATCTGAATTATTCGACGTATTGGAGAGTTAATTAATACAACCGATCCTCCAAGAACCAATCAGAGGCCAGAAAGCTGAGAGGCCTACAGTTATTGGCTATTGAAGGAGTTGATAAGGCTCCAATTATAGTTGGCTTAGCCAAACGCTAGTTTAAATTGACCCATAATTTTCTCTGGAATCCAGCAGCTTGGCGCTGGGCGGAGAGGAAACTTATCGTAGGCGGCAGAGAGTTCCTGAAGTAGAGGTCTCCTAGCATCAACTGCTCCCTTACTACAAAGTCGGGTGTAAGGATATAATAAATGTTCAAGTACCTCTAATTGCTTATGATTTATTGGAGTAAGAATATTTTTTTTATACGATGAATGGTCAATGATTATTTTTCATTACGGCGCATTTATTTATAATTTCCTTTAATGTGCTTTCTTTAATAATTACAACACTTACTAAACAAATGTTCAAAACTAGTATATTACAAAAGACTTATTTGGATTACTATTATCAGACCTATTTGGACATTCTTTTTAAATTTTAATAATAATTTATTTATTTAGATATATTACAATTTGTTACAAAATGAACAATAATAATAGTGATATGAGACCACATTCATACAATATATACAAAAAATATTGATAATAGTAAAATTACATAAAATAGAAAATAAATAAATTCATATATTTACAATAAATTAATAATAAATAAAAAAAAAAACGAAACAAATCAAAGCAACAACCTATAATTGAGATAAATAAAAATTTGGCAAATAAATAAACATCATACAAACAATCATAACTATATACAATATATACAACTGCTAAAGGGACCCCAGACCGCGCTTTTCCCTCCACTTGTGGAGGAATCCAACAGATCCCAGCGCCTCTATTTCAGCCGCATCACTGGTGTGAGCCAGTAGAGGCTGAGTTAGGGCGCTGTAGCCACAAATATACCTTTTGGACATCTAGAATCGAGCTTTAGGGCTTTACTTAAACCATCTTATTCCTCCTGCATCCAATCCTTACAATAAAAAATCTTTTGCAAAATCCTGAATGCTCCTTATTTTGTCACGAATCAACTCCTCCATAATGACCTAAACATCCCATTTGTTGCAGACCTTGCCCGAGATAGATACACTCTTTTCATTCTAAACTCCCTAAGTCAAAATCACCTGTCCGTAATCTATCTTCCTTAGATATCAATAATAACCCTTCGAGGTTGAAAAGAAGGTGGCCTCGGGGCCTACTACCTTAAAATAGTTACTGGATTGTTACCACTGGGTTTACTATTTATAGTTCTTTCTCGAGACATTTTCATGACTTTTCTTTATTCTGCATATTTACTCATTGTGTTTTTTAATACAGTTGTAAATTACAATAAATATATAAAAATTCTTAAATCAGTATGCATAGTTTTGTGTCTTATCAAACTGATTAGTTATTTTTGGGTTAATAATCTAAAAACATAATTTTTTCTTTAAAATTTTTTGTCTTCGTTGTGATCATTTCTCTTCATATTTTTTCATTCGAACCTGTCAGAAGCTCTGGCAATCAGCAAACGTGCTTTTCAAATGTGAAATTAGACATGGGGAAGGAAAGTGCCCAGCAGCACCCCTTCCTAAGCTTTGATTTAGCAGAGGAGGTCTCTCATCCAGCTTCTCTTTAGCCTTCTTCTGACTGGCATTTAAGCTATTGAAATGTTGTTATTCAGTCTATTGTCGTGTACGTGCAGTTTACTGTGAAAACGAGAATATAGTGTTTGTATATGTTGGTCAAATGTCGGTTGTTGTAAGTCCGTATGTAGGGTTCTGTTGTTTACGTACCAAGGAGCTGTCGTTATGAGTTTTAAAATTTTTGAATGAAATGATTGCAGTTTTTGTTTATGAGTCTCTTTTGCTGAGTCATAAATCTGCGAGGCGTAAGTCCATATGTGTTGCAGTAAGTGTGTGTATGTATTCAGTTTCTGTTCAATTTTTAGTTTTGATGATTTAAATAGAAGGGAGAACGGTACTTCCAGTCGGTAGATTAGAGTCTTTCTTTTCATCTTGACATGAATGTCGAGTGTAATAAAATTAACCATTGTTAATATAAAATTAAATGAATTTCAAATTTAACTTACATCAGATTAAATCATGACAAGAGAAAACTTGTAACGTTTACACCACGACAAAATCCCTTTGCCCACGAATTTTTATTGAAGACAAACAAATTCCTTAGACCAAATCTGTACATTACTTTGAACTAATAATCAGTCGAAGGATCACATGGAGTCTAAATGCGAAGTTGAAGCTCACATGAAACTAAACATTATACAGAAACTGAATACATACACATACCTACTTAAACCAATATAGACTTAAGCTTCATAGATTTATGGTTCGGCTCTTTGATACGTAAACCTCGAAATTAAAACTACCAACAGTTGACTGCCACAAACAAACTCTCTATTCTCTTTTTCATAATAAACCGCACTGACACGACAATAGATTTATATACGTCATGTAAATAGTCATACCTAAGGTACTATACTCAAAAATGACACTATCTACTGTTAAAGATATCAATGAAATATTAGCTGAACATATGACAGAGGGAATAAGTTTAGAACATATATGTCATTGGATATATGTAGGGGCTAGGGCAGTTGAAATCGAGCTTAAACTGATTAAAGATGAGAAACAATCCAATAGAAGTAATGAGAACAAAGATCCTCCCTGGAAAAAGAGAATCAAGAAAAATATAGAAATCTAGAAATCGGAATCATCGCTAATTACCTGGAAAATGCTTACCTAAAACTGAAAAAGAAAATTGATGAAATTATATTGTAAATAAGGAATGAAAAGAAATTGGATGAGAAATCTCTTTTTCTAGGTTAAAGCTCAGGAAGAGGTGCTGCTGGGAACTTTCCTTCTCTATACCTATTTTAAGCACATTTTCTTATTGTCAGATAGCTTCTGACAAGTGAGAATATAAAAATATGAAGTAAAAAAAATATTGTCATAAATTTTACACCAGTAATACAAATATAATGACCTTGGCGAGGAACTTGGCAAGCGAAGAGTGGGCAGGCCGAATGTGAGTTGGGCTGATTCGCAGCGGATGCAAATTCTCTCCTAGGAGTCAGGAACAGGAGAGCCGCAGCAATAGACAGGGCCAACTGGCGGGGGCTTTTAGAGGAGGCCTTGACCCGTTAACGGGTTGTTGCGCCAACTATGTATGTAATACAAATATATTATTTAAATGTATACTCTCTCTTTATCTATGCTGGTTAACTTCAAATATGTAATTTTACCATGTAAATATAAGTTAAAACAATCACGTTACAATGACCGAACTGCCAAGCACTAGCTGAGAGAGGGTGGTAGGTAATACCATTCGGCGAACTATCCTCACAAGGCTCGAACATAGTTTGGCTCCTTGCGCTGTAATAAGATAGCGGGTGGGCGGCTGCCTTTGGCGCCCAAACACAACGGGGTATCTCTCTCAACTCTGTATAAACCCTGTGGGTGGTGTCTCAATTGTTTATTGTATATATATTAGGAGAGTGTATATAAGGCAATTATCTCGTAACTTTGGTAATGATCTTTATTTCAATAGACGTGAAAGTTGTTTATTATTATATTATAGAATATTATCATAACATTTTTGAACTAGAACAAAACAGCCTAAAAAGCTATAAATTATGATCTTGCGAATTCTAAAGCTATCAGACAATAAGCAAATGTGCTGTATAAGTAGTGAGATCAAACATGATAGGCATGGGGAAGGAAAGTGCCCAGCAGCAACCCTTTCTAGGCTTTAATTTTGCAGAGTAGGTCTCTCATCCAGCTTCTCTTTAGTCTTCTTCTGACAGGCATTTAAGGTATTAACATCCAGTTTTTTTTCTGCTTTCTTATGACTGGCATTTTAGTTATTGTACTGTGAAAACAAGAATAGAGTGTTCGTATATGTTGGTGAACTGAGGGTTGTTGTAAGTTGGTATATAGGATTTTGTTCTTTACATACCAAGGAGCTGTCGTTATAAGTCTTAAATTTTGTTATATGAAATGCAGTTTTTGTATATGTGTCTTTTTAACTGAGCCTTAAATGTATGAAGCGTAAGTACATATTGGTATAATTAGGTAAGTGTTTGTAGTCAGTTTCTGTCTAATTTTTAATTTTGAAGATTTAGACAGAAGAGAGTAAAATACTTTTAGTCGCTGGTTGAGAGTCTTTCTTTTCATCCTGACATGTTGGCCCAAAGTCATCCTTCAGTTCTAGGTAATGGGCGGAATTTGGTAATATGTTACAAATTGGTGGGAAAGTGTTTTGTCGTAGTGTGGACGTTACATGTTTTCATTGGCGTGATTTAATTGACTTTTCCCAAGAGAGTACTGATTTTGTTGCATCAGTAAGCGATTGTTTACAGTCAGTAAGGATCGTTTATAGGATCGTCGTGAGATGTTAAAATTTCATTATCATCCGCGTAAGTAGCAGTCAATGTGGCGGGGGAAAGTTGGTATGTCATGTCTGTATACAATGTATAGGAGAGGAGCAAGGATCGATCCTTGTGGGACTCCAGTCAGGATTAATTACTTAAAAACTTACTCATTACTTTACAAAACTTGTTTTAAAGTAGTAATTAAATTACCCACAGACACTGTACCTGTACTCTCAGAATTTACTCTGCCATCAGATTTTTGTCATTTGAATATTATACCGTATTTTTTCAATAATAAAAGTTTCTTCCTGTATTAACTAACTGTATCGAGTTGTCCAGAAAATAATTTTAGTTCTAAAATATTGTAATATATACGAAAGATTGTAATATATACGAATAAAAAAAAAGTACTAAAATAGAAAAAAAAAATAAATTTATTACTGTTTCGTTTCATCAACTTTACATTTCGCCTTTCGGAATAATCTTTCCCACTTTTAGAACTGATAAACTCTAAAATACGTTTTATTATTTCCTCCATTCTGTCACGTAAGTTATGATCCAGTTGTCTAATAAAATTATAATCCGTAGATCCGGAGAGTTGGGCGGGTGTAGTATTGTTGCATATCCAAGGTCCAACTTTTTTTTTTGGCGTTGTCATTACACAACAAGGGCCTCTTCCGACAGACCAAAGGTGGCCTCAGATTTTTCCCTTTCTCATGTATTCTATTAATTTGGTTAAAATACGATTCGACATTGAGAGATAGGCGTGGCCTTATGGATAGAGCACTATTCAACAGTTCTCTGGCTCCTGAGTTCGAACCCCGGTTATAGCAGAATATTATTTATTATGTTATTTCAGCCGGTGGGAGGTAGGAAGTGACCATAAAGTATGAAGACCCTTCTAGAGAAAACCCAGCCTCTATAAAGTGGGTACCCAAAAATTGAAGAAAGACAGGCGGCTGAGTGTAATCTCGGAATAATCGCACTATTGCACGGCCGCTGGCCTAGAAACAGTACGAATCTCTATATGTACTGAGCCCAAGACCCTCTATGGGTTGTAAAGGTACAGTTTTTTTTTTCCTGCATTGATGGTTTCACCTGGATTTAAGAAAGTGTAGTGAAATGAAACCAAATGAAGCCTAACATACAGTAACCATACTTTTTTTTTTATGAGTTGTGAGCTTCGAAAAATGTGCTGCTTCTTTTCCTTTGTCGAGCCACTGTCCAGAACGTCAACTGTTAATGTAAAGTATCTACTATAAAAGGTTTTGTTTTAGGAAAGACTGTAGCACAAAATTCATTACACTGTTTGTTTTTATCAGTTATTTGATGCGTGACGAACATAACTTTAAACCTCTTTTATTTCTTCGTCTTGGGGTGATCATCAAAGGTCGATTTTCTTTTAGGGTTAAGTTTTCCTGCAAGTTCTCAGACAGTGTTTGTTGGTGGATGAATCCATCAAAGTCCACATAGCCATTAGGAGAGGAGGTCCTTTCACGACCTTTTTTGTCTTCAACACTAAAGTCTCCTTCCCGAAATTTTTGTTGTAATGCTGGCCATGACTTGTTTGATGTTCCTGACCGTTTGAACCAGCCTAGTTTAAATTCTTAAAAAATTAAGCGAATAACACTCGTTTACATCTTAGTAAAGACTGAAACATTTCTAAGAAGCGAAAATCTAATACGGCAAATAAACATTAACGATAAGCAATAATAAGTGTTGATATACAGTGCCGGTAAAAAGTTTGATGGTTTACATCGATTAATCCGGTTGAGTTATTCGTGGCTAGGATTTTTTCTTGTTGTGTATAATGTGGGTTGCACTACACAATTCTACTGAAAATTCATTCTTTTTAACCATTCTTTAATGAGAAAAACGAAATAAAAAAATATAATTAAGAATACAATTCATCTTCTCAATTCCCCTTAGTTGGTTATTAGACTGCAAAAGAAGCTCCAGGAACAAAAATCACATTATTTATCCTTATTTATTTTTATCACGTTAGAAGTCCAGTAATAATTATATTTAATCTAATTATTTCTTGTTATTTACGATTTGAAAAACCTTTTTTTTACGCCTTATTAGAAAATTTGTATAAAAATACTGGTAATAATAATAAGCCTATAAGTAATAGAGGTCATTCATGATTTATTGAGGTCATTCATGATTTATTGATGTGTATGTATATATTTTCCCCCATTTCGACTACAGATGCCTCGTATATGGCGGGCTGTCTGAGAAATTCGATATGAGACTCAAAAGACTTATGAATTGTTTCATCAGATTCACATGTGGAATCACCAGATTCTCCCATGTTTCTAGAAGGTATACCGAGTTGAATTGGCTCTATCCCTCTTTCAATCGGCAGTACCTCCTTGGTGTCTGTCTCTTCCGATTTTTCCATACAAGAATACCTCCTTATATTCTTGATATGCTTACCACTTGTTCCTCTGCCCATTCAGTAAACACTAGATCCCAACCTATAATCTTGTATACATCTTCTCACAGATCTGCCTCCTTCAAAAAATACTTTATTATTCTTGCTACCCTATTTTGGAATTCCTTGCCTGTATCCATTCGTAAATCCTTATCATTATCTACTTTCAAACAGCAAATATTTCTTCATCTCCTAAAGTATCAATCTTCCAAACATATTTAATATTTAAAGCTATAGATGATAACTATTTATTGTCGCAAAACCTGCCTTTTATTGTTAAACAGAAGTCTTAAACGACCATACAATTATTATTTATATTGTACTTTTCTTGTTATTCTTAGGGGACTACACGTCCAAGAATAAAATTACTTTTCATTTCATTTCATATATATACCTATGTACCTATGTAAACCATAGGTCGTCTCAATATTTTGACCGGCTGCGTATATACAAAGGAAATAACCCAGTAAACGTTAACAGTTAGTTATATAGATGGGTACATATACGCCTAACAGCATCATTTCATCAGTTACCCTAAAAGCTTGAGAACATTTTCCTCACTATATTTACAGAGGACAACAGCCTAAGGCGGTAATATACTAAGTTAGTTATGTTAGATTATAGCAGCACTCGACTCACTGCGGCATCTTCTAGTGCCTGGAGCTGGCTGAGGCCCAAATGGGCACTAAAGATGTCTTTTATCGCCTTCCCAACTCGGTAATCTTCCGCATTTCCTGCCTTATCAGGTCAAACTAGCTTTTTTTTTCCCTAAAAGTTACCGTATAATCAAAAACATTCATCACTAGTAAATTAGTCTGAATCTGCTTTTTAAATATTGGATACGTTTTTTATCTCTGAATTCTTTCTCAGTACTCTTTAGTTTTTACTAGAAGGAATTAGTCCAGGTGGCGGTCAGTGAATGAATCAATTAAGTACTTTATTCGAAGTATTTACCTTCTTTTTCTACACATTTTTCCAAACGTGACACAAACTTTTTTATCCCCGAACTGAAAAACTCTGAGCTTTGAAGTGAAATAAAATCTGAAAACGCACTTTTCACTTGATCAACATTTTCAAAAAGTTTCCCTTTGACGAAGTCGTCTAAATTCCGAAACCGGTGGTAATCTGTTGGAGACAGATCAGGAGAATATGGTGGGTGCTGAAGAACTTCGTAGCCCAGTTCTTTCAAGTTTTGCACGGTATGTTTTGAATCATGCCGCTCAGTGAGATGATGAGGTACCCATGTATCGAGCTTTTTTACTTTCCCAATACACTTTAAATGTCTGGAAACGGTAGATACACCTGCATTTGGTTGTGTTGAGACTCCTTAAACTGTTTGGTAGGGATATCCTTCTACTGTATGTTTGAGGACATCGTTGTCTATTACGGACGGAGGTCTTCCTCGGGGCAAGTTTTCCAAGTCGGTATCCCCAGCTGAAAACTTAGCAAACCAACGGCCCTTCCCCAAACGCCTTGCAAATATTTATAGCGGCCTCAGCTGCTGAATGGCCGAGTTTAAACTCGTACAAAATATTACTCGAAAATCGCGTGTTTATATTTGGAGGTATACTAAAAAGTGGGTAATTGATTGGGAAGCTAATGTTTATAATACAAAGGTAGAGGATTAGTAACTGTTTACTTTAAATATGTAAACATTTGGAAGAAAACAACAGAGCCCTGCAAAATCCTTTATGTATTTCAGAAACTATAAAAACGGAAATTTCATGTAAAACAACCCAATTATAAATAATAATGTCATAATGGTACTAGAAAATGATTTAACGAAATTCTTAAAGTAATAACCGATATAATATTAAAACAATAATAGATAAATTGTATGGAGTAAAAATTACTACCACCCAATCTTTTAATTTTTTTTATCCTAATGTTTCTTTTCAGACCTCTCAACTTAATGGACAACCAGTGAATGCGATGGGGTAAGTTTTGATCTTGTGGCGTGGTAGAGTCTGATGGACAGAGTGATAGAGTAAAGGTATTTCTTCCAGGCCTGATTTCTGATTTCTGTTTATGACAGGAGGTCCTTCATCCAGCTTCTTTTCAGCCTTTGACGGATGTTATGATGTTCAGTAGTGACCATGATTTGTAGTTAAGTATTAGTATGCCTTTGTAAGTTGTCGTTAAATTGTTTATACAGTGTCCAAATCTGTTCGTTTACTGTATACATGTGGAGATCTCTATGTAAAGTATTGTTAACGTATCATGGTGAATTTGTAATAGTTCTAAAAGGTTTAGACTAAATAAGTTGTATTTTACGCATGTGTCTTTTTTGTGACGCGTCAGTCCATATGGGTTTCATTAAGTATGTGTAAGTGTTCAATTTTTAATTTTGAACGTCTTGAAAGAAGGGAATATACAAGTTTCAGTCTTTTGTTTAACGTTATTTGTCTGTTCTTGATGTGTGGGCTCCATGTCAATCTTGTGTCGAATGTCAAACCGAGATATCTGATTGTGCCTGTCAGTGGAATTTAGATATTGTAATAAGATATACTGTAAGGCAGGTTTCATAACAAAATAAATACTAAAATTTTACAATATAAATTTTTTATATTTATAATATTTACAAGTACAGGTACTATGAAAAAAGTCAATATCGTTTTTTTCAGTAGTTATATTTAATATTTTTTTTACTACTGTGCGATGTTTAATAAAACTGAAATTTTTATGGCTTGAAAATAGTAATTATGGTTATTTTAACAATACCTAAAACTTAAGATACACATATTATATTGATGGAAGGAATTAGTCCGGGTGGCGGTCATTAAATGAAACAACTAAATAGTTTCAACTATTTTATTGTTTGCCAACGTTTCGACCCCCTTTGTGGGTCATCATCAGGGCTAAAAAGATACAAAAGAATATAATTTCAATGACATTACATACAATATTATATAACCTATTTAGCTAGAGAACGTCGGTATTGAAAAAATAACAGAAGAACTGTATATGTAAAAAAACCTTAATTAAAATACAATGACCATATTACAATAATGAAAGTGTTATACAGAAAAAATAAAAATGTTCACTAAACAAAATCTACACAGGTATCAATAATTTACATGAAATATAAAAATATGAAGTAGAGTGGAGATACGTACCGCATGGTGGGAGAATGGAAACTAGGTACTGTTTGGTAGATGGGGGGTAGGTAGGATGGAAAATACGTAGGAAAAGGTAGAATGGAAAATACGTACTGATTTATGGACAGGGTCTCACAACAATGACTAAAATTCTTAATACTACCATACAAAGAATCAATGAAATTTAACTTATGATTATAATAATGATACAGGATAATAAATTATAATTTAATTCTTGAAATATCACCTATATAATAGTGAAAACAGTGATGGAAGATGTATATGGAGAAAAACTGACTGTACCTCCCAACTTAATTATCCCTAATTCTGTTTAAGGTATCCAAAGATAACAGGGTGGAAAAAAAAAATAAATAAATAAAATAATAATGGAACATTGTAATATACATTAATTGACAAATCTTACAGGTTGATAAAAAAGTTAAATAAACATAAATACAAGTTGGAATAAATTGAATAGTGAAGACATTTAGAAAATTTTAAATACATAAACAAAACAAAATAAATACATATATAGAATTATATGGATACCTAAAATAGATTTAAAAATATACATAAAAACAACAAACAATAATAATGAAAAACAAAACAATATATATGGTGGGACAGACAGAGAAAATATGCTACTTAATAGAGTTTAATATGTGGCTATATGTGGAGGAAATGCACTGTTTATCGGTTTTGTGGTTAACAGGATTGGATTGGAGGTGGATGTGGACGGATTCAGCAATTAGTCTTTTCTTATGGTTTGGAACATAATCTAAAATGGAGCAGTCGTCAAAGTTAAAGGAATGATTGAAATGTATGGAGTGTTCAGAAAGTTTTGAGGCTAGAGGGTTTCGAGAGGATACGGAGAGTTTATGTTGCGATATTCTGGTTTTTAGGTAATTTTTGGTTTCTCCTACATAGGATACATCACAATCTGAACATGAAATTTTATAAACAATATTGGAACGATATATAGGAGTGATCGGATCTTTTGTATTGGTAAAAAGGTGAGAAAGCTTGTTCTGGGTCTTTAGTCCTAGTTTTAAGGAAGGTAAGGAAAATTTAAGGATTTTTTTTATATTTTCAGAAAGGTGCGGAATATAAGGTAGGGATCTATATAAAAATATCATGGGTGAATCATGGTCGGGAATTGTAGGGGAAGTAACGGTGGTTTTTGTATTATAAGAATCTATAAGGTTTTTAATGACTTTTTTTGGGAAGCTGTTTAAGGTTAGTATTTTTTTAATACGTTCGATATTATTAGGATGGTACTTTGGATCAGACAAGGATAGGCAACGGTGGACGAGATTCTTGGCAACATTTAATTTCTGATGATATGGGTGTTGGGAGAAGAAGTTGAGCAGTCTACCGGAATAGGTGGATTTGGTGTACCAGTCAGTTGAAATAGAACCGTCAGTGTTTCTAGTGATAAGTAAGTCTAAAAAGGGAATTGTCAAGTTGCTTTCTCTTTCTACGGTAAAACGGAGGCGTGGATCATATGAATTAAACGATTTTAGGATATCGGGGATTTTGTCTGGGTTTATTATAAGGAAGAGGTCGTCCACGTACTTTTTAATAAATATAATTTCATTTTTATAGGTTGTGGTTATAGAGTCGAGTAAGTCATTTAGTACGATATTAGAGAGGTCAGGAGCGAGACAGTTACCCATTGCAAGTCCCGAGATCTGATTGTAAAATTTGTTCTGAAAAGTGAGATATCCGGTTTTACAACAAAGTTTTAGTGATTCTAAATATGAAAGAAGATTGAGTGTGGTGTGGGGTTCAATGATGTTCCAGTGTTTTTCTACTAGTTGGATAACTTTATCAATGGGGATATTGGTAAATAGGCTTTCGGCGTCAAAGGATGTTAGAATGTAGTTGGGGGGAATATGCAATGATAGTAACTGTTCTCGGAGGTAAATGGAATTGTTAATGTCATAGGGGTTAGTTCGGCTAAGTATTTTAAGTGAAGGTAGAAGGAATTTACTAAGTTTCGAGGAAGGTGCGTTTATGTTAGAAATGATGGGACGGAGTGGATTGCCGGGTTTGTGAATTTTGGGAAGGCCATATAAACGCGGGGGTAAGGAGTTGTACGAGATCAAGTTTCTGTACGTGGTTAGGTTGATGAATTTATTTTCTAAGAGATTTTTGATATGTTGATTGAATTTAATCATGAGAGGGCGGGTGGGATCACGGGAAGATGGTGTATATGTCGATCGGTCTGATAAGAGTGAGTTTATTTTGTCGTCATATTCAGTTTTGTCCATTATAACTGTCACGTTACCTTTGTCAGCCCTAGTAACTATAAGTTGTTCATTGGATCTGAGGAATGAGCGAGTGAAGGAAAGATCTTTGAAGAAGAGGGGGGAAAGAGACAATTGAGGTGGAGGGCGTTGGAGGTGGTTGGAGATCATATTACTAATACGTAAACGGGAGATTTCCTTGTCCTCCTCACTTATTTTGAAAATATCATCTTTATAAATATATTCCAAATCCGTGATAAGTTGGGGAATCATTTTTGAAGGATTAGAAGAAGGGGTAGAAAAATTGGGACCTAAGCTCAAAATGTTGTTAACATTAGGGGGGACTGAGGTAGAGGAAATATTTTTGATCCAATCATCAGAGCCTTTAGGATACGGTTTTTTATTAATACTACTTTCATAAATGGTTTTAAATTTTTTAACGAGGGAAGGTTTTGTCTGTTTTTTAGTGAAAGCAAAAATTGTTTGAATACTTGTAGTCAGTTTGTCCATGTTCTGGTCCCCTATAATAGGATGTAAAGAAGAATTTAAGGAACGTATATTGTCGTTTATGTGGTCAATTTGTTGTATGGTTTCTCTAATTTTTAAGTTCAGTAGCGTTCTTTTGTATTTGTCCAATGAGTGTGTCAGTTTGGAGGCAAGAGAATTTGACAAAGGGACTTGACTAATGCAGTTCTCAATAAATTTTGGGAAAAGAGAATGGGTTCGACATTTTAATAAGAAAATTCTTTGTTCAGTTTTTTTGGCACGTCGTTTGTGGAGGTTGCAAAGATTGTTAAAGGCTTGTGTATTTTGGGGGAATTGCGATTTTAGTGAGGAGAAAATATGATGGTGGTCATTATTAGTAATCACGGAAGAAAGGTGGTAAGGGGTTGAAGAGGATACATTTTGAGTCTGGGAGAAATAGTTGAAACTATTTAGTTGTTTCATTTAATGACCGTCACCCGGACTAATTCCTTCCAGTAATTCTCAACGGTCAACTAATTACATCCACAATATTATATTGATGTGTACGTAATTTAAACCATTGAAAAAAAAATTCCCGTTTTTTGTTTATAACATTGAGTATGTAAAAAACTTTAAAATTTTTCTTTTCTATTTCAATATTCGTAGAGCCAAGCATAGTCTTAATAAAACAAAATAAAAAACAAATGTCCTGAACCGTTGAGTAGTTATTTTCTTAAAGGCAATAACAGAAGGAATGGAATCCTTTTTGCCTGACGAAAATATATGAAAAAAGAAAGGAAAAAGATTAGATTTTCACCGCCAGCAAATCTCATTATAGTGAAAGTTTTCAGGAACAAAGCTTTTTTATTGTCTGTTTGTATTTTCGACTAAATTCGTTAGGTTTCTCAGACAAAATAACTAAATTTGACTTTTACGGTGAATGAATTTAGTGTGGATATTCCCTAGTAGAGTTTTCCTACGATTGTATTTGATTTTGTTATTTTCTTTACATTAACGGAATGAAAACGTAAAAAAAAAAAAAAATAATAAGATATATAAAAAGAAACAACAGTTTATATATGTACATACATAATTGGACACATGAATATACATACACGTAAATGTACATAAAACTAAATATATTTTATGTATTGAACATAATAGAGATATGGAATAAAGAAATCAGATAATTATAGGTATATTACAGGATTAAATAGTATTTCTGTAGCTATTATTACTAGCTGTAGATTACGGCGCTTTAAGCACACTAAAACCGCACGACTGATAAGTGTTGCAAAATGGTAGGGCCAACTTCTCAGGCATGCTAAGGGGTTATATATTTATTACTTTCATCTTACGACTTATATACTATATAGATATATATTGATATAAAATATGTGTGTGTTTTCCATTTATCTAAATTAATTTAAGTTAACTAGTGGAATTTCCAAAAGATCGATTGAAAAAATATTTTATTATTAGTTTTCAACCGATATGAAAAAAAAAAGAGTGCCAGTTTGACTTTGTGTTCTATGTAAGTTTACTTATAACTTTTCAATTTAAATTTTATCAGGATCCGATAAAACTTTCTTTAATGGTTGTTTGCTCATAGCTGTGCTATTTCTGTACCAGTTTATAATTAATTTTTAATCAAAAAGATACATAAAGGGGTTAGTTCCATAAATAATTTACTAGTACCCAACCGAAAATTGAAGAGATGAAGTATTTTTAACTAAACCCTTTTTTTAAAAAACTAAATGAAAAATTCTCTTCGAAACAGTACAAAAAGTCGGCTAGTATGTAAATAAAGAGAATTTTACTACTAAAAGTACATTATTAATTAGCTTAACCTAAAGTAGTTACCCCATATACCTTTAGTACATATGTTGATTATTTTATTACCTATAAATCGAGTTATTTATAAAATTAATTATAACCTTTAATAAAAGTTAATATTATGAACGAAAATGAAGAGTATGAAAATAGTCTTGCCCAACGAAATGTATATAAATAAAACATCCAAGTCAGAAAAATAAAATGAAAATCTCAATGTATGTGATAAGTCTAACTCAAAAGTAAAATATTTATTAAAGACAGATATATGTCTCTGATGTTACAATAATTTTTCACTGAAATCATCCTAACGGAAGTTGCACTTTATGACATGTATTTCTCGCCTTGCTAAAATATTCTCAACGTTTTTCAGTCTTGGCAGGAGTATCGCAAGGATCGATACTTGCTCCGCTCCTATACATTATATACACACATGACATACCAACTCACCACACCACATTGACTGCTACTTACGCGGACGACACTGCAATTTTGACATCAAACGACGATCCTATACTGGCCTCACTGTCTGTAAAAATATACCTAATGCTACATCAAAATTGTTACACTCTTTGGAGGATTCGATAAAAACACAAAAATTCAAAACATGTAACGTTCACACTACGTTAAAAAACTTGCCCACCAATTTTTATCGTCAACAACCTAATTCCTCAGACCAACTCTGTACATTACCTAGGACTGACACTCGATCGAAGGATGACTTGGGGCCCACATGTCAAGATGAAAAGACAGACTCTTAACCACCGACTGAAAGTACTACACTCTCTTTTATCTAAATCTTCAAAATTAAAAATTAGACAGAAACTGAATACATACACATACCTTCTTAAGCCAATATGGACTTACGCTTCACAGATTTTTGGTTCAGCAAAAAAGACTCACATACAAAACTGCAATCATTTCAATCCAAAATTTTAAGACTGATAACGACAGCTCCTTGGTACGTAAACAACAGAACCCTACATACGGACTTACAGCAACCAACAGTTGACCAACATATACGAACACTCTATACTCGTTTTCACAGTAAACTTAACGGACACGACAATAGACTGATTAACGCATGTCAATAGCTGAAATACCAGTCAGAAGAAGGCTAAAGAGAAGCTGGATGAGAGACCTCCTCGGATAAAATAAAGCCATGGAAGGGGTGCTGCTGGGCATTTTCCTTCTTCATGCCTACCATGCCTGATCTCAATTTATACAGCACAATTGCTGATTGTCAGATAAATTTTGACAGGCGTGAATATAGATATAAAGAGGAAAAAAATGTTTAAAAAGGTCTAGTATTATTTAGGTTTAATATTTCCGTTATTTACATAAAAAATATCGTGGCGCCCAGAATCGAAAACAAAAATAAATTAGAACCATACCCTTCTCACCTGAGTGTGAGCATTCTATAAAAATAGGGTTACAGTACAGGGTACAGTTTTTTTTTTGTATTGATGTTATTTCGAAAACGGATTTCTAAAACTAATATTCTCTCAAATTATGCGTTTTCAAATATATCTACGAAAGTGAAACTATGATGGATGATATATGAAGGAATGTATCCCATCAACTCTTCATCCCTTGATATTAAATTTCTCGATAGTCCTTGATGCAGCAATTTCCGGACCGATCTCCGGCGCGTGGGACGGCTCCATTTCTTGTTAGTCTCTAATATTCCATAAGTTCTTTTTCCGTATTAATAAGATTAATATTTATTAAAAATAATGTTATGAGTAACTACAATAATAACTTATTACTTAATTAATACGGGTTTTAGGGTACACCGAGTGATGACCATGTCCATGAAATTTTGCAGAAAGGTTTGTGTGTGGTAAGTCTAGCTCAAAAAGAATAAGTTTTATTAAACTGGAATTTCATAATTTCAAATCGTATTCTCAAGGGATGTTAAAGCTATTTTTTTTATAAATGTCACTTCCTCACTTCATACCATGCAATTAGCGAATTTTACGATTTTCTCAAAAACGACCAAAACAATTTTGATTAAACATTTGGTGTAACATTTAATAGGCTTTAATATCATATAGGTTTAATTCTGATTTTTTATTGAAATAAGTATCTTTTGGAAATAATTAAAATACTTAAATAATCTTTAGGTGATGTATAATAGCAGAGCTCGATACACAATAATATGTCAAAAAAAAAAAAAAAACATTTTTTATTTAATTAAAAAAAAAATTATTTATAGCAATTTACAACTGTATTAAAGAACACAATAAGTAAATATGAGGAATAAAAAAAAAAGTCATGAAAATGTCTTGAGAAAGAACTACCCAGTGGTAGCACTTTACTAACTATTTTAAGGCAGTAGGTTCCGAGGCCATCTTCTTTTCAGTCGCCTTGGAGGGTTATCAGGGATATCTAAGGAAGATAAATTACGGACAAGTGGATTTGTATAGGCAGGGAGTTTAGAACGAAAAGAGGAGTATCTACAACGGGCTATTTCTGCATTAAATGGGATGTTAAGGTCATTATGAATGAGTTGATTTGTAACAAAATGAGGAGCATTAATTTTGCGAAGGATTTTGGATTGTAAGGATTGGATGCGGGAGGAATTAGATGGTTTCGTAGAGCCCCAAAGCACAATTCCATATGTCCAAATAGGTCTGATAATAGTGATGTAAATGAGTCTTTTGTAATATACTGGAAGTTTTGAACGTTTGTCTAGTAAGTGTTGTAGTAATCGATATCTTCGAGCAGTTTCTTGTCGTTTCAGTCTTGTGTGAGGATAAAAAAAAAACATAAAAAGGATATTTCGTGAAAAATGTTTTTTAGCACCTTTGCATAATCAAAATCTTAACTCATTTAGATGTTTTTACGGAATAAATTGATTTTATTTCTCTAAAAATCTTGATTTTCACCAGTCCAAAATGCAAAAACAAACAGCAAATCTGAAGACTGAGGAGGTAATGTTGACATGTGAGGCATGAGGAAGCATCAGTAGCTTGCAGCACCTAAATTAACAATGTCTACGTTTCAGCCTAAGTGTCAATTCTTCTTCAGGGCTATAGGACAAAAGAGATATTGCTAACAGTAAATATTACTGTTTAATTTTTAACACAACGTGTTAGTTATCTGTCAAATATAATTTAATTTGAATCTCGGGTTTATTTTTTTATTTTTATTATTATTTATTTTTTATTTTTTTGGTTTGGATTTATATGTATAATGCGTCAGTCCATATAAATATTTGGAATTAACTGTAAAGATTATTTTTAGTCTGAGCGTTAATCAGGATTATCTTCATAATAAGAAGTCACTTCATTAGAACTAATCATCGATAGAAGAATCTCACGGGTTCTACATGTCAAAACATTGAGATAATTTATCTTCGAGATTTTCATTTATTTTTCTTAGCTGGGTAATCTTGTTAAGTGACAACAGGTAAGTGGACTTGCTGACAACATTGCCAAATAATGTGACAAAGAGCCTGAGATAAATATGAGAAATTCGCCTCAAAGACGAGAGCACTAACCTCACTAATATGTCTTTATAATGTCACGACCTCTACGTGGGAGTCCAGCTTACCATCCACTATTGTCCTCAAACTGTTATCTGAGTCCATAAATCTTCAGTATTACACAATTGAATCTTCCCTTCCAAAAGATCTAGCGGAATAAGCATGTGAAATTTCGACCATGTATATCATAACAAAAAATTGCAACATTGATTTACACCTATGAGAAACCACCTATTGCAAATTTGAGCCCCTTAATCCTTTATGGGAGAGAAGTTATGGAGGGGACCCAGTTTCACCATGATTCTTCCCAAACAGTCTGTAGAGTCATAGGCTGTTTTGAAGTACACAAATAACACGTATACTGATTTATCCCCTTATTTTTTATTATTAAATTTGATTTTCTAGTATATAAACCTGAAAAAAATATAATATATATATATATATATATATATATATATATATATATATATATATATATATATATATATATATATATATAAGTCAATCCATTCGAAATTGTCCAACTTTGAATAATTTTGCCGCTCAACATGTTTTATTTTCATGAGTTTTCAGTTATTCTCTATCACTTCTTAATTAAAAAAACGTAGATAATATATGTTTCTGAAAAATATTTTTAGTGTTGCAGCCATTTTAAGTCAGCTTCGTGGCCGAAAACATGTGTTAGGAAAATCTTTATAATCTCTTTCTAATTAAGTGTGTGATTCCTTTTTAACTTTCCTTCTTAAAGCGCACAAAACGTTTTAGTTGATGTAAATATTCGTTAATTTTTTTAAACAATTTTTTGCTGTCTAAATAACGTGTTGTAAGGACCAAAAATGTAGACGTTTGTTCTAAAATACGCAAAATTACCGGAGTTAATAATTTTCAGAGAAACGTTATTTTAAATGTTAAGAGAATTTCATAACTTCAAAAACAGCTTAGTCTCAATCACCAAACTTATATCTCTTATACCTATCATGCATTTGTGTAATACGTATTAGTTTCATAATTTTTCACTCAGTCCCTTTTGAGATATGTCCGTGCAAACTTTGCGAAAAACGAATATTTGCCGTTATTGAAAACTCAGGTATTAAAAAGGGCTATGTTCTCAAGATTGAAATTGGGACAGGAAGTAGGACCATGACTAAGCTATATAAGAAAAAAAAATCTAAGGTTTATATACTTTTAACCCATTAAAAGTCTCGTTTCTGAGAATTTTTTAGGTTATGAGTTGTAGGAACAAAAAATATAAAACATACCGGAACGGAAATACACATTTTAGGGTCCCCTGAGTCCAAATAACCAAGTCCCGCAAAAAGTTCTGTGTGTGTGGCAACTCCCGGAGAGAAACGGTAAGTCCTATGAAACTGAAATTTCATATTTAAGACAACTATACGCCCGGGACGTGACAAAACTTTTTTCATCAAAATGAGCTTACCAGAAGAGGCACTTTATATCATGCATTTTGGATCTTTTTTCGATTTTCTCAAAAACGGTCCGAGGATTTTGATTAAACTCGCTATATGGATATAAAATTTAATGGACTTTAATATCATTTAGGTTTTATGCTTATTAAAATCAGGTCTGACAGGGTTTAAATGCTGATTTTTTAATTTTCTTCCCCTAAAGTATCTAATTTTGTAGATTCAATAAAAATAACTATATTATCTCGTTAACGCTGATGATAAACATGTAAATATATAAATTGAATAAATTCGATACCCAACTAAAGGAGAAAACGAAAAAAATATTTTTTTTTGCATTTTTTCGTTTTTGAACATAAGAGCAGTAATATACATGTATGATATACCGTTGGAAAGCTAAAGATTTTAGAAAAAATAATATCTCATACACACGCTTTTAAAAGTTAATAAAGAGTGATGAAATGAACATAAAACTAACTAACACATGTTTCTATAGAAATTCAATTTAATTAATTCCTTAATAGTTTCACGTATTTTTATCACTAACTGTTTTTGAAAATTCTTTTATTGATTTTAAAAATGGAGGTAAGTGAAAGTCGCGTGTTGCCCGTACCAGATTTTTTTTCTCTATGTTCAAAAATAACTGAGTTATGGGCCTATTTATAGGTATAATTTTGACTTTTTTCTTCTCTTTTTTTTTTTTACAATTATTCGCGATTTTTGGTTAAAAAACACTAATAAATTTTGTTCCTGTCTTCGAAAATAACTAAGTTATTGAATTAAATCACTTTTAATCGGCTACCAATTTAAAAAAAAAAAAAAACCAGTTGATGTCAACGTCTGGGTGTTAAGATCATCGTTTCATGCATACCCTAGTGTTGACAGTAGTTTCGGAGAAATGCCACAGACGACGGACAAACGGACTTTTTATTCGTTATTTTGGTTCTATGTATCATGAAACGTAAGCCTTCAATGTTTTTCTATTTTTTTTACAGAACACAGCCAAAAGACACACCCATATCAAAACAATGTCAAATTGAAGGTCGAACGGAGCTTTAGACGGACGAGGAATTGAATTTCTTTGTCCTCGAAATGAATAAAATTCTTCCCTTTGTTTTATCTCCCTCTTTGTACAATATCATCAAGAATTAAATAAAATATTTAAATTTTAGCGTTTCATATTAAAATTTAGTCCAGTAAACCTATATAATATGGTTTATTCATTTATTGAAATTCACAACTGCATTGCAGAGAAGTTCTTCATTTAATTAGAATACAGAACGTACAAATTAAGTTTCATAATACTCAACATATTAATGCAATATAGAATACTTTATGATTACAGCAAGTAATATATACAAAGAGTACGATTATGATAATATCTTGTAGAGAAAATTATTGGTAGCAGATCATGTTTTTTTTTAAGCTAACAAATGTTGTTGTTTTTTTTCTTCATCCTTTCACGGTTATAGAGAACCTATATATTCTTTATAAGAAATAAGTGAGTTTGTATGAGAAGGGTGTTTGGTATTTTTTTTATTTTTTTTTTATTAGTAATATTGCTTTATTGAGAAGTAATACAATCTGCCACTATCTTGGGCAATAAGTATTAGAGATAAAAGAAGTCATTCATTCCATATTTACAAAGTAAAACAAATAAAAAGTAAAATGCCTCAATAACAAGAGAAGAAAAAAAAAATAAAATAAATGAAAAAAAAAATTACAATCTTGGCCACATTCATACCTATATGCAATATTTACATACTGCCCCTGGGAACTCCGAATCGAACCTCTGCATCCAGAAATGGATGCCGAGGCACAATGTCAGGAGATCCCAGCGCCTCTCAGTCAGCCGCTTCACCAATCTAGTCAGTGGAGACTGAGTGAGGGCGCTAGAGCCACACACTCTCAGGCATGAGTGGAGAAGTTGGCCATTGCCAGCACTCCAGTTGCGTATTTATAAGAGATCTCTCGGCCATTGCCGCCTCAACCTACGAGGAGGGTTGTAAGGATGGTTGGTACTAGATAGGGATTGTGCCAGGGGATTAGGAAGATGAGCAAGTTTCTGGTGGAAAGTTGAGATTTTGGATGGGATGTGTTTGGTATTAAAGAAAGTTTATTTTTTCCAAGTTGTCGACAACTAATGGGATACTGAGGTCTTGATAGATGATTGTATCGATGTGAAATTAAAAGGATTTTATTTAGAGTTTGTCTGGAGATGTGTATGTAGTGGTCAAGCTCGAAAAAAAATTATAACATTAAAATTGCATGTATCCTCACGCAACTAAAACAAAAAGAAACCGCTCACTGTTTTCGACTACTTCAACACTTACTAGAAAATGACCAAACCTTCCTCTTAACTAAACAATGCCTAACCCATTATAAGATCCATCCTTTATACAGCTGATATCCCAACCCATCCCAACACCTTCCTTTCTACCTATGCTGATGACAATTGTGTGTTATCAGTCAATAACGATTTTACTATTGCCTCTCTTCAATTCCACATCAGAGAGCTTGAGATATGGTGTCATAATAGGAGAATAAAAATCAATTCCATCAAATCCCACCAAATTACCTTTATCCTTCGTCATAAACCTTTGACGTCCTGCCCTACAGTGTCCTTTAATCATATTCCGCTGGTTCCGGTTGAACAGATCCGATTCCTAGGACTTCTACATGACAAACGTCTTACATGGAATCCGCACACATGACTGAAACGATAGAGAAACTGCCCGTCGCTTTTACTTACTACAACACCTACTGGACAGACGCTCTAACCTTCCACTTATCTAAAAAAGGCTCATATATATCACCATCATAAAAGACCCATCTGGAATTACGGAATTGAGCTATGGGGCTCTACCAAACCATCAAATTTTTCTCGTATCCAACTTTACAATCCAAAATCCTTCGTAAAATCCTAAACACTCCTTACTTTGTCACGAATAAACTCATTCACAAAGCCCTTAATGATCCCTATGTTACTGTTTTGGCCCGAACCAGGTATGGACCTTCCATCAAAAACTCCATCCCCTCTCTAACCCACTAGTTTCTATCCTAGTATCCTGTTCTATCCCTGATGACCCTCCGAGGCGTCTGAAAAGAAGATGGCCTCGAGACCTTCTTGCTTAGATTGACTACTTTGTGCTGCCTGTGGGCAGTTTTTCTTTATGTACTTATTCATCTAGGTAGCTTCTCTAGATGTCTTGTTCATGTATATTTTCTTTTAGCCTATTTACTAAATGTATTGTACAATAAAGTTGTAAATATCAATAAGTAATTTAAAAAAAAACAAGTACCACTACAAACCATGAAGAATTTTGGGCTCAGTACATGTAGAGGTTCGTACTGTTTCTAGGCCAACGGTCGTGCAATGAAATGATTTGGCCGAGATCACGCTCAAACGCCAGGTTATTTCCCCATTTTTGGGTACTTACTTGATTGAGGCTGAGTATGATCGCCCCCCGGCTGAAATAACAGAATAAATTATATTCCGCCACAGCCGGGATTCGAACCCAGAACCCGGAGCTAGCGGACAATGCTCTACCCACTAGACCACTCCGCTCCCATGGCAATTTAAAAAAAAAAAAAAAAAAAAAAAACATTGTTTAAAAGTTCTTAACTTTATTTCAACAATGGAGGATATAAAAATGTGTTGCGGTCACCATATTTCTGAAAAATCGTTCTTAATGGATATAATATAAATTATTTTTAAACGAACTTGTGATTAAACTACTTAACATTCGGAGAGCTTTGAAAATTAGGAGTTATTAAAAACTCCTGCTATAAAACAATAGACTCTCTGAAATCCAAAAGCAGGCCAAGTCTCAAGCCTTGAAGGAACAAGGCCTTGAAAAGGTTTTAATAAAGGGAACATTCGGTCCGGGACGCACCTCTTGTAATCAAGAAGCACAAAGGGCATCTACTAATTAGCATCAATGCCAAAAAATTGTTGTTTTAGGTAAGAGAAACAAAAAAAAAAAAAAAAAGGTTGGCGTTTGAAAGAAAAAACTTAATAATTTTATAAATTGGAATATGTTATACTATTGGGTTGTTTCACATAAAATGTCTGTTTTTATAGATTCTGAAATACATAAAGGATTTTGCAGGTCTCTGTTGTTTTTTTTTAAATGTTTACATATTTAAAGTAAACAGTTACTAATCCTCTACCTTTGTATTATAAACATTAGCTTCCCAATCTATTACCCACTTTTTAGTATACCTCCAAATATGAACATGGAAACACGCGATTTTCGAGTAATATTATTGTACCAGTTTAAACTCGGCCACTCAGCAGCTGAAGCTGCTAGAAATATTTGCAAGGAGTTTTGGGAAGGAAGTGTTAATGAACGGACCATTCGCCGTTGGTTTGCTAAGTTTTCAGCTGGGAATACCAACTTGGAAAACTTGCCCCGAGAAAGACCTCCGTCCGTAATAGACAACGATGTCCTCAAACATACAGTAGAATGAAACCCATACCAAACAGTTAACATGGGTACCTCATGATCTCACTGTTTAAAAACATACCGTGAAAGAACTGGGCTACGAAGTTCTTTCGCACCCACCATATTCTCCCGACTTGTCTCCAACAGATTACCACCTGTTCAGGAATTTAGACAACTTCGCCAAAGGAAAACTTTTTGAAAATGATGATCAAGTGAAAAGTGCGTTTTCAGATTTTGTTTCACTTCAAAGCTCAGAGTTTTTCAGTTCGGGGATAAAAAAGTTGGTGTCACGTTGAGAAAAATGTGTAGAAACAGAAGGTAAATACTTCAAATAAAATTATCTTTTTTCATATCGCATTTTTAATAAAAATCCTTTACCTTGAAAAAGGACGTTTCATGTGACACAACCCAATAGTTTGATTTATTCTTACAGCTAAAATTAGAAATAATGTTGTCCCTCAACGTTTCTTCGTAATATTCCATTTTCTAGCGACTCGACTCGACTAGCGACGAAGTTTTTCTGTTAAAAGCAATGCTTGGAAATAGCTGCATGCCATAAATTAGTGACGGGTGTAATACTGATTTATAAATTAGCCCTTTGGGAAAAAGACTTACAGAAGATAGTAAATGACATAGTTTAGTTATATTTTCTAACCATTTTTTTTTTTTTGATTGATACAGACAAAAATAAATACAAATACAATAACATTAAGGAAAATTATTTAAGCAGCTTATCGTTTGTTCTCTTGTTGTTAAGAAAAATATAGTTTCCTTCTGTTATTAAACATTCAAAATCGTCTTTCAATAAATATTGACCTATCCTACAGCTAGTTAAATATAAACAACCAGGAAAACTCTTTCATAAAACTTCTTTTTCTTGTTACTTCTTTACAAGCACGGAGGTTGTTAAAAACCTTTCATATTACACGGATAAAAAAGATTTATACGTTTCCTATCGGATCGAAAGAGAACATTTGCTGATGGCAAACACAAGCTCCGTTCCGAAATCCCTCGGCTTAAGAAGAGTTGGGAGCGGGTTGCGGGGGATTATTCCAGTTGGGATATAAATTATTGTTATATACGAGATATTGTAAAGTACTAACGCCAAATATTTATCCTCTACTTTTTATACCAAAAAAAAAAAAAAAAAAAACCTCTTGCACAATTCTATTTGCTTTATGACTCACATTTTTAATTTGTATTGGGGATTAATTCCTGAACAAGTCGTTTTGTTTCAAATTTAAAAAGTCTCTTCTATGTTATTTAGAAAAAAATCTAGTGCAGGCAACACACGACTTTTACTTACCTCCATTTTTAAAATCAATGAAAGAATTTTCAAATACAGTTAGAGATAAAAATACTTGAAACTATTAAAGAATTAATTAAATTGAATTTCTATAGAAACATGTGTTTTATTAAATAATCTATTATATTTTTATCTAAAATAATCAGTTAGTTTTATCGGCTTTTCATCACTCTATTAGCTTTTAAAAGCTTGTGTTTGAGATAATATATTTTCTAAAATTTTTAGCTTTCAAACGGTATATCATACATGTATATTACTGTTCTTATGTTCAAAAACGAAAAATTGCATTAAAAAAGTATTTTTCTGTTTTCTCCTTTAGTTGGGTATCGAATTTATTCAATTTATATATTTACCTGTTTTATCAGTGGTAACAAGATACTATAGTTATTTTTACAAAATCAACTAAATTAAAGGTACTTTAGAGAAAGAAAATTTTAAGTATCGGCATTTAAGCCCTGTCATACCATTTTTATCCAAATGAAACCTACATGATATTAAAGCCCATTTAATTTTACATCGATATAGCGAGTTTAATCAAAATCGTCAGAACCGTTTTTGAGAAAATCGAAAAAAGGTGCAAAATGCATGGTATAAAGTGCCTCTTCTGGTAAGCTCATCTTGATGAAAAAAGTTTTGTCACGTCTCGGGCATATATTTGACTTAAATATGAAATTTCAGTTTCATAGGACTTTTCGTTTCTGTCCGGGAGTTAACACACCCACACACACACACACACACACACACACACACACACACACACATAGACCTTTTTGCGAGACTTGGTTATAGGGACTCAGGGGACCCTAAAATTTGTATTTCCGTTGAGAACTTTTATTTTTTTTTTTATTCATATATATTACAATTTGTCATAATAGACAATAATAATAGTGCTACAGGATCTCATTCATACAATATTTACAATATAAACAAAAAGAAAGTCAAATTACATAAAATAAAATCAAAATAAATAAACGTATACAATAACAAAATTTATAGACAGAATAAATACAAATAATTGAAGTTAACAAATAAATAAACGAAACATGTCACATTCATACCTATGTACAATATTTACAATCAGCTCGGGAACCCCGGACGGGGCTTGTCCCCCCACTTCTGGTGTAAAGTAATAATTTGTTGTCAACTGTAAGCTTAGATTTTTTGTTTAGTAGTTTGTATAACCGGCCGAATCGTCTGTTGAGTTCTTTTCGTTTAAGTCTTGTATGTGGGTTCCACGTCAATCTTTTGTCTAGTAGTAAGCCAAGATACCGGACTGTGTCTGAGGAAGGAAGTGGTATGGAATTGAAATGAACCATTGGACTGGATTTGCGTCGAAGGGTGAAGGTGACGTGGGTGCATTTGCTTTCATTAACCTTAATACGCCAAGCATTACACCAGTCCTCGATAAGACAAAGGTGTCTTTGCAGGGTTAAGGATGCTATTTCAGGATCGGAATTGGATGATAGGTTGGCGGTGTCATCTGCAAATGTTGCCAGAAAGGTGTCAGGATGATTAGGAATATCAGCAGTGTAAAAGATGTAGAGGACGGGTCCCAAGACGCTACCTTGAGGAGCACCGGCCTCAATGGGATAAAGTTCGAAAATTCTACACCACAGCGAACTCGGAAGGAGCGGTTTGAGAGATAGGATCGGAGAATGAGGTATAGAGACTGGGGTAAATGCGTTTTAAGCTTGAAGAGTAATCCATGTGTGACAATAACTTCTGGTATGACCATATGCCTGACAATTGTGGCACTGAACTATTTCTTTCTTAGTGTAAAGTTTTTCAACTCTTACACTAGTATAGTATAATCTATTGAGGTCATACATTTTTTCAACTCCTGATGGTTCCAAGTCCACAAAAAATAGAGGCAGTGGAATTTTATCTTTAGGACGTTGGTGACTTGTCGCACTTTATAGCCTATCTCCGTCAGTTCTTCTTGGATAGCTGCTGCTGGTTTCAAAGGGTGTAGGTTTCTAATTACAACCCTTAAAGCTCTCTCCTGGCGTAACTGATATGTATGAAAATCAGCTTTGGTCTCTGTCAGATATTTTACTATCTTCTGTAGGTTTCGGCTGTAGTCGGGGATATTTTAGTATCACTGGTTCTACTTATACAATAATAACTGTTTGGATCGGTTATTTTGTTTAAATGCGCACACAGTAGTTGAAAGTTTTTAATATTTTTAACAAATATTGGTGGAGGTTGTGGTTCTTTTGGTATAGGAGAAGATTCCATTGTTTCTTTTTCAATTTGAAGTATCTGAAATGGGTTCGGTGTAAAAAACGGCGATTCTTCAGTTAATCCTTGTGATGATGTGCTAGGCTGTGGTTCAGATCCTAAAGAGGTAGCTGAAGCAGTCGCTGGTGGAATCATTTTTTTATTATTATCACGGCGAGGTCTCTGTTTTGTGGAAGACGAGTTTGAACCTGCAGATCTAGATCTTTTACTAGTAACTTTTGAGGACATCACTTGATAAAAATATCGCATTGATTAAAAAAAATAAATAAATAAATAGGAATAAATATATAATGGAATAAGAATAAGAAGGAAAAATAAAAATAAAAGAAAGATAAAGAAAATAATAGCAAGCCCGAGCTTGCCGAGCTAGCGGCAATCAGCTGATCAGTGACCCTCCTTTCACTTTTTCGTGATTGTACAAAGTAAATTATAACTTTGCTAACTGAAATTTCTCCAATATTCACTGCTGTAGTATTCCTGAGGTCTAGTAATGTTCTCCAGACTGAATTCAAGCGAATTCCTACTGAAAAAAGCAAAAATCTGAGAGACGAAGTAATGTGTGACTGTTATCATCGAGCGCATCAGCTGATCTTTTTTTTTGCCGTTGAGAACTGGAATTCGAAAATTTTCACGATCGCAATACTTTCCCTTATTATATATAGTAAGTGAAAGTAAAAAATACAAGAAACTCTTACTTACCTAAAGAAAACCTGGACAGGAGCAATTACACGGAATTTCGTAAGAAGAGTTGAGGCGATATAATGGAAAATGTGATTAATGAGAACTAAGATGGAATTGGCTCTGAAATTAGTTCGAGCAGTAGAGAATAATGGCATGAGCAGTTACCTTTAATCTTTTAGCCAACGATAAAAAAACTAAAAATAACAAAAATTCTACAAAAAAAAAAACATCAATCAAGAAGTTTAGAAAAGTTATAAAATATTATGAAGTAATAAGATTTAAATGGGACACGTCCCGTTAGAATATTACAGAGGTTAGTAAAAAAGGTCTTTAGTGCCTTAGAGCAATAGTAAAAAACTTAAAGTGCTAAAGTAAATGATAAATAAAAAATACAGATGATGTTGAAGAACAAAGTGATGAATATAGCAAATTAACTTCTAGTACTAATGATTGAAAAGTTTACCCTTCGTCGTAAACCTAATCCTGTCCTACTGTTTTCGCTTGTTCCAGTGGAACAGATCCGCTACCTAGGTCTTCTACTTGACCAACGACTAACATGGAATCCACACACAAGACTGAAATGACAAGAAACTGCCCCTCACTTTCGCTTACTACAACACTTACTGGACAGACGCTCCAACCTTCCACTTATCTACAAAAGGCTCATCTATATCACCATCATAAGGCCTATCTGGACTTACGAAGTTAAGCTTTGGGACTCTCCATCAAATTCTTCCCGTATTCAATCCTTACAATCCAAAATCCTTCGAAAAATCCTCAATGCTCCTTACTTTGTCACAAATAAACTCATCCATAAAGACCTTAATGTTGCTGATTTGGCCCGTTCGAGGTATCATTCGTTCCATGACAAACTCCACTCCCACATTAACCCACTAGTTTTAATCCTTGCTTCCTCTTCAATGCCTGACAATCCTCAGAGGTGCCTGAAAAGAAGATGGTCTCGAGACCTTCTAGATGAGTTACCTGGTGGAGTGATGCCAATGGGCATTTTATCTTCATGTATTTTACCATTAACACATATTTACTTGTTGTATTACAAAATACAGTTGTAAATTTCAATACAAATATTTAAACAAAAAATTATTGAAAAGAAAAAGTATATACCTAATTTGAATTATTTATTATATTAATTAATTATATTAATTATTTATTATTATTTAGTGTATTATTATCATTTGTTATATTGGTTCATTATTTATTTTAATTAATATTATTATTTAATATTTCAACTAAAGCCATAATTGTCTGTTTTTCAAAAACGTGTATCTTATAGTGAGTGTATCTGGCACTGATGACCAAGATGTTTTGTGCCAATAAATAAAACAAAAACCAAAACCCTAATTTGAATGATAATTAAAAAAAAATAAACTATACAATTACCTGTTATTTCGTTATAAATATTGTTATTTATGGGGTTTTTATATTTATATTTATTTATGGGGTATGGAGACCCTTGGGGCACACTCATCCTCTATAAAGTGGGTATCTAAAATTGGGGAAAAGCCTGGCGGTCGAGCGTGATTTAGGCCCAATTACTTTCTCGCACGGTCGTTTTCAGTGAAACAGTACGAATCTCTATATGTACTGAACCCCGAGACCTTCGTGGGTTGTAGAGGTAAAGATTTTTTATAATTTTTTTTTCCTTCATCTTCATTTAAAGGGCAATAGAATGAAATGTATGTTTCTTGTTAATTTTTTATAAGAAAGAAACTCTTAATATAATGAGATAATCTTCTTAATAAAATAATTCTGGGAAATCGGTTTTTCTTATTCACAGCTTAGGCGTAGGGTGGAATGGTAGTTTGGAGTGTAAGTAGGTATATCTAGTTCGGGCTAAGTTTGCAACTAATTGGAAGTTCGAGTATTTATGGATAGTTTTATTGGTGACAAAGTATGGAGCATTTAGGATCTATAGGATGTTTTAGGATTGCGATAATTGGATGCGGGAGAGATTTGTTGGCTTGGTGGATCCCTATAATCTAATTCTATTGGTTGAGTCACATGAAATGTCCGTTTTGAAGGTAAAGGATTTTTATTAAAAATACGATATGAAAACAAGATAATTTTATTTGAAGTATTTACCTTCTTTTTCTACACAATTTTCCCAACGTGACACCAACTTTTTTATCCCTGAACTGAAAAACTCTGAGCTTTGAAGTGAAACAAAATCTGAAAACGCACTTTTCACTTGATCATCATTTTCAAAAAGTTTTTCTTTGACGAAGTTGTCTAAATTCCTGAACAGGTAGTAATCTGTTGGAGACAAGTCAGGAGAATATGGTGGGTGCGAAAGAACTTCGTAGCCCAGTTCTTCCAATTTTTGCACGGTATGTTTTGAAACATGCCGCTCAGTGAGATCATGAGGTACCCATGTATCGAGCTTTTTTACTTTCCCAATACACTTTAAATGTCTGGAAACGGTAGATGCACTTGCATTTAGTTGTGCTGAGAGTCCTTTAACTGTTTGGTAGGGGTTTCCTTTTACTGTATGTTTGAGGACATCGTTGTCTATTACGGACGGAGGTTTTCCAAGTCGATATCCCCAGCTGAAAACTTAGCAAACCAACGACGAATGGTCCGTTCATTAACACTCCCTTCCCCAAAGGCCTTTCAAATATTTCTAGCGGCCTCAGCTGCTGAATGGCCGAGTTTAAACTCGTACAAAAATATTGCTCGAAAATCGCGTGCTTCCATGTTCATATTCGGAGGTATACTAAAAAGTGGGTAATTGATTGGGAAGCTAATGTTTATAATACAAAGGTAGAGGATTAGTAACTGTTTACTTAAAATATGTAAACATTCGGAAGAAAACAACAGAGACCAGCAAAATCCTTTATGTATTTCAGAAACTATAAAAACGGACATTTCATGTGAAGCAACCCAATATATGTTTAAGTAAAAGATTAACCAATTTTGTTGGTTTCCTGATACAAAATAATGAAAATAATTAATTACAGCAGATATCTCTTTGAGAAGTGTGTGGCGTCAATACATGTGGTTGCCAAAGAGACATAACCTTCATGTGTTTTGTGTTACAAAAGAATACCTTTTGTGTTTGAAATAATGTTACATGTGGCGTGTGTTTTAATAAAGATATTCGTCAGTGGTCCAAAGAATGTACCAGATGTCAACTTACTAAAACTGATAGGCATACTCGTAGTCCACTTGGTCAATTTCCCCACACAGGAAAGAGATTTGATCAAGTTCACATCGACATCAACGGACCCTTTCCGGTTTCACAGGGTCAACGATATTGTCTCACATTAATCGACCACCTTAGTTCATACCGCTGAAACTATTACTAAAGTTTTTGTTCGGGACTGGATTGCACGATATGGTGTATAACCTACCAGCGTTACTACTGACCGAGGACGGCAGTTTGAATCGGACCTATTTCGAGAACTGAATCACCTACTGGGCACAAAGCACTTCAGAACCACAGCCTATCACCCGCAATCGAACTGCAAAATCGAGAGGTGGCACCGTTCCTTAAAGAGAGCTCTCAGATGTCATAATTCTGTAAATTGGGTTGCCACGTTACCGATTGTGTTATTAGGGTTAATGACTGTGGTTCCCGAATACCGATATGCTGCAACCGAGCTTCTCTATGGCGAGAACATTCGCCTTCCTGGAGAATTTCTAGAATCCACCAATAAAATCAGTCGCGATAAATCGTCATTTATCAAGGATCTAAGGTCAACACTTCAACAGTATAAACCAAAATTTGTCCTACGTCAAGATTCTCGTAAAGGTTTATATTTTAAGTAACTTATAACTTAAGTAAGAAAACATATGCCTTTGTTAAATCGTAAGTAAGATTAGGGCTGGGAGGTTGCCGTGATATTATGAGATTGCTTCTAATTAGTTCACCGAGCGAGGGACCTCACCTGTTAAATACCTGGCATAACTTACTTGCTCCCTTTGGCTCTGCAATATTGTATATACAATATTATATAGGCTTTATCATATATATATCTTAATTTAATTACTAGTTCAATGATACAGTCAGGTATATATATAAATAAGCAGTATAATGATTGTATCTTCAGACCATTTGAGATTGTGTCAAAAAATAACGTACCACCTCAGGACTGGCCCGAAGTTATCAAGGATATTTTTTAATATTTAATACAAATAATCATAATTACTGTACTATATATATCAACGATACATATATATTGTTTATTTTTATTTTTATATAGAAATAAGGTGTAGATACTTTAAGATGAAGGTCAATTTATATGAATAAAATTTGTAGGCCGATATTTAACTTCACCATTCTTTTATTACGGGGAGCCAGTGGCTGAGTGGCTAGCGAGCTAGTCTCCCACGCCAGAGTTGTGAGCTCGAATCCCAGTCCCAGCATGACTTTTATAAGAATATAATTAAATGAGGACTCACTCACAGCCTCACCCCCGGGTAGTGAGACTCGTCAGCCTACTGGTGGCAACTCGCAAAAATAGGTACTCCTTACACCTATGATGACCCTACCCTAAACATTTCATCGAGGAACGTGATTATATTCTCCTAGGGGTCTATATCACACGGCCAAGGGTCTACACGGCCTGTCGCGCCAGAGAAAAAAAAAATCTTTTATTAAATATTTATGCACAACGTTTCGTCTAAAATGCCATCTTCAGGGACAAAGGAACAATTTTTTCTGCAAATACAAAATACCGTCCAATTGAAAATAAACAATCTCACAGTTTTATCATGAAAATTATATAACTATAACAAATGTATAATAAAATAAATAAACTTCATGCAGTAAAAATGTTAACAATCTATTTTGTGATGGTGAAGTAGAGATTATTTTAACATATTGACAGGATAATTCGTATATAGGCGCTATGTATGAATTATAGTACATTATTATATGACCTATTATGATATAATATGGAAATATATTTAAGTAGAATTTTTAATAAAGTTTTTTTATAAACAGATTGTAAATACGTATTGTAGGTGATAAATGAATTCTAAATTATTGATAATATTTGTTATTGTTTGTATGGTTGCTTATAATATTGAATTGTATTTTAGATGATTTTTAATGATCTGAAGATGAGGCATAGAAAGTACCTCGAAACGTTACGGTGCTATAATCATAGTTTATATATGTTATAATAAATAAAAAGAAGAGATTGTTCCAAATAATACATGCATAATGAAAAATAAAATAAATCAATTGATAAAGAAATGTGAATAATATGATTTTTTCAGCAATTCTAAGAACATCGTTTCATACACTTTCAGTTACGAACAATAATACGTTCAATATGCATACATTGAAGTGATAATAAGAGAGACAGAATATAATTCCGTGGAGCTTTTTTTGGCTTTCATTACACCTCATGTAGGGAGGTAAATCTATTTCAGGCTATGTCTACAATATTGAAGATCCATTTTTTGTTCGGCGAAAAGAGGTAAATATTTTATAGAGAATAAAATATAGGGTTGTCGAAGCTAATGGAGAGTGACGGAAAGCTCATATATTTTTATTTAATGTTTGTATATACTAGTACGTTTTAGAGCTCCACCAGAGAGAGAAAATATTTTATTTATAAAACAGTGCTGTCTAAATGCATAAGGTTGCTTAATAAACAGCAAAATACATTTCTTCAGAAATATCTGTATATATAACATTATTGTAATATATTACCAATTACACCCGCACCCAAGATATACGGGACAGCCAAAAAGATTCACATATAAAAGATTCCAATTATACAATCTAAAACATTCAGAACCATAACAAATTCCTTCTGACATACCAACAGTCAACGAACAGATTCGGACCTTCTACAAAGGTTTTCACAAAAACTTACACGGACACACTAATACAAAACATGGTTACTGCTAACATGCCGGACAATCCTAAAAGAAGACTAAAAAGAAGTTAGTGAGGGACCTTCTGATCTAAATAAGGTTATATGAAGCACGGCAGGAAGAGGTACCGCTGGGCCATTCTCTCCATCACACATATCACGACAGACTCTCACAACCTTTCTCGAATTCCTTATTTATAAAAATCTTGTGTCATTTATTTTAAGAAATTTGCTAAAAATAAATGTTTAAAAATCTAGTGTGCGCTACACACCACTTTCACTTGCCTCTGCTGTGATGGAATAAGGAATAATTCACTTATGGAATAAGGTTATTTATTTTATTTAATTTAATAACAAGTAATATTCAAATGCCTTTTGCATATATTGTAAATTTGATCATCGTGAGTAAACCTCCTCTTCAGGGAGATAAGGTCAAGGAATTATGTACGCTGAGTTTATGTAAAAACATGCGTTTTATTAAAAAATCTATTATATTTTTATCTTTAACAATCAGTTACGTTCATCGACCTTTCATCACTCTCCACTTTCTTATTTAATTGTGTTTATAAGGAATTATTTTTACTAAGATTTTTAGCTTTCCAGCGAATATAATATACCGTTCACTATAAATGTGTTCAACTTGTATATTAAGCCGTTTTTTATCAATGCTAAAGAAATTATACGGTTAAATGAAGAAAATAGATACTTTAAAGGGGGGGGGGGAATCTACATGATATTAAGGCTTATATTATATTTTATATAGATATAGCGAGTTATTAGAATCGGTCATAATTACTCGGAGAGATTTGAGGTGCGATCGGGTTTGAAACAGGGTGACTCCCTTTCACCTGTGTTATTTAATATAGCTTTAGAATATGTCATAGAAAAGGTGATGTGTACCGAGAAAGGCTTAAATATGGGTGACAAGATTCCGGTTTTGGGGTATGCCGATGATCTGGTACTGCTAGGTGAAGACACGGAAACCATACAACTAAATACAAGTGTGTTAATAAAAACCGGTAAAGAAATAGGACTCGAATTAAATACCGATAAAACGAAGTATATGATTAGTAGCAGAAACGGTGTCGATCTTGGTGATATTGATGTATCAGGTCATACTTTTGAACACGTAGAGAAATTCAAGTATTTAGGTTCAATTATAACTAGAAAAAATGAAATCCAGGAAGAAATAAAGTCCCGGTTAAAGGTGGGAAATGCGTGTTATTATTCAGTTGCTAAGTTACTTAGTTCGCGGCTTCTATCTAAAAACTTAAAGATTAGGATTTATAAAACTATTATTCTTCCAACGGTTCTTTACGGATGTGAAACGTGGCCGCTTACTTTAAAGGATGAAAAACGGCTTAAGGTTTTCGAAAATAAGGTATTGCGTAAAATATTTGGTCCAAAGAGAGATGAGGCCACTGGGGAGTTTAGAAGGTTGCATAACGCGGAATTGCGGAACTTGCATCCTGTGAATATAATTGAGCGGATTGCATCGCGGAGACTCAAATGGGCGAGTAAAGTTGTTGGGCTCGATGACGAGCGGATTCCGAGAAAGTTGGTATTTGCTGATCCGACTGGTAGGCGTCCGAAAGGTAGGCCGAAGCGGAGATGGGAGGATTGCGTTAAGGCTGATCTCGGGAGCTTGGGCTTGAATGGTGAACATTGGACGAGTCTGTGTAGGCGGCATTTGGTGGTATCGGCATCGAACCTTCGGGTTCGCTAAGCCTATTATTATTATTATTATAGCGAGTTAAATCAAAATTGTTATATCCGTTTTTAAGAAAATGGTAAAAAGGTGAAAAATTCCTAGGCTCTTCTGGTTCGCCGATTTTGATGAAAAAGTTGCTGTAACATTTCGGGCTTATAGTTCTATTAAATATGAAATTTCAGTTACGTACAACCTTTCAATTTCCCACAGCCCTTTTTGCAGAACTTGATCAGTTAGACTGAAAGAACCCTAAAAGCTGGATTTCTCGTAAAACTCCAATTTCACGATCTTAATGCTTTTCCATACTACATATTTCATATATAGATAAGTCGAAGTAAAAATGAAAAAATATGTATTGAAATTTAATAAAACTTTTATTGAAATTAGGTAGAAAATTATGTAATGCGTACACTAAATTAGATTTTTTTCCTCTTTGATAATGGTAGCCTACTTCAAAGAGTGAGAACTATAGCTTGATAAGGACTTTGCCAACTTCGCCTTAAACTTTGCACTTAAATGCAGGACCTCTTTGCCAGATTGAGGTAGTTTGGAGGTTGATGACCTTTTATGTTCTTTCGGCTCCTCCAGCTTTGGCCGACTAACCTTTCTTAGAGTATCTTCCTGGAAATAACAGCGACCGAAATACCCCCTTCCTTTTTCATTATAGCCCATCCCTCCAAGTTTTTTAATTTAAAGTTCTCCTTTTATCGTTAAGACTCTGCTAAAAATAAAATCGCAACAACCGCTTCTGACTTTTATCAAGATTATATAAAATATATTTTATTATACATAA
Organism: Piezodorus guildinii; assembly: GCA_023052935.1. Classification (NCBI taxonomy): domain Eukaryota; kingdom Metazoa; phylum Arthropoda; class Insecta; order Hemiptera; family Pentatomidae; genus Piezodorus; species Piezodorus guildinii. The sequence continues at coordinate 166,019,856 of CM041294.1, read as the reverse complement.
TATATTTATTTGAAATTTAAAACCGTATTACTATAATATAGCCAGGAAATATTTACAAGTAGGAATACAAATTGAGACGTTGATTTCAAAAACTTTTTTTTTTCATTTTATTTATTGTTATTTACTACTGTATTATTGGGTTGATGCAAAATTAATGCAGGTTTTTAGTAGGTATTGTAAATACGCCATATCTTTACTTTAACCATATATATTTAATCAAAATAATTTCCATCTGAATCAATGCACTTTTGCCAACGTTCAACAAGCTTTCTTATTCCACCAGAAAAAAAATCCGAATCCCTGGACTCAATGAAATCACGAAAAGAATTTTCAATGTCGTCCTGGTTTTGAAAATTTTTCTCCCTCAAAAAGTTGTCCAGATGCCTGAAAAAGTGGAAGTCTGTAGGAGAGAGGTCAGGTGAATAAGGCGGATGTTGGAGAACTTCGTAGCCCAACTCGTGCAGTCGTCGAAGCGTTGGTTGTGCAACGTGTGGTCTGGCGTTATCGTGGAGCAGGATCGGCCCCTTCCGATTCATCAATGCTGGGCAAAGACGTTGCAATTTTTGAGTTCCGAGTTCCGCCGCCATTTCTCGTGTGGTTTTGGTTGGGTCTTCTTCCACTTTTGACCTCAGCAAGATGACGGCCCCGACCTTCCTTGTCTTCGAGGTCGAAATCTCCTCTGCGAAACTTCTGGAACCAACGCTGCACCGTGCACTCATTAATAGCCCCCTGACCCCACACTTCATTAATATTACGAGCCGTTTGCGCAGCGCTGCGCCCTAATTTAAATTCGTAAAAATAAATTTGACGAAAATCGCACTTTGACATTTTCGATTCAAGACCTTTGAACACACTGAACAAAACGATTTTACTAAACAAATTCATGGTGAAAGAGAGGGTATTAGATAAGGTTTGTTTTGGTATAATAATGATCAATGTTAGGATTAGCTTTGTTTACACAATTGGAATTAAGATATTGCAATAGAGGACACCTGCATTAATTTTGTATTAACCCAATAGAAAACACAATGAGTAAATATGCAATATGAAGAAAAGTCATGAAAATGTCCTGAGAAAGAACTATCCAGTCGTAGCATTTTACTATTTGAAGGCAGTAGGCCCCGAGGCCACATTCTTTTGAATCGCCTCAGAGGTTGATCAGGGATATCTAAGGAAAATAAATTACGGACTTTTAATATATATATATATATATATATATATATATATATATATATATATATATATATATATATATATATATATATATATATATATGAAAAATGGGAGCCTTTATTAAAATTTCAACTTCACAACCATTGACATTTTTGATGCACTGCGATGACCAAATAAGTGAGTGAACTTGCTATAATAAATAAAACTTAAAAAAGGGGTCACCTGTGATGTAGTGGCAAGGCCAACAGCCTATCATGCTCTAAGGCGCGGGTTTGAACCAGGCAGATGGCTCTAGAATTTTTTTAAGGGAGTCAAAAATCATCTTTTAGAGATATCGTAGAATGGTGGTCCTGGTCCTGTGGTTCAGGTCCTCGCTAAAGATCCCTATCCTAATAAAACTTGGATATTCAAAATTTAGGACTCTCCCTGAAGGATCGTCTGATTGGCCGCAATAGCATATAGTGACGTTTAATTAATAAATAAACAAGCCACTGCTTATTAAAAAAAACGCTGCAAATTATCACACAATGGTTTATTATTTCCAAATAACTATATTAGTCTATAACTGTTTATATACCTGTTGATAGGTAATTAAGTAACATGAAAAGCATTAAATAAATGGCATATCACCACTGCTAATAATTTTAAAACGCTACATCTCTGCTGGTTCTAAACGAATTTCAATGATTCTTTTTTTTTATTTTGTATGAAATTTAACTTTTTTTAAATATATATTTTTTTAAATTTTATAACTCTATAAAACATAAATACATCCAGTCAAAGTGTTGAATTATAATGAGGGTGGATAAAAGGAACCATCCAGAGGTAGAACTTCAATGTTTATTTAAGTTTTTAGATTCCGAGCCCATCTTCTTTTCAATCGCCTCGGAGGGTTATCAGGAATATGTTAGGTTGATAGATTGTGGGGAAGAAAAGGGTTTATGTGGGTAGGGAGTTTGGGATTAAACTGGCACGAGAAAGGTCTGCAACAAATAGGATGATCAGGTCGTTATGGACAACTTTATACGTGCCGACGTAAGGAGAATTCAAGATTTAGCGAAAGATTTCGGACTGTAAGGATTGAATGCGGGAGGAATTAGAGGGTTTATTAGAGCCCCAATGTTCGATTGCATATGTCCAAATAAGCCTGATAATGGTAACAAATATGAACTTTTTGTAAAATAGTGGAAGTTTTGAACGTTTGTCAAATAAGTGTTGTAGTAATCGGTATCTACAAGTAGTTTCTTGTCGCTTAAGTCCTGTATGATAATGAAATTTAAGTTAAATTGCACCTGTTGAACAGATTCGATATCTAGGACTCCACCTTGACAGATGTCTAACTTGGAATCCCCATACAAGACTGAAACGACAAAGAAACTGCCCGACGTTTTCGACTACTTCAACACTTACTGGACAAACTTTCCAACCTACCACTTAATTACAAAAGACTTATTTATATGACCATTATAAGACCGATATGGACTTACGAAATAGAGCAATGGGGCTCTACTAAACCATCGAATTCATCTCGTATCCGATCCTTACAATCCAAAATCCTTCGTAAAATCCTTAACGCTCCTTACTTTGTCACGAATAAGCTCATCCATAAAGACCTTAATGTCCCATATGTTTCTGAATTAGCACAAACCAGGTATCAATCATTCCATGAAAAACTCCATTTCCACTCTAATCCACTAGTTTCTATTCTGTCATCCTCTTCCATTCCTGACAATCCCCCGAGGCGTCTGAAAAGAAGATGGTCTCGAGACCTTCTAGTTTAAAATACTTTTAGAATGCTGTCAATGGGTAGCGTCTCTACATGCAACTCATGTCAGTTTACTATCACTATAACTATAACTAGGTCCATCACATTTACTTGTTGTATATAATAATACAGTTGTAAATATCAATAAATATGTTTTAAAAAAAAAAAAAAAAAGTTAAATTGGTATTTATTTATTTATCAATTAGGAAAACGGTTTTTTATTCGTTATTCGGGTTATAAGTATCTTCAAACGCAAGTCCTCAAATTTTGATGGGGGGGTGATATTTTTTTTTTGTTGGTCTATTAATAATAATAATTAACCAATATTGAAAATAATAACTGTAAAGTTATTAATTTTATTTTTTCTCATTAGTATTCTTTTCATCCTTATATATATATATATATATATATATATATATATATATATAATGATGAAATATATATATAAGGTTGAAAGGACCGACCAGTTACTAACTTCAATCCTGAACTTTAAGTTGGAAGACAATGGTACGCTTAGGGTGATGGTGGATACCTTTCTTGACTCATTGGATTAAATTTCAACTTTTAATGAAAGAAAGTCTTTCACAAGATGAATTCAAGTTTCCAGATCGCAGGAAGTTCTCCTCCTTTTTAATCGATCCTTCCCTTCTTCTGATTCTTTAATAGGTATTAATTAAAAAGTTTGCATCGATATATTTTAGGTGTACGTGAATTTATGAGAGTATATGGTTATGAGAGTCTATAAATTTAATGAAATAATAAATTAACACGGGATGTCACCTTTTTTTATACCGTTTGTATAAAAATTACATGTTATTGTATATATGTTCTTAGTCATAAATGGAAAACCCACCAATTTCCGTTCCTACGTAAAAAAACTTGGGTATTTTCATTGACCAAACTATATCTTGAAAACAACACGGTCAATAAGTACTCTCAAGTTATTCGATCGTTCCCGCCATCTCCTTCCACAGTCCACTCGTAACCTTCTAGATTCCTCACTGATTTTTCGTCGCTTTGACTATGGATGTATGGTATGCGGTGGCCTCTCGACGATGTTAGAGAAACGAGAAAAGTATATCATGAACTGTTTTTACTTTTATTTACCTATATATGATATATATAGTGAGGGAAAGTATTGCGAACGTGAAAATTTTCGAATTCCAGTTTTCAACGCAAAACACAATTTTGAGTCCAAATAACTAAGTCCCGCAAAAAGGTCCGTGTGTCCGCGTGTGTCGTAACTCTAGCGCAAAAACGAAAAGTTGCACGCAACTGAATTTTTAATGAAATGTTGCAAGATCATGATAATAAGAAAACTTTTACTCTGACTTTATGTATCAAAGGTATAGAATGTGCAGCCGTTGGGTTGCCTAATCTTTTCCTGGACAAACTTCGGTTGTTAGGTAAAAGCGGGTATGTCGATATCAGTTATCTGCACCGGCTTGATAATAGAAAAAAAAATATCAATATAAGCGTTGTTTTATTGCAAACACATTGATATAGGGTTGACAGCAAAAAACTTGGTCCTAATCTGGGTTGCTGAATTTTAAAGATTTTAACGCGAGTGGAAATGCGTGACAGAGAGATCCGAGTTGAGTATAGCGTGTAATAATAAAGGACCCAACATTGCAGCCGCACGTAATAGGACATTGAATACAAGAAAGTTATAAAATATAAAATTACAGGACCATTTTTACACAAATACTAAATTACAGGGTACAAGTTTTCTTATTATCATGATGTTGCAACATTTGGTTAAAAAAATATTTTTTTTAAATAATTAAAAATAGTCTATCCAGGATTTTTTTAGGCAACCCATTCTTTACATATTTTCTAATATACTAAATTTGTTATAAAATTTGTTCCATTCTATTATCAGCTTGGTTCGTTTCAAGTTCGGATCTTAGACTATATATTTATAACAAATATATTATCGGACAAATATATATTTGGTTTATTAAAAAATGGAAAAGGAAATGGAAAACAAATTATAGAAAAATAGTAAATTGTTATTTAGTAATTATTTTCAATGATGAACCTTTGTAGCATATATATCACTGTTGTTGTTAGTTAAGTTATCTACGGGTCTTGATGTTCCATAAATTAATAAGCAATCGTGTTTAGGATGTCTTTCGAGAGTTAAAATTGTGCTCATATTCATGCCGATTTGGGACTTATGTAAATACAAACAAATAAAGTGCCTTACATATACCTATGTAGATGTTACAATATTTAAAAGAAATATAAAGTTTAAATGTAAAGAGTTTTTACATAGTTGCGAGCAAAGACAGCATAGCGAGTAAATATATATATATATATATATATATATATATATATATATATTTGTTTAATCAGTTCTCGACTGTTGATAATTTAAGTTTGTGTTGAATAAGCAATTTTATCTATGCGACGTTTCGAGAATTTATTGTTCTCATAATCATGCCTTAACAGTAGAAAAACAAAAAAACAGAACATTAATATTATTATACAATAATTAATATATGATGTTGTTGTTAGAGATATAAAGAAGAATACATTGAACAATGAATAATCATACAGTAGGTACTTAGATATTTTAAATTAGGATTTACATTAAAGATATTATTATAAAATTACTTACAATTTTGGACAAAATAGTGTCTTAATTAGACATGTTTAGCCTACAAGCTTTGAAAGGACACTGAAAAAATATGTTAAGCTTGTAGGCTAAACATGTCTAATTAAGACACTATTTTGTCCAAAATTGCAAGTAATTTTATAATAATATCTTTAATGTAAATCCTAATTTAAAATATCTATGTATCTACTATATGATTATTCATTGTTCAATGTACTCTTCTTTATATCTCTAACAATAACGTCATATATTAATTATTGTATAATAATATTAATGTTCTGTTTTTTGTTTTTTCCACTGTTAAGCCATGATTATGAGAACAATAAATTCTCGAAACGTCGCATAGATAAAATTGTTTATTCATTGACTGAAACCTGAGAACAACACAAACTTTATATATATATATATATATATATATATATATATATATATAATATATATATATATATATACATATATAATCATTCTCCATGTGAGTTTATTCAAATAAAAAAATCATTCATATCAAAAATACTGAAACGCCCGAGTCACTACGCTCATTATAATATAATGAGTAAGAGGGCTAAACGAGGTCGTTGTAAATCATGCCCCGATTAAGTCGGGAAGGATAAAAAAAGAGAAAAAAACGCGGAAACTTGGTAAATTGCCGGCGTTTATTATGTGGGCTGCTTTGGGCTGACTGTTTCTTCGAATTACTCCCTTTCCGTCCCGTGTTTTTTGTCTTTATCACTTTCTTGAATTTTATCACTTTATTTTGTGTAGGTATAAACACTGGTCTGGAAATTATTTTTATGAAGAAATTATGTGGGTCTGAAGGAATACAAGTGCCTGGTTTTTTGGTATAATGAGAACTTCTAAGAGGTTCATGTAAGATCTTTTCCTATCCAAACCCTAAATATGGGGATCGCAAGTAGCTGGGTGGTTAGCATAACAGCCTCCTATGCCAAAAGTCACGGGTTCGAACCCGCAGGTGGTCCTAGGATTTTTTTAGTTTCTTAGTTATGCCATCCTTCGGAGGGGACGTTAAAATGTGGTCCCGAGCCTGTGCGATGTCAGGCACTCGTTAAAGATACCTATCCTAATAAAGCCTGGATAGGCAAAATTTAGGACTCCTAACTTAGCATCGTCCGATTAGCCATAGTTGCATAAAGGAACGTTAAATAAATAATCAACAACCCTCAATATGATTTAATTTTACCTCTCTTCCCTCCCCACCCCCAAAGATATAACCATAAGAAATCTGGTGCGCGCATCACAAACATTTACTTACCTTTGCTGTTGAAATATATTAAAAGACATTTAAATAAAGTTTAAGCTGAAAAAAGTTTAAATAATTGTAAAAACCTTTGATTAAAACATGTGTTTAAAATTAAATAATCTAACAATATAAATTATTATCTACAACAATCGCTAAGGATTTTTCAATTTTCATCAGTCTTCATTATCTTATCCAACATTTTATATAATATAACATTTTTTTTTTTTAATATTTATCTTACCTAAAGTATATATACCTCTATATTAGTTTTTTTTTTGTGTTGGGATGATAAAAATATATATACTTTTGTTTGCTGTTTTCTTTATTCAGTGATCAAATTCGTTTTAATTCCTCCTAAGCACCTTTAGTTTTAGCGTATATATTTGTTAGTAATACTGTACTTCATAACTATTGGATTGTTTCTCATGAAATGTCCGTTTTTATAGTTTCTGAAATACATAAAGGATTTTGTAGGTCTCTGTTGTTTTCTTCCGAATGTTTACATATTTAAAGTAAACAATTACTAATCCTCTACCTTTGTATTATAAACATTAGATTCCCAATCAATTGCCCACTTTTTAGTATACCTCCAAATATGAACATGGAAACTCGCGATTTTCGAGTAATATTTTTATACGAGTTTAAACTAGGCTATTCAGCAGCTGAGGCCGCTAAAAATATTTGCAATTCGTTTGGGGAAGGGAGTGTTAATGAACGGACCATTCGCCGTTGGTTTGCTAAGTTTTCAGCTAGGGATAGACAACGATATCCTCAAACATACAGTAGAAGGAAATCCCTACCAAACAAACAGTTAAATGACTCTCAGCACTACTGAATGCAAGTGCATCTACCGTTTCCAGACATTTAAAGTGTATTGGGAAAGTAAAAAAGCTCTATACATAGGTACCTCATGATCTCACTGAGCGGCAGCAAGACCCCATGTTTCAAAACATACCGTGCAAAAATTGAAAGAACTGGGCTACGAAGTTCTTTCGCACCCACCATATTCTCCCGACTTGTCTCCAACAGATCACCACCTGTTCAGGAATTTAGACAACTTCGTCAAAGGAAAACTTTTTGAAAATGATGATCAAGTGAAAAGTGCTTTTTAAGATTTTGTTTCACTTCAAAGCTCAGAGTTTTTCAGTTAGTAGATGAAAAAGTTGGTGTCACGTTGGAAAAAATGTGCAGAAAAGGAAGGTAAATACTTCGAATAAAATTATCTTGTTTTCATATCGTATTTTTAATCAAAATCCTTTACCTTGAAAACGGACATTTCATGTAACACAACTCAATAATAAAAAAGTGTTGCAACATTTTCAGTAGTAAACTATCACTGTCAGGCATCTCTAAAATTTGTAAAAATTTGCATTCCACAATTTTCTTAACAAGAAATATATACATAAAATACATCAATTATTTACTCACTGTAATCTTCTTCAGAGAGAAAGTAATTGAAGAGGTTCTTAGAACTGATTTACATGCTACCATTTCTTACCTGAAACAATAATAATCATTATTAATACTGGTAATGTAAAGTCACTAATAATCTATAAAATAAATTAAAGTTCAAATGTATTTTTATATGATAAAGGGGTTTCAGTGTTTTAGATTTGTTAGTAGATCAATGTTATATATGAGTATTTCCATTTTAAAGGGAATTAGAAAGTTAAAATAGTGTGAAAATGCAAACGTAAAACTCTGGTGCGGGCAATACACGACTTTCACTTACCTCCGTCGTTAAAATTAATTAATGAATTTTCAAGTACAGTTAGAGAAAAAAAATACGAAAAACTATCAAGGAAATAATTAAATTGAATTTCTATAGAAACATGTGTTTTATTAAAAACCAATTATATTATTATCTAAAATAATCAGTTAGTTTTATCTTCTTTTCATCATTCTCTGTTAATTTTAAAAGCTTGAGTATGAGATTTAAAGGCTTTCCAACGGTATATCATACATATATATTAATGTTCTTATGTTCATAAACAAAAAATTGCATTAAAAATAAAAAAAAAATTCTGTTTTCTCCTTTAGTTGGGTATTGAATTCATTCAATTTATATATTTACATGTTTTTTATCAGTGGTAACAAGATAATATAGTTATTTTTATAGAATCAACTAAATTAAAGGTACTTTAGAGAAAGAAAATTTTGAAATATCGGCATTTAAGCCCTGTCAGACCATTAAATCAGAATGAAACCTACATGATATTAAAGCCAATTAAACTTTACATCGATACAGCGAGTTTAATCAAAATCGTCGGAACCGTTTTTGAGAAAATCGAAAAAAGGTGCAAAATGCAAGGTACAAAGTGGCTCTTCTGGTAAGTTCATTTTGATGAAAAAGTTTTTGTAACGTCTCGGGCGTATATTTGTCTTTAATATGAAATTTCAGTTTCTTAGGACTTACCGTCTCCGCCCGAGAGTTACCACACACACCCACACAGATCTTTTTGCGGGACTTGGTTATTTAGACTCAGGGGACCCTAAAATGTGTATTTCCGTTGAAAACTGGAATTCGAAAATTTCCACGATCACAATACTTTCCCTTACTATATATAGTAAGTGAAAGTAAAAATGTGGTTACTTTCAAGAAGATTTCCTGTATGTCAGAACAAGGGCAGTACTACTTTTCTGTCCCAAAACTGTATAGTGCATTTTTTGAAAGGTTAATGTGCATGTTCATGTTCTAGAATCACGTTTGGAAATAACCTACATTTTTATGTAAGAATAATCAAATGAATTGATTCAATATTAGGTTACTGAGTGTTGGTCGGGTTTCTTGTAAAATCTTCTAAAATGAGAAGTATTTTTTAATACTTATTGTATAAGACTTAGTAAGTATTGTATAATAAATATTAAAAATAGTTTTCTCAATAGTTGTACCTTATTATGTGAAAGTTTTCTAGTGATCGCTACATATCTCATTTTTACAGAAACATTGTGTTACAAACAACATTATATCGGGTTAAAAAAAAAGTTTATCTTTATAAAGACAGTAATTAACATGCCCCGCTCCTAATTAACACAGCAGGAGGTAAATTAGAGAGAAAACGAGTTGCCAAGCAGTAACTCATTCACAATGTTGAGCAGCATAGTTTACAATTTAATTCATATAAATAATATGTATTAATTTTAACTAAAGTTATGTTAATTAACCGGCGTGTTGTAGTAAATAGAGCTCTAGTCTACAATTATACGGGTCCTGGGCTGGAATTTCGACTGAGACAGAATGTTATTTATTCTGTTATTTCAACTGAGGGACGACCGTAGGGTGTGGAGACACTTATGGGACAGATCCAGCATATGTAAAGTAGGTATCCGAAAATGTGGGAAAACCTGGCGGTTTAGCTTAATCTAGACATGTCGGTTGTAGCCATATCTTATAAGTGTATTCGCAAGCTATGGAATCATAGATAATAAATAATAATAATAAATAAATTCTTTATTATTCTGGGACATGTCCCTTTAGAATAAAATATACAGAATGTACAAAAAAGGGCTTTAGAGCCTTAGGGTAAATTAAATAAATAGAAACAAGTTAATAATTAATGGTATAAAATGGAAATATTTAAATGAGATAAATAAAATAATAAAATAAAAAGCTTATTTACAATTCTATTGCGCCTGTATATTCAATAAGAGATCAAATATGCGGGATTTGAAGGTAGAAAGTGAAGTGGAGTGACGGATAGAAGAAGGGATAGAATTCCATAGGACTGAGGATCGAATGAGAAAGGATCTGTCGAAATGTGCAGTTCGGTGGACCGTACTGTATAAATCTGAAGGCCTGGAGCGTGTACAACGAGGATGGACAGATCATTTGAGATAAGGGGTCCTTATGTGTTCACTGACTGTTGGTAAGTGTAAGTCAGTATGGAAAGTTTTGTTAGATACGTACCAAGCAGCATCATTCATGAATCGTAAAATTATGGATTGAAAAACTTAAAGCTTTTTATGTTAGTCTTTTTTATAATATTCGAAATTTTTTTTTTTTTTATTTATTTATTGTAATTTACAACTGTATTAAATAACACAGTATTAAAGAACAAGTCATGAAAATTTCTTGAGAAAGAACTACCCAGTGGTAGCACTTCACTAACTATTTTAACTCAGTAGGTCCCGAGGCCACCTTCTTTCAGTCGCCTTGGAGGGTTATCAGGGATATCTAAGGAAGATAAATTACGGACAAATGTGTTTGTATGAGCAGGGAGTTTAGAATGAAAAGAGGAGTATCTATCACGGACTATTTCTGGAACAAATGGGATGTTTAGGTCTTTATGTAGGAGTTGATATGTGAAAAAATAAGGGGCTTTCAGGATTTTGGATAATAAGGATTGGATGCGGGGGGAATTAGATGGTTTCGTTGAGCCCCAAAGCTCGAGTCCATATGTTCGATTCCATAGGTCTGATAATAGTGATGTAAATGAGTCTTTTGTAATATACTGGAAGTTTTGAACGTTTGTCTAGTAAGTATTGTAGTAATCGATGTCTTCGAGCAGTTTCTTATCGTTTCAGTCTTGTGTGAGGATTAAAAAAAAAAATAAATAAATAAACGTAAAATGATAGCATTTGTAGCAATTAGCAACATTAAATTATCTTTAATATAGTCTAGAGTGTTATTTATTGAGATCACGTCGAAAACGTAAATTATCAAGACAGAAGCCCTATAGGATGGCCCATGAGATGTTGATAATGGAAATTAGACGAAACTGCTGATAAAGCGGTGAAAGTTTTTATGTGGAGAAATATTATGATAGATACTTGAGGATAGCACTGTAGGTCGAAACGTAAAGTACTGAAATACTGTTTTTGGAAATGGCCAAAAATATATCTTACAAATTATTGAATCAAAAGAAAATTTAGGATTATGATGAGAAAATTAAATTATCAACAGCCCAGGATTAAGAAAAGTATATCTATGAATGGACATGCCTAATACAAGTAGTGATTTATTACTTATGAGTGGAGTTGGAAGAAACGATTCCTGACACGCCACGACCTTTCGAAACAAACCAAGATAAATAATAGCTGTGAGTGTGGCCATATCTCACAACTAACGCTCCACCATTATCTTATTCCACTATCTCCCAGATGTGAATCATTCAGTGCCTATTCCAACATAAGCACGCTATCTGCTATATCGATTTATTGTTCCTCAATCGAATATAAAAATATATCAGGTAGGTCTTTCATATTTGTTTGGGTAGAAGTTCGGATAATAATAAACAACAATAATACTACATCAGAATAGATCAATACACGAGACACTTCTCCTGGCTTGAAATGGAATTTTATTTGAGAGAGCTAAGGTGAAACCCACTAAAATAAAACAGCTGAACTGGAAAGAGAAAACATGTGGTCTTGGGTTTCTATTCAACTTAATACTAACTTAAGTGGACTTTACCACACGGACTCCTCAGGCAAAAATTAACCTGAGGATGTCATAACCAGAGTGTTCAGATTCCTGAAAGAAGCCAAATTAATTAAAGCGCTCTAGCCTCTAGATGACTTTTTGGCTAACATTGTTATGTTTTCCAATTGTAGTACTTATAAGTAACGTATTATAAAATAAAAAAAAAAATAGAGACTAAAAAAAAATAATAATAAATAAATATATTAAAAAAATATTATTACTTTGTTTATTTGTTTATTCGTTTAACGTCACTTTTATGCTGCTATGGCTAATCGGACGACGCTACAGTGAGAGTCCTAAATCTTGCCTATTCAGGTTTTTATAGAATAGGGATCTTTAACGAGTCCTGACATCGCACAGGCTCGGGACCATCTTTTAACGTCCCCTCCGAAGGACGGCATAACTAAGGATTTTTTACTCCCATTAAAAAATCCTAGGACCACCTGCGGGTTTGAACACGAGACCTTTGGCATAGGAGGCTGTTATGCTAATCACCCAGCTACAAATGATCCTCTCTTATATATTAAAAAACATCAAACGCATCCAATCCTTCCAATCCAAAGTCCTCCGAACAATGCTCCTTATTACGTTACCAACTGTACCCTACACCACGACCTTAAAATTCCATTTATTTTAGACCTGGTACCATCCAAATTTTCCAAATTTCATCAGAACCTTAGTCATCATCCTAACCCTCTAGCACAATCCCTATTCAGCATTACCCATCCCTACAATCCTCCTCGAAGATTGAAACGGCAGTGGCCGCGAAACGTATTGTAAACATTTAAATCGGAGTTCTTACACTGGTCCGATCCTCCACTCATGTAATGTATGTTTGTGGCCAAGCTCGGCATCCACTGGCTCACCAGTGAGGCGCTAGGATCTCTTGGACTCCGCTTTTCTCTCTACAAGTGCAGGAAAGGGCCCAGTATGGGTTTTTTTTAGCAAATTGTAAAAATTGTGTAAATTTATGAGTGTGTGTATGATGTTAATGTATTCATTACTTCTTTATTTCATTTATTTGTGCTTATCTCAATTATAGGTTGTTCTTTGTTCTTGTTTTTTTTTTGTATATATATACATCAAATTTTATGTAATTTTATTTAATAAAATTACATAATTAATAATTAATAATTAATAATTTTATTTTATGTAATTTGACTTTATCATTGTATACTGTATATATTGTGTGAATGGAATCTTATATCACTATTACTAATGTTTATATAGAAACAAATTGTAATATATCTCAATAAATAAATATACAAAAAAAAAAGAAGAATTTGTTGAAAGAAGCAGTTTAGAAATAACTGAAAATTAGAATTATATATGCTGTGCTCATCTTATGACCATCCGTTTAAGAAGTATAGATGCTTACCAATAAAGTGTTTCATTGCCTATTAAATCCTTATCTTGCCTTAACTCCTTCACACGACTTACTTTTGTGAGTAATTCAACTTGGCACATTGGTTAGCCTGGCCTGAGCGCCCTGGCCTGAACGCAATGGGGCTGGCAGAAATTTATGAAGTTAATTAGAAGCAAGTTGACCCCGATTCGAAACCCAGTATCACTGCAATTGGCCGCCCTATTTCTCTCTCCAAGCGTTGGGAAAGAGTCTGACCACTGACCATTAAAATGATTTTTTAATTATTAAATTTATATTTTATGGAATAAATCGATAATAAGTAAATATAAGCGATAAAAATTGATGATTCGTCGTAAGCCTATGACATCATGCCCTTGAGTGTTCTTTAATAATATTCCGCTTGTCCCGGTTGAACAGATTCGCTATCTAGGATTCCTACTTAAATAGTTTCATATTAATGTTTAGAATGAATATTCATATTTCAAAAATCAAGTTAAAATATTAATATACCATCCTAACACGTTCCTTCTACCTATGCTGATGACACATGCCTGCAATCAGTAGATAATGATTCAATTACTGCTTCCTACACTCTTCAATCCCACATCCGAGACCTTGAATGAAGCAATGAATTTAATTAAACGAAAAAAAAAATCTAGCAACCTTCTATGCCCAAGATTCAGAATTCAAAACCAGGTTGATATTCTTAGATTTTTTTAAAGAGGGTAAAAAATTCTTGATCTTTCGTAAAGAATGTAAAATGCTGGTCTCAAGCCTGTGCGATGTCAGGTACTCGTTAAAGATCCCTATCCTAATTAAATAGGCAAAATTTAGGACTCCTACTGTAGCATCGTCCGATTAGCCAAAGTAGCATAAAAAAAACTGTAAAATAATTACCCATACCAATTATAATTACCAATAATTTGAGAAAGGCTTAAATATGGGTGACAAGATTCCGGTTTTGGGATATGCCGATGATCTGGTACTGCTAGGTGAAGACACGGAAACCATACAACTAAATACAAGTGTGTTAATAAAAACCGGTAAAGAAATAGGACTCGAATTAAATACCGATAAGACGAAATATATGATTAGTAGCAGAAACGGTGGCGATCTTGGTGATATTGATGTATCAGGGTATACTTTTGAACACGTAGAGAAATTCAAGTATTTATGTTCAATTATTACTAGAAAAAATGAAATCCAGGAAGAAATAAAGTCCCGGTTAAAGGTGGGAAATGCGTGTTATTATTCAGTTGCTAAGTGACTTAGCTCACGGCTTCTATCTAAAAACTTAAAGGTTAGAATTTATAAAACTATTATTCTTCCAACGGTTCTTTACGGATGTGAAACGTGGCCGCTTACTTTGAAGGATGAACAACGGCTTAAGGTTTTCGAGAATAAGGTACTGCGTAAAATATTTGGTCCGAAGAGGGATGAGGCCACTGGGGAGTTTAGAAGGTTGCACAACGCGGAATTGCGGAACTTGTATCCTGTGAATATAATTGAGTTAGTAGCGTCGCGGAGACTCAAATGGGCGCGTAAAGTTGTTGGGCTTAGTGAGGAACGGATTCCGAGAAAGTTGGTATTCGCTGAACCGACTGGTAGGCGTCCGAAAGGTAGGCCGAAGCGTCGATTGGAGGATTGCATTAAGGCTGATCTCGGGGGCTTGGGCTTGACCGGTGAACATTGGGCGAGTCTGTGCAGGCGAAGTTTGGTGGTATCGGCATCGAACCTTCGGGTTCGCTAAGCCTATTATTATTATTAAAATAATTAAATGATTATATTGTTCGAACCATTTTCATAATATTATGTAAACCTCATGAATTAATCGATAAGTATCAAATATGATCTTTAGAAAAACGTAAAATTTGATACCTTAAAAATAAAATTACAAATGAAGGAAATCAATGAATTTAATTAAACAATACGAATTGGCTAGTATAACAGATTTACACAAGATCCCGGGTTAAAGAAAAGTAAGTATGCTATGCAGAATTTGAGAAAAAAAATGTCCTCTTTATGTGAGTAAAAAATTTTGTACTTTGTACTGATCTGCATACGCAGCACACGTAATAACCAACATTCTTCTCACAGAAATTTTAAAATGAACCATGAACATCACCATTTAAAAGAGGGAGCTAGATGGTCCTAGATTTTTTTTTTTCATAGAGTAAAAAATACTTGGTTATTTTGTCCTTCGGAGAGAACGTAAAATCTTGATCCCGAGCCTCTGCGATGTCAGGTACTCGATAAGGCATAGAGTTGTCAAAAATACAAAATTTGAGTTTCGTACGACATTTCTTCGATCGAGAACGATTCCCTACTAAGAGTTTAGGGGACCCTAAAATGTGTATTTCCGTCGAAAAAGGGAATTCTGATTTTTTCACGATCACAATACTTTTAATTAATACAATTTATATCATTATTGGAAAAGTTTCACGAACAAAATTTTTTTTCTCTTCTCTCTGAAATATCCCGGGTTACTTTTGATATCCGTCCGATAAACTTCTCTAAAATAGACATAGCAACTGTTAGAAACGGACTGTGTATATTGTAGAGGCGGACTGTGTATATTTCCACTTTATTAGTGTATTCCGCGAGTTATTGTTTGCCTGTTGTCACAATCACTCGGCTGTTGCCTGTGTTTGTTTAGTTTGGGCTAGAGCATGTAGTTTGAGCACGTGTCACTATTTTGGGTTCAGTTTTCAAATAATTAACGAAAATAATTATCGATATATTTTTTTTTTCACAATCCAACAACAATTTTTATTCAGTAAAATTACAATCTGTCCCAATTTGGACATTAATAGTAGTGCTGAAAGATATCATACATACTACATTCATACAATATTTACACGGCATAAAATTACAATAAAATATACAATACAATACAATATACAATACAATAGTCCAGAATTCACTTATACCTATATACACATACACACACTCATACATACATCACATTGAGTGGAGAATCTAGCCAATGCTAGAACTCCAATATATTTACAAAAGGTCGCGGGGCCACTGCCGTTTCAACCTTCTAGGTGGGTTGTATGGATGAGTGGAGCTGGATAGGGATTGAGCTAGAGGATTAGGATGATTAAATAGGTTCTGGTGGAATTTAGAAAATTTGGATGGAATTAGGTCTGAAATAAATGGAACATTAAGGTCGTGGTGCAAGGTATAGTTGGAGACATAATAAGGAGCATTTATCGATATATTAAAAATAATATATGTATCTCTCTATAAATAAAATGATAACGCAATTTTGGTTACCGCTAACTCCTTCTAGATCACAAGACGGATTATGATACGTTTTTTACCGCCATTAAGGGCATTCATTCCTAAAGGTTCAAAAGTAAAATACATTGCGATTTAGCTTTTCTTTAAATGGAAAAAAAAATCTTTCTGTAACCAACTCGTCAAAAAATTATTTCTAAAATATAAGTAATTACATATTCGTATAATATACCGTTTAAAACAACAAGAATTTAGAAAAGTTATTATGCAATAAACGAAATCGTACGAGTTTAAATAAAGTTGTTGTAAGCCCACACAGTTATGAACATGTTTGGGTAAAGAGGAAAATTATAATAGTTAAATGTACAGGATCGTGCAAATTATATTCAGTATACAAGATGTTAGAAACAATATTAGGTACCGTTGTGTATGTAGTGAGATTGGGGTGGGTTAGAGTGAGAATGGAGTTTGTCATGAAAGGATTGATACCTGGTCCGGGCCAAATCAGTAACATGGGGAACATTAAGGTCTTTATGGATAAGTTTATTCGTGACCAAGTAAGGAGTGTTGAGGATTTTAAGAAGTATTTTGGATTGTAAGGATTGGATGCGGGAGGAATTGGATGCTCTTATAATAGTCATGTAGATGAGCCTTTTGTAGTTAAGAGGAAGGTTTAACCGCTTTTCTTGTAAGTGTTGATGCAGCCTAAATAATAATAATAATAGGCTTACCGAACCCGAAGGTCCGATGCCGATACCACCAAACTTCGCCTGCACAGACTCGCCCAATGTTCACCGGTCAAGCCCAAGCCCCCGAGATCAGCCTTAATGCAATCCTCCCATCGACGCTTCGGCCTACCTTTCGGACGCCTACCAGTCGGTTCAGCGAATACCAACTTTTTCGGAATCCGTTCCTCACTAAGCCCAACAACTTTACGCGCCCATTTGAGTCTCCGCGATGCTATCAACTCAATTATATTCACAGGGTACAAACTCCGCAATTCCGCGTTGTGCAACCTTCTAAACTCCCCAGTGGCCTCATCCCTCTTCGGACCAAATATTTTACGCAGTACCTTATTCTCGAAAACCTTAAGCCGTTGTTCATCCTTCAAAGTAAGCGGCCACGTTTCGCATCCGTAAAGAGCCGTTGGAAGAATAATAGTTTTATAAATTCTAACCTTTAAGTCTTTAGACAGAAGCCGCGAGCTAAGTAATTTAGCAACTGAATAATAACACGCATTTCCCACCTTTAACCGGGACTTTATTTCTTCCTGGATTTCATTTTTTCTTGTTACCATTGAACCTAAATACTTGAATTTCTCTACGTGTTCAAAAGTATGACCTGAAATATTGATATCATCAAGATCGCCACCATTTCTGCAACTAATCATATATTTCGTCTTATCGGTATTTAATTCGAGACCTATTTGTTTACCGGTTTTTATTAAGACACTTGTATTTAGTTGTATAGTTTCCGTGTCTTCACCTAGTAGTACCAAATCATCGGCATACCCCAAAACCGGAATCTTGTCATCCATATTTAAGCCTTTCTCGGTGCACCGCATCCGCGCGAGATGCAGCCTAAAATGGCGAGCAAAATGAACTATTTAAAATACATTTTAATGGTTTAATCAAGTTTTTATGGAAATCCCATTTATTTTACAGAAAAAGATCTGTTATCATGAAATAACAAATTTTTAACGATCAATAGCGATGTTATCTATAGATTTATAACAACTCACTATTTCTTTTAACATGTTAGTTACAATTCGGTACGTAATATTATTTTTAAAATCTTGCGTAAAGAATATAACTGGTATGATACTATACGACGGTTGCAACATTGAACTATCATAACCAATAACATATGTTCACAAGTTTATGGACTTTGAAATCTTTATAGACTTGTACGATTTTTTAAAATTAATATTAGCTTTTTTCAAACCTTGTGCTTTCCAACTTTTGATGACTTGGTTTCTGAAAATTTATATTGCAGTTTATTTTACTTATAAACCTTCAGGAAAGAATGTCCTGAATGATAGTGGTTTAGGAGTTCCAAAGGTATTGGGTTGTGTCACATGAAATGTCCGTTTTCAAGGTAAAGGATTTTTATTATAAATACGATATGAAAACAAGATAATTTTACTCGAAGTATTTACCTTATTTTTCTACACATTTTTCCCAACGTGACACAAACGTTTTTATCCCCGAACTGAAAAACTCTGAGCTTTGAACTGAAACAAAATCTGAAAACACACTTTTCACTTGATCATCATTTTCAAAAACTTTTCATTTGACGAAGTTGTCTAAATTCCTGAACAGGTGGTAATCTGTTGGAGAAAAGTCGGGAGAATATGGTGGGTGCGGAAGAACTTCGTAGCCCAGTTCTTTCAATTTTTGCACGGTTAGTTTTGAAACATGGGGTCTAGCGTTGTCGTGTAAGAGTACAGGACCCTTCCGATTTACCAATCCAGGTTGTTTTTTTAATACTTTTGTGTGCATTTGGTCAATTTCATTGCTGTACGTAGTAGAGGTAATGGTTTCACCTCTAAGTAAAAAAGAATAATGAATTATCCCAGCCATGGACCACTATACTGTAACCATCAATTTTTTGGGATGCAAATTCGGTTTTGGTATTTGCTTCGGGGCTTCGTCGATTTTCAATCACTGCCCTGACCGACTTTGATTGTCATATGCGATCCATTTTTCATCGCAGGTAATTATTCTTTAAAGGAAAGGCTCGGTTTTTTTAAGAAACTCAAGTCTCAAGGCGTTTTAATTGCTGCCGCTCAGTAATGAGCATGAGGTACCCATGTATCGAGCTTTTTTACTTTCCCAATCCACTTTAAGTGTCTGGAAACGGTAGATGCACTTGCATTTAGTTGTGCTGAGAGTCCTTTAACTGTTTGGTAGGGATTTCCTTCTACTGTATGTTTGAGGACATCGTTGTCTATTACGGACGGAGGTCTTCCTCAGGGCAAGGATTAGTAAGTGTTAAAATGTACTTTAAATATGTAAACATTCGGAAGAAAACAACAGATACATGCAAAATGCTTTATGTATTTCAGAAACTATAAAAACGGACCTTTCATGTGAAACAACCTGATATCATTTTATATATAGAGAGAGAGATTAAAGGACAATTTTTACGAAATGTGTGTTCGTTCGTATCTTAATCGTTTAATCTTATAAGCTAAGTTTTAAGTAAGAAGTGGAAATAATGTATACGGTTTTATATTGTTTTCATTTTTAAATACCTTTGTTTTAATGTTTTTGTATATTATAGGTGTATTGGTAAATGGAAATATCCTCTGAAAAACAACTGAAACAAATAACTTACTAAATATTCAATAAATATAAAACAATTTTCGAATAATTTCCTTCAATAATTAATTAGGGGCATCTCTTACTTCAAAACTTTTTTAGCAGTACAATAAAAATAAAGAATATTGTATATATAATACAATAGTATTCTGTTTTTTTTTTTTAAACTTGATAAACCCTTGAAAATAATATTATTGACCGAAATAAAAGATATGAGTGAGAGAAGGTCAGTTGTATTGTTTTGACTAACAATCAGTCGGTGGAGAGCTTGGCTATTTGAATTGGAGATGACCAGGCGGTCTGCTACGTTTTACTCAGGCAGAAGGCAAAATATATTTCATATGTTTTTATTTTGTTCTCCATATGTTTTAACTGTTCGAAAACATTTTGATCTGAATTATTCACTGACCGGAATATCGATAAAAAAAAAAAAAATGTACTCGAACACAGCATTGTATCTATAAATTTACTAAGTTTCAACTTGTAATAAAATTTTCTTCCCTTAAAGTTCCTTTAGTTTTGTATATTATATATAAATAACTATATAATTTTGTAACCATTGATAATTAACAGCTAAATATGCATGTTGAGCGAATTTGATAAACAACTAAAGGAGAAAACTAAAAACATATTTTTTTTAATGCAATTTTTTGTTTTTGAACATATGAACAGTAATATAGACGTATAACATATCGTTGGAAAGGTACAGATTTTAGAAAAAAATATTATATCACACACAAGCTTTTAAAATCAAATAGAGATTATTGAAAAGAAGATAAAACTAACTGATTATTTTAGATAATAATATAATAGATTTTTTAATAAAACACATGTTTCTATATAAATTCAAGTTAATTATTTCTTTAATAGTTTCACGTATTTTTATCTCAAACTCTTTTTGAAAATTCTTTCATTGCTATACTTTTATAGGCGTTCCAACGTGGACTGCCTTTTACATCAGGCAGAGCACCAGAGGTCGCGGTCCAGCAATCTCCATCCTCAAGACCTCGGCCTGCCATTTCCTCCTCAACTCCACCAATCCATCTACCTCTGGGTCGTCCTCGTCTCCGTCTTCCTGACGGTTGCCAGTCCAAAACTCGATTCGGCCAACGCTCTGTAGGCATTCGCCTTACTTGGCCATACCACCTAAGTCTTCGCTGTCCAATTCTGCTGTTAACAGACTGGCGAACCTCCATTCTCTCCCGAACAACATCATTCCGAAGTCTGTCCCTTCTTGTAACACGTATACATCTTCGCCAAAAGTCCATTTCCACTGCTTGAAGCTTGGAATATATCATGGATGACATGGTCCATGTTTCGGCTGCATACGACTGGGCTCGACGATGGTGTGGAAGATTCTTCGTTTATTTTCCTTTAAATCGTCCTATTCCACAGAACCGGATGCAGCATGCGTGTGGCTTTTCGAGCTTGCTCTGCTTTTTTCCTAATATCAGTTTCTGATGACCCAGAGGAGTCCAGGTACGATCCTAGATATTTAAAGACATTCACCTTTGTACATGCCTCCGAGTCAACATTTAGATCACCGTCATTTTCAGCGCCTATAGCCATGTATTCGGTCTTTTCGAAGTTTATTTTGAGTCCCATGGACTCGTAGCAATCCCATAGAGAGCACATTATCATCTCCAGGTACACCTTCCTCCGAGCAAACACAACCTGGTCATCAGCAAAGAAAAGGGAGACCAGCTGTTCATCGTCGATAAAGGGTCCTACATCTCCACACTGGTCAAACCATTGCCTTACAGACACGTGAAGGTAAGTCTTGAAGAGAGTCGGCGCCATGCTGCATCCTTGCTTCAGACCCTTAGTTCCCGAAAAAGGCTCCGATAGCCGCTTTCCAATCTTCACTCGGTAGATATAATCTCGGTATAGGTGTCTCACAGCTTCTATTAAGGTGCTATCGATACCCGCCTCTCTCAATGCGGTCCACATTCTGCTCCTTGGGACGCTGTCGTATGCCTGTTCAAGATCCACAAAGGCTAAATGCAGCTCCTGATTCATTTCCCGAGATTTTTCAATGAGCTGCCTGAGGACGAAGATATTGTCATTACAGGAGCGCCCCGCTGTGAAGCCTGCCTGTTCCTCTGGGGTGAAGAAAGCATCCTCTAATTTATCACGGAGTAGTCTTCCCATAACTCTGCTCATCGAGCTCTGCACACATACAGGGGCATGTAGTTTCGGAATATCTTTCTTTGAAAAATTCTTTCATTGATTTTAAAAAAGGAGGTAAGTGAAAGTCGTATGTTGCCCGCACCAGATTTTTTTGCTCATATATTTGCTTTTTTTACGTAGGTCTTCAAATAACCCTATGCCAATATTTAGGGTTTTAAATTATTGAGGATGAAGAATACTTCTCTATAAAAATATATAATCAAGACACCATGTACCATGGCAGAAGTATTAGCTAAAAAAAAAAAAAAAAAAAAAAAAAAAAAAAAAAAAAAAACTAGCGTAAAAGAAGAGATTAAAAAAGTTCATATGATCTATAGTCCGATTCCCAACGGTTAGAATGGAAACTCAAATTATGAGTGTTTTACTTTCATTCATGGATTCCATTAGAAAAACTCAAATATCTACTTGATCTGCACAAAAAAACAAAACAAATGGTTTGAAATGGAAGCAGAGAAAATTTCAACTGGGGGGTAATGAAAACCACATTGTAACCTGAACCAACCAGCGAGTATTGATGACCCAGCTACTAAGATCAAACTAAATAAACAACTATTTCATAACAATTTTGGCAGATCGGTATAAAAACTATCAACGTTTTTACAGAATATTTATTGAACAAAATAAATTATCAATAAAAAGACGTATTTTAACTGAGATTAAAGGTTATAGCCTCTATTATTTTACTTTCACTTACCTATATATGAGATATATAGTAAGGGAAAGTATTGCGATCGCGAAACTTTTTGAATTTCAGTTTTAAACGAGAATACACGTTTTAGGGTTCCTTGAGTACAAATAATAAAGTCACGCAAAAAGGTGTGTGTGTGTTTGTGGTAACTCCCAGGCGAAAATGAAAAGTCCTGTGCATCTCAAATTTCATATTTAAGAAACTATACGCCCGAGATGTTACAGAAACTTTTTCATCAAAATCAGCAGACGTACTTTACGTTTTGCCCTTTTTTATGATTTAATTAATTAAACTCTATATATCGATTTAAATTTTGATGGGATTTAATATGATATAGGTTTCATTCTGATTAAAATAGTCTGACAGGGCATTTATGCCGATATTTCAAAATTTCTTTCTCTCAAGTGCCTTTAATTTTGTAATTTTTATGAAATTGGCTAATTCATCATGTTTTTGAACATAAGAACAGTAATAGAGATGTGTAATATACCGTTTGAAAGCTAAATATTTTAGAAAAAAATATTATCTTATACAAAAGATTGTAAAAGTTAATAAAAAGAAATGAAAAACCGATAAAACTAACTGATTATTTTATATAATAATATAATAGATTTTTTTTATAAAACACATGTTTCTATAGAAATTCTATTAATTCTTTATTATTTTCACTCATTTTTATCTCTAACTGTATTTGAAAATTCTTTAATCGATTTTAACAAAAGATGTAAGAGAAAGTCGTGTGAGGGGGGCTCTTCAGCTACACAATCACAAAGATATTTGTAATTGTATGCGGACTGTAAACCTACTATGCCCATAATGAGTTGACATATTTATACCTGCTCCTAACAACGGCTTCACTGTCTATTGTAGGATTCCAACAATAAAACTGAAAGCGATAACCATTTTATAGTTAGAGCTTAGGCCTAGGGTGGGAGTGTATTAAGGGGAGGAATGAGACGCGGAACTCCAAGTATTGCAATGAGATGGGAGCAATATCCGAGGCATTCCTTCAATAATACCTCCCCTACCATCTTCTCCCGGTTCGTCCTCATCTCATCCTGGTCCATGGGTCCTTAAAGAAGTTAATTAATTATTGCTAATTGAACGATTAATTAATCCCAGTTCACAGAAGTGACCAATCTGTAGAATAACTGGTGGCAGGAGACCCTGATTGCTAGAATGAGGTTACTGAATTACGATGACAGCAAAATTACGAGGGACTTTTTACGTAATTTATTTATTTAATATGGAGCGATTTATTTTATTGTTTTTTATCAAAAATGTTTGTTTATTCATTTAACTGATATGTATCGAGAACACTGGGAGGTAAAGAAATATTTTTGAATTGTACGAAATAGAGCAGTTTCCAGGCGACAAGCAGAAAGGGTTCTTAGAAGGCCTATACAAAAAACTGCAGCCCTCCACTTCTTCGAGCAGAGATAGCCCTCTACCTGAGGAGTCTTAGCTCGGACGGCAAGAGAAGCGGAAGTCCAACCACGGACGGAGGAAGTCGGGGGTCAAACCAGGGAACAACTATGCAGATATGTCTAAAGGTACATTAATGTTATATTATGTGGTAAATCGGAACCTCAGTATTCTCCATAATAACAATGTCTCACTGAACTATGTTTTATGTGAATAGTGTGTTTTTATGTGTACTATTTAAGAAATAAATGTGTATTTTAAGATAATCACTTGATTACCCTTTATGCCACCGAAACATAGTATAACGTCACTTTATGCTACTGTGGCTAATCGGACGATGCAAAAGTTGGAGTCCTAAATGTTTCCTATACAAGAATAATTAAGAAAGGGATCTTTAACGAACACTTGACATCACACAAAACCAGGAAAACATTTTTACGTCCCCTCCAAAGGACGGCATAATTACGGAGTTATCCCATTAAAACATCGTAGGCCACCTGCAGGTTTGCCCCCTGATGACGTGTTATGCAAGCCACTACACCACAGGTGCCCTTAGAAATGTATTATCTTATTTTTATTGAATCACCAACTAAACAGATTACCTCTTCGAATAAAGCATCTTTTATTCTCATTTAAATTGTGGCAATAAAGCTATAGTTATTATAGTTATGATTATGGTGCTCCTAAACAAACTGAAAATCTTTTACCTTAGAAAATCAATTAAGCCTACCACAAGAATAATTCAAATAACAAATAAAATTATATTGTTTTTAATTTATTCTTTATTTAATAAGCTATTATAAAAAATCATATACTATTTATTATTAAAAAAAAACCACCTAAATTATTCGTTAACTATTATTCATATGTAAAAATAAATTTTGTCCTACAATGGTATAAAGAAGCTGCGAGATAACTCGTCAACCTGTGCTGGTGAACAATGTGTTAATTATTATATTAGGCCTATTTACATTTGTTTAAATAGATAAAATAAAATTATATTAATTACTACTAACTAAAGATCTTTATGAACTCTTCTACAAGAGGATAAAGTATTAATCATTAATTACTGTTAATGATCGCATTTTAATTCGGAAAATTATAAGGCTTCTTAAGGAGAAGGTGTTTATATCGACACCTACTGATCCGCTATATGCGGTGATATCGTGGCACATTAAAAAATCTGGTGCTGGCAACACACGACTTTCACTTACCTCCGTTTTTAGAATCAATTAAAGAATTTTCAAATATAGCTAGGGATAAAAATGAGTGAAACCATTAAAGAATTAATTAAATGGAATTTAGTTAGGCACATGTGTTTTATTAAAAAATCTATTACATTATCATATAAAATAATCACTTAGTTTTATCGGGTTTTCATCACTCTCTACTAACTTTTAAAAGCTTGTGTATGAGATATTTTTTTTTCTAAAATCTCAAGCTTTCCAACGGTATATCATACATGTATATTACTGTTCTTATGTTCATAAACAAAAAATTGCATTAAAAATATATTTTTTTCAGTTTTCTCCTTTAGTTGTGAATCGAATTCATTCAATTTATATATTTACCTGTTTTTCATCAGTGGTAACAAGATGATATAGTCCTTTTTTTCAGAATCAACAAAATTAAAGGTACTTTAGAGAAAGAAAATTTAAAATATCGGCATTTAAGCCCTGTCAGACCATTTTCATCAGAATGAAACCTATATGATATTAAAGCCTATTAAATTTTACATCGATATAGCGAGTTTAATCAAAATCGTCGGAACCGTTTTTGAGAAAATCGAAAAAAGGTGCAAAATGCATGGTATAAAGTGCCTCTTCTGGTAAGCTCATTTTGATGAAAAAGGTTTTGTAACGTCTCGGGCGTATATTTGTCTTAAATATGAAATTTCAGTTTCATAGGACTTATCGTTTTTGCCCCAGAGTTACCACACACACACACACATACCGTTTTGCAGGACTTGGTTATTTGGACTCAGGGAACCCTAAAACGTGTATTTCCGTTGAAAACTTGAATTCGAAAATTTTCACGATCGCAATAAGTTGATTATGTGTGAGTTTATCTGTGAAGAGTTAAAATTATTAAGGAATTTACGGAGAGGTTTGGATTGCAAAGATTGATCAAAAGAAGAATCCGATGGTTTAGTAGAGCCCAAATACTTAATTCCTAACGTCCAGATTAGCCTTATGATAATCATATATAGCTAGTAAGCGAGCGGAAATATATTGTGTAATAAACAATAACCTACATTATGAACTCTGTTTTGAGTTGAAAGTGCTGCGAGATATCATACACTGAAAATCTATTGCTATTATAAAAAAATAATTTAAAAAAAAACGCAGCAAATATTTATTACACAATAGTTTGATATTTCCAAATAACTATATTCGGGTATAACTGTTTACATAGCTTTTTGTCTTTTCGATTTTTTTAAACATTCAATAATAATCAAGTTTTTTGGTGGAATTACATCTATTGTAATTTTCGAATTAAATACATGCATCAACGATTTTGTATTTAATTTATTTTTTTTAAACTTTACTGATTCTAAAACTCTCTACATACTTTTCTCTATCTTTAAAAATAACTCAGTTATGGGTGTATTTATAAGTAAAATTTCAATGTTTTTTTTTCTTTTGTTTTTCTCTTTTTATTAATTAATTATTCCCGTTTTTTTTTTTTGTTAAAAAACTCCAATACATTTTTTCTCTAACTTCAAAAATAACTGAGTTATGGACATATTTATATGAAAAATTTCAATTTCTTTCTTTTATATAATTATTCGCGTATTTTTGTTGTTTTTTTTTTGGTCAAAAAGAAAAGTAAATTTTGTCTCTATGTTCAAAAATAACTGACTTTTAGGCGTATTTATTTGTAAATTTAAATTAAATTTGTTTTTTTTCTTTTTTCTCTTTTTACATTCACTTACTTTATATACTAAGGGAAAGTATTGCGATCGTGAAAATTTTCAAATTTCCGTTTTCAACGGAAATACACATTTTAGGGTCCCCTGAGTCCAAATAACGAAGTTCCGCAAAAAGGTCTGTGTGTGTGTGTGTGTGTGTGGTAATTCCTGGGTGGAAACGGTAAGTCCTATGAAATTGATATTTCATATTTAAGACAAATATACGCCCGAGACGTTACAAAACCTTTTTCATCAAAATGAGCTTACCAGAAGAGCCACTTTATACCCTGCGTTTTGCACCTTTTTTCGATTTTCTCAAAAACGGTTACGACGATTTTGAGTATACTCGCTATATCGATGTAAAATTTAATAGGGTTTAATATCATATAGGTTTCATTCTGATGAAAATGGTCTGACAGGGCTTAAATGCCGATATTTTAAATTTTCTTTCTTTAAAGTACCTTTAAGTTTGTTGATTATATAAAAATAACTATATTGACAACAAGACACTGATGAAAAACAGATAAATATACAAATTTAATGAATTCGATACCCAACTAAACAAGACATGATATACCGTTGGAAAGCTAAGATTTTAGAAAAAAATATTATCTCATACACAAGCTTTTAAAAGTTGATAGAGAGTAATAAAAAGCCGATAAAACTAATTGATTGTTTTAGATAATGATAAAATAGATTTTTAAACAAAACACACGTTTCTATAGAAATTCAATTTAATTAATTCTTTAATAGTTTCACGTATTTTTGTCTCTTTGTTTGAAAATTCTTTTATTGATTTTAAAAATGGAGGTAAGTGAAAGTCGTGTGTTTCCCGCACCAGATTTTTTATGATTGTTTTGTTTTTTTCAATTTTTACTCTAACTTCAAAAATAACTGATTTATGGGTAAAATTACAATTTTTTTTCTTTTATATAATTATCGAGTTTTTTTCTGTATAAAACACTGATAATGTTTCTCTCTTTCTTGAAAAATAACGCAGTTATAAGTTTATAGGCAAAATATTTTTTTCCTTTTTGTTTTTACTTATTTTAAAACTCTATTCGTGTTTTGTCTATCTCCAGAAATAACTGAGTTATTTAATTAAATCACATTTATTATTCGGCCTCTATTTTAAAAATAAGCACCTGAAATCAATGTCCAGTTGTTAGGATCATCGTTGCGTGCTCTAGTATTTTTGTAGCGAATTCAAAAATAATTGGTCCAGTACCTTCGAAGAAATGCTGCGGACGGCGGACAAACGGATTTTTTTTTAATTTGTTATTTTTTTTTTTTTTTTTAAAGATTCTACGTATCTTGTAGCATAATTTCAAATTTTGAGGGAGAGGCGATATTTTTTAAAAATAATAAACCAAAAAAAGCATAATTTCATATTTAACTTAGTGAAATTAGAGTAGAGCTTTGGAGCATCAAACTCTTCCCGTATTCAATCGTTACAATCCAAAATCCTTAACGCTCCTTACTTTCTCACGAATAAAATCATCCACAATGATCTTAATATTGCTGATTTGGCCCGTACCAGGTATCACACCTTCCATGAAAAACTCCACTCCCACTCTAATCCATTAGTTTCAATCCTTGCTTCCTCTTACATTCCTGATAATCCTCAGAGGCGTCTGAAAAGAAGATACCTTCTTGTTTAGACTCACTACCAAAGAGTGCTGCCAATGGGCATTTCTCTTCATGTTCATTTCATGTATTATAACATTACAGCATATTTACTTGATGTATTTTTTGTACAGTTGTAAATTTCATTAAACAAATATATTTAAAAAAAAAACTTAGTGAAAGATATATTCGACGGAAATATCAGAATGATAGGACATTTACTAACTAAAATGAGCCGTAAGAATTCCCCTGAAACTCTTCGATAGTAAATGCCCCTCTTGATTTAAGTGTCGATAAAGAAACTCTTGGCGGTTATCCCGAAGGCATTATCGCTATCAAACTTCTGCTACTGCCATCCTTATCCCTAGCTCTTTCTTATCTGTATTTTTCCGATTTTATAGAACATTTCGTGTTTATTCTTCAATCAGTGCTCCTACATCTTATATCTTCATTATATATTATCGTAATAATAATTGATTTTTATAATGCCAACTTTATAACCCAGTCCCAGAATAAAAATTATTTTATATTTTTATTTATATTTTCTAAATGATAGCAATAAATCTATTATTATAGTTACGACTATGGTGTTCCTAAATGAACAGAAAGTCATTAACCTTTTTTTTTCTTTTATATCCAACTTAAATTTACAAAATATATTGCAATTTGTCACAATGGACAGTAATAATATTGCTGAAGGATCACATTCATACAATATAAACAAAGGGAAGTCAAATCACATAAAATGAAACTAAAATAAATAAGTGTATATAATAGCAAACTTTTTAAAATTAAATAAATACTACGGTTAACAAATAAATAAATCAAATATGAACACACTCATACATATAAACAATATTTACAATTTGATGGGGAACCCCTGACAGAGCCTGTACCTCCTCCCCGAGGAATTGAGTTTCGATGTAAACATGTGTTCACAATTAATAATATAATAATAGAAATTAAGTCCTTTCAGTGTAAAGTCCTTAGAACAATAGTCGATGCCCCATATTATGTCACCAACAACACTTTACACCATGACCTAAATATCCCATTTGTCCTTGATCTCATCCCATCCAAATTCTCAATCTTCCATCAGAAGCTTACTCACCTTCCTAATCCCTTGGCACACTCCCTATCTAGTTCCAAACATGCCTATAACCCTCCTCGTAGGTTGAAGCGGCAGTAGCCCAGAGATCTCTTGTAAATATGTCATTGGAGTGCTGGCAGTGGCTGGCTTCTCCACTCATGCCCTGAGTGTATGTGGCTCTAGCGCCCTTGCTCAGCTTCCACTTGCTCTCAAGACCAGTGACGCGGCTGAGTGAGAGGCGCTGGGATCTCCTGGCATTGTGCCTCGGGATCCACTAGTGGATCTCGGGGATCGATGCGGTGATCCCAGGGGCAGTTTGTAAATATTGTAAACAGGTACGACTGAGATCAAAGTTGTTATTATTTTCTTTATTTTGTTATTATATCTCTTATTTAACGTTTTGTAATTTTTTTTTTTTTATATATATATTTTTTTTCCTTATGATGTACATATGGGATGAATGGTTTCTTCTAGCTGTATTACTCATTGCCCCAGTAGGCGGCAGATTGTATTATCTCTTAATAAATAAATAAAATAATAGAAATTATGATCTATAGCAATCATTTAATGTCCTTTTTCGTCTTTATGCACTACGTTTTACAGCTTTACTAAAATATTGAGCTGTGCAACGGTATATTATACATCTATGTCACTGCTCATATGTTCAAGAAACCAAAAAGTACAGTTAACTTTCCAATATTTGATTATCAAATTCTTTGAACTTAAATATTTAGCCACTTACTCTGAATAGTAAATTTTATGTTAATCTACTAATTCAATGGTTCTTTAGAAGAAAATTTAAAAAAAAAATCGGCATTTTAGTCCTGTTTGGCTCTCTCAATGAAACCTACATTACATAAAAGTCCATTTAATTTTACATCGATTTAGCTAGTTTAATCAAAATCGTTCCAGCCATTGTTGAGAAAATGTGTATAACCTACTGTAGAAAGTAGAACATATGGTCAGCCGATTTTGGTGGTTTTGTAACATTTCGAGCGTTTAATTGTCTTAAATGTGAATATTTCAGTTGTTTTTTTTTTATTTTAATGTTCGTTCTGGACTTACTACACACACCGATTTTTTTGCGGGGCCGATGTCGAAAACAGGAATTAGAAAATTTTCATGATCACAAAAATTAAACTTACCCTTACTATACTTTTAACTTTAAATACTTTTCAGTAAAAAAATCTGGTGCGCACAACACCCGACTTACCTCCGTTGTTAAAATTAATTTAAATATTTTTTAAATACACTTAGAGATACAAATAAACTGCTAAAGAAATAATTACATTAAATTTCATTAAAAACACGTGTTTTATTAAACAATCTATATTATTATTATATATGACAATCAGTTAGTTTTATCAGCTTTTCATCACTCTCCATTAACTTTCACATTTTTGTGTAACATAATAATTTTCCTAATATCTTTAGCTTTCCAACGGTATATTATACATCTATATTACAGTTTTTATGTTCAAAAACACCAAAATTGCACACAATTTTTTTTTTGTATTTTCTGTTTTAGTTGGATATCGTATTTATTCAAATAATATATTTATAATTTTTTAATCAGTACTAAATAGATGATATATATAGTTTTTATTATACATTTTACAATATTTTAGGTACTTAAAAATTATTATTTAATTAAAATAATTAAATTATCGGCATTTAAGCCCTGTCAGAATAATTCAATCATAATGAAACGTACATGATATTAAAGCTAAGTTTTATCATAACCGTTAGAGCCGTTGTTCAGAAAATTGTAAAAAGGTTCTAAATGCATGGTATAAAGTAAAAAATATTTTAATTCTAAAAATTTAACCTGGGATCAAGTTTTAGAGTTGATAAATGGAAAAGATTGGCTGGCGCTAGTTAATTTCTCCAGAACGGCTTTTTCTTATAGAATGTTACTAACGAGAGAATTTAACTATTAGTGAATTTGTTAAATTAAATTTAACTAATTGTGAATTTGATTATATGTGAATTAATTTTAGTACATAAATAACATGGGAAGTGTTTGTTTCTTATTTTGTTATTGATTATTTATATTGATAGATTAAAGATTAATTTTGTTAATAAACACAGACTCCACGGACGGTCAATAGAACATGTAGTATGTCTGATTGTTATTACTGTATTTCGTAATTTGTAATTTGTTTATTTTTTTATTTGTTTATTGGCTATTTGATGTAATTTTGAAAAATAAAAACAGACTATCTATCTATCTATCATGGTATAAAGTGGCTCTTTTGGTTGGATTAGTTCAGAACATATGGAATTAAAAGTGAAGCTGATAGAGTTATAATTTATATAATCCTCTAAATTACAGAGTGTCTTAAGAATCTTCAAAAATGCATGTCTAAAAATGATGGTTTAAAATAAATGTATTCATTAGCCATTTTGAAATTCGATATTCCTAGAGATAATGGATTCCCTTGAATTTATGCGAAACACTCATTTCAAAGTGAAGCTCATTTAATGCGTCAATACTTGTTGCAAATCAGGCAAGAAACAGGTCTTAGGATTTGTGAAAAGGTGTATAGCGAGGATGGAAAACCCTCCAAGTGGTGGTTATGTTTTGCTAAAAAGAAATTCATAGATAAGTCATTATCTGCACCGGGACAATAATTTTGTTGATTGATATTTCTATGAATAGTATTATTATATTTATGAAATTTATCTGTATTTTTTTATAACTTTTGTTACTATTAAATCTTATTATCTAATAGTTTATCATTTATTTCATTAAAGAGTTAACCTTATCCATATTTTTTAGAGCAAAAAAATAAAATAAAATAAACTTTAATCACATATTTACATTTTGACAAAATGATAACAATTATTTTGGATGAGTCATCCTTACAATCAGAAAATATTTTTGTTTTTTTGTGATTATAGTACATTAGCCTAAATGTCAAACATATGGTGAAATAAAATTAAGGTAATATTGCGATTGTAGGAAAAATTATACAAAAAACCTACGCATAAAAACTTCACATAAAATAATTGAGAATACATAAAATATTTGAGGATACATAAAATAATTGAAAATACATAAAATAATTGAAAATACATGAAATAATTGAAAATACAAAAATTAATATAAAATACATAATATGATTGAAAATTATCCAATTTAGAAATTTATAACATAAGAAAGTAAGTTAATTTAATAATACATGTTTTGTTCTGTTATGAGTATATCGTTTTAGTGAAAATTTATTGTAATTACCGATTTCTTTTATTAATGGCTTTTTAGAGACTGGAGTTTAACTGAAGTAAGAAGCTGTTTGTGAATGGACATGTTGTTTGATTGTAGGAAGCTGCAAGTCTTGGAGCATTGATGATATTTTCGTGTACCGGGAGAAATTGTTAATTATAGAGCAAAAATATGATCTAAGTGGTGGGCATGTTGTTGAAGTATGTATAAATAAAAAAGTTGCTGTAACATCTCGATCGTATGTTTTTATTAAATATAAAAAATCTGTATTGTACGACTTTTCGTTTTTGTGGATTAAAGTTTTACATAGCAAGAATTGGGCGTTGAAGGAATTTGATGATTTATAGGAGCCCCAAACCTTCATCTCAGATGTCCTAATAGACTTGATAATGGTACTATAAACGAGCTTTAAGTAGTTGATTCTAAGTTTGGATCGTTTATCAAGTAAGTGTTGTAGTTGTCGCTATCAACGCTCAGTTTCCAGTTTGACTGTTGTATAAAGTTTCCATGTCAGACACTTGTCAAGATGTAGGCAGGTAGCGGTTCTGTTCGACAGTGTTTAGTGGAACATTAATAAAGGATTAGTGTAGTTCAGGGTGTTGAGGGTTTGCGCCGAAGCATAATTAATTAGATAGGACGAGTATTCGCCACAATGATGAATGACTTTTTACTTTCACTTACTATATATAGTAAGGGAAATTATTGCGATCGTGAAAATTTTCGAATTCCAGTTTTCAACGGAAATACACGTTTTAGGGTCCCCTGAGTCCAAATAACAAAGTCCCGAAAAATGGTCTGTGTGTCCGTATGTGGGGACTCCTGGGAGGAAACGGTAAGTCCTATGAAACTGAAATTTCGAAAACAGTTCCTACCATTTTGATTAAACTCGCTATATCGATGTAAAATTTAATGGGCTATAATACCATGTTGGTTTTATTCTGATTAAAATGGTTTGACAGGGCTTAAATGCCGATATTTTAAATTTTCTACCCCTAAAGTACCTTTAATTTTGTAAATTCTATAACAATAACTATATTATCTTGTTACCACTGATGAAAAACAGGTAAATATATTAATTGAATGAATTCGATACCCAACTAGAGGATAAAACAGAAAACATATTTTTTTAATGCAATTTTTCGTTTTTGAACATAAGAGCAGTAATATACATGTATGATATGCCGTTGGAAAGCTAACGATTTTAGAAAAAATATTATCTCATACACAAGCTTTTAAAAGTTAATAGAGAGTGATGAAATGAACATAAAACTAACTGATTATTTTAGATAATAATATAATAGTCATTTTTAATAAAACACATGTTTCTATACAAATTTAATTAAATTAATTCTTTAACAGTTTCACGTATTTTCATCTCTAACTGTTTTTGAAAATTCTTTCATTGATTTTAAAAATAGAGGTTAGTGAAAGTCGTGTGATGCCCGCACCAGATTTTTTTACTTTCACTTACCCACTTTTTTTTCTCCCCTTTCTCGCCTTTGAAGGCTAAGGCGAGTTTTTTTTTATCGAGCTAGGGGGTGAGAGCGGGGGATGAATGCTGAAATAAAATCCCCCCAAGCACCGAGACTCGAACTCGTAATTATTTGGTTTCAAATTATGGTCCCCAGTGATTTCCAGGCAACGTGCGCTAACCCACTCAGCCATTCCATAGAGCAATTATTTTTCACGAAAAACTTGATATTGCAAGAATTATTTATTTGGAAAGGTATGGGACAGAATCTATATGGCTTTCCTCGATCTCAAAGCTGCGTTCGAGTCTGTGTCTGGAAATGAAATATGGAATGCTCTTATTGCAAAGAATGTACCAACGTATTTGATACAGGCAATTATATCAAATAATAAATTAAATAAACATAAATGCAAATTTATTTGTAAGAATAAATGGTTGGCAATTTTAATAATTTCCTCTTGATAGAGGGGACAGACAGGGGAACAGCCTTAGCTCTCTCTTGTTCCTGGTTAGGATGGAAGAGATCCTTAAAGTCTGCAAGCGAAGAACGGCATGGACTGAAATAGGAAAATGGAAGATGCTGACAGTTCTGGTGAAATGCCTCCTAAATGCCGATGATATTGTTATATTAGTGGACACAAAAGAAAAGCTACAAGCTCTAGAGTAATGAGAGGCAGAAATGTCCATCAACGACTCCAAAAGCAAGATCCTAGTTCCCTCACGGAATGAAGAGGAAAATGTTGAAATATGAAGATCTTACAAGTGGTGAATGAATTCAACTACCTGGGAACCGTTATAGACAGGTCTGGAAGAATTGACCAAGAGATCGGAAATAGAATCAATAAAGCTAACCAGGTGTACTACCTGATAATAGGACACCGTGAAGTAAGGCCGTGCTAATATGCACATCTATAAAGCCATTTACCTACCAGTCCTTACATATAGAGGCGAGAGCTGGGTGATGATAGACAAGCATATCAGCCGAATCACTGCTGCAGAAATGAAATTCTTACGTAGAGCAGCGGGAAAGACAAGGCAAGACTGTGTCCGGAACAATAGGATTAGAGAGCAACTAGAGGTACAACCATTGAAGATAACCATGGAGAACAGGCAATTAAAATAGTTTGGACTTGTTTGTCGAATGTATGAAGTAAGGGAACCCAGAAGACACTGGAAGCCAGACCTACAGGTAGAGACCACGTGGCCGACCGGAAATCTCCTATTAAGGAACATATCTGAAGGATTGGGCGTAACAGAGGCAAGTCCTTTAGAGAAATAAAACGATTCAGCAGAGACCGGGATTACTGGCAGGGCTGGATCGAGGCGTCTCTTTGCCAATATCGGTTTTAAGAGAAAGAATAATTATTAATTCGTAGTTTTGTAGAGTCTCAAATGTCAACTTGGCTCAAACACACATGTCCAAGTAGGCCTGATTGTAATGAAATATATGATTTTGAAAAGGCTATATAGGCTATATAGGCTATATCACAGTAATAGAAAAATCTGGGAAAGTAGACTCTGAAATATCAAATAGAATCATGAAGGCAAATGCAGTCTACTATCAGATATGCAATACTGTAGTAGGGAAGCGAGAGGTGGGTAGAGGTGTTAAGCTCCATATCTTCAAGTTAGTATATTTGCCTATACTACTATATGGAGCTGAAAGCTGGATATTGACGGACCGGCAAGAGAGCAGAGTCACAGCTGCTGAAATGAAGTTCTTAGATAGTGAAATGTAGAATAGTGGGAAAGACAAGAAGAGATCGTGTAAGGAATGAGCGGATACGCCAGGAGCTGGAGGTTGCGCCGTTAAAGGAAATTCTGCAAACCCGCCAGCTGAAGTGGTTCGGCCACGCTATTAGAATGGAGGATCACAGAGATCCTCTAAAAACCATGGATTACGTGTCAGATGGGAGAAGGCCTCAGGGGCGACCAAGGATGTCCTTCCTGGAGTACGTCGACAGGCTTTGCAGAGGAAGAGGGAAAGATCTCCGCCAGGCCAGGAACCTACCTGAGAATAGAGAGGATTGGAGCCGGCGGCTGGACGCTCCCCTACGCTGATACGGCACAACAGGGGGAAGCAAAAGAAGAAGAAGAAAAGGCCTTAGGGTTTTTGAACGCATTAAGATTTCAATAACACGATACAAGAGGAGTTTTATGATTTATTGTAGCCAAAAAGTTTAATCCCATATGCCCAAATAAGCCTGATGATACAATAGTTGTATAAACGAGTAGATGGCGTAATACAGACACAATATTTTTATAATTATGATTTTATTTTACTCTAAAATGTTTAAATAAGCGAACTAATAACCCTTTTGTGGCTCATAGGACTGGTTTTTATTACGCAGTGGTTATGAAACTGCCCCCTTATGAGAACCCTTACACAACTTTATAAGCCCCATAAAGTTGTGTAAAGAAGTCAATTGACAAACTCCGTAGTTGCCTTAGAAGAGAGGAAATAAGTTTTAATAAAGTGCTCCTTTGTATCCTTCCATAAAGGACAGTCTTCCCTGCTTCTTGTCTCAGTCCTTGCTCCTGCGCAGGCTGTGTCACTTCATTATCATTCTAGGAAGATCCGGATCCCTTTTGTCGTTTTTTTTTTGTTGTAATTTCTACATTCAATCAGCAAATGTGCTGAAAAACTCCAGTAGCTGGATATGATAACATAAGGAAGGATAGTACAGTAGCAGCACTCATTGAATACAGCAAAGGAGGTAGAGACTTCCTTCAACATTCAGCTTCCATTTTAGCCTTCTTTATATATATATATATATATATATATATATATATATATATATATATATATATATATATATATATATATATAATCTGCAGTAGCTAACATGTGTGAAGGCAAAGAGGAGCCCCATTCTAAAGGGTGGAATAAATAAAAATCATAAAAATAAAACATTAAAAAACTTTTTTTTGGTTTTTACAATGTAGGTAACTGTATATACAAATACAATAAGTAAAATGGCTGAATTACAATAATAGACATGAATACAAATGTAAAGATCCTACCCAGTGGTAGCACTTCAAAATATCTTTTGTAAGCAGGTTTCGAGGCCTCTGTATTTTCAGGCGCCTCGGAAGATTATCGGGAATAGTTGTAGTTAAAAAGTTACGGACAAGAGGGTTTGAGTGGGCAAGTAGTTTGAAATCAAAGGGGGTGAATCTATCGCGGGCCAAGTCTGCAACCAGTGGGATATTTAGGTCTATATGGGTCAGTTTATTAGTTACAAAGTGAGGAGCATTGGATGAGGCAGGAGTGGACCCCTATTGCTCAATGCCATAGGTCCAAATATTTCTGTTAATGGTTATTTAGGTAAGTGAGTTTTTTGTACTAAATAGAGAGTTTTGATCGTTTGTCGAGTAAGTGTTGTAGTAAGCGGTATCTGTAGGCAGTTTCTGATCGTTTCAGTCTAGTGTGAGGATTCCAAGTAAGGCGCTTGTCTAAATGGAGTCCAAGGTAACGGATCTGTTCAACAGGGGTTATTGGAATGTTTCCAAAGGATATAGTGGGACAGGTAGTCATAGGCTTGCAATGAAGGGAAAGGTAATTTGATGGAATTTATTGGGATTGATTTTAATTTTCAATTTATGACACCATTCTTTAATTGATTGGATGTGAGTCTGATGGGTTTGTGATGCAACTGTAGGGTAATTACTTACGGATAACATACATGTGTCATTGGCGTAAGTAGTGACATTAAAAACTTAAATAAGGATTTAGAATAAAAGTTGTAGTTAGAGACTATTTTTACTTTCAAACACGTATAGTAAGTGTTAAAAAAACAATGGGGAGCGGCAGGTCTACTGGGGTAGAGCACTAGTCTACTGTTCTCCAGAATACGGTCAAATCTCAACTGAGGCAGAATTATTTATTCTATTATTTCAGCCGCGGAATGACCCTGGGGTATGTAGACCCTCCTGGAGCATACCCAGTCTCTATAAAGTGGGTACCGAAAAAATGGAGTAAACCTGGTGACCGTCCTGATCTAGGCCTAATCACCTCCTCTAGGACCATTGGTCAAGAAACGATTCTCTATAATACCCAAGACACTTCATGTATAGGTTCTAGAGGGATCATTTGTAGCTGGGTGGTTAGCATAACAGTCACGGGTTCAAACCCGCAGGTGGTACTAGGGTTTTTTATAAAAAATCCTTAGTTATGCCGTCCTTCATAGGGGACGTTAAAAGGTGATCCCAACCCTGTGCGATGTCAAATACTCTCTAGAGATCACTATCATAATATCCTGGATAGGCAACATTTAGGACTCCCACTGTAGCATCGTCGGATTAGCCATAGTAACATAAAGTGCCGTTAAATAAATAAACATAATATAGGTTCAAGTATTTTCTTTTTATTATATACATATCTAGCATTACATATATGTAGGATAAAGTTTTGAGCCGGTTTTATTCCATTAATAAAAATATATATCAGGTTACCTATTACTAATGAGATAATTTCTTATAGATCATAAAAATGGTTTTATCATGTCATATATCAACATAAAATCGGTTTTATAGCTACCGAGGTCTCGCTGGTATATTCTAATAATATGGCGGCCATATTATATGACGACACTACAGGTATATTCATAACTGAGAGGGTAATAAAGTTTTAACACTTCTTCAAAAACTCTCATCAGGGATATTTTATATGCTTGGATAAAACAACATTATAAAAAATATACAACTTTAAGTAATGGCATAACTCTATCTTATGTGAAATATGGAAGTTAAACTCGACAAAACATCTAAACTGATAGGACTCAGAGTGAGAAGCTGAGAACAGTGACAATTAGGACCATTTCGGACGTAATCTTTCCCAATTAAGGTAAATTACCGAGATACGACCAAAACGATACCGCAAATCGCCTTCCACTCTGAATAGCAATGCCGGTATCGATTCTATCTCTTCGATGCTACCTTTATAATCGATTATTTAAACCCCAACCTCTTGAGTAAATGTCTTTTATTATTCAGTGTTTCAAGGCTACTAGTCATCGTAGTGGCATTGCTATCAATGCTATGACACTAAATTAGGGAATTATTTTATTGTATACCATCGTTCAGGTATAAAGTTTCGGCCTTGAATATCGAACAGGATCTCTAGGCGAATAATGTTGATGTACATAAATTATATTATGTTTGATAAAACTAGTTTTTAACAGTTACGAAATTTTCTTTCTTTTTTTAAGAAATATTTTTAAAACTATTAAAGAAACGTGTATCTACTATTTTATTGAAATTACAACACTTATTCAAATTAATAGGTCTCATTTAATTATGGGGCCTGTACTCTTTGGCTTGCTAATCCAACCACCTGCCTGCCTTATCCAGGTAATTTGCTAATTGAACTTTCAGGTAATCAGAATAATGGCGAAGTTACAGAGCCTTCTTTAAAGTGCAGTTTTTTAACTTCAATATTTTATATATTCCTCATTTTGTGAAATATTTTGCCACGATTAATAAAACATTTTTAAAAACCGTCAGATTTTTAATTATATTTAAGAAAAAATAAGGTGAACACAGGTCTTTCATTTACTCCTTTTGTTAAAATCAATTTAAACACCTATCAATCTAAAATCTTACATCAATTTAAAAAATTACATTGGTTTTTCAATAGAAACATTTTTTTTAGATTAATTAGCCCGATTTTTTTTTTACTTTATTTATAGTAATTTACAACTGTATTATACAAAACAATAAGTAAGTATGTAGGAAGAAGAAAATTCGTAAAACGTCTTAAGGCAGTAGATACCCGGGCCCACCTTCTTCTCGATCGTCTCGGAGGGTTATCAGGAATATCTAAGGAAGATAGATTACGGACAAGTGGGTTTGTGTGGGTTGGCAGGCAGTTAAGAATCATAAGAGATGTATCTATTATGGGCTAGGTCTGCAAAAAATAGGATGTTGAGTTCATTGTGGATGAGTTGATTTGTGACAAATTAGGAGGCATTCAGGATTTTGTAAAAAAAATTATTATATATATATACACACACACACACAAGTTTTATGTAAATGTTATAAAAATCGTGGCGCTTTTGGTGAGGCGTTTTGGGTGACGAAGTTGTTTTTACATCCTATTCATATAATTTTCTTAAATAAAACAATAAAAGTTTCAATTTCACATGACTTTTTGTTTTTAAACTAGACTAATATATAGCCACATAAACATATTTTTTTTGGACTCAGAGGACTCTAAACCGTGTAATATCGTTGAAAAATGGAAATCTTAAATTCTCAAGATCTCCATAATTTCCGTTATTATATATTTCATATACGAGGTGTGTTTAAAAAAAAAGGTTACTTTGTATTTTTAAGAATTTTTTTAAATTTATTTATCAATATTTATGTTGTCTCCTTCAAAGTAATCCCCCTCAGATACAATACACTTATGCCAACGGTTTTCCAATCCTCAAAAAACGACTCATAAGCACTTTTTGGTATAGCCTTGAGCTCTTCCAGTGATGCAGTCTTTATCTCTTCAATCGTTGCAAATCTCTGTTCTTTTATAGGTCTCTTTAGTTTTGGGAACAAAAAAAAGTCACATGGGGCCAAATCCTGTGAATATGGTGGCTGAGGCATGATAGTGGTGTTGTTTTTGGCCAAAAAATCTCTCACAAGCAAAGATGATTTTCATGGCAAATTCAAATTTCAGATTCAAATTTCATGGCACGAGCCAAGCGATATACCGACATCCTCAACGACTTCTCTGATAGTGATTCGACGATTTTCAATAACAATTTTCTTCACTGCTTGAAAATTTTTCATCAGTTGTTGACGTGCATGGGCGTCGAGAGCGAGGCTCGTCATTTGCATCTTCCCGGCCATCTTGGAAGAGTTTATACCACTTGTAAACATTTTTTTTACTCAAAACAGTTTCACCGTATACCACTATCAACATTTCAAGTGTTTCGGAGCACTTTATTTTCTTTTTCTTTCTCGGAGCCTTTGATCCATATTTTTCGATAGCAAAAAATCGCCGAGCACGCAAAACACTTATAACCTTTACGCCTCTCACAACCAAACAAAAAAACTCAAAAACAAAAAATCGATAATCGAAAATACGTTGCCCGTGAAATTTGAAAAGTCACCTTACTTTTTGCTCGTGTGTGTATATATATATATATACTATACTATCGCTTTGTTCAGCTCACTAATCCAATCTACATATAAAGGGCAAAAAAAAAAAAAAAAAAAAAAGAACAAAGCTGTGGATCCTAGTTAAACAAAACAAGAGGGTAAAAACGTTGGGGTTAGGACTGTAGGTGAAATATTTACCTTTCTCTTTTCGACAAAGGCTTATTTTAAACATTTTGTACATTCACCGTTTAGGGA
This sequence comes from Piezodorus guildinii, assembly GCA_023052935.1. Taxonomy (NCBI): domain Eukaryota; kingdom Metazoa; phylum Arthropoda; class Insecta; order Hemiptera; family Pentatomidae; genus Piezodorus; species Piezodorus guildinii. The sequence goes on along the minus strand of CM041294.1, from coordinate 165,977,706 downwards.
GTTCAACGAATTTTTAACATTTAAGGTTTTAGGAATGTTACTAATAATATTATTTTTAATTATAGAAAAATAAATTCGTTTTTATCAGAATGAAACCTACATGATATTAAATACCATTAAATTTTACACCCATGTAGCGAGATTAATCAAAACCCTTATGGTGGTTTTTGAGCAAATCGTAAAAAGGTGCAAAATGCATGGTATAAAGTACCACTTCCGGACAGCTAACTTTAGTGAAAAATCTGCTATCCTGTTCCCTTTTTACAAATCTCCACTAACTTTTACAACTTTGTGTATAGGATAATATTTTCTTTATATTCCTTTCTGCTGTATATTATACGTCTGTATTAGTGTTCTTAAAAATCTGGTGCGGGCAACACAAGACTTTCATTCACCTCCATTTTTAAAATCAACAAAAGAATTTTAAAATAAAGTTAGAGAAAAAAAATACGTGAAACTATTAAAGAATTAATTAAATTGAATTTATATAGAAACATGTGCTTTATTAAAAAATCTATTATATTATTGTCTAAAATAATCAATTAGTTTTATCTTCTTTTCATCACTCTCTATTAAAATCTAAAAGCTTGTGTATGAGATAATATTTTTTCTAAAATCTTTAGCTTTCCAACGGCATATCATACATGTATATTACTGTTCTTATGTTCAAAAACAAAAAATTGCATTAAACAAATATTTTTTCAGTTTTCTCCTTTAGTTTTTTTTTAAATTCGCACAACTTACATATGTACCTGTTTTTTATCAGTGGTAACAAGGTAATATAGTGATTTTTATAGAATCAACAAAATTAAAGGTACTTTAGAGGAAGACAATTTAAAATATCGGCATTTAAGCCCTGATAGACCATTTAAATCAGAATGAAACCTACATGATATTAAAGCCCATTAAATTTTACATATATATTGCGAGTTTAATCAAAATCTTTTGAACTGTTTTTGAGAAAATCGAAAAAAAGGTGCAAAATGCATGGTATAAAGTGGCTCTTTTGGTAAGCCTATTTTGATGAAAAAGGTTTTGTAACGTCTCGGGCGTATATTTGTCTTAAATATGAAATTTCAGTTTCAAAGGACTTACTGTTTCCGTCCGGGAGTTACTACACACAGACCTTTTGCGGGACTTGGTTATTTGGACTCAGAGGACCCTAAAATGTGTATTTCCGTTAAAAAATGGAATTCGATAATTTTCACGATCGCAGTACTTTCCCTTACTATATATAGTAAGTGAAAGTAAAAAATAAAAATTACATACAAAACTATTTTTGCTCTTGTCTCCTTAAGTTGGATATTTATTACATTTAATAAATAAATAGTTGCTGTAACATATCGTGCGTATAGTTGTCTTAAATATGAAATTTCAGTTTCGTAAGGCTTTTAGTTTTTGCGCCAGACCTACCACACACAGACACACACACACGTCCCTTTTTACGGGAATCGGATCATTTGGGCTCTTAAACATCCAAACATCATTTGGATCTTTGGGTACTCTTTAACATGTATTTCCGTTGATGACTGGAATTCGAAATTTTTCACGATCACAATACTTTCCCTTACTATCTATTTTATATACAGGGAAGTGAAAGTAAATACGATAAAAAAAAATTAAAGAATTTTTTTTTAATTTCCTTAAGGTTGTGGAGATGTAAATTGTTCTAGTAAAAGCTGTGAAATAGCGGACCAGAGAGTAGGCCGAGCCTTATCTCTTACACGCCTAAATAATTCCGACCAAGCGCTTTTAGCAAATTCATAATATTTAAATTGTTTACAGGAGTTTATTACTAACAGTGTATACATTTTTCTTTTCTAGCTGACTCAAAAATGTTAGCCATGTTGATAACTTCAGTTTTTCTATTATTTAACATGCGTTCAGAGTTATACAAAGCATTATTATTCTGTGATTTATATTAAATTCAATGTAATAACTTTTCGGTTGAAATGCAATATGATTAATAAATACTTAATTATTTTTTTGTTATTGTTAACAGCAATAGATAATGAATTAAGCTCCTTTGGCCACTCCCTATTTCAATTTACTGCGTCATTTTTTTTTTTTTTTATTGGATAATTGGTTTCTCAAATATTTCACTTCTCAACTGTATGTCATGCATTTATATTAAAATATATTATAATGCTAAACAAAATTAATCACAGGGGTCACATGTGGTGTAGTCGATAGCATGGAAAATCTTTTAGGTCCTAGCATTTTTTAAAGCGAGTGAAAAATCATTGGTTATGCCGTCTTTTCAAAGGGGACGTAAAATGGTGTTACCTAACCTGTGCGATGTCAGGTATTCGTTTAAGATCCCTATCTTAATTAAACCTGGATAGAAAAAAAAAATTAAGACCCTCACTGTGACACAATCCGATAAGTAAAAGAACAAAAAAGTGGCTTAAAATGAATTATCAAACAAACAAAACGTTTAGCAATAAAACAAAAAAAAAAAAAAAAAATGGTGAAACTTTTCCTCCACATTGGGATTATGTTGCAAACGAGTAATAATAATAATAAATTCTTTATTTATTCTGGGACTAATCCCATAAGAATAATATTACAAGAAAATTAAAATAAACACTTTAGAGTCTTAGAGTATAAAAACAAACAGAAAAAAAAAATACAAATTACAGAAAAATATAATAATAATAATTTAAAAAAACAACCTCAAAAAAATATTGAAAATTAAACTATATAATAAAAAAATAAGAGATATATACAATGTTGATTAAAAAAAAATTACATTGATTTATTTATTTTTGGGGTTAAATAATATACTGATAATATAACAAGTGCAAAATACAACATAACATAAAATAGAATAAAAATAAGTAAGATGATGATGAGTAAAAGGGTCGGGGATAAAGGGGTAGAACAGAGCTAATCCTAAAAATGTTAATAATTTATAAGTCTTTGGTATCTGTCAAAAAATTAAGCAATGGATATTCAAATTGATAACGTAAATTTAGACTGAGGTTTTCAAAAAATAAAATAAAATGTAAAGAGCTAAAACATATAGAAAACAATTATTAAAATACTGAATTATGAAAGTAAACAGAAAAGTATGACAATAAAATTAAAATGTTCTAAATAACAGAATATCATTAATACCTTTTAAGAAACTAAGAAATAATGTCTCATAGTGGTGAGGCACATGTGACAGTCTAGCGCTACTGAACACAAACCTTTAGAAATAATCTATATGTCTACTTCTAACGTTATAATAATGTAAATTGTACCCAATAATATCAGATTCTGACCAATAACTTTATCCGTTAAAAAAAAAAAAAAAATAGTCGAAGGAGAAACTGATTTACCAATGACGAACTAATAGGTATTATATTTACTCTCACCATAAACACATATTTATAAATATACACATGAACACCAGATAAAATAGTCACTAGCAAAGACGTAGGTTTTCTACTTTCACGTGCAGGTAAGTAAAAATAATATTGATAAATAAGCTATAAGGAAAATATATAAATAAGCCTTCCAAGTCATTCAAGATTGAGTGATAAGGTTTCGGATCTTTTCAACATCAAAGGATACTAATGGTAAAAAAAAAAAAAAAAAAAAAGCACAGGTTCAGGGTTCAGGGTTCAAAAGAAACAGGCTATTATGAGTAATTTATTAAAGTCTATTTAATACAGTAAACCCTCTTTTTAACGAACACCCGTTTATAACGAACTATCGTTGCGGTCCCTTGAAAAATGAATTGAAAACTATGCTTTCTCCTCATTTATAACGTAATATTCTCTTATAACAAACTAACGAACTACTTTTGTGGACCTCAGAATTTAATTTGTTCGGTTATTACGAAAAATAAAGAAGAAAAAAATTACGAAACGTCTTAATCCCAGTAAAGAGCGGCGCCTTTCTGTCCAAATCCTTACCTCTTCCTTCTATTCAGCTCAATTCAGTGACAGCTTCTGGTTTCTAGTGTTTCAGATAGTTTTTCTGTTTTTATTGCTTTTATTACTATTTTTAATTCGAGTTTCCTACGAGGTCAAGAGGAAATCCATTGATTTAAATACGAGGTTGGCGATTCTCGAATTGTCGAAATCGAAAATTGCAGACAAATATGGGATATCAAAATCTGCTCTATCAACGATTATCCCTAATAAAGATCAAATCGATGCCTACGTTGCGTCGTCATCGGGATGTGCAAAAAAAATATTATCATTTCAACTTTATATGAATTGCTGCGATTTTGACATTGTAAATTCTTTTTTAAGTTTTGTATTTTGAATGATCGTTTATGTTAATCTTAAAGTATTATGTAAAATGTGAAATAAGATAGATATATGTACATAGTGCATAGTTTTAACTGCTTTTGTAGTTTCTAAATAAACATGTGCCTGAAAGCGAATGCTGTATTGAAAATATTTCTTTTTAACCACCTGAATTGATACCAAGAAATATAATATACATACAATATACTTTTCGGATATAACGAATTCTTTTATAACGAACAGAGAATTTTTAGGTCCCTTGGAGTTCGTTAAAACGAGGGTTTTCTGTACTCCGATTTTGCCACATTACTTCAAGGTCGCTGATGTGACGTAGGGGAGCCCGTGGCTGAGTGGCTAGCGCGCTAGTCTCTCATGCTACAGGTTCTGAGTTCGAATCCCAGTACCAACGGGGCTTTTATAAGGATGTAAAAAAATTGGAATTCACTCACAACCTCTCCCCTGGGTATGTGAGAACCGTCAGCCAAAGGGTGGCCACTCACAAAATCGTCACAGTCGTAGGGAGTGATGACCCTACACTAAAAATAGCATCGTGAAACGTGAGTGTAAACTCGCAGTTTACACCGCGAGGCCCAGGGCCTACACGGCCTGTCGCGCCACTGGAAGAAGAAGAAGAAGATGTGACGTTAAAAATATTTGGAAGCAATTATTAAATCATTATCATTAAGCATATGTGATAAGGTAGATTTTAGGATGGGTTGCAATATCAACTGTATAAGATGTATAAAGTATAGGACTAAGAATACTCTCTTGAGAACCAGCAGCAAAAACTTAAAAAAATTAATAAAGAGAAACTTTTGTGATTTGTTTTGAAGGATCTGTCCCTGAGGTAGGAGTGAATGATGTGGAAGTGTGTAGGAGGGAGGAATTTACGGAGTTTGTAAAGCAACTCCAGGCTACTCGGTCAAAAGCCTCTTCTAAATTGAGGAAAACAGCGCTCTGAAGTGAAGGAAATAACATCTATTACACGATGACATTGCGCGATAGTGGAGTTGGATGTTCGAGATCGATTAGTTAATTGCTTTTATTATCTAAGAAATAATATAATAGAAACGGCTATACTATTCAACGGCTCTAATTACCTTAGATCCATGAATGGTGGCCGCTTACCCACAGAAGACTCTGATTATTTCCTGTTTTGACTTCCTCCCCGGAAGTTTCTTATTGGACGCTTTTAAAAGCCATCTGCTGAGCAAATATTTGCTCCAACCAAAGCCGGTGTTTTTTATCTGGAGGCTGCCGAGACTAAGGGCACCATAAAACTCAGCAGTTTAATCCGAGCCTATAAGATTTTCAAGTAATAATTTTTTATTTAAAAAATTATTAATAAAAATTAAAACTGATAGAAATATTGTTTACAACTCAATTCATTGTTGTTTTGTTTATTCAACGTCACTTAATGCTACTTTGGCGAATCGGACGTTGCCTATCTACGTATAATGAAGAGAGGGATCATTTATAAGTACCTGACATCCCACAGGCTCGTGACCAATCTTTTACGTCCCCTCCGAAGGGCGGCATTATTAAAGATTTTTTGCTTCTGGTAAAAATACATACAATGTGCCTTTGGACATAAAAGGTTGCTATACTAACCACTACACGACAGCTGACCCAAGTTAATTTCTTTATTTACAGCTCAAAAAAAAAATTGACAATAAGTAATGGTAGACATGTTTGATATGGGGAAAAACGTATCAAGCAACATCCTTTCCGTGTACTGATTTTTTTCTTCTATATAGAAAAGGAGATTTCTTTTCAGTCATTCGACTGGAAAAAGATCCATCGTATTTTTTCATATTTAAAAAAGCATTTTCTACTTCTATAATATTATTTAATTATTTTTTTTTTTTTTATTTACATCTCAATCTATTGGGTTGTTTCACATAAAATGTCCGTTTTTATAGTTTCTGAAATACATAAAGGATTTTGCAGGTCTCTGTTGTTTTCTTCCGAATGCTTAAATATTTAAAGTAAACAGTTACTAATCCTCTACCTTTGTATTATAAACATTAACTTCCCAATCAATTACCCACTTTTTAGTATACCTCCAAATATGAACATGGAAACAAGCGATTTTCGAGTAATATTTTTGTACGAGTTTAAACTCGGCCATTCAGCAGCTGAGGCCGCTAGAAATATTCGCAAGGCGTTTGGGGAAGGGAGTGTTAATGAACGGACCATTCGCCGTTGGCTTACTAAGTTTTCAGCTGGGAATACCGACTTGGAAAAATTGCACCTAGGAAGACCTTCGTCCATAATAGACAACGATGTCTCCTCAAACATACAGTAGAAGGAAACCCCTACCAAACAGTTAAAGGACTCTCAGCACAACTAAATGCAAGTGTATCTACCGTTTCCAGACATTTAAAGTGTATTGGGTAAGCAAAAAAGCTCGATACATGGGTACCTCATGATCCCACTGAGCGGCATGTTTCAAAACATACCGTGCAAAAATTGAAAGAACTGGGCTACAAAGTTCTTCCGCAACCCCCATATTCTCCCGAATTGTCTTCAACAGATTCTGAACCTGTTCAGGAATTTATACAACTTCGTCAAAGTGAAAATGATGATCAAGTGAAAAGTGCGTTTTCAGATTCTGTTTCACTTCAAAGCTCAGAGTTTTTCAGTTCGGGGATAAAAGAGTTGGTGTCACGTTGGGAAAAATGTGTAGAAAAAGAAGGTAAATACTTCAAATAAAATTATCTTATTTTCATATCGTATTTTTAATAAAAATCCTTTACCTTGAAAACGAATATTTCATGTGGCACAACCCAATAGAAAATTCAATTTTCTATGAACTACTACTAAATAAAAAATATTTATTAGAAGAAACTTTTTTTTATTTGCCATTCGTGTTCTACGCATCTTGAAACATAAGCCCTCAAACTTTGAGAGGATTTTTTTTTTTGGTAAACTAAGTATAAAGCTTCATTGTTTAAAATGATAAACCAAAATATCGTTAATTTAATTTTAATTATTCAGTAAGCCAAAGTAACATTGATCAAAATGAAATATAAAATAAGGACAGCGAAAACAAATATTCTTTGTAAAATGGATCTAACCAATCTTCAGCTCACTGCCAGGATTTCTGTTTTCCTTTTTCTCCATCCTCATCTCAAACCTTCTTTGTTGTGCTTCTCTTTTCATTCTATGTTTATGCTTAGTCCTTTTCAGACTCCTTGCCTTTATGAATGTAATAAAGCTCCTATTGTTCTGACAACATTCTACCTCAGCGTTTCTCTTTTCATTGACCGTCTGGTTATGATGTGCCGGGAATTCACCTCATAATCCTTATTTCAAATTGTTTTTACTTAAGACTATTGTCATATGAAAATTAACAAATTCTCGGGGGGTGAAGTTTATTTTACAGCTATCTGTCTACTACTAATATCTTGTCTATAACTTATATTTAAAAATTCTTTAATTGATTTTAACAACGGAAGTAAGTGAAAGTCGTGTATTGCGCGCACCTTTTGTTTCTTTTCTTTATTGTTTGTTTTTTTGTATATTTAACGTCTCTTTATGCTACTATAGCTAATCAGAAGATGCTACAGTGGGAGTTCTAAATTTTGCCTATCCAGGTTTTGTTAGGATAGGGATCTTTAACGAGTGCCTGACATCGTACAGGCTCGGGACCACCTTTTAAAGTCCTCTCCGAAAGAGGGCATAACTAAGGTTTTTATACACCCATTAAAAAATCCTAGGACCAATTGCGGGTTTAAACCCGTGATCTTTGGCACAGGAGGCTGTTATGTTAGTCACATATTCTTTATTGTTATTATCAAACAATTTTATCAAGTTTTTTAGTCATGATAAAGACCCACGGCGCAAAGTGGAAAATATTACCGATTTAGGTGGACAATTTTTGAAACTTTTCCATATTTAACCTTTGGTGTCCTAGATTACGGGGGAAAAATATGAAAAAACATTATAAATACTAATTAATTTTTTGACACGATTGGCGAGCGCACAGTAGTGAAACATCAAATTTATTTGCTAAAATCTAGTTGCTGAAATCTGCTTATAGATGTATTTTATATCATTTAGGAAACTCTTCAAATTATAGATTGTGAAGTTTTTGATTCGGAGTGTTGTATCTGCAAAAATTATGTATCACCCAAAACGCAAAAATTCTTTGTAAAATTTAAAGACTAGAAGGATTGATGAAACAAATCCTTGGGGTAACTTATGGGTTTTATAGTTCTTCGTTATTGGATAGGGCCATACATTTACAAATTGCAAAATTAACTCTACAGGTGTAAACATTTATACTGGAGTTCTGACACTGGTCAGATCCTCCACTCATGTATGTTTGTGGCTATTGCGCCCTAACTCAGCCTCTACTGGCTAAGACTAGTAATGCGGCTGAAAGAGAGGCGCTGGGATCTCTTGGATTCCGCTTTTTTCCTCCACAAGTGGAGGGAAAAGCCCAATCTGGGGTCTCCTTAGCAGTTGTATATATTGTATATAGATACCATTGTTTGTATGATGTTTATTTATTTGCCAACTTTTTATTTATCTCAATTATAGGTTGTTGTTTTGATTTGTTTGGTTATTTTTTTAATATTATTTTATTGTATATATATGAATTTATTTATTTTCTATTTTATGTAATTTGACTATTATTATTATTTTCTGTATATATTGTATGAATGTGGTCTCATATCAGTTTTACTATTGTTCATTCTGAAACAGATTGTAACAATTCTCAATAAATAAATAATAAACAACTCAACAGGTAGATTGTAATGCATATTCAATGATTAGTTTGCCAATATAATGTCTTACTTTTCTCAGCAATGTCCATTGTTAAATAAAAGCAAAAAGGCTTTGAACTGAACACACCTTGAACGCAATAAATGGCCATCGAATAAAGGTAATCCCACTGCCTGTTATTAGGCACTTATGTGAACAGGAATGATTCACTCATTTACTGTTTATTTGTAAACACGGTATGGCGGGAAATATTAGTATGAAGGGGGTTGCCAACTAATAATAAAAAGGTGAAGCACTAGAAATTCCAAACTTTAAACTTGACTTTTACCATGGCATGAATGGAGATTTTACAAACCGTGCGGGGTGCGTCGAAACATTGTATAGTAAATATTTGTCTTTTTAACATTATCTAATACCAACTTACCAAGTCTAATCCTCACAATCGACCAATCCCTCTCCTGGAAACCACATATTGCCCAAATATCCCGAAGAACAATAAGTACTCTTAAATTTTTCTATCGCTCCCGTCATCTTCTTCCCCTATCCACTCGTAAGCTCCTCGTTTCCTCACTCATTTTCCCTCACTTTGACTAGTGTTGTGTGGCGTATGACGGTCTCCCGACTGTGCATGAAGACAGACTAAAGCACACTATGAACATATTCTTAAGATTTATCTTCGGCCATCCAAGGAGATCTCATGTTACCCACTTATACGGTGAATTAAAGTGGCTCCTTCCCTCCACCCGCAGACAATATTTCCTTGGATCATACCTTTGCCAAACTATTAACTCCTAGCGTCTTTCCTACATCTACAGTCTCCTTTAATTTAAATCCTCAGTCCACTTACTGGAAACTAGATCCCGACATTCTGACCTCGTACCCACAGAACCAAAACTTTTAATCGTTCCTTTATTGTTCGCTCTACTGCACTCTGGAATTCTCTACCAACCCATATCCGCCATGCCACTTCTTTATCCTCATTCAAATCACAACTTTTCCTTTACCTACTGTCATCCCAAACAGATGATCAGCAAATATGATATGTCAATTTCATCTAGAAATCTACATTAAATGAAAGAAGATTATTGTTCACCGCTAAATTTTTAATTTGTTTTTAATTTGATTTTGTTAAAATTAGATTTTATTTTCTCAGAAGACAATATTTAGAAGATATTATTTTTTTATTTTTTTTTTGAAGTAATTTGTTTTGTTTTTTTATGTATAGCTTTTCTGCTCATTGTAAATAATTGTAATTGTAAATAATCGTTGTAATTAATATATACTCATGTTTATTTTGTCTATTGGCTAGACATATTATATATATCTATTGTACATAACTGTTATTCTTAGGGGACCTAGTCCCAGAATAAAAATGTTTTTCTATTCTATTCTATTTTATTCTTTTATGACCGCCACATTTTTTTTGTTTGTTTTGCTCCTACTATACAATGTGCAGAACTCTGGCTTAACAATTATTTATATTATTTTTTCAATTCGTTTCTTACAGAGGACATTTATATATTTATTTTCTATCTTGCCTGGTTTTATCGCATTGCGATTGGCTGACGACATATCAATATAAACATTGAGAAACCGGCTGCAATTAAAGAAAAACATTGCGTCCCAGAGATGAGGGGAGAGCTAGCTAGACCCAAAGTCAATATTGAACTAACCGAAGCCGTTAGGGCTCTCAATTCAATTAATTCTAGTTAAAGGAAGGAGAGAGGTTAGCGTATTGGCCGCTTAAGGCGCGCTCTCTGGTCTCAAGAAGGGTCTTTTTAGAGAAAGCATTCTTGAAGGGCCACTATAAATCAGAGTGCCTCCATTAACGAAATTTATCCATGGCCATCTCAATACAATGCTCCTAGCAATCGTCACTATCGATCAATGTGGCAGTGGATGCTATTGTCAATGAATTAATCAGTCCATTTTGTAAATAACGGATACTTTTGTCTTCATCTCTGTCGGGTCAATTGATCCATTGATTTATATTTATTGACTCGGGCTTTTTCCTAACGATGCTAATAGAAAATGCTAGTTTTTTGTGTTTTTTTTTTGGATTAAATAATCAATGGTTCAACATGAAATGAATGTTGAGGAAGAGATGGTTTGAAATAGTTAGGGGTAAAAAATTACAGAAAATAATGTACAATGTATTGGGTTGTAAAATAAATGTATACCGTTTTCATTATTTAACCTTCTCTGAGTTTATAAAATGATCTTTACTTGGTCAATAATGTTCTCATTTTGTGAAAACCTGGTGCACACAACACACAACTTTGACCTACTACGAATGTTAAAATTAATTTAAAAACTATTAACTATACTTCAGTTTAAAAAATATTTAAAGTTTGTTTTAGTAAAACGTGTATTCATTGTCATTTGAAACATATGATTTAGATTAAATATTAAATTTAACTATATTAAATTGTTAATCAGTAATAAATTTATTCCCTATTCGTCACTTTATGTTACCTTTAAAAACTTTTTGTATTAGATAATATTTTTTCTAAAATCTTTCTCTTTCCAACGGTATATTATACGTCTATTATAAAAAGAAAACAAAAATTTCATAGAAAAATAGTTTTGCTCTTTTATCCTTTCTTTAGTCATCAACTTCGTCCAAACAATGTCATTAAGATGATATGTATGGAAATTAAAGTAGGAAAATTTAAAATATCGGCATTTAAGCCCTGTCAGGCTATTTTAATCAGAATGAAACTTGCATTATAATAAAGCCTATTAAATTTTACATCGATATAGCAAGTTTAATCAAAATCGTTTGAGCTGTTTTTGAGAAATCGTAAAAAGTTTCAAGATGCATGGTGTAAAGTGGCCCTTATAGTTAGCCGATTTTGACGAAAAAGTTGCTGTAACATCTCGGGCGTATAGGTGTCTGAGATATGAAATTTAATTTTTGCACACATTTTCGTTTTCGTGCTGGACTAACCACAAACCCACGGGCACAGACACACTACACACAGACCTTTTTGCGGGACTCAAATACATCCTAAAACGTGTATTTTCGTTGAAAACTGGAATCTAAAAATTTTTAACTGGAAGGAATTAGTCCGGGTGGCGGTCATTAAATGAAACAACTAAATAGTTTCAACTATTTATTGTTTGCCAACGTTTTGACCCCCTTTGTGGGTCATCATCAGGGCGATGGTGGGGGAATGGAAACTGTTTCTTTAAACCCGGACTAATTCCTTCCAGTGGGGAGCCCGTGGCTGAGTGGCTAGCGCGCTAGTCTCTCATGCTACAGGTTCTGAGTTCGAATCCCAGTCACGGCGGGGCTTTTATTAGGATGTAAAAAAATGGGGATTCACTCACAACCCGGGTATGTGAGACCCGTCAGCCAAAGGGTGGCCACTCATAAAATTAGTCGTAGGGAGTGATGACCCTACACTGAAAATAGCATCGTGAAACGTGAGTGTAAACTCGCAGGAGTTTACACCGCGAGGCCCAGAGCCTACACGGCCTGTCGCGCCACTGAAAGAAAAGAAGAATTCCTTACAGTAATTCTCAACGGTCAACTAATTACATCCACAATAAAAATGTTCAATATCGCAATACTTTTCCATACCTTATATTTTTATATAGGTAAGTGAAAGTAAAAAGTATTAGTTTAGGTTTTTTAACTCTGGCACCCGGGACTGCTGTACAAACTCCGTAAATTCCTCCATCCAACATACTTCCTCATCCTCCAGTCTTACCTCTCTGATAGAACCTTTAAAATCAACCACAATAGTTCCTTTTCATCCACTTTTACCCAGTCTGCTGGTGTTCCTCAAGGCAGTATCCTATGACCCATTCTCTACACAGTCTATACAGCTGATATCCCAACCCATCCTAACACATTCCTTTCTACCTATGCCGATGACATTTGCGTGCTATCAGTTAATAACGATCCTAGTATCGCCTCTCAAAACCTCCAATCCCACATCAGAGACCTTGAGGTATGGTGTCAGAATTGGAGAATTAAAATCAACTCCAATAAATCCCACCAGATTACCTTTACCCTTCGTCGTAAACCTATGACATCCTGCCCTACAGTGTCCTTTAATGATATTCCGCTTGTCCCTGTTGAACAGATCCGTTATTTAGGCCTCCTGCTTGACAAACGTCTTACATAGAATCCGCATACAAGACTGAAAAGACAAGAGACTGCTCGCCGATTTCGGTTACTTCAACATTTACTTGAGAGACGCTCTAACCTTTCTCTTTACTACAAAAGACTAATTTACATGACAATCATAAGGCCTATCTGGACTTACGGAGTTGAGCTTTGGGGCTCTACTAAACCATCAAACTCTTCCCGTATCCAATCCTTACAATCCAAAATCCTTCGCAAAATCCTTAACGCTCCTTACTTTGTCCAACAAAATCATCCATAAAGACCTTAATGTTCCATATGTTCCATTTGGCCTGTACCAGGTATCACTCCTTCCATGAAAAACTCCACTCCCACTCTAATCCACTAGTTTCAATCCTTGCTTCCACTTCAATTCCTGACAATCCGCCGAGGCGTCTGAAAAGAAGATGGCCTCGAGACCTTCTTGTGTAGATTCACTACTAGAGTGCTGCCAATGGGCAGTTTCTCTTCATGTTTTTTTTCATGTGTATTATCATTGTAGCCTATTTACTTGATGTATGAACATACAGTTGTAAATTTCAATAAATAAATTTAAAAAAAAAAAAAAAAAAAGATTTTTTAATGCATCAGTTATCAGTTTAGCTCGCTCGAAACAGAAGAGAAAACATAATTATTTTCGTCATTTAATGATTTTGTATTCCCGAAAAGAAAAATCCACTGCAAATTGATCTGAAAAACACTTTTGCTGTTTTCTCTATGTTGGATAGTGAGCCGTATTTTTATCAATGCTAATAAAATAATATGGTTCATTTTTTTTTAAATATTACTTTTCATATCAGGCATATGACATGAAATTTTGGTTTTATACAACTGGTCGTTATCGAGTGAGACTTACCACGCACCGACCTATTTAAAGGATTTAATCTTTTGGACTCTCGTCGTACTTTCCCTTGCTATATATTTCATTTAGAGGTAAGTGAACATAATAATGAAGCTTCCAATCCAATTGTTAATCATATCGTACATAGAAATCAATTTTGTTGCCCTATAGCGCCGTTTTGTAAATCACAGAGGTAGGAGATTGGACGAATAGGTCAGAACGTATGCTTGTTGGATTGGACAGATCCAGAATACTGCCTCAACACTGTCCAATCAGAGACCGCAATATCTCACCCTCGACGTATCGTCCAATCGATATTCAGCTCTTGTGTATTTTTTGTTTAATTGAAACACGATAGCAATGGATTGTGTGCTTAGAAAGACATCCCTTCCTCTTGTGTACAGTTATAAATGCAGCCATAATAAAATACTTGTCCATTGAATTCATTAATACAGAATAAGGTAATCTTCGCATCTTCACATTTAATAAAATAATAAAGTAGGCATAGTATCAATCGTTACTTTATTTTTCGATATAGGCTGTTGTTCCTCATCTTCAATGGCACATATATACATGAATCTAATATGCATAGAGATAGTTTATGTATTTATTAAGAATATATTTTTTTCATGAATGGTTTGCCTGGGAAAAACGTTAAATACTTTGGTTAATTTTTACTTTCACTTACTATATATTTTGTTTTATTAAACTTTTTATTCAAACGTTTCAGCCTCAAGGGCCAATTTCAAGCATATGTAACAATTAAAATTTGTATTGCATTTATACACTTTTTACTTTCACTTACTATATATAGTAAGGGGAAGTATTGCGATCGTGAAAATTTTCGAATTCCAGTTTTCAACGGAAATACACGTTTTAGGGTCCCCTGAGTCCAAATAACCAAGTCCCGCAAAAAGGTCTGTGTGTGAGGTAACTCCCGGGCGGAAACGGTAAGTTCTATGTAACTGAAATTTCATATTTAAGACAACTATACGTGACAAAACTTTTTTCATCAAAATGAGCCTACCAGAAGAGGCACTTTATACCATGCATTTTGCACCTTTTTTCGATTTTCTCAAAAACGGTTCCGACGATTTTGATTAAACTTGCTATATCGATGTAAAATTTAATGGGATTGAATATCATGTAGGTTTTATTTAGATAAAAATGGTCTGACAGGGCTTAAATGCCGATATTTTAAATTTTCTTCCCCTAAAGTACCTTTAATTTTGTAGATTCAATAATAATAACTAGATTATCTTGTTAACGCTGATGAAAAACTGGTAAATATATAAATTGAATAAATTCGATACCCAACTAAAGGAGAAAACAGAAAAAATATTTTTTTAATGCAATTTTTCGTTTTTGAACATAAGAGCAGTAATATACATGGATGATATACCGTTGGAAAGCTAAAGATTTTAGAAAAATTATCATCTTATACACAAGCTTTTAAAAGTTAATAGAGAGTGATGAAATGAACATAAAACTTACTGATTATTTAAGATAATAATATAATTGATTTTTGAATCAAACACATGATTCTATATACATTTAATTTAATTAATTCCTTAATAATTTCACGTATTTTTATCTCTAACTGTATTTGAAAATTCTTTAAAAATGGAGGTAAGTGAAAATCGTGTGTTGCCCGCACCAGATTTTTACATCTTATGTCAATATTTAGATTAATTATTTTATTAATAATGTATTTTTAAAAAAATGCTTACCTACCATGCATTTGCTACTGATCTGTCACAACATTCCAATTATTATAACCATTTTTTTTTTTTTATTTTAATTACGTATTAGTCCTGCATGAGGAAGAAAATATAAATAAGAAGAGGATTGTAGAACCAATATATATATATATATATATATATATATATATATATATATATATATATATATATATATATAACAAAAAATTTAGAAAAATCAGTAAATCAACAAAGTGACGTTGACAACCTAAACACGTTCTATCCAAGCTTTTGGCATCTCCACCACAAGTTATTCGCGCATAGAACAATTACAGTGCGGCCGAAAAATGTTAAGTGAGTGAATACAAATACTTTTTTGGAAATAAATTTTATTTGGTTAAGTTACTCAGTGGTAGCACTTCAATAACTATTTTAAGGCAGTAGGTCTTGAGGCCACCTTCTTTTTAGTCGCCTTGGAGGGTTATCAGGGATATCTAAGGAAGATAAATAACGGACAAGTGAGTTTGTATGGGCAGGGAGTTTAGAATGGAAAGAGGAGTATCTATCACGGGCTATGTCTGCAACAAATGGGATGTTTAGGTCATTATGGAGGAGTTGATTGTAACAAAATAAGGGGCATTCAGGATTTTGGAGTGTAAGGACTGGATGCGGTAGGAATTAGATGGTTTCGTAGAGCCCCAAACCTAGTCATTAATGTTAAATTTTAATTAAAACGAATAAAAGTTATTCTATAGATAAATAAAAAAAAATCAATTAATCCGAATATGGACTTATTCCATTCACAGTTATTCATGATCGTAGTGGAACTATTTTTATTTTTTCTTTGGTTCCTGTTTTAATTGTTATTATTTTTAACGAAACTATATTTGTACTTGCAGATAAAATTTTTCCTTGCACCAGAAGATGGCATTATATCCGAAACTTTGTGCATCAATTCTTAATAAAGTAGTGGAGAAGTTAAATATCAGCTTCCAACTTTATTCGAAGAAATATTATTTTGTGATGAAAGGACATGTTTGAGCCAAAACTTCTGTAAAATTGAAATATTTTTCACAGGACTGACTCCCGATTATTTCATCAGTCAACCATAGATCTTCAATAAAGACAAATGTGATATTATTAATATTAATTATTATAATTTATCCCCTATGATTCCTACACGTTTGTGCAGAATACCAAGGATAACGATGATTGAAGGATTGTCAAAAAGTTGAATAAATTTGAATATTAGAGTTATTTAAATAAGATATACATTAGATAATGAATAAATTAAATCAGATGCCATTTCCAAGTCTAATTTAGCGTCGCTTCTCTCGACTCTCGCTTCGAGCTAACAATATCTTCATCTCCGAAATTCACAGGATCTCACTGAATTAATGTTTTCTGTATTAATAAAGGAATGCTATTCATATTTATAAATACAGGTAGATATTAGTTTTTTTTAAAATAAATTTATCTCAAAATCAACAACTGAGAAACAATACTTTATTGAGCAATATTACAATCTGTCCAAATATAGTGATAACGTACAACATTCATACTACATTCACACGATATATACAAAACAAAATCAATAAAAATATATACAAAAGTCACTCATACCTATATACAATTCACAAGCATACAGCACGTGAGTGGAGAATCTAGCCAATGCTAGAACTCCAATATACATGTTACAAGAGGTCACGAGGCCACTGCCGTTTCAACCTTCTAGGAGGATGGTAAGGATGTGTGGAGCTGGATAAGGATTGAGCTAGGGGATTAGGGTGATGGATAAGGTTCTGATGAAATTTAGAGAATTTTAATGGTATAAGGTCTAAAATAAATGGAATATTTAGGTCGCGGTGTAAGGTATGGTTGGATACATAATAAGGGGCATTAACTATGGTTCGGAGGACTTTAGATTGGAAGGATTGAATGCGTTTGATGTTAGAAAATTTGGCTGTCCCCCACAGTTCAAGTCCGTAGGTCCAGATAGGTTTCAGTACTGTCTTGTATATTAACAGTTTGTTCTCGATAGATAGTTTTGAATTTCTGTTCAGTAGTCTGTATAATTGTCCAAATCGTCGATTAAGTTCTTGTCGTTTAAGTATAGTATGTGGGTTCCAAGTTAGTCTTTTGTCCAGAAGGAAGCCAAGATACCGGACTGTGTCGGAGAAAGGAAGCGGAACGGAGTTAAAGAGAACTGGAGGGCAGGATTGTCTTCGAAGGGTAAAGGTGACATGTCTGCATTTTGATTGATTGACTTTGATTCAATAAAGAGGAATATCAGCTGTGTATATATTGTAGAGGATAGGACCAAGGACACTGCCCTGAGGAACACCGGATTCGACTGGATAATAATTGGAATATTCTGCACCACAACGAACTCGGAAGGAGCGGTTTGATAGGTATAAGGATTGGGGTAAATGGTTTTTGAGCTTAAAGAGTAATCCCGGGTGCCACACCCGGTCAAATGCTTGCGTTATGTCCAGAAATGCACCCGAGCAGTACTCCTTGTTCTCAAGGGCAGAGGAAATATGGTCAACGACTCGATCTCAAAATCAAGAATTTAAAATCAACCTTCTTATTGTTATACTGTCCCAGTCTGGAGTTACACATGCGATTCCAAATACAGGAAAATGGAGGTGATCCAAAATGGAGGTGATCCAAAATACATGCTTGATAATTGCAAATAATTATGCTCGTTACACAGAACTCAAAACTATGTAATGAAATTCACAACTCTCATCGATTACAAACTATACTTACTCGCTGGAACAATTTTTCTTTCTCTTACTTATATTTTGGGCAACAATTATTTCGTTTTTTTCTCATTCCGGTTTTATTATTATTTACAAATACAATATATTTTGTGTATTATATTTGTAAGTAATCATAAAACTGGAGAGTAAGAAAAAAAAAAAACATTGTTTAAAAAATAGGTGATTACAACAGTAGCACTGTAAAACGCTACACACATAAAAGTAAAAAATCTGGTGCGGGCAACACACGAATTTCACTTACAACGACTGTTAAAATTAATTTAAAAACTCTAATAATAATAATAGGCTTACCGAACCCGAAGGTTCGATGCCGATACCACCAAACTTCGCCTGCACAGACTCGTCCAATGTTCACCGGTCAAGCCCAAGCCCTCGAGATCAGCCTTAATGCAATCCTCCCATCGACGCTTTGGCCTACTTTTCGGACGCCTACCAGTCGGTTCAGCGAATACCAACTTTCTCGGAATCCGTTCCTCACTAAGCCCAACAACTTTACGCGCCCATTTGAGTCTCCGCGATGCTATCAACTCAATTATATTAACAGGGTACAAACTCCGCAATTCCGCGATGTGCAACCTTCTAAGCTCCCCAGTGGCCTCATCCCTCTTCGAACCAAATATTTTACGCAGTACCTTATTCTCGAAAACCTTAAGCCGTTGTTCATCCTTCGAAGTAAGCGGCCACGTTTCGCATCCGTAAAGAACCGTTGTAAGAATAATAGTTTTATAAATTCTAACCTTTAAGTTTTTAGACAGAAGCCGCGAGCTAAGTAATTTAGCAACTGAATAATAACACGCATTTCCCACCTTTAACCGGGATTTTATTTTAAAAAACTCTAAACTATACTTAAATTTAAAAAATATTTTGAGTTGATTTTAATAAAAGGTAATTTTATTTTCGTTGGAAACATGTAATTTAGTTTAAGTAATGTAACTATAATAAATTGTTAATCAGTAATAAGTGTATTCCCTATTCGTCACTTTATATTACTTTTTACCATTTTTTGTATCAGGTAATATTTTTTCTAAAATCTTTCTCTTTCCAACGGTATATTATACGTCTATATTACTGTTCTTATTATAAAAAAAAACAATAATTATATTAAAAAAATACTTTTACTCTTCTATTTTTTCGTTGGTCATCAAATTTGTTCAACATGTATATTTAGCCGTCCTTCGTCAATGTCATTAAGATGATATGGTTAATGTTTTGGAATGTAATACATTAAAGGTAGATTATATTAGATAGAGGTCAGACTATTTAAATCAGAATAAAACCTTCATGATATTAAAGCACATGAAATTTTAAATCATTATAGGGAGTTTAATCAAAATCGTTAGAGCCGTTTTTGAGGAAATCGTAAAAAGGTGCAAAATGTATGGTATAAAGTGGTTCTTCTGGTTAGCTGAAAACATCTCGGGCGTATAGTTGTCTTAAATATGAGATTTCAGTTTCATAGGACTTTTCGTTTACGCGCGAGAGTTACCACACGCACACAGATCTTTTTGCGGGACTTGGTTATTTGGACTCAGGGGACCTTAGAGCGTGTATTTCCGTTGAAAACTGGATTTAGAATACTTTCACGATCGCATTACTTTCCCTTAATATATAATCCATATATAGGTAAGTGAAAGTAAGAAGATTACTGCATTAATTTTTAAATGAAAAGAATATTAGTTTAATAAATTCGAAAAAATTAAAGAATTCAAATATTTGGGATAACTTATCACTGCTAACGGGTTGGACAAAGTTGTGATAAAATCAAGAGCATATAAAATGTTTAGTGCACTGGCAAGGATCAGACAATGGTATAAAAAAAAATGTATATCTTAGAACAGTAAATTCAGACACTATCCACACAGTAATAAAACCGGAAGCGATATACGCAGCGGAAACGCTAATCTTGGAAAAGAGAAAACTGGATTACTTGGGAAAAAGCGAGAGAAAAATCTTAAGGAAAACTATGTGACCAGCCAAGAACATTGACGGACAGTACAGACTAAGAAGCAATAAAGAAATTTACCGGAAAAATAAGCCAATAGATGAAACCAATAGAAAGAAAAGATTAAAATATTTCGGGCCCGTTTGGAGGATGGAAGGAAACAGGATGGTCAAGAGATTAGTCCACAAACTGTTTGAAATAAAAACGGCTGGGTCAATAACCTGGGTTAATTAAGTAAAACAAGATATTGAACGAGCTGGAATCAGAATTGAAGAAAAAACAAACCGAAAAATATTTGGAAAAAGAGTCATGAAAGGTTGTTTCCAGGTCGAACACAAGAAGGTAAGAACGGGAACCAGGTGAATTCTTTTTCCGGTTTTCTGAGCGGATGAAGGCTTCTTGGGAAAGGAAAAGAACATAAGAAATTTAAATGTGCTTCAAATTAGTCTACCATCGTCATCTCCAAATGGTCTAATCGAATAAATAATAATATTCGTTTTATAAACTGTTTATACTGTAAAATGTTATTTTTACACACTTCTTTTTTCGCCTTTCTAAGGTTCGTGGCCACTTAAAAATAAAACTAATATCTTATACAATGTTCCCTATGTTACTGATTTGGCCCGGACCAGGTATCAATCCTTTCATGACAAACTCCATTCTCACTCTAACCCACTAGTTTCAATCCTTTCTTCCTCTTCAATTCCGGATAATCCTCCGAGGCGCCTAAAAAGGAAATGGCCCCGGGACCTTCTAGTTTAAAATATTTTTAGAGTGCTGCCTCTGGGTAGTGTCTCTACATGTTTTTCATGACAGTTTTGTATATTACCATCACATTTACTAGATGTATTTCTATTTAATACAGTTGTAAATATCAATAAATATGTTTTAAAAAAAAAAAAAAAAAATATCTTATACACAGGTTCTGCGCATGCGCGTGAGTATAGCAGTCATATTTCAAGTCGGCTCTCGGATTTCTTGCTTTTTCAGTTGGATTTCACTTCAGCACAGTCTTGAAAACATCATCAGACTTCAGGATAACAACAACAGTTATTATTGGAGCAAACAACGGTAAGTTGTGTTATAATTTACAGTGTAAAGTGAATGCTGAGTCACCTCTTCATATCAGCTGATTGTCAATAGCCCGGCAAGGCTGGTCTTGCTTAACTTTTTTTTTTAAGTTATTGTTTTTTCCCACATCTGGTTATTATTTAATTACTTTCTATACATGAAATGCGATATTATCATCAAGTAATGACCTTCAAAGCTTCAACTAAAAGATCTAGATCTAGTGGTTCAATCCCGTCTCCTACAAAACAAAGACCCCGCCGTGATATTAATAAAAGATTAAATCTACAAGCAACCCCTTCGGGTACTAATAGAGAATCCGAACCACAACCTGGCACATCGTCACAAAGGATCGCCGTTTTTCACTTTCTATTGGCATAACTACTTGTTCTTAAATTATTAAAAAACATTCTTTTTAAATCACGGTTTGATTTCGGAACTCACAGGGCTTCATAATAATTCAGTTGACAAGTCTGTTATTAAAGGAGAAATATTTTTTATATAGATATCAATTGTGTAAAATATTATTTATAATATAAATTTAATAGAGCAAAACCATTAGTGATTAGTTTTAACTTTAAGAGCTAAATCTGGTTTCAGTTTCGTAATTTAAGTTTAATTTGACTCTCACTTACTTTATATAATAGTATATAGTTTATATTTAATATATAATAAGGGAAAGTAGTTCAATTGTGAAAATTTTCAAATTCATTAGAAATATACTTTTTAGGGTCTCCTAACTCCAAATGACCAAGTCCTGCAAAAAGGTCTCTGTGTGTGTGATGAGTCTCGCACGAAAACAAAAAGTCGTACAAAACTGAAATTTCATATTTAAGACAAAGCAGAATATTACAGCAACTTTTTCATCTAAACCGAGGAACCAGAAGACCCACTATTCAATTCACTAAGCACCTTTTTACGATTTTCTCAAAAACGGCTTTAACGATTTTAATGAAACTCTACATATTGATGTAAAGTTTTATAGGTTTTAATACCATTTAGGGTTCATTCTAATTGAAATATTCTGACTGGGCTTAAGTGCCGTTATTTTTATTTTTCTTCCACTAAAGTACCTTTAATTTTATCAATTTGAAAAAATTAACTATCGTCTTGTTAAAATTGATTAAAAATGGCTAAAAATAACAAATTTCTGAATTTACTTTCTCTAAAGATCCTTTATTTTTGTTGGAATTGTTGATTCCGAAAATCCAAATATATAATTTTATAAGAATTGATAAGGAACGGATAAATATACAAGTTGAAGGAATTCGATATCTAACTAAAAGAGGGCATAATAGACTAGAAGTTGATTGCCCAAAAAACGGTAATCTAATCTAACAAAAATAATTTGTATGCAAATTTTGTGTTTTTGAATATAAGAACAGTAATATATTCAAGGTAATATATACAGTAATGTCGGTACCTATATTTTGAATATAAGAACAGTAATATATCAAGGTAATATATACAGTAATGTCGGTACCTATATTTTGAATATAAGAACAGTAATATAGGTACTGATGCGGTGCGGCGTGGTCTAGTGGGTAGAGCGCTAGTCTGCTGAGCTCCGGGTCCTGGGTTCGAATCCCGGCTGTGGCGGAATATTATTTATTCTGCTAATTCAGTAGGGGCGCGACCTTAGGGTATGAAGACCCTCCTGGGGCAGACCCAGCCTCTATAAAGTGGGTACCCAAATTAATTGGGGAAAAACCTGGCGGCAGAGCGCGATTAAGGCCTAATTACCTCATTGCACTGCCGTTGGCCTTGAAACAGTACGAATCTCTACATGTACTGAGCCCAAGACTCTTCATGGGTTGTAGTGGTACAGGTAATATAGATACTGATAATATACCATTGGAAAGCTATAGAATGTAGAAATTTTGTTATCTTAAACCCGAAATTGTAAAAGTTCGAAACTTATTTTAATTATTAAGGTAGATATTCGGGCTAAATAACTTATAAAGACTCAATTTTTTTATTACATCAAGATGACATTTTGGGATCTTCGCCCATCTTCAGAAGTCTACAAAGTAAAATAACCAATTTCCATTACATTAAAAAATGCTATAGTGAAGTTAATGGTTTAAAACGTTATGAAAAAATATTATAAATTAGGTTTCCATTGATAACAAAATTTAAAACTATTAAACAACAAATTTAAAACCAAAAGAAGGCATTAAAAGCAATAATTAACAATGTTACATAGTAATAAGTTAAGGAACTATAAATATTTTAAAATTTTGAACTCCCTGCATTGTAGTGACATCAGTGGATCACTCAATCGTATTATGAACTGCGCAATACGGTTTGTATTCGGGATCAGCAGAGACACACAATATAACCCAGTATTACGCCGAGTTAAGGTGGCTTTATCCTCGTTACAGATGCCAGTATTTCCTAGCTTCCTTCCTCTACCAGGTTATCAGAACTCATCGTCCCAGCTACATCTTCCAATCCCTTCAATTTAAATCATCAATTCAGTCCCGTTCTACTAGATCCCGACTTTCTGACCTCTACCCTCCTCCTCACCGTACTGCTGCCTTTGACAAGTCCTTTCTAGCCAAAGCAACCTCTCTTTGGAATTCTATCCCTCCTGAGATCCGTCTTGTAGGAACGGCTTCCTCCTTTAAATCGCTCCTTTTCAACCACCTTCTCCTTACCCAGTCAAACAGACAATAAATCGTATTATGAACTGCGCAATACGGTTTGTATTCGGGATCATCAGATACACGCCATATATCCCAGTATTACGCCGAGTTAAGGTGGCTTTATCCTCGTTACAGATGCCAGTATTTCCTTGCTTCCTTCCTCTACCAGGTTATCAGAACTGATCGTCCCACCTATATCTTCCAATCCTTTCAATTAAAATCATCAATTCAGTCCCGTTCTACTAGATCCCAGCTTTCTAACCTCTACCCTCCTCCTCACCGTACTGCTGCCTTTGACAAGTCCTTCCAACCTCTCTTTGGAATTCTATCCCTCCTGAGATCCGTCATGTAGGAACTGCTTCCTCCTTCAAATCGCTCCTTTTCAACCACCTTATCCTTACCCAGTCAAACAGAAAATACCTTTAAACTGCAGATGCTATAAATAACAATTATTATTATTATTTTATTTATTAATTTTTGTGTGTGTGTTTGTATTACTCAAATTATCACTGATTAATTAGCTATTTATACTTTTTTTTGTTTTTTTTTCATTCTGAAAGTCTGACTTGTAATATTACTGGATGTACATATATTAATATATATTGTGTAATATTACTTAATATATTAATTATTAATATGTAATTAATATTATAATATATTTAATATAATATTTATATATAATATTAAGATTTTATGTAATATATTAATTAATATTATGTAATATTACTGGGTTGTACATATATTACTACTTTAATTATTTTTTTAGTTTAGTAAGTTGTTATTCTTAGCCATGACCACATTGTTCCGATCTTCAATTATGTATGATTATTTTATTCTTAAGTCCCAGGATGATAAAGAAGTTTTTTCATTTAATTTTATTTCACAGAAGTGTAGGAATGTATTATTATCCAGATAATACACAAATTAACTAGGAAAGTTGGTAAAATGTAGTTAATTTTTTCCTTCATTCATCTCTAACTTTATTTATAAATTATTTATTTAATTTTAACAATAGAGGTCATTGTTGGGTGTTGCACCTACTACATTTTTTTTAATAATTTTTATTTTTAATCGTTCATTTAAAGAATTTTTACAGTTGGGGAAAATCGCACAATCCTTCAGTGGAAGTTAAAGCTATCTAGGTTTTATTACGATAAGAATCTTTAATGAATACCTGATATCGCAAAGGCTCAGGACCACCATTTTACGATCCCTTCAAAGAACAGAAAAAAGAAGGATTTTTCGCCATCTTTAAAACATGCTATAGCCCTATGTCAGGTTTTAAACTATAATTCTTGTTTGATCAACTTCAATTTAATTTAACTTTTGACCAAGTCTTGGAACCAGAACTCCATTTCAAACTCCACTAAATAATTCACATTCATATTTTCTCTTAATCCCCTTCTACTTCTTGTTCGCAACCTCCCACGAATACCTTTTCGAGAGTTAATGAATCACACACAGTGAAGATATTAAAATACTGCTTTTATTATCAGAACAAAATAGATATTCAGAATACAATATACTGTGCTTAGGAGTTAGGGTGACTACAAGTGTACATTCTGAGGTCTCCTTCTATGAGAGTGACACAAGTAAATGTTACAACTAGAGTGATGAGTTTTGACGATCAAAGGGTATATATAGCAAGGAATTGTAGAGGGGATAAGGAGGCGGCATGGGTACCACAATGCAAGTGCTTCCAGGTGTTGTGTACTCTGTCCTAAGTACAGGTATGTGTTCTTTGTCGGTACTTGGTCACTTGGTCAGTCCTTTCTAGGTGGCTCTCAAAGGAGGCCACGTCCCCGCCGTGAGAGCCGATAACGCACATTGTGCGGCTAACGATGGAGGCTAATTTATTGGGTACGGAGCACCCTCCAGTATACAAGCTGGCGGGCATCCTCCCGTCAATTTGTATCCTGGTAAACCGTAGAGGCTGCGAGAAATTTGCAGTCTCGAGGCACGCGACCATTCGGGCCTTTAAGATATCATAATTTTCAAAATGGTACCACGGAGATGGTCCCTAGCCAGGACCATCATTGGGTGGTGGCCGGGAGTGTTTGCACTGCCCGGTCACAAGACGTGGTGGTCGGAGTTGGATTCCTCTTCGGAGGAGGAAGCCAGTGCGTAGGTTATGCCCCAGTCCTTAAAAGATAGCACATCAACCGGATGGACAAAACACTTTCGAGTGAGAAAATCCTGGTTGAACTAGTTGTGTTGTTGTGTGTGTCCTTTCTAGATAGCTGGTTTATGACAGCCTTCGATTATAGAAAAGGAAGAAGTTTTGAGAAGACGAGGGCCACGAGACCAGTGGGTATTCCAGGGATATCCAGACCAAATTTTAATGCTCCACATTATTTTTTTTTTAACATATGATAATACTTTATATATATATATATATATATATATATATATATATTAAATATTTTTAAGTTATAAAAGTTTACCTTATATAATAAGTTTTACTTAACATTGATTATCATGTATTGTTTTTAATTTTAATTATAATACGTAAATCACTATATGAAATAATAATATTAAAACTAATTTAAATATAAAGCAATTCTCATGGTTAAAATAATAAATATTAAGATATAGAGATCTCGGTGGGGCTTTTCTTCAATCAGTACAGAGTTGGTTTCTAGACCTCTCACTGTACAATTTGTCATGTGATGGGCGCACTAAATATTTATAGATGAAATCATTCACATCAGAATATTATGATAATCAATAGAATAGCTAGGATACGGCCTTGTAACCTCGTTGAGGTAAATAACTGGATAAAACGCAATAATAAACTTGAGAGGTAAATATCTTGTTTCTCTAGATTTATATATGAGACAGTTTATCAATATCTTTTCTCGTATCAGTTTCTTTTCCACATTATTTACAAGATGGTATACATTTTCTTTTTTTTTACAGTTGCACAAGATATTGCTCTTGTAATCAGAGTTCAGTAATCTGTTTTTTATAACTGATGTTTATACAATTAAATATGATTTCATAGGTCGAAAATTATTCCAATATCTGATAAGGAATCGAAGGATCAACAGTTTAATTTGTATAAATGTTATAAAATATATTTCAATAGATATTAAATAATATCGCCATTTTAGTTTCTGCGAACTCTTTCTAAATCATGTTACAGATTATGATGCGGTTTTCACTATCACTTAGCGGATACTTTACTGAAGGTTTATAAGTAAAATACATTGTTATTAGATTTTTCTTTAGAAGGGAAAAAATAACAACCCTCGGCCACACTTGACCAGGTCTCTTCGTGTGTTGGATAGTCTCTTCATAACGTCGAATAGTTTTTAAGACAGATGTCTTAGAAATTCCCAGGGATCTTGGGATGTATAACTAGTGAAAACGTTAATTCGAAAATTTTGTTCTATAGATATACTTTCTTTTACTATATACTTCATGTATAGTGAAAATTGAGTTATATCTATCATAAACAGTTCGACTTTGGTCCTTGAAGAGTGTCTGGTGCCGAGTGTTCACCTTATCGCTCCTTCCTAAACAGTCTCAGCATACTCCGGTATAGAATGTTTAAATGTCAGACCCAAACCGGTATAGGAATTCCTTGTCAACTAAATTTGATCATTTGTAATCCAATTGGATCATTTATAAATTTATTTAGAGATAAAGTTTTCTCTCAATTCGAAGAATAAAGCGCTATTACACGCACGACGAAATATCGTCCTTGGCAATAAATTGATTAAGGTGAATACCAAAATTTGGGAAAACCTGGCGGCTGAGCGTGATCACCTCCTTGCACCACCGTTGGCCCAAAAACGGTAAGAAGCTCTAAATGTACTCTATATATATCTCTATATGGTTGTAGAGTTACAGTTTTATTTATTTACAATTTGTCCTTGGGTGTAGCAGCTTGTACTATTTCTCAATGAAATATTTTATTTATTTATATTCAATTAGTAATTTTGGCCAAATTGTTATTTTCCATCTGAAAAACGAAAATATTTGCGATAAGAAAATATGGTATCTTAATTCATGGATCTAAAGGACACGTCGTTGGGGTGGGTTGTACGGATTACTGGTGGTTTCAAGTGTTTGCAGTCGATGGGTTCTTCATCTTCAGTCATGTCAGTCTATTCCTGGAAAGTTTTATAATATTCTATAGAAGTATATGAAACTGGGATTAAGACCAAGTCTTTGTAAAGTAATTCGTTTGTCACATACAATGGTGCATCCACGGTTTTCCGAAATATTGGGTTGTGTCACATGAAATGTCCGTTTTCAAGGTAAAAGATTTTTATTAAAAATACGATATGAAAACAAGATAATTTTATTCGAAGTATTTACCTTATTTCTCTAGACATTTTTCCCAACGTGGCACCAATTTTTTTATCCCCGTACTGAAAAACTCTGAGCTTTGAAGTGAAACAAAATCTGAAAACGCACTTTTAACTTGATCATCATTTTCAAAAAGTTTTTCTTTGACGAAATGTCTAAATTTCTGAACAGGGGAACTTCGCAGTTCTTTCAATGTTTGCACGGTATGTTTTGAAACATGCCGCTCAGTGAGGTCATGAGGTACTCATGTATCGAGCTTTTTTACTTTCCCAATACACTTTAAATGTCTGGAAACGGTAGTTGCAATTGCATTTAGTTGTGCTGAGAGTCCTTTAACTGTTTGGTAGGAGTTTCCTTCTACTGTATGTTTGAGGACACCATTGTCTATTACGGACGGAGATCTTCCTCGGGGCAAGTTTTCCAAGTCGGTATCCCCAGCTGAAAACTTAGCAAACCAACGGCGAATGGTCAGTTCACTAACACTCCCTTCCCAAACGCCTCGAAAATATTTCCTCAGCTGCTGAATGGCCTAGTTTAAACTCGTACTAAAATATTAATCGAAGACCACTTGTTTTCATGTTCATATTTGGAGGTATACTAAAAAGTGGGTAATTGATTGGGAAGCTAATGTTTATAATACAAAGGTTGAGGATTAGTAACTGTTTACTTTAAATATGTAAACATTCGGAAGAAAACAACAGAGACCTGCAAAATCCTTTATGTATTTCAGAAACGATAAAAACAGACATTTCATGTGAAACAACCCAATATTTTGTATTTAAAAGCCTTAATTCTTTGCATGTTAGAGGTTTTGGCAGAGACATATAGATCTATCACGTATGCCTATTAGGGTTTGATCAGTACTTTGTAAATAGTAACTTTGGTTTTCAAGGGTAATTTTGATTGTTTGTCAAGTAGACAGGATAATAGTCCAAATCTGTTCAGCTGTTTTTTCTTAATTCTAATGAGTGTCCTCCATGTCATTCTTTTGTCTAAGTACAGTCCCAAATATCGTACTTCTTCTGATGTTGGAATAGGTTCATCCTAGAAATACAATGTTCACATTCACCATGATTGAGCGTGAAAATAAGAAACTCACTCTTAGTCTGATTATTTGTTACGTTCTACCTTGTAGCACAACTAGATAAATCGTCAAGGTGGTTTTGCAATATGAAATATGATAAAAATTGTTCTTGGTGAGATGTCAAGAGAGTTGTGTCTTTTGCAAAAGGGGCTATTAAGTTGTGATCATTCTCAATGAAATAGAATGTACAAAAAAAAAAAAAAAAAAATATGACCCACTTTAAAATAAACTAAAAACATTTCATAACGAGGTTCAACTAATTTGCACGCCAAGTTTGGAAGATGCTGCTTTGCCTACAGTGTTTATGGCGTAGGCGAGGAGCATGTGTGTTTGGCAAACAATGGTAGAGTATTCCCCGATACCAGCTCAACTTAGATTGAAACAAGTTTAATGGAACTAACTTTTCCCAGGGAAACTTTGTTCCAGCTTAGTATCGGATCAAGGCGAAAAATGTATCTTCTCGTATTTTGGATATTTGGGAGTGAGTTTTCTGCATATGTAGGGAGCTTTACGCTTTTTTTTTTTTTTTTCTTATACTTTCATTTAGCTAAATATGAATTATATAGTAAGAGAAAGTATTGCGATAGTGATTTGGGAACTAAAGCGAATAACTGGAACCCACAGTATAAAAGCAATCTTACATATTTAAGCCTCCACCATACAACAGATTCGTTTAGACTAGATGGGCACAAGCTCAGTAATTCCGTGTTGTCTAGTCTTCTAAATTCTAAGTGACCTTGTTCGGACTAAACATTTAACGTAAAAACGTATTCTCTGAAACCTTGAGGAGCTGTTCAACCTTCTAAGATCTCGTCCACATTTCGAAACTCCCTAAGAACTGTGAGGTTTAAATTCTATCATAAATTCTAACCTTAAAGGTTTTTGACAGATGCCGCAAATTATGTAGTTTCGCTGATGAATCATAAATAACACATGTTTCAAGCCTTTAACCATGACTTTATTTCCTCCTTAAAATCATTGCTTGTAGTTTTAAAAGATCCTGAATGTATCCACATGTTCAAACGTATATTCTGATTAGTACTTTCTATTTATTTTTCAATCTATTTATATTTACTTTCACCGAACCATATATTAAATATGAAGTAAGGGAAAGTATTGCTATCTCGAAAACTTCCAATTTCAATTTGTATACGAAAATAGACGTTCTAGGGTCCCTTGAATCCAAATGAGCAAATCCCGCAAAATGGTTTCAGTGCGTTTACACGTCATACTCATGGAACTTAACGGCCGAGATGTTACTGTAAAGTTTTAAAGAAAATCGACGACCACTTCTTATAAGCCCACAGCTGTTACTATTTTGATTAAATTCGCTATATCGATGTAAAATTTAATGGGCTTTAATATCACGTGAATTTCATTCTGATTGAATAGTCTGTCAGGGCTTAAAATGATTTAAATGCTTCTTCTCTAAAGTAAGTTTAATTTTTTAGATTCTAAAAAAAAATGACTTTTTTATGTTGTTAGCATTAACGGTAATAATATAAGAAGAAATAATTTTATAACGAACTAAAGGAGTAAAGAGGAAACATATTTCTTCTGGTATTTATTTATTTTTTTAATATAAGATTACGAATATGGATTTTTTTTTTTTTAACTGTACCTCTACAACTCATGAAGGGTCCTGTACTCAGTACATATAGAGATTCGTACTGGTTCTAGGCCAACGGCCGTGCAATGAGGTGGTACGGCCGAGATCACGCTCAGCCGCCAGGTTTTTTCTTCTCTTTGGTTACCCAAAAAGAGAAAGAGGTTAGATCTGTTCCAGGAGGGTCTTCATACTCATGGATCGTCCCAGACTGAATTAATAGAACGAATAATACTCTGCCTCGAGATACTGACTAACTTAAAAACTGGAGATTTTAGAAAAAAAGTTATTTTTGTTGTACGTAATGATAAGTGGCAGATGAGCATAAATTTAAGTGATTATTTTATAGAAGAACTATTTATAAAGCACTGAAAAAACTAATTTGGACATATGGCATCGAGTTATTAGGAACAGAAAAAATGTAAAACATAAAAATTATCCAATGATTTCAATTATAATTACTTAGGAAAATTGTAAATACCCCTTTTTATGTATCAAACGAGACACTACATACTGACCAGGATATTTCATTTGTCATTGCAACAGCCACGAAATTTCACGACAGACTGACCCTAAACTCAAACCCGCTGACTCAGAACCTATCCACTGCCACAAACCCATATAATCCACCCAGAAGACTATCGATGCCCTGGCCAAGAGACCTGATATAACTGATATTTATTTGGGAAGTGACAATGGTTGACTGTGTGTATTATATATATATATGAGAGAAGTAGGTTCAGGGTGCAGTCAATTTAACACACAATTAAGGGTAAACTTAATTTATTGGTGCCGACGTTTCGGCCTAAATTATAAGCCTTCTTCAGGGTGGTTGTGTGAGCTGAGAAGGCGTCAGTCAGCCTGTTAGCTTTGGTGATAATTATGTCGTTATGGGACTTTAGGAAGGATCGAGTGAGGGAGATGTCTTTGAAGAATTGTGGAGAAAGATTGGAAGATAAGGATGGGGGGTGTTGGAGGTGGCTAGAAATAATATTGCAAATAGAAACGCGGAACTCCTTATTTCAACAAATGGTCAGACTGAGTTCAACTCAGTCAACAAATGGTTGACTGACGCCTTCTCAGCTCACACAACCACCCTGAAGAAGGCCTATAATTTAGGCCGAAACGTCAGCACCAACAAATTAAGTTTACGCTTAATTGTGTGTTAAATTGACTGCACCCTGAATCAACTTCTCTCACTGATATTTGTTTTGTTTTTTAATCTATCTTATGCAGTTTCGCACTTACATCATTTGTTAGCATATTTGTTTTATGCATAAGCAGATAGCAAATATCACTGTACTTTCAAAACTTCTATGAACAAATAAATAATAATATTAATTAATCTAAAAACATTCCAACAAAACCGAATATAATTATTTAATTTTATTTTTCAACTCTTATTTAATATTTTTTAAATTAATTTAAACAACAAAGGTAAGTTAAATTTGTGTGTTGCCCACACTAGATTTTTTCTTATTATTTTCAATAATAGAATCGTTTATTTTAGATCGAGAACAAACAAAAAAGTTCCCTCTATGAAAACTGGATGTTTTACTTTTAAAATCCGTAAATCTCAATATCGAATATAAAATCCGTTGCCTCTAATCCTAGCTTCAGCAAGCGGCTTTTCTCTGAAACTATTCTACCGATCTTTTTTAGATTTTCACTGGATCTAGTACAATACTGCTAAAAATTAGAGGTTAAAATCAGTCTTTTCGTTTCATATTCTAAAAGTCCATTACTCGTTTAATAATAATGGATAAGTGGTTTTAAATCAGTGCCTAGTCGTCACCTGTGGTGTAACCACTAGCATAATAATTCCAAACTAGGCAGACGGCTAGGATTTTTAAAATAAAGCAAAAAACCTTTCTTGTGCCGTACTTTGGAGAGGACGTAAAATGGTAGTCTTGCGAATAAATTCTCGATAAAGATCATTATCCTAACATAACCTGGATAGGCATAATTTAGGACAACCACTGTACGAATACAAAAAATCTGGTGCGGGCAACACACGACTTTCACTTACCTCCATTTTTAAAATTATTAAAAGAATTTTCAAATACTGTTAGAGATAAAAATACGTGAAACTATTAAAGAATTAATTAAATTAAATTTCTATAGAAACATGTGTTTTATTTAAAAAAATCGATTATATTGTTATCTAAACTAATCAGTCAGTTTTATCTTCTTTTCATCACTCTCTATTAACTTTTTAAAGCTTGAGTATAAGATAATATTTTTTCTAAAATCTTTAGCTTTCCAACGGTATATCATACATGTATATTACTGCTCTTATCTTCAAAAACAAAAAATTTCATTAAAAATATGTCTTTTCCTTTAGTTGGGTATCGAATTCATTCAATTTATGTATTTACCTGTTTTTCATCAGTGGTAACAAGGTAATATGGTCATTTTTATATAATCAACAAAACTAAAGGTACTTTAGGAGAGAAGAAAATTTAAAATATCGGCATTTAAGCTCTGTCAAACCATTTTTATCCGAATGAAACCTAAATTATATTAAAACACATTAAATTTTACATCGATAAAGCCAGTTTAATCAAAATCGTCGGATCCGTTTTCGAGAAAACCGAAAAAAAGGTGCAAATTGCAAGGTATAAAGTAACTCTTCTGGTAAGCTCATTTTGATGAAAAAGGTTTTGTAACGTCTCGGGGGTATATTTGTCTTAAATATGAAATTTCAGTTTGATAGGACTTACCGTTTCCGTCCGGGAGTTACCACACACACACCTTTTTGCGTGACTTGTTTATTTGGACTCAGGGGACCCTAAAATGTGTATTTCCGTTGAAAACTGGAATTTGAAAATTTTCACGATCGCAATACTTTCCCTTACTATATATAGTACGTGAAAGTAAAATGAATTATACCTATATAGTAATTAATGAAATATGGTATACTCATCAATCGCATCAGAATCGCTAGCCCGTCAAACGTTGTTCTACCATAAAAATTATTTCAATAAATTAACGAATGCAGAATTAAATATCAAAACGGCGTGACTCTTCTCTTGAATAATTTGCGTATCTATAGTTGAAACTTCATTCAGGTTGACTTATTGCCATTTGCCATTATTTTTTCCTTATTTAACAACAAGTAATACACAAATGCCTTTGGGCATATATTCTTACATTGATAATCATTACGTAAAACCGCCTTCAGGATTCTTCTGAATTCGTGGGTGAAGAAACCTCCCAGTAAAAGCACTCCTTGGCGATGTTCTCTATTAAAGAAGCAGGTCTCTGCTCCAGAGGCGTTTCAGTCTCCTTGGTGGGTTTTGTGGTAGTGTGTCTGTTAGTAATGCTTGTGGCAGTAGGTTTGGATGTCCAGCGAGTGAGTCGAGAGATTTCTTGTAGTATTTTTTAATGACATCCGTTACTATTGGTATGTTGAGGTCTTTGTGTAATGATTTATTGGAAACGTAAAAGGGACAGTGGGTGGGTAATGAAGCGGAGAAATTTAGATTGAAAGATTTGAATTTTTCGAAAGTGTCATTTTTTACATGAGCCCCACACCTGATCACCGTACGTCCAAATAGGTTTAAGTAGCAAGTTGTATATGATAGTTTTGTTGTTTAGTGATAGTTTGTTTTTATGGTGAAGAAGTCGTTTAAGTATTGAGTGTCGATGATTTAATCTTTTTTTCAAGGAAGTTACACGTGGTTTCCATGTCAGGCGTCTATCCATTGTCAGTCCTAAGTATTTTGTTTCTGTTTGTTTGGGTAACTGATCTGTTATTCGACATGACTAATTTAACAAAGTTATAGGTAAGTATGACCAGAAAAAAAAAGATGTAACTAATAATGAGAGATTTTTAGATAGGTAATTTAATCCCCAACAAACTACAAAACTGTAACACTGCAACCGAGAAAGATTTATTATCGAATGAGATCACCGCGCTAGATATTTAGCATTAATCGTTTATTTTATATATTTCAAAATTATGATTTTATTCACACTTTCAGAAATGTTTTTAAAACGAATAAATGAAACCTTTGATTTATTCTTTGATATATAAATTTTTCTAATCAGTCGTATTTCTCTACGCTGTAAATACTATTGGGTTGTTTCACATAAAATGTCCGTTCTTATAGTTTCTGAAATACATAAAGGATTTTGCAGGTCTCTGTTGATTTCTTACGAATGGCTACATTTTTAAAGTAAACAGTTACTAATCCTCTACCTTTGTATTATAAACTTTAGCTTCCCAATCAATTACCCACTTTTTAGTATACCTCCAAATCTGAACATGGAAACAAGCGATTTTCAAGTAATATTTTTGTACGAGTTTAAACTCGGCCATTCAGCCGCTGAGGCCGCTAGAAATATTTGCAAGGCGTTTGGGTAAGGGAGAGTTAATGAACGGACCATTCGCAGTTGGTTTGCTAAGTTAAGTTTCCTCAAACATACAGTAGAAGGAAACCCCTACCAAACAGTTAAAGGATTCTCAGCACAACTAAATGCAAGTGCATCTACCGTTTCCAGACATTTAAAGTGTATTGGGAAAGTAAAAAAGCTCGATACATGGACACCTCATAATCTCACTGAGCGGCAGCAAGACCCCATGTTTCAAAACATACCGTGCAAAAATTGAAAGAACTGGGCTACGGAGTTCTTCCGCACCCACCATATTCTCCCGACTTGTCTCCAACAGATTACCACCTGTTCAGGTATTTAGACAACTTCGTCAAAGGAAAACTTTTTGAAAATGATGATTAAGTGAAAAGTGCGTTTTGAGATTTTGTTTCACTTCAAAGCTCAGAGTTTTTCAGTTCGGGGATAAAAAAGTTGGTGTCATGTTGGGAAAAATGTGAAGAAAAATAAGGTAAATATTTCGAATAAAATTATCTTGTTTTAATAAAAATCCTTTACCTTGAAAACGGGCATTTCATGTGACACAACCCAATACATTACACCATAAGACATAAACCCATACAACAACAGAACAGTGTACTCGTTGAAGTTGCAGACACTCGAGGGCAAGATGAAGTGCCTGTATTGTCTCATAGTCAAGCTACCGGATGAGGCATGGCTCGAGTGGGCTCTTCAAGAACACAACTTGTAGGGTGAGTGTTATCGTAAGTCGGAGTGCCGATAGATTGTAGTAGGCTTGTTCATATATCACTAATTTTTTTTTTTTTTGTTTCTTTTTAATTTGGATTCTGTTATCAACTCATATATTTCTCATTTTTTTCCAACATAAATTAGCTTCTGAAGATTGTTTTTATTTTATCTTTTTTGTGTTGTATACAAATTAATCAATTATTGTAAATAGTAGTTTATCATGTTTATCTTGTCTGTTGGCCAGACATATTGTATATTTAAACTGTACAAAGCTGTTATTCTAAAGGGACCCAGTCCCAGAATAAAAATTATTTTCTATCTATCTAAATACCTATTCTGATATTCAATGTTCTAGAAATTACTAAGTTTGAATTAATTTTACGTCACCAAATATTTTTAAAATTAATGATAACTAATTGGTTCTTAATCGTTCTCAAAAAAGAGTATTTTACACCAAGAATTATTAATAGTGTACGTTTCGGGTAGCGTATCTCTTTATATAAATATCCTCAAGGCCAGTTCGCAGCATAAATGTCAGTTAATGAATATCAATCAATACGCTTCTAAATATAAAATATGAAATATCAGTTTTTGACAACTTAATGCTTTCTAAATAGATTTACCACACAGGCACGTACACACACTCACACACACACACACACACACAAGGACTGCTAATAAGATGAAATTGTTATTTTTTTTTTATCTAATTTAAAAGTACATGATAGAGGGGTTGCTGAGTTGATTAACGCACGTGGACAATCCGTGCGTTGCTAAGCAACCGGATAATATAATTTGATAAAATTAAAATAATTATGAGTTCGAATCTCAGTGCGGGGGGATTTTATCTCGTCATTAAACCCCCGCCCTTTTCCCCGTGGCCCGGGAAACCCGGGGCTATAGCTTCTAAGGCGAGGTAGATGTGAAAAAAAAAGTGCATGATAGAGAAAAACATTTAAAATATCGGCATTTCAGTTCTGTCAGACTATTTAAATCAAAATATTAAAACGCACTAAATTTTACACCTACAGGGAGTTTAATAATAATCGTTACAGCCATCATTGATAAAATCATAAAAATGTTCGAACTGCATGGTATAAAATGGCTCTTCTGGATCTCAGATATTGTTGAAAACGTCGCTGTAATTTTAGGCATGAAACGACACGAAACTGCTCGCCGCTTTTGATTACTTCAACACTTACTTAACGAACGCTCTAAACTTCCACTTAACTACAAAAGACTCCTCTACATGACTATCATACGGCCTATATGGACTTAAGAAGTTGAGCTTTGGGGCTCAAATAAACCATTAAATTCTTCCCGTATCCAATCCTTACAATCCAAAATCCTCCTTAAAATCCTCAACGCTCCTTACTTCGTCACAAATAAACTCATCCATAAAGACCTAAATGTTCCATTCGTTGCTGATCTGGCCCGAACCAGATATCACTCCTTCCATAACAAACCCCTCTTCCACTCTAACCCACTAGTTTTAGTCCTGGCTTCCTCTTCCATTCCTGACAATCCTCCGAAGCATCTGAAAAGAAGATGGCCTCGAGACCTTAAAAGTTTAATTAAATTAAAGTTACAGAATGCTGTCATTGGTAGTTCTTCCTCAAGTCTGTTTCATGCCATATTTACTTGTTGTATTGTGAAGTACGGTTGTAAATTTCAATAATAATGTTTAAAAAAAAATTTAGGCATATTAGTTTCTAAAATATGAAATTTTAGTTTTATACAACACATCGCTTTCGAGCTAGATTTACCACATACACAAACACACAGAGAACGGTACTTGGTCATTTGAACTCAGGAGACCCTAAAACGCATATTTCTTGTGAAAACCCAAATCCGAAACTTTTAAAAATCGCAATACTTTTTCTTGCTATATTTTCCATAGATGCCTATTAAGTAAAAGTAATTACCGGTAGATACAATGAATAGCCGAATCAACGAAAACTTAAAAAATATTTAGTCCTTATCCTGAATATGGAAAATATCGTACAATGTCCTTCTGAATATTGCAAAACCACATACGAAGTATAAATATAAATAGAGTGTATGAAAAACATAAGATTACGCTGAAATTTAATATTCCATATTGAAACAAAAAAAAATGCTATCCCTTAATAAGTTGATATTGTTGGCCTTGAGGTCTAGTTTGAGGGTTGCATTTAATTAATTAATGCGTAGCCTCTTTTAGCGAAGGAGCCTTTTCAAAGGATCTGTAAATATAGGCTTCGTCCTTAGTCCTCGGCTCTGCCTCAGGCCAAATTGAGGAGGGAAAATTAAATTTTATTGGAAAAGAGGAATTCGAAATTAGTTGCGGTTCTTGGCTAGCATCGTCGGCGAAAATTCTTTTCTCCTCTCATTAGTTTAGTCGGGGGCTACTAATTGATATTACCTCTTATATCTTAGAATTTAGTAATAAACTTCTTATATAATTAATTTTTTTCTTAAATTATATTATATGTAACATCTATATTAATTTTACTTTTACTTACTATATATAGTAAGGGAAAGTATTGCGATCGTGAAAATTTTCTAATTCCAGTTTTCAACGGAAATACATATTTTAGGGTCCCCTGAGTCAAAATAACCTTAAAAGTCCCGCAAAAAGGTCTGTGTGTGTGTGGTAACTCCCGAGCGGAAACGGTAAGAACTATGAAATGAGGTTACCAAAAGCGCCACTTTATATCATGCATTTTGCACCTTTTTTCGATTTTCTCGTGAACGGTTACGACGATTTTGATTTAACTCGCTATATCAATGTAAAATTTAATGGCCTTTGATATTATTTAGGTTTCATTTGGATTAAAATGGTCTGACAGGGCTTAAATGACGATATTTTAAATTTTCTTTCTTTAAAGTACCTTCAATTTTGTTGATTCTATAAAAAATAACTAAATTATCTTGTTACCACTGATAAAAAAAACGTAAATATATAAATTAAATGAATTCGATACCCAACTAAAGGAGATAACAGAAAAAATATTTTTTTTAATGCAATTTTTTGTTTTTGAATATAAGAGCAGTAATATACATGTATGATATACCGTTGGAAAGCTAAAGATTTTAGAAAAAATATTATCTTATACTCAAGCTTTTAAAAGTTAATAGAGAGTGATGAAAAGCCTGATAAAAATAGTCTGACAAGGCTTAAATGCCGATATTTTAAATTTTCTTCCCCTAAAGTACCTTTAATTTTGTTGATTCTATAAAAATAACTATATTATCTTGTTAGCACTGATAAAAAACAGGTAAATATGTAAGTTGTGCGAATTTAAAAAAACAACTAAAGGAGAAAACTGAAAAAATAAAATTTAGTGCAATTTTTTGTTTTTGAACATAAGATCAGTAATATACATGTATGATATACCGTTGGAAAGCTAAAGATTTTAGAAAAAATATTATCTCTTACACAACCTTTTAAAAGTTAATAGAGAGTGATGAAAATCAGATAAAACTAACTGATAATTTTAGATAATAGCATAATAGATCTTTTAATAAAACACATGTTTCTATAGAAATTCAATTTAATTAATTCTTTAATAGTTTCACGTATTTTTATCTCTTACTGTACTTTAAAATTCTTTAATCGATTTTAAAAACGGAGGTAAGTGAAAGTTCTGTGTTTCCCGCACCAATTTTTTTTACTTCAGTGACTCTAGATAGTTCTTTGTACCAGTTTTAACTGCTGCCGACTGTGGGTACTTCTATCGGTGACGCAAAGCGAAGAGATGTTTGCTGAAGTGCCCCAGAACCAGAACCCTGAGACCTAACGAAGGCCAAAGGGTCTGTTAGCCCTGTAGTGCCAGTGCTAGGGACTCTATTGTCACCTCTTGCCTCTCCCAGTTAGCTCACTACCTAAACACGGCCGAGTCTTTTCATTTAATTAGTACTTCAGGTGTTCTTTGTTTTTTGTCATTTTTGACCTTTAAACTTCGTAAAGGCGATGATTAATTATATTTTTATATTCAGAAGTTTAAGAAAAACAAATATTT
Organism: Piezodorus guildinii; assembly: GCA_023052935.1. Classification (NCBI taxonomy): domain Eukaryota; kingdom Metazoa; phylum Arthropoda; class Insecta; order Hemiptera; family Pentatomidae; genus Piezodorus; species Piezodorus guildinii. The sequence continues at coordinate 165,937,512 of CM041294.1, read as the reverse complement.
TTATAATTTATAAAATTCTTAAAGAAACAAAGGTTTCGAAGCTAGTACTAAATATCGCTACTAACACATCCTTATCTAAAAACTAATCTCTAAGATCAACCTTCAAAAATTAGAAATAAAAAACGCTGCAAATTATTACACAATGGTTTATTATTTCTAAATAACAATAATAGGGTATAACTAGTTTTTATAGTCATTGATTAAGTAATATGAAAAGCAATAATTCAAACAATGATATCATAACACTATCTGTTTGAGCTTGAACATTATATTTTTTTTACCTGTATATTGTTGTTTGGAATTTAAAAAATTAAATTAAATTAAAAATAGCTTTTTTTTAATGAGGAAAATATTTTTATTTTTTGTTAGTTTACGTGTTCTATTTACGTTTAGTGTTTCTATTCAATAGTGTAGTTAAGGATTAACCAGATAAGAGTGCCCCCCTTGCCTACAAGCCAGTACCGATCGCACTAGTAAGCTGAGAGCACGCTTTTCTCGATTCTCGCCTTCAAACAATTTTTTTGATCAGGACTTCGCCTCGTCTTCTTGAAGATCACCGTCCTTACAGAGCCGCCTACACGTCGTGCGGAACCCAAGAATTCATGGACTGTTAACTATCCTTGCTAATTTTTTTTCTCATTATATTTGTTCATTTTTTTTTGTAATATTTTTAATAGTACTAACACACTAACCCAATTTTTAAACTTTTTTTTTACAGTTTGGTTAATCGAAGAATTTTTTATTTTACTGGAAGGAATTAGTCCGGGTGGCGGTCATTAAATGAAACAACTAAATAGTTTCAACTATTTTATTGTTTGCCAACGTTTCGACCCCCTTTGTGGGTCATCATCAGGGCGCATGGTGGGTGAATGGGAACTCGTGTTCAGTTTCCCTGCGCCCTGATGATGACCCACAAAGGGGATCGAAACGTTGGCAAACAATAAAATAGTTGAAACTATTTAGTTGTTTCATTTAATGGCCGCCACCCGGACTAATTCCTTCCAGTAATTCTCAACGGTCAACTAATTACATCCACATTTTTTTATTTTTTTTATACATCAAATGATTTTTTTTTTGTAAATGTTCCTCATTTTTTTTATTAAACTTTTATTTATTTTGTTTCCTTTTAATTTTATCTTTTTATTTAATATTACCTATTTTTTTTTTTATTTTAATGTTAAGTACTCAAGACAAGCTCTTTTCGAAACGGGATCGAGTCTACGTTAGTCCATCTTTGCTCTATTTCGTTTTAACGTCACTCATTCCAACACTACCACTGATTTCAAAACCCAATATCTCAGCTAGTTGTTAACCAATTTCAATGATTCTTTTTACTGAAACCCTATACATACCTTTCTCAATCGTGAAAATAGCTGAGTTATGAGCGTATTTATGTGTTAAATTTAATTTTTTTTAAATATAACTATTCGTGTTTTTTTTTGGCTAGAAAACACTAATAATTTTTTTCTCTATCTTCAAAAATAACTGGGTTATTGAATTAAATCACGTTTAATCGGCCACCATTTTTAATCTAACCAGCTGATATCAACGTTTAGGTGTTAAGATCATCGTTGCATAGACTAGTATTTCTTTAGCGAATTCAAAACAAATTGGTCCAGTAGTTTCGGAGAAAAACCGCGGACGGCGGACAAACGAATTTATTTGTATTCCTTATTCGGATTCTATGCATCTTGAAACGTAAGCTCAAAAAAAAAAAAAAAAAAATTAAATATAATTCAATTTGAAAAATATTTTAAGTTTATTTTAATAAAACGTATATTAATCTTCGTTGGGTACATGATTTAGATTAAATAATATAACTATATTAAATTGTATATCTGTTATAAGTGTATTCCTTATTCGCCACTTTGTATGACCTTTTACAATTTTACAAGTATCAGATAATATTTTTTCTAAAATCTTTCTTTTTCCAACGGTATATACCCGTTCATATAATCAAAAAAACAAAACTTGCATAAAAAAAAAAAGTTTTTCTCTTTTATTCTTTAGTTAGTCATCAAATTCGTCCAACTTCTATACTTAGCCATCCTTCATCAATGTCATTAAGATCATTTTGAATTATTATTATTATGGTTAATCATTTTGAATTAAAGGTACTTTTGAAGACGAAAATATCGCCTTTTAAACCCTGTCAAACTATTTCAATCAGAAATAACCTTACATGATTTTAAAGCATATTAAATTTTACATCAATATAGCGAGTTTATTCTAAATCGTTAGAGCCGTTTTTGACAAAACTGTTAATAGGTGCATCTTGCATGGTATAAAGTGGCTCTTCTAGTTAGCCGAATTTAATTAATATGTTACTGTAACATTTCGGGCGTATAGTTGTCTTAAATATGGAATTTCAGTTTCGTACTTTTCATTTTTACACTAAAATTACCACACAGACTTTTTTTCGGGATTGATTATTTAGACTTAAAATAACCTAAAACGTGTATTTCTGTCGAAAACTAGAATTCGAAAATTTTCACGAAAGTAATATTTTACCCTTACTATATGTTTCTTATTTAGGTAAGTGAAAGTAAAAATCGTTTCCTCCCTAAAATTAATTCACATTAAGATACAAAAGGTTTTTTTTTAAATTATTGACGAAGCATAAGAAATAAAATGCCACTAAAGAAGGTAACCAATCGTTCTTTTAAAATTAAAATAATTATTTTAAATATTAGAAATATACTAACAAATTTATTCTGATCAAGACTATAATTGATGCGATGGTCCTCAATGAAATAAAAAGCAAGTAGCATATTTGATTGGCGTATTTCAAATGGAAAAGGTAACAAATGGGATGGAACTGGTTTCATATGAATTGGAAAACGTTTCATTTGACTTGGAAAAGGAAACAATCCTTCTAAAATTGCTGTTGGAGTTTTCATTAGGATCGTTTTGTAAATTAACTAGTTCCTGCAGGCATGGTCAAACCCACTTTTAAAATGTTAATTTTATTAATATTTTAAAGGAGAAATCAGGAAAGATAAAAAACAGAAACAATGGTACTTATTTACATAAGAAGAAAATTTATAAGTGGAAGCCCACTATAATGCAATTAAGTTCAATTGTTTCAATACACTTTCATACATATTATAACTTCAGCCATATCTACAATAAGTAAAGAATTTGATCCAATTTCATTGATGTATTCTTTATTCCTTTCAGCATTTTGGCCGCCAGTCTATTTTCAAGGATTTCTTAATAAACAATTATTGTAAATAAAAGGAATTAAAAATCCATATAACGTTCTGAACATGAAATTTTATAGCAGATATGATAACGATTAGGCTACAATAGAGGTACTCACTACGTTTGCTACAGCATGCTATGTGTGCTATTGTGCTAAACCCATCAATTTTATACAGGAAATAACTGTAGAAACTCGACGGGTTTAGCAAAATAACACAAATAGCATGCTATAGCAAACGTAATGAGTACCCCTAATGTATAAAAAAAGGTAGGATTCTTTTCCATTATAAACTTTTAAATCATTGAATGTCCCGTTTTTATTTTTACTTACCTATATATGTAATATGTAGTAAGAGAAAGTATAGAGATCGTGAACATTTTTGAATTCCAGTTTTCAACAGAGATATGCGTTTATCTTGAGTTCAAATAACCGAGTCGTGCGAAAAGTTCTGGTGTCTCTGATCTGTGTGACTCACGAAAACGAAAAGTCGTACGAAACTAAGGTAAATTTTGATCTCTAACTGAATTTAAAAATTCATATATTTATTTTAACATGGAAGGTAAGTGAAATACGTGTGTTGCACGCTACAGATTTTTTTTTTAATTTTCGAGAGCCCCTTAAACCACTTTCTTAACTATTCAGCTGTTTGTAAGTAAAAAAAATGTAAAGCACATCCTTATATTATCGCTAGTATTTGTTTTGATTCGATACCTGAAAAATGATTAGTCACAGGGATGTTCCCAATATATGTTTTCAGGCCCGAAGCTCACTTAAAAATTTTCTTTCTACGGTTTAAATTTAGTAAAGAATATTAAGGGGAAAAAAAACATGAAAATAAAAAAAGTTGAAATGTAAAATTAATCAAAATTGAGGGATTTCTAATGGATTGACCATTATGTAATTTTATTCTAACCCTGAGACCAAGGTATGAATTCAAAACGTTCTATAAAATAAAGGCGATAAGCTGTTATTGATTAATGATTTAATCAAATCATTAGAAGAGATATTATTCTAAAAGTATTCCATTACAATTAACAATCCAGTTTAACATATAAAGTTGATTTAATTATGTATATATTTTTTTTTCTGTACCCAGTTTTGTAAGTTTGGATTTGAACAATGGGAGTAAACTGTATACTCGTATACCGATTTAACGAGTCACCTTTTAGCCAACTATAATATTTTTTATGTATTTTTTTTTTTTATTTATATGTTACACTTTTTCGATATAAACAATATTAATAATGATATGAGACCACATTCCTACAATATTTACAGAAAAACACATGTAAAGTCTAATCACATAAAAACATATAGTCAATAAAATAAATAACCTATAATTGAAATAAATACAAAGTTAAAAATAAAGGGACATCATACATACAATCGTACAATTGGATACCCCGGACTGGGCTTTTCCTCCCAATTGTGGAGGGAAAAGCAGAATCCAAGAGATCCCTGCGGCTCTCTCTCAGTCGCGTCAATGATGTGAGCCAGTGGAGGCTGAGTTAGGGCGTATTAGTCACAAACATACAGTACATGAGTAGAGGATCTGACCAGTGTAAGAACTTTATAAATATTTACAAAACGTATCAGGACCATCTTTGAGGAGGATTGGAGGGATGAGTGGAGTTGTATAAGGTTTTGGTGGAATTTGGAAAATTTGGATGGTAGCAGGTCTAAAATAAATTAGGTAAATAAGGTAAAAGGTACAGTTTGTAACATAACAAAGAGTATGTGTTAAATCGATTAATACAATTATAATTAAGGTTAGCTTTTTATTATTGAAATATCGTTTAATAAATATAATAGTAACACGATGTAAAAATATATACCCTATAAAAAAAATATATATATATATATATATATATATATATATATATATATATATATACACGGTGTATCGGGTGTCTCTAGAGACACTTCCTACCGTTGCAAGTACTTCCTGGCTTCCTTCCTCTTCCAAACTCTCCAATCTGACCGCCCATCGTACAGCTAAGTTATATTTTCATACGAATCCTTCGTCCACTCCCGTAACACTCGTTTACGGCCTTCAGATCTGTATATAACGCCCTATCGAACCGCAACTATCTACGGATCCTTCCTAATTCGCTCCGCAGTATGGAATTCCATTCCCTCTTATATTCGTCATTTCGATATTTTTCCGACCTTCAAATCCCGTCTATTCAATCACATCGTTTCTGCCCAATTCTTGAAGAACTAAAAAGATTCGTTAATTTTCATAAAAATTAGTATAAAAAACATGCAGATACGATAATTGAAATTTGATATTTTACTATGTGTTGACTTTGCGCATTTAACTATATTATTTTATCGATATCACACCAATTACCTTATGATTATCGCCTTATAATCAAAATTTGTCGTTAATATTAGTACTCATATCAGCTGATTGCCAATAGCCCGGCAAGGCTGGTCTTGCTTAACTTTTTTTAAGTTATTGTTTTTTTCCCACATCTGGTTATTATTTAATTACTTTCTATACATGAAATGCGATATTATCATCAAGTAATGTCCTCCAAAGCTTCAACTAAAAGATCTAGATCTAGTGGTTCAATCCCGTCACCTACAAAACAAAGACCCCGCCGTGATACTAATAAAAGATTAAATCTACAAGCAACCCCTTCCGGTACTAATTCAGAATCTGAACCACAACCTGGCACATCGTCACAAGGGATGACTGACGAATCGCCGTTTTTCACCCCAAATCCTTTTCAGATTTTACATAATGAAAAAGAAAACATGGAATCTACTCCTATACCTAGTGAACCACGGCCTCCTCCAATATTTGTCAAAAATATTAGAAATTTCCAGTTGTTGTGTGCGCAATTGAACAAAATTACCGAATCTACCAGCTACTACTGTATGAGTAGAATCAATGATACCAAAATATCTCCTACTACTGCCGAGACATATAGAAAAATAGTGAAATACCTAACTGAAACCAAAGCAGATTTCCATACCTATCAGCTACGCCAAGAGAGAGCTTTAAGGGTTGTAATCAGAAACTTACACCCCTCGACACCAGTTGAAGCTATTAAAGAAGAACTAACGGAGATGGGCTATAAAGTGCGGCAAGTCACTAACGTCCTAAAGGATAAAATTCCTCTACCTCTCTTTTTTGTGGATTTGGAACCAGCTGAAGGAGTTGAAAAAATCTATGACCTCAATAGATTGTACTATTCCAGTGTAAGAGTTGAAAAACCTTACACAAAGAGAGAGATAATTCAGTGCCATAATTGTCAAGCATATGGTCATACTAAAAGTTATTGTCATCACATACCTCGATGCGTGAAATGCGGTGAACAGCACAAGTCTGTGGAGTGTACAAAACCAAAATCAACACCAGCTGTATGTGCTCATTGCCTGAAGGACCACCCGGCCAACTATAAAGGATGCCAAATCTATAAGGAGCTGAGGACCAGGTTTCAAAAACCTCAAGTACTGGATGAAACAGCAAGACAAGTAAGAAACAGAAGAGAACCCTCAAAACTTATTGATGCCAATGTATCATTTGCCCACTTACTTGGAGGTGGGAATCAAAGTACTGAAGCCGTGGCCCTGCCGGAACTACAAAATGTACCTCAATCCATTCCACATATACCTCTTTCTCAAAATGTAACCAATCCTAAGAATCCTAATCCACCACAAATCTCTCATATTCCTCCTCCTTCAAACGCCACAGACCTAACCAGTTTGATGTCATCCTTTATTTCCGAAATTAAATCCCTTGTTATGCCCCTAATATCACTCCTTACGAATCTCGTAACAAATCTCATTCCTGCCTTAAAAAAACCATAAATGACCTCACCTAATTCCTTATCCATTCTCCTTTGGAATGCGAATGGTGTTAGAACTCACACTGCCGAACTTACAGCCGTACTGCAGGACAAAAACATTGATGTTGCACTCATTACTGAAACTAGACTAACCACTAAACAGTACTTTAAAATACCAGGATACACGACATACCGGACAGACCATCCAGACGGCAAAGCCCATGCCGGTACTGCTGTCATAGTCCGCCGATCCCTCACCCATCACTTACACCCAATTTCCGCCCACGATTACCTACAAGCAACTTCCATCGTTATCAAAACCTTTTCCTTTCCGCTTATCATCGCATCAGCATACTGCCCTCCTAAACATCCCATTTCCTCTGCCCAATTTGGATCCTTCCTCAACTCCTTGGGTAATCACTTCATTTTGGGTGCAGACTTAAACGCTAAGAACCAACAGTGGGGTTCTAGAACCACCAATTCTCGTGGACGGACATTGCAGTCTGCACTCAACTCCCGACGCTTTCATCTCCTACCTCCCGATTCTCCTACCTACTGGCCAACAGATCCTAACCGTAATCCTGACATCCTTGACTTCTTCATCCACAGCGGATTAGGCTCTCTGAATTTTTCCATAGCTCGCCTTGATGAACTATCCTCTGATCATAGTCCATTGATTCTAAATGTATCCATAGCACCTATTCCTAAACCTATCCCACCGTCATTCATTAGGGGCCCTGTCAACTAGAACCTCTTCCGCGAAATTCTCACTAATGATATTGACCTCAGAGTGATTCTCAAAACCCCAAATGACCTTGACGACGCCGTATATTCCTTTACAACCGCTATTCAACAAGCCGCCTGGACTGCCTCCTCTCCCAAACAATCCCAAATAATTCCTTACAAAAGCCATTTACCACAACACCTGACAGACCTCATCAACAGCAAACGTCGAGCTAGAACATTATGGCAACGCACCCGCCACCCAGAAGATCGCCGCTCCTCTAATTTTTTTTGTAGAAAATTAAAGCGGGAGTTGGCGATCTTCCGTTCCCAATCCTACAATACCTACCTCTCCTCTCTCTCGACTCGTGACAATTCCCTGTGGAATGTCACGAAGAGAATCCTAAAATCCCACACCATTTCCCATCCTCTCCGGCGCTGTGATGGTTCCTGGGCTGCTTCTGACAAGCATAAGGCCGAGGAATTCGCACAGCACCTTTCCAAAGTTTTTACTCCTCATCCAGAGCTTAATCCAACCCATACTGCAGCAGTTGAAGAGTTCCTCACGTCACCAATACCACTATCCTTACCACCTAAAGCAGTTAATCCCTCTGAGGTCAGATATCTTCTTAAAAAGCTTCCTCTCCGCAAATCTCCTGGATACGATCTCCTTACTCCCCAAATCTTAAGACAACTTCCACCTAAAGCCATTACATTCCTTACATATCTCTATAACTGTATCCTACGCACTACCTATTTTCCTCTCTTATGGAAACATTCAACTATGATCCTTTTCCTAAAACCAGGCAAACCTTCTAACAACACGTCATCTTACAGACCTATCAGCCTACTTCCGATCCTCTCAAAAATTTTCGAAAAGCTCCTACTAAAACGAATCCTAGCCAAATTTCAAAATTTTCCTTCACATCAGTTCGGATTTCGTCCTCAACATTCCACGGTTCAGCAAGGACTCCGAGTTGTAGACCACATTTCCTCCGCCCTTGAGTGCAAGGAGTATTGTTCGGGTGCCTTTCTGGACATAGCTCAAGCTTTTGACCGGGTGTGGCACCCGGGACTGCTCTTTGAGCTCAAAACCCATTTACCTTAATCCTTATATCTAATCCTCCGATCCTATTTATCCAACCGCTCCTTCCGAGTTCGCTGTGGTTCCGAATTTTCCGAACAATATACTGTTGAGGCCGGTGTTCCTCAAGGCAGCGTCTTAGGACCCGTCCTCTACATCCTCTTCACCGCCGATATCCCTACCGACCCCAATACCTTTCTGGCAACATTTGCTGATGACACAGCCATTTTATCATCCAATTCCGATCCTGAAGCAGCATCGCTAAATCTCCAAAAGCACCTTTCCCTTGTCGAAGACTGGTGCAATGCTTGGCGCATTAAGGTGAACGAAAGCAAATGCACTCACGTCACATTCACCCTCCGACGCAAATCCTGTCCAACGGTTAATTTCAATTCCATACCGCTTCCTTCCTCAGACACAGTCCGGTATCTCGGCTTTTTACTAGACAAAAGACTGACGTGGAACCCACATACAAGACTAAAAAGAAAAGAACTCAACCGCAGATTCGGCCAGTTATACAGACTACTAAACAGAAAATCTCATCTTACAGTTGACAACAAATTACTAATATACAAGACAGTACTGAAACCTATGAAACCTGGACCTACGGACTTGAACTGTGGGGGACAGCTAAACATTCCAACATTAAACGCATCCAATCCTTCCAATCCAAAGTCCTCCGAACAATAGTTAATGCTCCTTATTACGTTACCAACTGTACCCTACACCATGACCTTAATATTCCGTTTGTTTTAGACCTGGTACCATCCAAATTTTCCAAATTTCATCAGAACCTTAGTCATCATCCTAACCCTCTAGCACAATCCCTATCCAGCACCACCCATCCCTACAATCCTCCTCGAAGATTGAAACGGCAGTGGCCACGAGACCTATTGTAAACATTTAAACTGGAGTTCTGACAATGGTCAGATCCTCCACTCATGTACGGTATGTTTGTGGCTACAGCGCCCTGACTCAGCCTCCACTGGCTCAGACCAGTGATGCGGCTGAGATAGAGGTGCTGGGATCTCTTGGATTCCGCTTTTTCCTCCACAAGTGGAGGAAAAAGCGCTTGCTGGGGTCCCTTTAGCAATTGTATATATTATATATAGTTATGATTGTGTGTAAGATGTTTATTTATTTGCCAACTTTTTATTTATCTCAATAATAGGTTTATGTTTCGATTTGTTTTGTTTTTTATTTATTATTATTATTTTATTGTATATATTTGAATTTATGTTATATTTTATGAAATTTGACCATTATTATTATTTTCTGTATATATAGTATGAATGTGGTCTCTTATCAATATTATTATTGTTCATGTTGTAACAAATTGTAATATATCTCAATAAAAAAAAAAAAAAAAAAAAAAAAAAAAAAAAATATTAGTACACGCATATTCATTTTATATAATATTTATATATTTTATTTGTGCCTGGTTTTATAATTAACTATTAAAATTATTGTTTTGGTCTCATTTTTGTACTCCAAGACACTAAAGTTCCTCTTATGTACTTTGTAATATTATTCCAAAGGGATTTGTCCCAGAATAAATAAAGAATTTATTATTATTATTATTTATTATTATTATTATAATATAATATATACTCCATACTTTTCCTTAAACTGATTAAATAATAATAAGATCTAGTAAGATGAGAATCGCAGAAACTGAAAATAGCCTGCTTATCTCAAGGAAAATGGAGACAGTCTCTGTCCTTTAGGCAAAGCATTATTATAAAAAACTTTAATGTAAAATGATATTGAGGAAAGTTCTTGTCTTTCCTTCCTTATCGGGGAATGAAGAGGACGAAGTGGGTGGATATTTTTTTATTTTATCATTTCTAATTTATCTTAATTCAAAATGGCAAAGAATATATCGGACTCCCACAGCAGCATCTTCCGATTAGCCATAGTAGCACAAAGTGACGTTTGCTTATCCCCATGGATTTTTTTTGTTCATTGTAACATCCGGAAACAAGTTGCACAACTCGGAAATCTAACCGGAAAGAAAATTTCTAGTCATACGTGATCCGTGTACTTGATGTTCTTCAGAAAACTCCAAGAAAAGCTGTGGTGTTATGAAAGACACCTTCACCTAACTGTTGTGAACAACCTGATTCATTATACAATGGAAATACCCCTTCATTGCTGTTATTTCCAAACCAAACAAGGGCATACATAATGGTAAGCCATCAATGTTACTAACTTTTGGAAGAATCTATCACCTTACATCTTTCAACTTGAAAGGCCTAGAACGTGATTATTAATTTTTCACTCGAGATATTAAGGACTTAAACAATAGAATTATGCTATGTTAGCTTCTAAAAATAAATAAATCCATTAATTCAAAGATTATACAAAAAAAAAAAAAAAAAAAAAAAAAAAAAAAACCTACACTTACACAATCCGTGAAGAGCATAGTAGTAGGCCCAATAGTACAGTACCTCACCCGCCAGGCCCTAGTATTTTTTTATTTAAAGGAGTAACAAATCCCATATTATACCGTCCTTTAGAGGCGACGTAATATGGTATTCCGAGCATCTGCAATACTCTCTCATACATACATACATTTAGAAAGACAAAATTTAGGATCTCCACTGTAGAGTTGTCCGATTAGCCAAAGTAGTATAAAGAGCCGTTAAATAAATAAACAACGTGAAACATAATGATAGTGACTTGTTTTTGAAAGGATGTAAGTCTTTTTGAAATGGTCTGATTTGAATTAGTTTTTCCTCTAAAATATTTTGATTTTTTTAATTCTCGCTGTTCTAATTTATTCTTCTGAGCTTAAACCACAACACATCAACTAAACATCTGGTGCGGGCAACACACGTCTTTCACTTACCACCGTTTTTAAAACCGATTAAAGGATTTTCAAATACAGTAAGAAATAAAAATGATTGAAACCATTAAATAATTAATTAAATGGAATTTCTATAAAAATATGTTTTTTATTAAAAAAATCTATTATATTATTATATAAAATAATCACTTAGTTTTATCAGCTTTTTATCACTCTCTATAAATTTTTAAAAGCTTGTTTATGAGATAATATTTTTCCTAAAAGCTTTATATTTCAAACGGTGTATCATACAAAATTGTTGTTATGTTCAAAAACGAAAAAATGCATTTTTTCTGTTTTCTCCTTTAGTTGGGTATCGAATTCATTCAATTTATATATTTACCTGTTTTTCGTCAGTAGTAACAAGATAATATAATTATGTTTATAGAATCTACAAAATTAAAGGTATGAAGTAGTACTTTAGTACAATTTATTTTTCTTATCATCTTTATATATTGTATTCCACTGCTAGTTGTTATCTTTGTTTTTTGTTTTTCTTATAGCCCTGAAGAAGGCCTATAATTTAGGCCGAAACGTCGACACCAATAAATTAAGTTTACGCTTAATTGTGTGTTAAATTGACTGCACCCTCAACCAATTTTTCTCAAAAATTAAAGGTACTTTAATTAGTGAAAGAAAATTTAAAATATCGGCATTTAAGTCCTGTCAGACCATTTTAACCCGAATGAAATCTAAACGATATTAATTAAAGCCGATTTAATTCTACATCGATATAGCGAGTTTAATCAAAATCTTCGGAACCGTTTTTGAGAAAATCGAAAAAAGATGCGAAATGCATGGTATAAAGTGGCTCTTCTGGTAAGCTCATTTTGATGAAAAAGGTTTTGTAACGTCTCGGGCGTATACTTGTGTTGAATATGAAATTTCAGTTTCTTAGGACTTACCGTTTCCGCCAAGGAGTTACCACACACACAGACCTTTTTGCGGGACTTCGTTATTTGGACTCAGGTGACCCTAAAATGTGTATTTCCGTTGAAAACTGGAATTCGAAAAATTTCACGATCTCAATACTTTCCCTTACTATATATAGTAAGTGAAAGTAAAAAAAAACACACGAAGATTATTGCATAATGTATAATATTATAATTTAATATCTAGTAGCTGAAACATATAAGGATATTAAATAATTCAAATTCATGTAAAACATATTCTGGAAACTCGGCTATACCCCTTTTCCCATCACCGATACTCAACACAAAGACTTCAAACAACTTTTGCCAAGGCTTTCATTTGTGACGTCCTGAGGATTATAGTTACCCTTCATTAGCCTACATCTCTTCCAATTCTTTTGTTAGCCTTCTTGGTATACCTTCTTCATCAAAGGGCAGATTGTGAAAGGTATAAAAAAGAAATATCCTCCTCTGCCTTCTAGTTAGAATTAATCAGGCACCACAATATCTTCTAGTTGGAAATCTTCCAGGTATTCTTTATGTTACAATAATATCAGCAAATCCTCATTTTAGACTTATATAACCCCATATGTAATTTTGTAGTTAGATGCATAAATGAGTTAATCTCGACGTTTATCCTTCGTCCTTACAACCTCACACCCGAGAAACCCCCGTATAGTAATTATATATAAATAAAGAGAAAGTAAAAATGAACATCTTAAAAACAGTATACGTTTGCACAATATTTAGTCTGCAGGATAAACATGGTTTGTCCCTTTACGGATGGAAAGAAAATCATAGTCTAAGAGATCCCAGCTTCTCTTTATCGGCCGTGTCGCTGGCTCGACGATAGCCACGAACGTACCTCACTTGATAAAAGAATCGAGCTTAAGAACCCCATTATATATAAGATTGTAGAGATAGGCGGGGCTAGATAGGAATTGCCTCAGAGGATTGAGATGATTGCCTGAGAATATTGTAATAACTTCCCACAAACTGTCCAACATCTGTTATTAGAGTGTTCCCTATTCGAATTAACAAGACGAAAAATTAAATTGACAGAAACCCCAAAAGATGTATTGAATGATGATGAAGACAGACTAAAAAGCTTTTAAGCTATTTAAAAGAAATTAAATATTACAGCCAAATATAATAACCCTCAGTTGCCGATGACCCTAATGGTAGAGGCAAAAAAACATAATAATAAAAAAAAACACAAAAAAAAAACGACAGTTAGCAAATGTATTGGAGAAAACTTCCCTTCATTTCCTCTTTTAATTCATCAAAGGAGATCTCTCAAATAGCTGCTTTTCAGTCTTTTGTGACAGACATTTCTGCTGTCATTTTTTAAGTATTTTTCGTGTCCGTTAAGTTCCTTATAAAATTGCCAGTAAAGAGTCTATGTTGATAGTTTCCTGGTTTTTTTGAGTCAATACTATAATAGTATTGCATATCGAATGTCAGGTATTCCTTGTTTGATGAGTTCTAACGACATGTTACTGACCTAAATATTAATAATCATAACTACATCCATCTTTCAAAATGTGATTTGATTACACTCCTTAATGATGTGAGGAAGGTAAGCAGGCTAAGATTATAGCCTTTCATATTCATGAGTTGGACCGATATATAGAAGGCAAGATATCTGTATGTATAGGTACATATCTATCTCCATAGTGTATGCACTGATTAACATACATTTGGTAGTCATAATGCTACATCAAGTAACCTCTACCTTAAGCTTGACTCGATAATATCTCCGTTTAACATATTAATGCATGTATATTACATAGACATTATGTTATCATGTTGACTTGTTGATATAACATAAATCTTCTTACCTTTCCAAGCGGTTTTAATTTCATTAACCTACAGATAAAATATTCAAAAGGGAAGTATTGCGATCGAGAAAAATTTCGAAATAAATATACCTCTGGGTTCCCCTGAGTCTGATTGCCTTTAAGTGGCAGCAACGTTTCACAAAAATCGACAAACCTTAAGAACCACGCATTTCGTACCGAACGCATAACGGTTTTAATCGAACTCACTTTACTAATGTAAAATTAATTGGGTTTTAAGAGCTTATTAACATTGTACTGAATGTTCCTGTCACTATCCAAAAATAACGAAATCATGCGAGATAATGACGATAGCGAATTCAATTAACGAGAGACTCACAGGTTTAAGGTTGGCATATCCCAGGTGGAATTTTCGAATTTTTCTTTAGTCCTTCGAATCCATTACTAAAATAAACCAAAGTGGAATGAGACAGCAACCTTTCCATATTCCAATTGTCGTTTCGATTTCCTGAGAAGTGCTGTTGGCAAATTTAATCACTTTTCTTGTAGAGACTTTCCAGAGCCAGAACATAACCCTGATCGATCCTTTTTTTTTCTCAATGCATCCAAAATATCAAGTCCTTCGCATTATTCATTTTGCCATGTTTGAATTGATAAAAAAAAGGGTAAATATAGAAGACATTGGGAATTAACTGAAGCAGAAAGTAAGGATGAATGTTTTATTTTACGATTAAATCATTTGAAAAACATCCATATATAAGAAACAGAATCGCAGAGGATATTTGAGAGTGACTAAAGGTCTATATATTCTAATATTTAATCATTTTTGCTTGTAAACATACTCTCAACCAGCGACTGAAAGTAATATAAGCTCTTCTATCTAAACCATCAAAACTAAAAATTAGACAGAAACTGAATACATATCATACCTGTCTAAACACTTAAAAACACAGTACCTACTTGATTTATGATTCAGCTAAAAAGATTTGCAAACAAAAACTGCAATCATTGCAATAAAAAAAATTAAGGCTTATAACGACGACATGAAAAGCGAAACCCTACGGACATACAACAACCAACACATACGAGCTCTTTATTCACGTTTCCAAAGCGAATTGCATGGACACGACAATAGACATAAACGACATGTCAATTGCTGAAATGCATGTTAGAAGAAGGCTGAAAAGAAGCTGGATGAGAGACCACCAGTGCTGAATTAAAGCCTAGGAAGGGGTGCTGCTGGGCAATTTCCTTCCCTATGCCTACCATGTCTGCTGCTGAAGTTGTACATAGTACATTTGTTTTTGTAAGATAACTTCTGATCGCTGTAAATAGAAAATACTAAAGTTATTAAAATAAATTAAGCCCATTTTATTTCCATAGGAATCAGGTAGAGTTTCTATGGAAACTATGTATAATGTAATTCAAGAAAAGAAGTTGTGTACTGGAAGCAGCAGATTTTTTGTTATTATTGTTACATTGTTAAACCTTGGTCAAGAAACATAAAACTCTTTCTGTTTACCTAATCCAAGACCTTTAAGGGTCATATCAGTGTAATATTTTCTTTTATATGGCCATATTATTGGAACGGTTAAATATTTGTATTTCGTGGGAGTCACCTTCGAGATCAACTAGACGTGTTCAAACACAACTAGATGAGGATATATTACGTAAGGTCAACAATACTCCTACGCTTCGTCGAATCGACTCGATATCTGTAAGTTAACACTATTCCATTTTCTCGAAGTAGGGAAACACTTGAGTATACCTGACATATTGGCACTCAGAAGAGAATTCGTTTTTCGTATCACGAATCGTATGTCTGTATATTCCTTCAAGAGTCCTTCATGTATAATTTGTTTAACAATCTCTGTCTTAAGTGTTAACTTACCGTTAGTTATTTGAACAACTGATGGTAAAACATTGCAACTCGCCCTATTTGATCCAAAACCTTTTTATCCATTTCAAATAATAATAATAATAATAGGCTTACCGAACCCTCAGGTTGGATGCTGATACTACTAAACACTGCTTCACAGACTTCTCAAATGATCACCGTTCATGCCCAAGCCCCCGAGATCAGCCTTAATGCAATCCTCCCATCAACGCTTCGGCCTATCCTTCGGACGCCTACCAGTCGGTTCAGCGAATACCAACTTTCTAGGAATCCATTCCCATTTAAGTCTCCGCGAAGCTATCAACTCAATTATATTCACTGGGTAAAAGCTGCGCGATTCCGCGTTGTGCAACCTTCTAAACCCCCCAGTGGCCTCATCTTTCCTTAGACCAAATATTTTACGCAGTGCCTTATTTTCGAAAATCTCAAGACGTTGTTTATATTTCAAAGTAAGCGGCCACGTTTCACTTCCGTAAAGGACCGTCGGAAAATTAATAGTTTTATAAATTCTAACCTTTAAGTTTTTAGACAGAAGCCGTGATGTAAGTAATTTCGAAACTAAATAATAACAAACATTTCTCGCCTTTAACCGGGACTTAATTTCCTCATGGATTTCATTTTTTCTTGTTATCTGCAACGAGAAGAGAGAAAGTCAAGAAGCCTAACCAATTATATTCGCATAGTTCTTCGCCGATACCTGATAAAAAATGATTTTACAAAAGGACATACAGAGATTTAGAATGTACACTCTCAATACACATAGATGAACGCTCCAATATCTATGCACATCAGCAGCACTCTTACTTTTAATATGTATTATTATATAAAAAATCTGCAAAATGCCGATAACGAATGACATTTTTTATTCATATTCTCAGAAAATTATCAAATACGATACGAATCTAATTTTATCAAGGGTTTAATTTTAAATAATGGTTGACTTATTTATATACAATATTAAGTGATAAATATTCCAATTTAGGGATTAATTTAGCGCATAAGAAGTGTGAACGTGATAGGGAAGTAAAATTAACAGGAAAAACGTATAATAAAATATTTCTTTGTCAACGCAATAATAATACAATGTACATATTTGTTTTATTACGTAAAAATTTCGTATTCTTTTATTAATGCATTAATACACGCATCCTTTTTTTGTTGCATGTGTCAAAACATAGATAAACAGCGATAACAGTTTGCAGGTGCGTCACGAGTGAGGTTGCGTGACCTTGCGTAGGAGCGGCATGAGGGTATAACAGCTTCTTCCCAACCGGCCGTCAACAAGCTATGGTCTCTCTATCAGAGTAAACAGAGAAATCAAATTATTTACGCTTTTTGCTACATAACACTCTTGATTCCATTCCTAGGATTAGAAGAATTAGAACCTTTGAGATTAGAACCTAGGACCCGGAGAACTGTAGACTAGTGAGTGCTCTATCTACTAGACCACGCCGCTCCTGAATTTTCAAAACAATACAATAGAAGTTGTTACTTTTTTTAACATGAAAGAAATTCTTTATTTCTGCTAATTGGCCTTTTAAGGAACTCTTTCATAATAATTTATGATGTTTATCCAATTGATAATTACTAGAAGGTTGATAGAGCTGAACTATCGTTTTGTATTGGAATCATGAAACTAAAAATAGAATATAACTTTTAAAAAGTGTTTTCATCAGTTTGGATTCAGAACGTCCCACTCCACTATCCAGCAATGTCATCGTGTGGTGGACGTTGTATCGTCTACATTGGAGCGCGGCTTGTATTGTACGGGAGCCTTCCTCGACGTGGAACAGGCCTTTGGCCTAGTCGGCACCCAGGGTTGCTTTACAAGCTCCGCAAATTCCTCCCCCCTACATACTTCCTTATTATCCAGTCCTACCTCACTGACAGATCCTTCAAAGTCAATCATAATAATTCCTATTCATCCATTTTTAGTCAGTTTGCTGGTGTTCCTCAAGGCAGTATCCTAGGACCCATTCTTTACACAGTTTATACAGCTGATATCCCTTCCCATCCTAACACTTTCCTTTCTACCTATGCTGATGACACTTGTGTGCTAGGTTATATAGGTGTTATAGGTATGGTGTCAGAACTGGAGAATTAAAATTAATGCCAACAAATCCAACCAAATTACCTTTATTCTTCGTCGTAAACCTATGACATCCTGCTCTACTGTCTCCTACAATGATACTCCTCTTGTTCTGGTTGAACAGATCCGATATCTAGGACTGCACCTTGACAAACGCCTTACTTGGAACCCTCACACAAGACTGAAACGACAAGAAACTGCACGACGTTTTCGACTTCTTCAACACTTACTAGACAAACGTTCTAATCTTCCACTTAACTACAAAAGACTCATCTACATGACTATCATAAGGCCGATATGGACTTACGGAGTGGAGCTTTGGGGCTCTACTAAACCATCGAATTCTTCCCTTATCCAATCCCTACAATCCAAAATCCTTCGTAAAATCCTAAATGCTCCTTATTTTGTCACGAACAAACTTATCCGTAAAGACCTCAACGTTCCGTATGTTGCTGATTTGGCCCGATCTAGATACCATTCCTTTCATGACAAACTCCATTCCCACCCTAATCCTCTTGTTTCAATACTTCTTCCTCTTCAATTCCTGACAATCCTCCGAGGCGCCTGAAAAGAAGATGGCCTCGAGACCTTCTAGTGTAGAAAAGTTACAGGAGTGCTGCCATTGGGTAGTTCTTCTTCAAGTTTGTATCACGCCATTTAACTTTTGTCACATTTACATGTTGTACCTTGAAGTACAGTTGTAAATTTCAATAAATGATGTTAAAAAAAAAAAAAAAACGTGTTTTCCAAGTTGTTCGAGACGAAATAAATTTACTATGTGTGGAATTGCTTCATTGATCGAAACACGTTTTCAAGAAATCATGCATTTCTGCCGTTTTTAATTCCTCGTGTACTCTTGCAATGATGTTCCATTTAGAAAATATTTTTCTTCTTCTTCTAGTGGCGCGACAGGTAGTGTAGGCCCTCCTGGGAGTTTAACACTCACGTTTCACGATGCAATTTTTAGTGTATGGTCATCACTCCCTACGCCTAATTTTGTGAGTGGCTATCATTTGGCTGACGAGTCTCACATACCCGGGGGAGAGGCTGTGAGTGAATCCCCATTTTTTCACATCCTAATAAAAGCCCCACCGGGACTGGGATTCGAACTCACAACCATAGCATGAGGGACTAGCGCGCTAGCCACTCAGCCACGGCCTCCACGAAAATATTTTTAACCTGCGAAAATAGCGGGACGCCATATGATAAATTTGTCGTTAAATTATACATTAATGACTTTAATCGAAGGCTAAGGCTTTAAGAATAGAGTAAATAGTTAATTTTGCGTAATTTGTTCTCATTTTTACTTTCACTTACTTTATATAGTAAAGGGAAGTATTGCGATCGTGAACATTATCGAATTCCAGTTGTCAACGGAAATACACGTTTTAGGGTCCCCTGAGTCCAAATAATCAAGTCCCGCAAAAAGGTCTGTGTGTGTGGTAACTCCCGGGCGGAAACGGTAAGTCCTATGAAACTGAAATATCATATTTAAGACAACTATACGCCCGAGACGTGACAAAACATTTTTCATCAAAATGAGCTTACCAGAAGAGGCACTTTATACTATGCATTTTGCACCTTTTTTCGATTTTCTCGAAAACGGTTCCGACGATTTTGATTAAACTCGCTATATCGATGTAAAATTTAATGGGCTTTAATATCATGTAGGTTTTATTTGGATAAAAATGGTCTGACAGGGCTTAAATGCCGATATTTTCTTTCTCTAAAGTACGTTTAATTTTTTAGATTCAATAATAATAACTAGATCATCTTGTTAACGCTGATGAAAAACAGGTAAATATATAAATTGAATAAATTCGATACCCAACTAAAGGAGAAAACAGAAAAAATATTATTTTAATGCAATTTTTCGTTTTTGAACATAAGAGCAGTAATATACATGTATGATATACCGTTGGAAAGCTGAAGATTTTAGAAAAAATGTCATCTCATACACACGCGTTTAAAAGTTAATAGAGAGTGATGAGAAGAAGATAAAACTAACTGATTATTTTAGATAACAATATAATAGATTTTTTAATAAAACACGTGTTCCTATATAAATTCAATTTGATTAATTCCTTAATAGTTTCACGTATTATTATCTCTAACTGTATTTGAAAATTCTTTCATTGATTTTAAAAATCGAGGTAAGTGAAAGTCGTGTGTTGTCCGCACCAGATTTTTTAAATTTTCTTATAGAATTTTGATGTTTTATTCATAATGTGATGATACTTTTTTATGGAATCTACTCGATGAAAATGTATTAATTCCAAATGCATTAATTCGTATAATTACCGGTCTACTATCCTTAATATCAAGTTTTCGTGTTTTGGTATCTGCGTGTTGGATCTAGCGCATAATAACCCATCATAATGTTTGTAAAATTTGCAAGCCATAACGCAATTTTTTTTACTCAGACATTACTGTATTTTAATATCAGTGACATGGTTGAGTGATAAACGTAAGGATTTCTTGAGTACTGTTTTTCCTTCCAATTCTGGGATACAAGATTGATTCAGAGGTCCTGAATCTGATTGTGAATGTTTTACGTTGGTATGTCTATTTTCAAGGTCTTTATTTAATTTAAATTGTAGAAGACTGGATATAAGAAGGGAGCTGGATGTTGTTGTTGTTTGGGGTTTTGAGGCGTAAAACCTAGGGGTCATCAACGCCTATAGTTCTCTTTAAGTATAAATAAATAAATAAATCAAAACTAATAAATTAGGCGTATAATAATTAGATAAAATAGTAAAAAATAAATAAACAATTAAAAAAATAAATAAAATAATGATAAGTTAAATTAAAAGTCTATATTTTATTAAATAGTAGGTGTTTCTTAAGAAACCTGAACAGCGCCGAGATGTTGTTTTCATTATCGGAAAGTATGAAGGATATATTAGGTATAAGCCCAAATTTGTTTAAACCTGTCCTATAAGAAAGGCATTCTTCTAAAATGTGGCTGATAGTCAGGATACTGTTACAATGTGGGCACTTAGGAGGTGGTTGCTTGGTAATGAGATGAAGATGGGTCATGTTAGTGTGGCCAATCCTTAATCTGGCCAGGACAACTTCTTCTCTGCGGTTTGAGCGACATGATGAGGACCAAGGCCCCACTTTTGTTTTGACGACTTTCAGTTTGCTAGCAGGACTCTCGTCCCACATGGACTGCCAGGCAGCCGATATTTCCTTTCGGAGCGGCTGAGACATATCTCGCGGTGTTAGGATAGCTACACCTTGACCCGGAAGGGTGAGCGCCTGTTTGGCGGCCCTATCCGCCAGCTCATTACCCACTATCCCCACATGGCTTGGGATCCAAATAAAGCATACTGTCTTTTCCAATTCTTGGAGCATATGGATATATCGGTGTATCTTTAGGACGAGAGGTTGGGGAGAGTACATGCTATTTAAACCTTTTAAGGCACTCAGTGAGTCGGTAACTATGGTAATTGAGTGTGAGGGAACTGACATAGCGTAGTGTAAAGCTGAAACTATTGCTTGAAGCTCTGCAGTATAAATGTTACATAGTTTATGTAATTTTATTTTGTGTGTCGAGTTGTGTGTAACGAATGAGCAGGCTGTAGATTCTTCTGATTTTGATCCATCTGTATAGATTAAAAAGGTATCCGGAAGAGTATGGAGCAGAGTGGTAAATTCATTTTTGTATTCGGAAGGGGAGGTATTGGTTTTGAGTAATCGTGACAAGTCAAGCATAATATTGGGGGGTTTGTGAAGCCACGGAGGGTTTAGAGGTTCTGGTTTGCAGATAGGTAAGCTTTTAAGGAAATCGATGGCGGAAGACATTCTTTCTGTTAAAGGGAGGGTTGAGTTAGGTTTGTTTCTAAAAGCATTTGTGAATTTTGGTTTAAATATGGAGCTATGGGTAGGATGATCAGGCTGGAGAATTAATTTCGATATATAGTTCACAGCTAGTTTTTTTCTTCTAAATAAAAGCGGAGGTATACCTGCTTCGGCGCATAAACTAAGAACTGGGCTTGTTCGGAAGGCCCCGGTTGCGTTTCTGATGCCCATATGGTGCACTGTATCTAGCTTATTTAGAGTACGAAAACGAGCCGATCCATAAACAAAGCATGCATGATCTAATTTGGAACAAACTAAATGTTGGTAGATCTTAAACATCGTAGAGCGATCGGATCCCCAGGAAGTATTGCTAAGGTATCTTAATATAGTAAGTTTTTTTGTTGTAGCCGATTTAAGTGCTGAAACATGTGGTTCCCATGATAGTCTTTTATCGAACGTCAACCCCAAAAATTTATAACTATTTGTATAAAGAATGGGAGAATTTCCGAGGTAAAGTGTAGGGGAGGCGGGAGTATTTCTTTTCCTGCTGAAATGTAGAGCTCTGGTTTTTTCGGAGGAGAATTCGAGATCAATGGAATGTGACCAGTTGTTGATGCGATTAATAGCGTCTTGCAGCTTGTGCTGTATAGTAGTAACGTTTCCAGAACGGCAGGCAATGGCGAAATCATCTGCGAACAGCATCGGTTTGACACCTCGAGGTAGGTTGAGCCCCAGTTCGTTGATAGCGAGGCAAAACAAAGTCGGACTAAGCACACAGCCTTGTGGGACTCCTTTCATCTGTTCTTGGTTCGCAGACAGTTCGCATCCTATCCTAATTCTAAAGAAACGATGTTGAAGGAATTCCTGTATGTAATGGAATAGATGACCATGTATCCCATTGGACGAGAGTTTGCTGAGGATCACTGAATGGTTAATGTTATCAAAAGCTTTAGTCATGTCGAAGAATATGGCTATTAGTTGCTGGGAATTGATAAAGGCATATTGGATTTCGGTTTCTAGTGTGACTAGGTGATCAACTGTGCAGCGGCCTTTGCGGAATCCAGATTGAAATGGTTGAAGCAAATTGTTGTTTTCTATCGTCCACATCAGTCTTTTGTTTACCATACGCTCCATAATTTTGCTCAAACAACTAGTGAGGAATATGGGGCGATAGCTGTTGAGTAAACGCTTATCTTTTTCATTTTTTGGAATAGGGATGACAAATGAGTGACGCCAGAAATTCGGAAATTGTCCCGTGGACCAAACATGATTATAATAATTAAGCAGCCATGTAAGCGTATTGCTAGGTAAATGTTTAATCATGTCATAATGGACCAGATCGGGGCCAGGAGTGGATCCTTTAACGGAGGACAAAATATTTTTTAGTTCCCACTTTGAGAACGGGATATTATAATCGGCGGAGTCATCATGTATACTTCTATTCACATAATGTATGACTTCACAATCGTTATTGCTTGAGCCAGAGGTGTAGACTTCAGAAAAGAAATTGCCAAAAGTATCTGCGACAGTTTTAGGATCGTCGGAGAGTTGTCCATTGATGAGGATGGTGTAACGTGTTGACGAAGAGGATTTAGTGATCTTACGAATTTTTTTCCAGATTTTAGTTGACGTCGTTGACGAATTTATGGAGCTTATATATTTTTTCCACGATTCGCTTTTGCTCAGATTGATTATTCTTCGGCAAAGAGCTCTCTGCCTCTTATATTCTACTAGATTTTCTGAGGTCATACATTTTTGGAATTTTTTGTACGCTTTTCGACGATCTCTGATCGCTTCCCTGCAAGCATCGTTAAACCAAGGTACGGGTGGTCTTCTTGGTGAGTCAGAAGACATTGGTATCGATTCTTTAGCTGCACGAATGATCGTATTAGTGATAGTTGAACAACCCTCATCAATGGTCAATTCATGAGGAGGGGTTCGAGGTGCCGAAGCTAAGGAGACGAAGAGATCCCAGTCCGCTCTATGGAGCATCCACTTCGGAGTTATACGAGTGGGTTTAACATGTTTCATTTTAATCAGCAAGGGAAAATGGTCACTACCATGTAGATCGGGCAAGACGGTCCAGTCTACGTCGTTATATAGGGAAGGGGAACAGAGGGACAGATCAAGAGCTGAATATGTCCCATAGCTGGAACTTAGGAAGGTCGGGTCACCGGAGTTGAGAAGTAGGAGATTGGAAGTGTCTAAAAAGTTTTCTATTATTTTACCCCGGATATTCATATTTGGAGAACCCCAAAGAGGATTGTGTCCGTTCATGTCTCCAACAAAAAGTACAGGACGAGGTAATTGGTTATAAATATCCAAGAGTTGATTGGTGTCTATTGTAGGATCCTGTGGGAGGTATATAGTACATATGGTTAACGGAAAGTCTCGATATACTCTAACGGCTACGGTTTGTAGCCGGGAGTTGAGAGGGATCGATTCGGAGTAAACGGATTTGTGCACTGCTATGAGGACACCGTGATGACCATGGTTCTGATTTGGTCCGTCTTTGCGGTATATTTCGAAATTTTTTAGAGAAAAGGGGTCCGTTGGTTTTAGCATTGTCTCTTGAAGAGCAATGACAGTTGCCTCACTATCGTGAATTAAAATTTTTAAGTCATTGAAATGAGATCTTAAGCCATTGCAGTTCCATTGAAGTATCGCCATTTTGAGAGATATGATCGAAAGAGATTAAAAAGTCAGGAGGCAATATAAACATAAAGAGAAGTGTAAAAGAAGAATTAAATAAAACAAGATACGACTGGTAACTAAAAAAATAATTTTTTATAGTAATTAGAATTAGATAAATAAACAGATAAGAGAAAGTAGAATTAAACAAAAAAGTAGCGGTGGTAATGGTAAATTTAAATATATGGAAATGAAAGCAACACATGAGAGAGGAAATTAAAAATATATCTTCATATGTTAATAAGGAGACTAAAAAATAAATTAGAAAAGATACAAGAAGATGTGTAATAATTGTATTTTGTGCTAGAATATAGTTACTTTTGAAAGAAAATTTGATAGATTGGTCAGACTCATCGGAACGGATGCACTTCCGGTCGGAAAGAATTGTTGATAGGCAACTAACAGTTAAAAAGTCAGGAGGCAATATGACCATAATGATAAGTGGAAGAGAAAAAAATAATAACACAAAATATGACGAGTAATTAAAAAAATAATAGTTTATAGCAGATAGGATTAAATAAATAAACAGGGAAGATAGGGTAGAATTAAACAAATAAGTAGTGGTGGTAGTGGTAAATTTAAATATATGGAAAGGACAGTTACACATGAGAGAGGAAATAATACATATCTTTTTAGATTTTGAGGACAATAAATACAAGACAAGACAATAAATAATTGAAGATAAATAGTAATAATAACAAAAACAAAACAAACAAAAAATAATATTAATAAGAATAATAAAATAAATAAATGAAAATAAATAAATAAATAAATAAATAAAAAAAAATAATAATAAAAAAAAAATAAATAAATAAATAATAATAAAAATAATAAATAAAATAAAATAAGTAAATAATAAATAAATAAAGTAAAATAAATAAAGAATAAATAATAAATAATAAGGAATAAATAAATAAGCATAAATAAAAAAAAAATAAATAAAAATAATAAAAATAAAAATAAAAATAAATAAAAATAAATAAATAAATAAATAAAATAAATAAATAAATAAAATAATAAAATAAATAAATATATTTATAAAAAATTGTAATAGATAAGAATAATAATAATAGTAAAAAATGAAATAATAAGGAGAAGAGATAAGTAAGGAAAATAAAATAGTTGTGATAATAAATGGCTGGATAAATAAGGGGGAAAATAATAATGAAAGAAGAAAAATTATATGTGTATACACATATACATACATATATATATACATACACATACATACATACACACCCATACAGACATATACACACAAACATATACACCGGCATATAATTATAATAAAATAGCGAGACGCAAAATAAACACAATAAAATAATAAGTAAATAAAGTAGTATAGGCAGGTACATAGTCAGAAGCAGGCAGAATAAAAAATAAAAATAAAATAATAAATAAAATAAAAATACATAATGGCATCCTTAGTACATAGATATACACATACACACATACAGTATTCACATATGTGGATACACACATATATACACAGAGATATAGAAGGCACATATACATACACACAAACAGAATTGGATAGGAATATATAATTGAGTAATGAGAAGTGTATTATGATTGAATATTAGATTAAGTGTCATTTTTCTTTTTTGTTGATTTTTTATAGTTTTTGACCTTAATGAAACCCTCATCGTCTACGGATAAATGTTCCGCCGCTCCTCCCATCGAAGCGACGGGGGCGGTGGAAGGTGTGTTCTCTGCAGAGATAGGCGATGGAATGAGGCTGGCTAGAGCGGCCGGAGAAGGAAGAGTGGGGGTAGGGTGGGAGGCAGAGGGAGCGGTGGTGGGGGAGGAGGTGGAGGGGCGTTGTAGAGATAAGCTCCTTGTCCTACGAGGGCTAACCTGGTTCTGGGACGGAGTCGGTGGTGGGGGGAGGAGTGGGGACGGAGAGCGTCTTATCTTTTCCTCTAGATAACCGGCTATGTTTTTGTTGGAAGTATAAGATTCGGTATTAGTAATGTTATCTCTTGTATTTTTGGTATTAATAATATGTTTAGGCTCAATAAACAGAAAAGGGAGATCAGCTTGAATGCCGATTTCTTTCGTCATAATTTTATTTTCGTTTTCTTTCATTACTGCCGCGAAGGATTTAACGAAAGTTGTCGGATTTCTAAGTTTATATATTTTTCTGGCTTCATTTAGAGATATTTTGTTATTGATGAATGGATTTGATTTCTTTTTGAATTTTAAATATCGGGCATGAACGGTCTAGTGCATGGTGCGGGCCATTACAATTAATACAATGAGGAGGATTTTCGCAACGATAATTTTCTCCATGCTTATTTTTTCCACATTGTATGCAAACAGATTCTTTTCTACATTGGGCCGTAGGGTGGTAAAATCCTAAACAGTTAAAACATCTTTGTGGCGAAGGTATATAAGGCGTGACGTCAACAGTCAGGAAGCCCACTTTAATAGTTTTTGGTACCATAGGAGTTGAAAATGTCGCTATGTAACTGTGGGTAGCTATTTCTTCTCCGTTTTTTTTTATTTTTATACGAACGATATCGTTAATGATATGAGAGAGTTCTTTCTTAATTTCTTCTATAGATAAATATTGGAAGTCAAAAACTTTGATAATTCCTTTACTATAGTTTAATGTATTATGAGGAACTACTTCGATGGGAAATTGGCCCCCAAAATCCTTAATTTTTAATAGAGTGGTCGATTGATTGCCCCTATAGGTTTCGACGAGGAGGGAACCATCACGCAGTTTTTTTAATATTTTTAATCTCCCCAACGAGACCGGTAATAAATTTGTTTATAAAAAACGGCGAGACTTTTTTAAAGTCGTCCTTATCGGTTCGTTTCATGACAAGAAATAAAGGGGATATATTGGGCGTTTCGGAGAGCAGAACTTTCTCAGGAGGATTTTTGATTCTCCCCCGAGGCCTTTTTCTTTTAGCCAAAGGGCTGTTAGGATCGTCTGGGTCATCCATTGTACGGAAACCCAATAAGAGTACAAAAAAAAAAAACAATAAAAAATAGCAATATAAAAAATAAGAGGGAAAAAAAAAAAAAAAAAATACTACTTATAAGTAAAATAAAAGCTCCTTGTTCTAATTATAATGTTATGAGAGAAATAAGAGTGTAAGAAGTTGGAAAAAAGAAAAAATATGAGTAGAATCTTAAATGCTAGACTTAGCTGATAGCTGAGATCCTTCTCCTCTGGAGTCACAACAAGCAATGGGGAGCTGGATGTTAATGGTTCAGTAAAGGAATGATCCTAGGAAATATTGTCTGCTAATTGGGGAAAATAACTTCATTTATTTGTATTTATTTTGTCTACTTAATATTGTTATTGTATACGTTTATTTATTTTGATTTTATTTTATGTAATTTGACTTTCCTTTTGTTTATATTGTAAATATTGTATGAATGAGATCCTGTAGCACTATTATTATTGTCTATTATGACAAATTGTAATATATACGAATAAAAAAATAAAAAAAAAAATAAAAAAAAAATGGGGAAAGAGCCACTTTACGTACTTTACTTTAACTTGCCGTATGAATGGGCCACATGAGACCTCTTCAGAGTGTTAAGGACAAATCTTAAAAATATGTTCATAATTCGTTTTAGCCTGTCCTTAAGCACTGTCGAGAGGTCACCATATACTAAGCAGCAATCGTCAAAATGGGGAAAAATAAGTGCGGATACAAGGAGATTACGGATAAATAGAGGAAGAAGATGGCGTTGTGTCACATGAAATGTCCGTTTTCAAGGTAAAGGATTTTTATTAGAAATACGATATGAAAACAAGATAATTTTATTCGAAGTATTTACCTTCTTTTTATACACATTTTTCCCAACGTGACACCAACATTTTTATCCCCGAACTGAAAAACTCTGAGCTTTAAAGTGAAAAAAAATCTGAAAACGCACTTTTCACTTGATCATCATTTTCAAAAAGCTTTCCTATGACGAAGTTGTCTAAATTCCTGAACAGGTCGTAATCTGTTGGAGACTCATAAATTCATCGGGTGAGACTTGAGAAACTGGGAAGAGGATTTGCCGAAAGACAGTTGGTGTAGGAGTGCCCATTTTGACTATGAATCTGGAGCAGAGGAGAGGGTTATATGAAAGTAGTTATATTTTGCTTGTCTGATGGTTGCCTGAGTCAGATTGCGGAGTGCCTTGAACTCTTAATAGTACTTTTTCAGTCTATTGTTAATGATAAGTACAATATACATATCTAACGCGAATTTTCTTTTTGGTTCTTTATTGCTTTTTGAAATTCAGTTTAATATTCTTAAAAATATTAAAATTAAATTTTCAGCATGGCGTTGTGCGACGCTTACTGAAATTTTGTCCTCTGAACCTTGCTTTGAAATTTTATATTCTTTTTTTTACTATCACTTTTTTTTCTGTGCGTGTACATCAAGTAAATCAAGCAAAAACCCGTAATTTGATTTTAATTCCTAATCCTTGAGATTCGGACTAAGGGTCATATGAACTTATTTGTTGCACTTGAGTCTAGTATCAACTCTCATAATATGACGATAGCTTTATGAGACCCCTATTCAGTATGTTTCAAGGCCTATTGATGTGCAAATTGGTGACTTTTTGGGTTAGAAGGTGGAGAAATCAGTCTTTTATAAAACAAAAAGAATATCTTTCTTCGACCTCAACTTCTGTTGAACGTTAACTATGTACATTCGAGATCAATAAATGTCTAGCAGACTAGGTCATGTGAAATGGCATTAAAAGCCTTTGAACAATCGATGGACTTTGTGCCATGCTGTTCCTATGTGCATTGTGTTCCCCTTTCGATCCATCTCATTCTGAAGGTTCATTAAAGGATGCACAGTCGATAATGTGCTTAAGAACCTACTCAAATTTCACTCAAAGCTAAATAATTAAATTTGTTTAAAAAAAGAAAGAGTAGATAAAAAATAATATTAAATGGTCTGGTGTGGGCAACAGACGACTTCCGGTTGCTAAAATCAATTTAGTAACTATTAAATAAAGTTAGAATTTTCAAATGTCAAAGAATTATATTATGTTTCGTTGGAAACAAATATTTTAGGTTAAATAATAATATATAAAATTTGTATGTATAATAATCACCTGGATAAACCTGTTTGTCACTTTAAGATAATATTTATTTATTAAGAAATCTGTTTCAGAATGAACAATAGTAATAGAGATATAGGACCACATTCATACAATATATACACAAAATAACGATAAAGTCAAATTACATAAAATAGAAAGAAAAATCATTTATATGTACAATAAAATAAAACAAAATTAAAAAAAAACAAACAACAACCTATAATTGAGATAAATACAAAGTTGGCAAATAAATAAAAATCATACAAACAAACATAACTATATACAATATTTACAACTGCTAAGGGGACCCCAGACTGGGCTTTTCCCTCCACTTGTGGAGGAAAAAAGCGGAATCCAAGAGATCCCAGCGCCTCTCCCTCAGCTGCATAATTAGCGCAATAGCCCTTTGTCACTTTACATCACCTTCTACAACTATGTATAAATAACATTTTTTTTCTCAAATATTTGGCTTCCTAACTGTATGTTATACATCTGTTTTATAATTCTTATTTTCAGAAAAAAAAAAAATCCTAAAAATGTATTTTTCCTCTCATCTCTTTTATTTGTTCATTACATTCGTTCATCTTGTATATAAGGCTGATTTTGTCAATGCTATTTAAATATGATATGGTTATTTTTTTTTAAACCTAGATAATTAATAGTACTTTAAGGAACGAAAATTCTAAAATTCTTTTGGTTTTAAAAATTAATCTTAAAAAGTTTTTAAAATAAAAAAAAAATTGGTTTTATACAGCTTATCCTATTCGAGCTGGACTTACAAAACACACACTCAGCGACACGGACCTTTATGCGGGACTTGGTCATTTGGAATACACTGTTATTACCGGTTTTAGCATGATGTAGTTTAAAATTTAAAGAGTTGGCCCTTTTCCCGAATTATTTTATAAGAAACAAACTAAGGAGAGTTTAGGATTTTGTGACGAATCTGGAAATGCAATGATTGAACATGGTAGGATTTTATTTGAGCTGTTACCGTAAATACACGTTTCAGAGTGCCCTGAATCCAAATGACCCCCGCAAGTCCCACAAAAAGTTATGTGCCGCTCTGTGTTTTTTTTTGTTTTTTTTTCGGGTAGGGGAAAAATCTTTCATCAGACGAAGTGCAACTGTCGGGCTACACAACAGTGTGAGATTGCTACTCACTAAAAAACCACCTCCCAATTCGTCTTTACCACCCCACGGAACCGCTGTCAAGCATTACTTCATGGGGGGGCAGAAGGGCTAAATGCCAGCTACTTTACTGGACATCTGATTTAAGTTAGGCCGATGCCCCGCCTCTCCTTTCTTGCTCCTGTACTCTGAGCTTTCTGCAGATTTGTGCTGCATAATCAGCTGCAGCGCTCCAACTCTCCTGACTAGCCATTATGAAGGAGACTAAATTTTCGGGTGATGCTTTTGTACTAAATTTAGTGTATATCTCGAACGAATCCCGAACAAGAGAAGAATGCATGTTCCACTGTTTCTTCTATGGGATCACAAAATGGGCACAATGAACTTTCCTCTATTTTGAAACGGGCTAAGTGCGCTCTGAAGCAACCATGCCCAGTAAGCAGCTGAGTGAGATAGTAATCTACATCTCCATGTTTCCGGGATAACCATGTCGATATGTCGGGAATTAGGCGGTAGGTCCATCTTCCAGAAGATGAAGCGTTCCAGCGTCTCTGCCATATATCAAGAGTATGAACTCTCTCTTGTTTTGCTAAAGAAGCCCAGTGAGCATCCGTCTCTTCTTGTTTTCTTCGGTAGATCCTTCTACGTTCATCTGCCAAAAGATCAATCGGAGGCATGTCTGCGATGACGCATACAGCGTCGTAGGACACAGTGCGAAAAGCTCGATGCTCACTAATAACTTTCCGGACATATGACTGCATTTGGCAGGATTCTGCCCAGATCGGTGCCGCGTACAGAAGCGTGGAACTGGCTACATTGGCCAGAAGCTTCCTCTGGTTTCCCCTTGGTCCACCAATATTTAGCATGATTCTGGCCAATTCATTTACCACATTCGCTGCTCTATTACTAACTTTATGCAGGTGTACATCAAATCGAATTCTAGCGTCAATATGCACTCCGAGATATCTAATTGATGGCTTGGATAGGATATCGAACTCCCCGACGGTGAAACTGACTGTCTCCTTCACTTTCCTACTGGTTATCAATACTGCCTCAGTTTTATGATCAGCAAGCTGAAGGCCTGCCGCTGAGAGCCATTGACGAATCATGTGTCGCTGTGTGTGTGTGTGTGTGTGGTGTGTTTGTTTAGTTAGTATATCACGAAAAAGATAAGTTTTATAAAACCAAAATTTCATATTTTAAAAGCGTATATGCCTGAGATATTACAACTTTTTCATCGAATCGGCTAACCAAAAGAGCTACTTCATACCATGCATTGACAACCTTTTTACTAATCTCTCGTTTGTCTGAATAAATAAACACCAAAATTTCGGCTGTTAATGCTTTTCGATAGAGACTTTAATTTCCTACAAAACGAAAAAAATAATAAGTGAAATCGGTATATGATGTAGCAGAGATACAGCGTTTTAGCAGTGCTGATAGACCATTTCAAGGCATTTTCCTTTGAATTATGTATTGCTTTTCATATTTTTTTTTTTTTATCTTCATATTTATTATTTGCATCTTTCAAACGCAATAATAATGATGGGGCATGGAGAAGGTAAGTGCCCAACAGAAACCCTTCCTAGACCTTAATTTAGGAGAGAAGGTCTATCATCCGGCATCATTTTAGCCTTCTTCTAACAGGCATTGCAGTTAATGTCCTTTATTAATCTATTGTCGTGTCCGTGTATATAGAGTAGAAAATCGCGAATATAGAGTTCGTATATGTTTTTCAATTGTAGGTTGTTGTGATTCCGTATGTAGAGTTTTGATATTTACGTGCCAAGGAGCTGTTGTTGTGAGTCTTAGAAAATTGTATTGAAAGGATTGCAGTTTTTGTATATGAGTCTTTTTGGCTGAACCATAAATATGTGTGGCTTAAGTCCATATGGGTTTAAGTAAGGATGTATATGTATTCAGTTTTTGTCTAACTTTTTATTTCGATTTTCATCATAATAAATATTATTATAAACAATTACACCCTAATATAGTTATTTAGAGATAAAAACCATTGTGTAATAATGTGCAGCCTTTTTTTAAGTTTTACTTATTAATAATTATATCGAAAGTATGTCCATGAACCAGCCAAAAAATTAATATTTAAAATGTTCCCATACTTCAACAAAAAATCCCATTTGAGCTCTCATAACAAATTAATAATATACAAATCAGTTATTCGCCCGTTAATTACATACACCTCGCCAGTCTGGAGCTCAACCTGCTTGACTAACTACCAAAAACTTGAAAGAATTCAAAATCTATCAATGCAGATAATTAACAATTATCCCCGCTACACTAAAATACCATCTATGCTCCAGGACTTGCAGCTTCCAACAATTAAACAATTTGTCCATACTCAAACAGCTTCTTACTTCAATAAAACACCAGTCTCCAAGAATCCATTAATAAAGGAAATCAGTAACTATAATAAAACATCTCTAAAACGCTACACTCATAACTGAACTAAACATGTGTTGTTAACAAGTTTGTTTTAATTTCTAATTTTATATTATCAATTATGCTATCCGTTTTTATTTGTAGGTTTTTGTATAATTTTTCTTACAACCATATATAATCACAATTTAATTTTACCACATATTATAGATTAGTTAATTATATTATAACTACCAAATGAACCAAACATTTGCTGATTGTAAGGATGTCTGATCTTAAATCATTTATAAATATTTTGTCAATTTGTAAATATGTCAATAAAGTTTATTTTATTTTCTTCTGTCCATGAACCCATAAAACCAAAAATTATTGCATAGTACGCTGTATTTTACTCTCCTAGTTGGGTGTGAATAGACACAAACCAAAGACATATTGAGGCCGCGAACAGTAATTCCAAGCTGTCCCTTTCTCTTCTCAATAAGCAGTGACATTTCTTCCATCTCCGGGTCGACAACCTCAGCTATCGACCTGTTTTGGGGTCACTGGTTATATTGTTATATTGTCATTATACCATACCGTACTTATAATCGTTTATCCTATAGAAACAAAGAACTGTATACAAAAAACAATATGCGTTGGAGAAGAATTCAACTTAATTAATTTACATAGGACATGTATTGAATCTTTTAGTATAATATACCTAATAAAATAAATTACTGAAAAATAATTAAAGAAGCCAGTTTAATGTGAGGATTAATTTTTAAAAATATAGAGGTTTTGGACAAAACTGCGAGGTTAAAGTATTATTATTGCACAAAAATAAAAATTAACAAATTTTCAGAACTATAAAACTTTTCAAAGTGGTTCTTTTCTTATCTCAAGTTGGCTGGATTTAAGATTATTAAAAAAGCTACTATAATATATATCATATAAATATTAATATCCTCAGTTACAGCTTTTTATTTTTATTCATAATTGATAAAACTAAAATATGTGGATTTAAAAAAGAGGTTATTATGATAGAGGATTTTATTCCCTCTTTCAATAAAAATGTAAAAGAAAAAAATAATCGTATTAAACAAACCGATATATTATATGCTATAGAAGTTTTTTTATATCTATAGAACAAGCTGTATTCCGCAAAACCATATATATAAAAAAATTCCCCAACTTTAGATCCCCACTTTATAGAGCCTCTAAAAGTGGGTGTGCTAGAGAAAGATCTCCATACCACAGGATCACTCCACGGTGGAAATAAGGATAAACAATTCTGCCTCGGTTAGGTTTCAAACCCGGGAACAGAACAGTAGCTAGTGCACTATCTACTAGACAACGCCGCTCCCTAAAAACCTATAAACATTTGACTATTGATTACCCATTTGGAAAAAAGATTACTGAATAAAATTTATTTTTCACCTAATTATTATGAAATATTTTGTTTATAAGTTAAAAAAAAGAAAAGAATATTTTATTTGGTTGTCACTTTAAATGTCTGGAAACGGTAGATGCACTTGCATTTAGTTGTGCTAAGAGTCCTTTAACTGATTGGTAAGGGTTTCCTTCTACTGTATGTTTGAGGACATCGTTGTCTATTACGGACGGAGGTCTTCCTCGGGACAAGTTTTCCAAGTCGGTATCCCCAGCTGAAAACTTAGCAAACCGACGGCAAATGGTCCGTTCATTAACACTCCCTTCTCCGAACGCCTTGCAAATATTTCTAGCGGCCTCAGCTGCTGAATGGCCGAGTTTAAACTCATACAAAAATATTACTCGAAAATCGCGTGTTTCCATGTTCATATTTGGAGGTATACTAAAAAGTAAGTAATTGATTGGGAAGCTAATGTTTATAATACAAAGGTAGAGGATTAGTAACTGTTTACTTTAAATATGTAAACATTCGGAAGAAAACAACAGAGACCTGCAAAATCCTTTATGTATTTCAGAAACTATAAAAACGGACATTTCATGTGAAACAGCCCAATAAAATTCAAATGGAACAAATAAAATCATATACTAAGGCCGTCTAACGCCTGACACTTTCTTAAGACAGACCTACAAGACTTAGCGGTCGTGCGGGTTTAGTTTGCCTAACTTGGAAAGTAACAATAATCTTGTTTTAAAGTACATCCAAACGGCCATCTGAGGCGACAGTGTTGAGAAATAACAATAAGAAAAATAAATATTATAGAGAAGACATAGTTCCATCATGAAACTTTGTTTAGCGGAAAGTTTCAATTCTTCGTTCCTATAAATCTAATAGTTTTTTTCTTTTCATATATGTTGATTCCCACCTGTCAGAAGCGATCTGACAATCAGAAAATTTGAGCTGTACAAATGTGAGATCAGACATGGTAGGCAAGGGGAATAAAAGTGCTTCTCTTCAGCCTTCTTCTGACTGACATTTCAGCTATGACATGATGTTAATTAGTCTATCGTCGTGTCCGTTAGTTAAGTTTAATGTGAAAACTAGAATAGAGTGTTCGTATACGTAGGTTAACTGTTAGTTTTTTTTAGATGAGGAAGATGGTTGGGGGTGCGGTCATAAATTAAAAACACACATCTAAAATAAGTGTTATTTTAATTATGTGCCGACGTTTCGGCCTACAATGTGGGCCTTCATCAGGGCTAAAAGAAACAAGATAACAACCAATGTAATTATAGACCTTATAATGCGTTAGGTATATAATAATAATATGACAGTAATAAATTATGGGAACATAAATAATATTAAATGTAAAATGATAATAAGATGACAATTATAAAGTATGGAAATAAGGTGACAGTTATAAAGTATGGGAATAAACAAAATTAAGATGATAGTTATAAAGTATGGAAGTAAACATAATTGAGATGATAATATTGTAATGAGAATATAAAAAGAGAGACTAAGTAAATGAAAAAAAATGATAAAGGAAAAATATGTGAATAATTAAAATTTTAAATATTAACAATTTTGAGTTGATATATGACGGTAATATATTAAAAACATAGTTAAGAGTATAGGTAATATATAAAAAAAGAATATAGTCATTACAAAAGAGAAACAGTATGAATAAAAAATAATTTAAAATAATGTAATATTAAACTAATAATTATATGTCAGGATATGTAATGGAGAAATATATGAGTATGGAAAGGGGGAGAAAGAAATGGGCGATGAAAAAAGACCCTTATAAATAAGAAAAAAAAAAAAAAAAAATATACATACATGACGTGCAAGCTTTGCCTACGAAGTGATGTTTCTCAGTTTAAAAAACGCTCATTGCGTGGAACGGAAAATATGAGAACTAGAATGTCCGTTAGGAAAATTCCAAGAAGCTAAGTTATGTTTACTGATTCGATTGTTAAAAAATAGCCAAAAGTCATTACTTGAGAGTACTTGAGTTATTACTTATGAGTATTTGATAAAATTGTAAGAAATAGTGACGAGGTAAAGATTAAAAGATTTTAAGTAATAACGGATGACGATGATAAATGATGATTAGGTAATAACGAATGACGATAAGGAGCTGTCGAAGGAAATGATAAATAAACAGTAATCTAGTAGGTAAACAAATAAATAAATAAAAGGGGAGTACAAAAATTAAATAAATATATAAATAAAAATTGATAATAAATAAATAAAAATAAAATTATGAAGAGATGATCAGATGGTTGTTTAAAAAATAAGCTAGGGATGCTTTATTAAATTTAATATTTGAGAATAAGCTAGTGACAAGTTATGTTTGTCAGTCTTTTGATTAACATGAAGGGGTTCTAGTTGTATGTAAATGCATTCTTTAATGAGTCGTTTGTCATGGTTGGGAACAGTGGCAAGAATGGATGTTTTATCAAAATCAAAGGAATGGTTAAGGGTTAAGGAATGTTCTGAAAGTTTTGAAGCGGTAGAATTTTTGGAGGAAATTGTATATTTGTGTCGGGTGATGCGATCTTTGAGAAGGTTTTTGGTTTCACCAATATAGGCAGAGTTGCAATTAGGAGTTCCGCAAGGGACTCTATAAACAATTTTTGAACGGTGGTCTGTTGGTATACTGTCTTTAAATCGGCTGTAAATATTGGAGAGTTTGTAGTGGGATTTGAAAGCAAGTATGAGGTTTGGATAGAGAGGGAATGTAAGGTACGGATCTATATAAGGGAGTTGATGATGATGATGGAGTAGAAAGAGAGGTTAAGACTGATTCCTGTAGTTATTTATAAGTTTGTTTATGATCACGGTAGGGAAGTTATTGGCCAGGAGAATTGTCTTTATGCGGTTAATGTTGATGTCGTGGAAACGGGGATCGGAAAGGAAAAGGCTTCGGTGTATAAGATTTTTGGCAACGTTAATTTTTTGATGATGGGGATGTTGGGAATAAAAGTTTAATAGTCTGCCAGAGTAAGTCGGTTTCGTGTACCAGTCAGTGGATATTGTGTTATTATGGTTTCTAATGATGAGGAGGTCAAGAAATGGAAGGGAATTGTTAGTTTCGGATTCAGCGGTAAAATGTAGGCGGGGGTGGTAAGAGTTAAAGGCTAAAAGTATGTCAGTAATTTTGTCGGGGTTAAGAACAAGGAGGAGGTCGTCTACGTATTTTTTAATAAGAATAATATTATCAGGAAACTGAAGGATTATCAAATTTAGTAAATCGTTAAGGACAATATTGGCGAGGTCAGGGGCGAGAGGATTTCCCATAGCCAGTCCTGAAATTTGATTAAAGAACTGTCCATTGAATGTAAGGTATCCGGAATTGCAACAAAGGTTGAGGGATTCTAGGTATGAAGGGCAGTTAAGTGAGGTATGGGGTTCAATAGAAGACCAGTTATCTTCGATGATACATAGGGCTTTGTCTATAGGAATATTGGTAAACAAGCTTTCTACATCAAAGGAAACAAGGATGTAATGTTCCGGAATAATGAAGGATATTAATTGTTAGCGGAGAAGAAAAGAATTTTGGATATCGTAAGGATTGTTGTGACTAGATGTTGTAAAGAGGGTAGTAAGAATTTACTGAGGTTAACAGAGGGTGAGTTGATATTCGATGTGATAGGGCGGAGGGGAATACCTGGTTTATGAATTTTTGGGAGTCCATAGAAGCGAGGAGCAACGGAATTATAGGAAATAAGGTTTCTATAGCTGGGATAGTTTATAAATTTTGAATCTAAAAGAGATTTCAGGTGTTTATTGAATTTAGTTTTAAGTGAAGGGGTGGAATCGCGGGATATGGGAACATAAGTGGATCTATCGGAAAGGAGAATGTTCATTTTTTCATTATATTCGGAACGGTCCATGATTACAGTCTTGTTTCCTTTGTCAGTTCTGGTTACTATGATGTCGTCATGGGATTTTAGGAAAGCTCGGGTAAGAGACAAGTCTTTAAAGAATTTTGGTGAAAAATTTGATGGTGAGGAAGGTGGATGTTGGAGATGATTGGATATAATATTGCAAACAGAAATCCGTGACAACTCCTTATCGTCATTAGAATTGGATATAACATCGTCATTAAAGATAAATTCCAAATCAGTAATGAGTTGAGGGATAATTTTGATTGAGGTGTTGGGAGCGGAAAAATTTGGTCCTAAACTTAATTGTGTTTATTATTTTTTGCATTCATTTATTTTATTTCTGGGATCACTTGTAGCTGGGTGGTTAGCATAACAGCCTCCTATGCCAAAGTTCACGGGTTCAAACCCGCAGGTGGCTCTAGGATTTTTTAATGGGAGTAAAAAATCCTTAGTTATGCCGTCCTTCGGGGGGGGGGAACGTTAGGAGGTGGTCCCGAGCCTGTGCGATGTCAGGTACTCGTTAAAGATTCCTATCCTAATAAAACCTGGATAGGCAAAATTTAGTGACGTTAAATAAATAAACTATTATTTTATTTCTGTATATTTTATATTTTTGGTACGAGTGGTTTCTTATGGCACTGATTATTGTCCAAGAGAGTGGCAGATCATTATCAATAAATAAACATAAAAATATCAAATATGTCCCTTCATATTTCTCCTTTCCAGTCTCTTTTTCGAACCATTTGTTATCACATCGATTCTACTTCAGCATTCTCTCTTTACGATCACCTTCAGGGCAAAGAGGCAGTAAAAAAAACGACTGGCTTACTCGTGTCAGTTTATCGCTTGCTTATAGAAGTTCTTTTTTTATCTCGATGTTGTTTAAAAAAAATATTGAGTTTTTCTTACTTTTTGCATGAAAAATGTGTGTGTTTAATTGAATGAATGTGTAGTAATTATAGGAATTTATAACTTAATGATTTTATGTATGTAGCTAAACATTCAGAAGATATAATAATTTAAGCTACATATGTGATTTATAATCAGATATATGATTATTTAAAAATCAATCATATAAACTTATAAATCAGGAAAAAGATGTTCTTTCAAAAACTGCGTTTCAAAGCAAAAAGTTTATTAAACAAAACTGACTTATTACAACCAAAACTCGACCAAAAAACGTAAAAATAGACTACTAACTGACATGGATACTAGTGAGATGCATATTTGAAGACGATAAAAAGGAGCTGTCAAAGATATCTCATTTCTTGACTCAAAGGAACTAAAAATAGAACAGGAAAGGGTTCTGTTAGGTATTTCTTTTCTCTTGCCTATTTGCGTATTCTATTGCTATATACGTATTTGGTTAAAGAAATTACTTTAAAAAAATAATAAAAACATATTATGGATGGAGAAATATATTTTTTAGGCTTGATCCTAGGAAGAAGTCCTTTAAGAATATCATCTTATTTAAGCATGAGATATATCTGGCAAATAGAAGATTAGCTTAACAAAATATAAAAACCAGTTAATTAGAGAAATGTGAACATAAGTATGAAATGAATTCTTCTGATGATAGTATAATTAATCAAAACTCTGCTGATAATTATTACTGTTTTAAATAATCTGCATACAAAAACTATAATATGAAAAATAAGTTTTGCTCAGAAATATATTTTCATAGATATCTTATATCCGTCAAGTTCATCATTCGTTCCAAAATTCAAGTGAATTTATACCAAATAATTTTATTATTCAGTGATATTAAAAATTATTTGAATGAGGACAGTAGTATAGTACCATAAAACTACACTCGTGCGATATTCATAGAAAAACTAAGATCAAATAAAAGTCCAAGAAAATAAATTAAAAAAAAATTGTACCTTCACATCCCAGGATCTTGGGCTAAGTTCATGTAGAGATTCGTGCAACCTATCACATACTGCAAGGTCCAACAGCCGTACAAATTTTTGATGTAGC
Source organism: Piezodorus guildinii (assembly GCA_023052935.1). Taxonomy (NCBI): domain Eukaryota; kingdom Metazoa; phylum Arthropoda; class Insecta; order Hemiptera; family Pentatomidae; genus Piezodorus; species Piezodorus guildinii. The sequence goes on along the minus strand of CM041294.1, from coordinate 165,896,818 downwards.
AGAGATAAAGTTTTTTTATATTTTTGGGTTGGGTGTGGTCCAGAAGAATAATAAATTATGCTAAAGAACAGTTGACTTAAGTTATATTCTATAGACCACGTCATTCCGTAAGAAAATAACATTATGTTAAAATAATTTTTCAAATATTTTTTTATTTCCAGATCGTCTGCAAGAGCCATACATGTTTTTTTTTTTAAATATAATAATTATCATTACAACTGGTAACAATTGAAAAAGTGGTGATATAGTCCCATACAAAAGACACCCCTAAACAACACAGATTTATAATTATTCATAAGGATCGAATAATAAAATTAAATTAATAACAGAGCGAAAAATATGAATAAAGAAAGAAAGAAAAGTACTAAATGTATAATATAATAATAAGTTTGACGCAAGACTAGAAAGTATAAAAGTCTTTTTTATTTATTTTATTATAGAGATATTTACAAATGTATTAACAGCAGTATAAAAGTAAAATCTATGTTAGTTTAAAAAAAAATAATAATAATAAATAAATTAAAATAACACAAAAATAATAATTACATGGGGTCAAATAATAATATTTACAATAGAATGTCTTGCAAAAGTCTGGGTTTGAGCCTCTGTGGTGAAGTTGGAACTCTAGTGCTGTAGGCTATTGTACCTCTTACTGCTGGCAGCTAGGAGTGATATAAATTTATGTTAAAAAAAAAATATATATATATATATATATATATAATATATCCATTAAAAATTTTTACTTCCCTGAGTCCAAATAACCAAGTCCCGCAAAAGGTCTGTTTTTTTTTTTGTTTTTTTTTTTTTATTGTAGGGGAAAATCTTTCATAAGACGAAGTGGGCTCTTGAATCCACAACAGTGTGAGATTCTTACTCACTAAAAACCACCTACATTCGCTGCGATGTCACACCGCGGGACTGCTTGCAGGCATTACTTCGCGGTGGACAGGATGGCTAAGCGCCTACTTCTCTACTGCATACTTCTCGGTACTTGACCTCTTCTCGCTCGCTCCTGGGTTCTCAGTCTACTTCCGACTCTCGCAGCATAATCTGAAACAGTATTCCAGTTTTCTTGACTCGTCAACATAAGCTGTACCAGATTTTCCGGTGTGGATCTTTTTCCCAGCATCATATCTAGCTGGACCTTTTCCTCGGTAAAGTTTTTACATGCAAAGAAAGCATGTTCCACTGTTTCATCCAAAGGAAGACAGGTGGTACATGATGATTCTTCTTCCAGCTTGAACCTGTGAAGATATGACCTGAAACAGCCATGTCCAGAGAGTAGTTGGGTAAGGTAATAATCAACCTCTCCGTGTGTGCGGGTCACCCACGATGCAATATCTGCTATCAGCGGTTCGTCCACCTTCCAGATGATGATGAGTCCCAGCGTCTCTGCCATCTGCGAAGAGTCTCCAGTCTTTCGTCTTTCGCCAACGTTAGCCAATGCGCCTCTGGCTCTTCACATTTTCTACGGTAAATTCTGTCACGCTCTACTGCCAGTAGATCTATCGGAATCATGTCGGCGATGATGCACACGGCATCATACGATACAGTGCGAAATGCTCTTGCGACGCGAATGGCATTTCTACGATGGACGCTAATCGCCTTACGAGAATATGATCTCACCTGGAAGGTATGCGACCAGATTGGTGCGGCGTACAAAAGCACTGAATTGGTTACGTTAGCAAGAAGCCTCCTCCGGCTTTGCGCAGGTCCACCGATATTTGGCATGATTCTAGCCAGTGCGTTAGTTACCTTCGCTGCTTTCATGCTGACTACATGCACGTGCTCATCAAACCGCAGCCTAGCATCAATCTGAACACCTAGGTATTTTATGGAGGGCTTTGAGAGGATGTTGATCTCTCCAACGGTCAAATTGATTTTTTCCCTCACTTTCCTGCTGGTAATAAGTACAGCCTCAGTCTTGTGGTCAGCCAGTTGTAGGCCTACGGACGAAAGCCACTGGCGAATATTAAATATTGCGTTGTTGGCCTTGTACGTAATCTCTTCCAATAACTTTCCTCGAGCAATGATAGCAAGATCGTCTGCGAATCCTACCGTGGTAGTTCCTTCCGGCATAGGAAGTCTGAGAACGGCATCGTACATGACATTCCATAACAACGGTCCTAATACTGAACCCTGAGGAACGCCACCTGTTATTTTGTACGTTTTTAGTCCTGCATCTGTTTTATACCTCAGGATTCTATCAGAAAAATAACTTCTGATGATCTTAAGGAGGTACTGTGGAAGTTTTTTCTTACTTAACTCTTCCATGATGCACTCCCATCTCGCTGAGTTAAAAGCATTCTTGACATCTAACGTTATCACGGCGCAATACTTTTTTCTACCCCTTCTCCATCTTTTTCCTGCACTGGCTTCTCTGGCTGACTTTATCACAAAGTCTATTGCATCAACTGTTGACTTACCTTTTCGAAAACCATATTGATTTTCAGACAATCCTCGACTTTCCTCAATATGCATTGTAATCCTATTGCACACAATCCTCTCCAGAATTTTACCCGCAGTGTTTAAAAGACAGATTGGACGGTAGGATGCAGGGTCATCAGGAGACCCTTTACCTTTTGGCAGGAGTACCAGTTGCTGTTTTTTCCACTCAACAGGAAATATCCCTTCACGGAGACAGGAATTGTACACGTCCAGGAAGAGTTCTGGTCTGATTCTGACAGCTGCTTTTAGGGCAACGTTTGGAACATTGTCAGGTCCTGAGGCTTTGTTATCCCCTACTTTGCGACAGGCTGTCTCAAGTTCTTCTAGTGCGATTTCCGGTACCTGGTCCTGTTCTAGGTGCGGTATTAAATCGAAGACTACTTCTGGTCTTGTTGGGAACAGCGCTAAAACAATTTTCCCTAATAGGTCAGGAGAGCTTGGTGGCGATAAGCTTGAGCTTTTTAGCCTTGCCATAACTATTTTGTATGGCCTTCCCCACGTGTCCTCATCTACTTCTTCGCAGAGTTTCCTCCAGCAGTTGTGCTTTGCGTCTTTGATCGCTTTGACCAGGTGCTTTTTAGCATCCCGATATTCCTGTTTCCGAGCTTCATGTGTCGGGCGACCTCTCGCTCTTTGGGTTAGCCTCCTTGTACGGAGACAAGTTTTTCGGAGGGCGGCGATTTCTTCATTCCACCAATACACCGGTAAGTTACGGGTTGTTTTCCGTGTTTTGGTCATTGAAGCATCACAGGCGTCAGTGATAAGCTTCATAAGCTTTTTGACTCTTTCCTCTGCCGGTCCGAGTAATTTGACTTCTTCCTCCATCATTGTGACAAAGGAATCTCGGTCAAATGATCGATGGTTCCACACTGATCCTCTCGTTTGGAATGTTTTCCTTAATGTACCCGGGACTTGGACTTCGAAGCAAATTGCTCGGTGATCACTGTGGGTATAGAGTTGACTTACGTGCCATTTGTTGTCAGAAACAAGGCATGGACTAACACAAGTCAGATCAACAACTGATGCGCGATCATTTCTGGTGAACGTAGGGGTGGACCCTGTGTTTAAAAGCACAATGTCGAGCGCAGCGAATACGTCCAGAACTTCTTGCTTTGTGCACTTCTTCAGCTACCGTTAATTCATCGAGATCCTTCAATTCAATAGCGACAGAGTCAATCTTGCTAGTGACCTCTGCTTTGTCAGCCATTTTTTCTGCTATGGCAGAACGGAGTTCATCTGTCCTATGTTGCACCTTTTTGTCTAAAACCAAAACGAGACTCCCTTTTTGACTTTTTCGTATTTTTTGGACGTTTTCCCCTATCGCTTGAAGCTCCGGGTCGGTTCTCAACGTTCGCAAGACTTCTGCATATGATGATCCCTCCTTTGCGGTAACCATTAAGGCATCAGGACGAGCAGGTCTCGTGTTTTGTTTCGCCAATATGATTACTTTATTTTTCCTTTTAGCTTTCACCGTCTGCCATTGATTAGCCGGTCGATCGCTGGAAGAATTGTTTTCCGCTGGAAGAGGAACATGTTCTTCACTTCCTTTCCGAACCTTTGTCTTTTTTTTTCCTCTTTTTCTTCTTTTTGTTCATTGGTTGAGGAGGTGGTGTCCTTCGTTCAGAACCTTCATGGAAAACATGTAAGCTAGGCGATGTCTGCGTTCCACGACTGTTTTCGGTTACCGCCTCAACAGATGATTCTCCCTCCATTCTAGACATTTTTTCATAAAACATCCGGATCGTACACACGTGAGCTTTAATTATATTGTGGACATTGCGCTGTTTCATGACGAAATCGTGTAGTTTACTAACTTCTTCTCCAAGCAGTAGCCACACTTCTCTTCTTTTTTCTTCACTTGAGGCATTAGATGCTACAGCAGCCAACTGATCCACTGCTGCAACATTGCGGTCGCTTGATGACGACGTCCCGGAAACCGCCTCCCAGGACGCCGGTACTGGGGATCCGACCCCCTGCACCGTAGGATTAACAATTTTCTTCAGACTCTCCATGATTTATATAAATATATATATATATAAAGTGTGAGTGTGTGCAGCGTACTGAACTCAGGAAACCGGGGAGCGTTAATCCCCACAAGCTGTGCACATCAGCTAGCCCTTGCGGGGTCTGTGTGTGGGTGCGTGTGTGTGTGTGTGTATGTGTATGCGTGTGTGTGTGTGTGTGTGTGTGTGTGTGTATGTGTGTGTGTGTGTTTGTGTGTGGTAACTCCCGGGCAGAAACGAAAAGCCTATGAAACTGAAATTTCATATTTAAGACAACTATATGCCCGAGATGTTACAAAATCTTTTTCATCAAAATCAGCTTACCAGAAGAGCTACTTTATACTATGCATTTTGCATCTTTTTACGATTTTCTCAAAAACGGTTCCGATAATATACTAACTGTATTTGAAAATTCTTTAATTGATTCTAAAAACAGAGGTAAGTGAAACTCGTGTATAGCCCGAACCAGATTTTTCAATTATGTATTAGAGTGTTTAGCTAATTTTAATAATATTTCTCTAAAAAACAATTATAATGTATATATTATTAAAACTTGAAAGAATATTCCTTCTGCGAAAATATAATAGATGTCAGCGATGATTCAAACTCGAACTAATCGCCTCAAGTCGATATTATTAACATAATCGATTCAAGGCTCAGCGATAAATCTGAACCGTTTTAATTAGTGAGGACCTTGTCAACAGCAATTTTTACAGCTTCGTTTAAAGGCATCAACTTGATCGATCGAGTTGCGTGTGGGCGTTCTATCGGAAATTAGTTTCAGTGAAATGTTTTAATTATTTCTTGTTTTCGATAATACCACATTTAAAACCATTCAAAACCAGTAGCTGACTCATGCTTTTACGTAGTCTATGATTCAATCCAACGATCTTTAAGAGTATCGTCACTATGTAAATCTGATCTTTGTTGGCTATATTATGCAAATTAAAATATTATTTAAGGTTTCAAGAGTTACTTTTGTAATAAAAAAAAAAGATATTTGTAAGTTGAAAAAATCTACGATCCTCTTTTATTCCATTGTGGTAACCAAACTGATCTGTGCCGTCCTACTTAATATGGACAGACCTATGATCAACTTCATAATATAATTACAAAGTGTCCTAAATTGGACTGATTGTAATATTACTTAATTAAGAACTGTTTCTCAAGTTGAAAAAAAAAATTACAAAATGGCTTATCATAGTCAGAAATTCTAAAGATTCATTTATTTTTTTATTTTACCAGAGAGCGTCCCTAGAGTATGGAGATCCTTCTTGGGCAGAACCAGTCCCTTTACCCAAATAGGAAAAAAAAACTTGCGGCTGAGCGTGATCAAGGCCTAATCACCTCATTGCACTGCCGTTGGCCTAGAAACAGTACGAATCTCTATATTTGCTGAGCCCAAGACACTTCACGGCCTGTTAAGATATAGGCTTTTTTATAAATTGTGAGGATTTAATCGATTTGGGTTAAAGAAAGTATACATGTAATCAGTTATTGTGTAATTTTCAGTTTTGATAATTTGGAAAGGAAAGATTAACGTACACATAAAACGTCTACTTTCGTCTAAAAAGTTGATTATTAAATTTTCACAATCGCTAAACTTTCCTTTATTATTTTCTCGTGGACTTTAAAAAAACTCTCTTTGGCCGATTTATAGTTTATCGCTTTGATACTTTTAGTTTATCATAATAAAAAGTGTAATTAGCAAGAAAATATGTATATTTTATAACTTATATTCATGGTTAATAAATTAAAATTGGTTCATTGTATTTTTTTGTCATTTTAAATTGAAACACAGATTACAGAACATTTAATTTTTCCATGTTTTTAAAAAACTAAATGAATAACAAAGGTTTCTATCCTGTTCGTTTTAATAATATCTTATATTTCGAATGAACTATTTACAATACATTTTAACAGTTTAGTTTCCATGGGAATCCCATTTATTTTGCAGCGAAAAATCATTTTACATGAAATAATTCAAAAGTTTTAATTCTTAATAAAAATGTTATATGATGCATTTATTACAATTTTCCATTTATTTTAGCAACTTATTCTAAAACTTGTTTGATACTGTAAGGTGGCAACACTGAATCTACTACAATCTCCCTTACTACAATATTAGAGATAACAAATGTTCATAAATTTATAGGATTACAACAACTTTATATTCCCTTTTGTGCTTTATTTTACGGCATATTAACTTTTCTAAAATCTTGCGCTTTCCAACGGTTTATTATACGTCTTCTATCTTACGACTCATATTTCAGGAATAATTTTTTTATGACTTCATTTCAGAAAATTTATTTTTCCTTCTTAGAGAAAAGCTGAATTTCCATGTATTTTACTTATAAGCCTTCAGTAATGATTTCCATAAATGATAGTAAAAATCGATCGTGCGGTTAAAAAAGAAGTTCGCGGTAACCAGAAGTCGCGGTATCATTTTATATGTCTCAGATATTTATAAAATCTTTCGTACTGAATGAAAGAATATAACTTTCTGAACGACGATTGTAGCATTGAGTTATCAGTACCCATCATGCTTAATAATTTAAAACCATTAAGATTAAGATAAGATTAAAAACGCTGAAAATTATTATTCAATGATTTATTATTTGCAAACAACAACATTAGGGTATAACTGTTTATATAGCTGTTGATATGCAATTAAGTAATATGTAAAGCAATAATTCAAAGGATAATAGCAAGATACTGCATGCCGGCGGTAACATTAAAGTATCATAACCATTGCATGAACATTGCTGAAGCACTACTCATTGGTATCGGTCGGCCCGGTGACCTTTTGCCAGTGCGGAAGCGACGCCCTTTGACAGAGTCAGGTAATGCCCTACAAAGTTCAGGCCACGATTTGCCCTCCTACAATGTCCTGAATCCTCCTGTCAGCTACTATTAAAAACAGGATGACGAGAAAGTTTATCCACGCTCTTAAAAAATACGTATTTTTTCTAATGTCATACCATTTTTACTTTCACTTACCTATGTATGAAATATATAGTAAGCGAAAGTATTGCGATCGTGAAACTTTTAGAATTCCAATTTTCAGCAGAAATACACGTTTTAGGGTCTACTGAGACCAAATTACCGAGTCCCGCAAAAAGGTTTGTGTTTTGTGTGTGTGGTAACTCCCGCGCGTAAACGAAAAGACCTATGCAACTGAAATTTTACATTTAAGACAACTATACGCTTGAGATGTTACTAAAACGTTTTCATCAAAATCGGCTGAGCAGAGAAGCCAATTCGTACTATGCATTTTGCACCTTTTTACGATTTTCTCAAAAACGGCTCAAACGATTTTGATTAATTTCGCTATAGCAATACAAAATTCAATAAGCTTTATTATGATGTAGGTTTTATTCTGGTTTAAATAGTCTGTCTGGGCTTAAATGCCTATATTTTAAATTTTCTTTAACTAAAGTAACTTTAATTTTAAAGATTTAAAAAAAATAGGCAAATTATCTTTTCAGTATTGAATAACAACAGCTAAATTTGAAAGTTGAGGGAATTCGATAAACAACCAAATGAGAAAAGTGCAAAAATATGGTATGGAAACAGGGCCCTTAATATATTTTAAGTGCTGCCCTCTAGCAGACAGCATCATTATCAAGAGCACAACGCCATCTAGTGGCAGCCAGAGGCAAGAGACTCCCTACCAAAAATTGCAGGCAATGGCAAGATCCCAGACAGGTCTGCAATAGGTTCGAGACACAAGTTGAGTGAGCACATGTGCCCTCAATATATTGTTTAATGTAAATTATATGTTTCTAAAGAACCTGAATTAAATTTTTATTTAAATTAGCATTAAAAAATTTAAATATAATATTATTTAATAGTTCTCATACTTTCTCCGTCAACAAAAAAAATCTTAAGAAAATAGAAATATAAAAGAACTGTAGCTTGCTGGATATTGAAAACTTGAAAATCGTTCTATTAACTGGTATGAGGAATCGGTCGATTAGTTTTTTAATCTAATTGTAAGCTCAGAGTAATGTTCATTTTTAAACGTTTAACTAATAACACAATGTTTTTATTATTTACATTTTTAGTGTTATCTTATTTTAATGTTATTTTCGTGTCCTCCAGTAACCAGTCATTAACTTGAGCCAGTCAAAATGTAAGTAAAGCAAAAGTCATGAAGATAGGAAGAAGAGAGAACCGAATGGGACGAGTCATCAGCCTTGGGAAGAGAAAATTGAGCACGTGAAGCATTTTAAATAACTATACGCACACTTTAATGAGCAGAGCTAGATGGACGAAGAGATAAGGAAAGAATAAAGTCTGCAAGAAAGTTGCTTCCAATATCTCAAGAGAGGATTTATATGAAAGATAGGTCTCCAAGCACACAAAAATAATAATATACAAGACAACTTTCTTACCTATGGTGATCTATGTATATTCCGGCGAATCCCGGGCCCTCACAATTAAGCACGAAAGCCGACTCCAGGCTGTAGAGATAGTGATATTTGAGAAAAGTAGAGAGTAAGCAAAGCAAGACAGAACCCAAAAAGTCCCAATTAGACCATTTTTTTATTTATTTAAATATATTTATTGATATTTACAACTGTATAATAAAATACATTTAGTAAATGTGATATAAAATTATACTGTCATGATTCACACGTAGGGATTACTATAATAGTACTTCTATAATAGTACTCATTGACAGCTCTCCAAAAACTATGCTAAACTAGAAGATCTCGGGACCATCTTCTTCTTAGACGCCTTGGAGGATTGAGTAAGCAAGAATTGAAACTAGTGGGTTAGAGTGGGAGTGGAGTTTGTTATGGAAAGAGTGAAACCTGGTTTGCGCCAAGTCAGCAACATAGGGTACATTAAGGTCTTTATGGATGAATTTATTTGTGACAAAATAAGGAGCATTGGGGATTTTTTTTAAGGATTTTTGATTTTAAGGATTGGAGATTGTTTAGTAGAGCCTCAAATCTCTACTCCGTAAGCCCATATCGGTTTTATGATAGTCGAGTAAATGAGTCTTTTGTACTTAAGTGGAAGGTGTGAGCGTTTGCATAGAAAGTGTTAAAGTAGTCGAAAACGTAGGGCAGTTTCTTGTCGTTTCAGTCTTGTATGAGGATTCCAAGCAAGACAATTGTCCAGGTGCAGACCTAGGTATCGGATCTGTTCAACCGGGAAAAGAGGAGTGTTACTGACAGGATGTCAATTAGACCTAATTTTAGATATTTAGATCGGCCAGAGATCTTATTGTAGGAAACCAAGATGGTTCGACCATATTTCAAGAATATTGGAGGATCTCGTGGTTAGAAAAGCGTATAATATGGTAATAGAAGGAATGAGACAAAAAGGAAGATGCGAGGAAAATGTCAAGAAAAGCTGCGGGAAAACGGAAATTGACTGGAGTTCAGTAAGCGAGGTACTGCAGGACCAGGAATAGCTTCAATCAGGCCTACATGCCGCCCTCTCACACTGATTTCGTGGTAAGGGAGGTAGAGAGAGAAGAAGGTAAAGAACATATTTATTTATAACGTGTGTACATAAATATATTTATATATTATGTATATCAATAAATATATGTATAAATATGTTTATATATTATGTATATCAATAAATATATGTATAAATTTATTTATTTATGACGTGTATTATTAATAAAAATAAAGTCAGTAGAATGGTTCTTTTAATTTCTCAACGGAAGATTTATATGTAAAATTTTCTGTCTACGTTTTCTAAAATGGTTTCTATATATTTCTCTGCTATTGTTGAAAGTCATTGAAAAAATCTTATATATTTCTCAAGAGAAATTTGATGGTCTACAAGATTGGATATTATTTATTTTTCCGTAAACAAAACTAAAGAATTCTTTATTGAGTAATATTACAATTAGTCCAATTTAGGACATTTTTAATAGTGATAAAGTACAACATTCATACTACATTCACACGATATATATATATATATATAAAAAAATAATTTATGAATATATTATTCGGAACATTCTCTTCTATTTTGCTTACATATTTATTTATCATAAACTAATCTGAAGATGAGGCATAAAGTACGTCGAAACGTAATGTTCTAATAATCATGTTTTATATGTTATGATAAATAAATATATAAACAAAATAGAGGAGAATGTTCCGAATAATATATTCATAACTTAAATTACTCTTCTATAATAGTAATTGATATAAAAGAAAAAAATAAATTTTTATAATAATACTGGAAGGAATTAGTCCGGGTGGCGGTCATTAAATGAAACAACTGAATAGTTTCAACTATTTTATTATTTGCCAACGTTTCGACCCCCATTGTGGGTCATCATCAGGGCGTCTGGTAGGCGAGTGGAAACTACAAGCTAAACTAAACTTAGTTTCCACTCGCCTGCCAGACGCCCTGATGATGACCCACAATGGGGGTCGAAACGTTGGCAAACAATAAAATAGTTGAAACTATTCAGTTGTTTCATTTAATGACCGCCACCCGGACTAATTCCTTCCAGTAATTCTCAACGGTCAACTAATTATATCCACAAAGTTTATAATAATAATACAATATGCATATATGCAAAACAAAATCGATAATAATATATAAAAAAGTCACTCATGCCTATATACAATTCTCAAGCATACAGCACGTGAGTGGAGAATCTACCCAATGCTAGGACTCCAATATACATGTCACAAGAGATCTCGAGGCCACTGCCGTTTCAACCTTCTAGGAGGACGGTAAGGATGTGTGGAGCTGGATAAAGATTGAGCTAGGGGATTAGGGTGAGGTTCTGATGGAATTTAGAGAATTTTAATGGTATAAGGTCTAAAATAAATGGAATATTTAGGTCGCGGTGTAAAGTATGGTTGGATACATAATAAGGAGCATTAACAAGTTCGGAGGACTTTAGATTAAACTAAAGAATAGTTATTAAATATAAAATAGTGGTGAGATAGCGTTTTACTTGACACCTAAGTAATTGACCTTTTACTTTCCCTTACGTATATATGAAATATCTGGTAAGGGAAAGTATCGCGATAATAAAAATTTTCAAATTCCAGTTTTCTACGGAAATACACATTTTAGGGTCCCTTGAGTCCAAACGACTAAATCCCGAAAAAAGTCCTGTGTGTGTGTATCGTGTCCGTATATAGTAAGTTTATCGCAAAAATGAATAGTCTTACGAAACTTAAATTTCATTTTAAGACAACTATACGCCCGAGATTTTACAGCATTTTTTTCATTGAAATCGGCTAACCAGAAGAGCCACTTTATACTATGCATTTTGCACCTTTTTACAATTTTTTCAAAAACTGCTATAATGATATTGATTAAACTCGCTATATTGATGTAACATTTAATAGGCTTTAATATGAAGTAGTTTTCAATCTGATTGAAATAGTTTTGCATGGCTTAAATGCTGATATTTTAATTTGTTTTCCTCTAAACTACTTTTAATTTTGTATATTGCAAAAGATTAACCATATAATATTAATAACATTGATGAAAAACTGCTAAATGTACAAGTTAGAATAATTTGATTACCAACTGAAGTATAAAAGAGCAAAACAATTTGTTTATGTAATTTTTGATTTTTGATAATAAGCACAGTGATATTGACCTATAATATAACGTTGGAAAGAGAAAGAATTTAGAAAAAATATTATCTGATACGCAAAGTTGTAAAAGGTAATATAAAGTGACGAATAGGGAATAAACTTATTCCTGATTAACAACTTAATATAGTTGTATTATTTAATCTAAGTCATATGTTTTCAACAGCTTAAAATAATTTTCAAATATATGTATATTTAATAGTATTTAAATTAATTTTAGCAGTACGTGAAAGTCGTGTGGTGCCCGCACCACATTTTTTTATCAATATCTTTAATAAAATATAATAATTCTATAAATCTTAGAAAATCCATGTAATTTTATCCATCGAATGGTGGATATAAATAACGTGCTTTCTCATGAACTTTGATTATGTTGGTTAGATTATCATGCAGAAAAGGTCCTTAAAAGATGTCATTTGAGGAATTAAGAACTCTCGACAAGTTGATTATATTTTATACTCGAATCTTGAAGCCTAAACTTCTAAATTAAAGTTGTCATAACTGGTCGCAATCTGACTTAATTTCCTCATTCCTCTAAATAGCACCGACTTCTCTAAAATACATTTTCACTATTTTATTCTAAAAATCTGGTACGAGCAACACACGACTTTCACTTACCTACATTTTTAAATTCAATGAAAGAATTTTCAAATACAGTTAAAGATAAAAATACGTGAAACAATTAAAGAATTAATTAAATTAAATTTCTATAGAAACATGTGTTTTATTAAAAAATCTATTATATTTTTATTTAAAATAATCATTTAGTTTTATCGGCTTTTCATCACCCTTTATTGACGTTTACAAGTTTGTGCATTAGATAATACTTATTCTAAAATCTTTAGCTTTCCAACGGTATATTATAAGTGTATATTACTGTTGCTAGGTTCAAAATTAAAAAAATTGCATTAAAAAAATATTTTATCAGTTTCCTCCTTTAGTTGTTTTTTTAAATTCGCACAGCTCACATATTTAGCTAGTATTTATCAATACTAACAAGATAATTAGGTTATTTTTAAATACTGGCCCTGTTTCCATAACATATTTTTACACTTTTCTCCTTTGGTTGTTTATCGAATTTCCTCAACTTTCAAATTAAGCTGTTATTAATCAATGCTGAAAAGTTAATTTGCCTAATTTTTTTAAATCTACAAAATTAAAGGTATTTTAGAGGAAGAAAATTTAAAATATCGGCATTTAAGCCCTGTTAAACCACTTTAATCAGAATGAAACCTACATAATATTAAAGCCCATCAAATTTTACATTAATATAGCGAGTTAAATCAAAATCGTCATAACCGTTTTTGAGAAAATCGAAAAAAGGTGCAAAATGCATAGTATAAAGTGGCTCTTCTGGTATGTTGATTTTGATGAAAAAGGTTTTGTAACGTCTCGGGCGTATATTTGTCTTAAATATAAAATTTCAGTATCATAGCACTTACCGTTTCCGCCCGGGAGTTACCACACACACTCACAGACCTTTTTGCGGGACTTGGTTATTTGGACTCAGGGGACCCTAAAACGTGTATTTCCGTTGAAAACTGGAATTCGAAAATTTTCACGATCGCAATACTTTCCCTTACTATATATAGTAAGTGAAAGTAAAAAAGAATTAAATATACATAAACCCTGATGATGATACAAGACCATGAAACATAAGGAAACATCTAATTTATAATTTCATCAAAAAAGACTTACATACAAAAACTGCAATCGTTTCAATCCAAAATTTTAAGACTGATAACGACAACTCCTTGGTACGTAAACAACAGAACCCTACATACGGACTTACAACAACCAACATGTATGAACACTCTATTCTCATTTCACAGTAAACATAACGGACACGACAATAGACTGATTAGCGACATGTGAATAGCTGAAATGCCAGTCAGAAAAAGGCTAAAGAGAAGCTGGATGTGAGACCATCAAAGCCTAGGAAGGGGTGCTGCTGAGCACTTTCCTTCCCCATGCCTACCATGTCTGATCTCATATTTGTACAGAACATTTTCTGACAGGTGTGAATGAAGATATAAAGAGAAAAAAATATATATTAAACGTATATTCACGTATGTACATATTTGATTATAACCTAAGATACAAGAACTCTTCAAAGAAAAATCAATAAATACTACTAAATAGTTTCTTATATTTTAATAAAAAAAGTGGTTGAAATACGTTAATATATTTCTTAAAGTTATTAATTTTTTTTAAACTTAAGTTTTACTATTTTGAAAATGCTATTCGTCTTACATACCAACTGGTTTGTTATATTTATATAAACCGGTTACCATTCATTCACGTATGTGGTCATAACAGTATCTCAAAAATGAATATGGTATTGAAGCTGAAATGTTTGCTGGATGGTTCCCCGTCTATCTGTCTCGATACAATGCTTACTGCGTTGTTTCGAAAAATTCTATCTTTACGTTGTTAAAAAAAAAATAGCTATAACCTTTAAAATGTTGTTTTCAATAACTCAATAAATATACATGCCCTGTAAATTGTAATAACTCATTTAAAATATCATGGAATTATAACCACGTGGAAGCAAAGTCATCTTAATCTGGACTATGTTTTAAATAATTATTTAAGAAATATATTTAAGTATACTGGGCTTCATATCCATATTTCATGTGCAGGTTCCCATAGTAACATGTTTAATCCTTTTAAATTATGTTAAATGAAACATTTTCCTATTAAAAAAAAAAAAAAGAACTTATTCTCAAAACTAAAAACGCAGATAAAATTATAACTGGTACTAAATAATAACTTTATTTCTTTTACTCGGTATATACTGCTGATATCTTACTCCATCCTAGCACCGTCCTCACAACTTACGCGGATGACACTTGTATATTATCTTTTCATAATGATCCAACCAATGCATCCCAAAGGCTTCAGTCCCACACCACATTAAGAAATGGTGTCAGAACTAGAAGATTAAAATAAATCCTAAAAAATCCCACCAAATTACCTTTACCCTTCGTCGCAAACCGATGACTTCCTATCCCACTGTATCCTTTAATAATACCCCACTCATACCTGTTGAACAAATCCGATACATAGGACTCCAACTTGACAAGCGTCTTACATGGAATCCTCATATGAGACTTAAACGACAAGAAACTGCCCGTAGATACAGATTACTACAACACTTACTCGACAAATATTCAAAACTTCCAATTTATTACAAAAAGCTCATTTACGTTACCATCATCATACCCATCAGGACATATGGAATGGAGCTTGGTCTCCACTAATCCATCTAATTCCTCTCGTATTCAATCCTTGCAATCCAAAATCCTTCGAAAAATCCTAAAATGCTCTTTATTTCTTTACGAATAAAATCATCCATAATGACCTAAATATCTCATCTGTCGCAACTATCCCAAAACAGATATGCCTATTTTAATTTCAAACGAATCCTCTTGCACGCAACTTATCATTCTCATGTATTCCTGACAACCCTCCGAGGCGATTGAAAAGACGATGGCCACGAGACCTACTACATTAAATTGACATTTAAGTTCGACCACTAGGTAGTTCATCATAAGACATTTTCAAGCCAATAATTGTAATTACCAAATTATTTATTGTGTTTATTATAAGTACAGTTGTAAATATCAATAAAATGTTTAAAAAAAAAAAAATTCTTTTACTGATTAGAAATATCTGAAAGAGTAACTGATTTACCGACAGCGGCGTTATACGTATTTTATTTATTTTACAATAAACGTATTTATGTTTATTTAAATCAATATAAAATGAAATAATCAAAGGAAAAACCGAGGGCCACAGCTTGATATGTTAAAGCACATAGGGCAGTATTTATTAATTTAGTAGAGTTTTGTTAATTTATAATATATTGTATTTGATTATACATAAATTGTATTTTGTATAAATACTCTTCTGAGACATTAGAAATAATGTAATAAGAAAGAAGTTAAAGCTGTAGGCGTGGCTCACCCGGAATGTTGACACAATTCGTAACTCCTCGTTATTTTTCTTAGAGATAGATTTTTTTTACTAAATAAATAAATTAATAAAAAAGATAAATCTCATATAAAAATTGCATAAATATTGTAAATGGCAAGAAAAATATTATACTTTACAAAAATAATTGTGAAAATATGAAATATTTCATCAGACATATTTTCATTTTTTACAAACTAAAATTTTTAAAATGCGAACAATATAATTTTATAAAATAAAATTAATGAATGGACCAAATAGAATGAATATTTTTTTTTTGGTTTAAAAATCAAATATCTATTTTTATATTGTTAACACTAAGGCATGCTTGTATTTCAATCATTTCTATGTAAATATTGATAAATGTTTTAAATATTTTTAGCATAGTATATGTGTATAAATTATATGGAAATATGGTTTATTCCACGGAATAAAAATGCCTATTTAATCACTTATTAATGATCAAAAGATTTTACAAAATTTATATTTGTTCTAAAATTATTTGATTCAATTTAGATAAAATATAGTTATAATTAATATCAATAGTTGGCCGATAAAAGATTCAGACTGGAGATAGTTTAGGTGTTGGAAGAAAAAGTTCTTATTAAAAGAAAGTTGTATTTAATATATATTTAAGTATTTAATATAAACGTTTCGAACCAAAAAAAAATTGTCTTCATCAGGTCTAAAATCATACCAATGTACATACAATATCTTTATATAAACATATGTAAGAATAAATACTTTTCACACCTATTCTATTATTTTGATTATATTTTTAGACCTGAATAAGGTCTATAATGTGTAGCTACAAACGATGGCCATAAATGTTTTTTATAGGAAATATTTTATTGTTTTTCCTTTAACAGTCCGGACGATGTTCCAGCATAATTAATTATTATTTATTTTTATAGTTATGTAGATATCGACGTTTTCAAACATATTTTTTTTTAACATTGATAGGTATTATGTAAGAGATATAGATACGATATCTGACCTTAGAGATAGAGGCGGAGAAGAAGCGATAGTGACACTAGAAGGGTAGGAGGGACACTGACTGGATGCAGCAGCTCGGGGTCGCCATGGCTACGGGTTCGATCCCCCCCACCACGGCCACCTGTCAGCTCGCCCGCTACGTCATCGCTCAGTCTGACCATGCTATTGCTACTATAGCATTTAAAGTACAATTAACATGATTTATGTACAATTATGAGATAAAAAATTCACATATCGTGAAAAAAAAAAAAATCGGGAACGCGCAACACACGACTTTCATTTAACTCTGTTATTAATATCAATTTAAGATTTTTTAAACAAACTTAGAAACGAAAATAAATTGTTAAAAAATTATTTACATTTGATTTTTATAGAAAGATATGTTTTATTAAATAATATGTTATTATAACATATTATGAGATATTTAGGTCATTATGGATGATTTTATTCGTAACGAAATAAGGAGCATTTAGGATTTTGCGAAGTATTTTGGATTGTAAGGATTGGATGGTAGAGGAATTAGATGGTTTAGTAGAGCCCCAAAGCTCGACTCCATATGTCCAGATGGTTCTGATGGTGACATAAATGATCTTTTTGTAATAAATTGGATGTTTTGAACATTTCTCGAATAAGTGTTGTAGTAATCTGTATCTACTTGCAGTTTCTTGCCGTTTAAGTCTCGTATGAGGATTCCATGTAAGACGCTTGTCAAGAGGGAGTACTTGGTATCGGATTTGTTCAAAAGGTATGAGTGGGGTATTATTAAAAGATACAGTGGGGCAGGAAGTCATCGGTTTGCGACAAAGGTAATTCGGTGGGATTTTTTAGGATTTATTTTAATCCTATAGTTCTGACACCATTTCTCTATGGCTGTGGTGTAGGACTGAAGGATTTGGGATGCAGCGTTAGGATCATTATGGACGGATAACACACAAGTGTCATCCGCGTAAGTTGTGAGGACGGTGCTAGGATGGACTAAGATGTCAGCAGTATATATCGAGTAAAAGAAATAAAGTTATTATTTAGTACCTTTGGGATATCCAGAGACACCTCTATAAATCGATTTTACGAAGGGTTGAAGTGGCTTCACCCTTCCTACCGCCGTAAGTACCGCATCCTTCCTCTACCAAGTTATCCAATCCTGGTGTCCGTTTGACATCTCGGATCTCCTTAAATTCAAATCCTCCGTTCGTTCCCGTTACACCCGCTCACGTCTTCAGCAACAAATATTTTAAATGATTATCTTTTGAAAGATGCAAGATTGATTAAATTATATATATTTATAAATCATTCAGAAGAATAGTAATTTCCTTTGTTTTTGTTTTTAAAAACTGTGTACGTACATGCATATGTGTTTATGTATATGTTTATGCGTATGTATATATATATATATATATATATATATATATATATATATATATATATATATATATATATATATATATCATTTATCTGATTTTTTTTTTTATTATATATAAGTTTTTGTTCTCACGTCAACAAACATTTATTTTTCTTGTTTGTACACGTACATTTTTATTATAATTTAGCTTTTAAGTTATTTTATTTATTCATGTTATTATTTTAATTCTGTTCCGACAATCAGCAAATATGCTGTACAAATCGAGATCAGGCATGGTAGGCATGAAGAAGGAAAATGCTCAGCAGCACCCTTTCCATGGCTTTATTTTAGGCAGAGGAGGTCCCTCATCCAGCTTCTCTTTAGCCTTCTTCTGACTGGCTTTTCAGCTATTGACATGTCATGAATCAGTCTATTGTCGTGTCAAATGTTTATATTACATTAAAGAAAAAAGACTAACTATATAACCTTCTTTATCAAATGGAATTTTTTTTTTCACACTTTCCGGTTTTATTATTATTCACATACACCAATCCACATTACCAACGAAAGTCAGTAAGTTTTTTTCATCAGTCCGTGTTAGAACTACTTGGAGAGTCCGGCGATGAAACCGCCATCCAGTGGCCAAGCGGTGAAACAATTGCATTACAAAAATATGTTTTCACTTTTCTCCTTTAATTGGATATCGAATCCGTTCAACTTATATATTTATCTGTTTTTTATCAATAGCAATAAGATTATATGGTTTTTTTTATCAACGTTTTTTTATAGAATGGTTTCATCGTACAATATTTTCCATTAGGTCCAATATCCTGAAATTTATGTATATATTGTATATTGTATATGTGAATAATAATAAAAACGGAAAGTGTGAAAAAAAAAAATCCATTTGATAAAGAAGGTTATATAGTTAGTCTTTTTTCTTTAATGTAATATAAACATTTGACACGACAATAGACTGATTAATGACATGTCAATAGCTGAAAAGCCAGTCAGAAGAAGGCTAAAGAGAAGCTGGACGAGGGACCTCCTCTGCCTAAAATAAAGCCATGGAAAGGGTGCTGCTGAGCATTTTCCTTCTTCGTGCCTACGTGCCTGATCTCAATTTGTACAGCATATTTGCTGATTGTCAGAACAGAATTAAACTAATAACATGAATAAATAAAATAACTAAAAATAGCTAAATTCTAATAAAAATGTACGTGTACAAACCAGAAAAATAAATGTATGTTGACGTGAGAACAAAAAATAATATGTAATAAAAAAACAAAAAAATCAGATAAATGAAATATATATACATATATATATATATATATATATATATATATATATATATATATATATATATACATAAACACATATGCATGTACGTACACAGTTTTTAAAAACAAAAACAAAGGAAATTACTATTCTTCTAAATGATTTTAAATATATAATTTAAATATTAAATATATATAATTTAATCTTGCATCTTTCAAAAGATAATCATTTAAAATATTTGTTGTTGAAGCCGTGAGCGGGTGTAACGAGAACGAACGGAGGATTTGAATTTAAGGAGATCCGAGATGTAAAACGGACACCGGGATTGGATAACTTGGTAGAGGAAGGATGCGGTACTTACGGCGGTAGGAAGGGTGAAGCCACTTCAACTCTTCGTAAAATTGAGTTATAGAGGTGTCTTTGGATATCCCAAAGATGAAACGTATAAAGCAGTTAAACATTATTAAGGTTCATTATTGAAAATAATAAACCAAAAGCATTTTTACGGGACTGCTTTACAATTTCATGTTATTTTCTTTCGATTTACATTCAGATATTTCAAATAAAATTTCCTGATTCCAGAACACCTTACATTTTCTCTCTATCATCAATATCAGTCAATCACAAAACAAAATATCCGCATTTAAGACCTGTCAGACTATTTAAATCTGCATTAAACCTATATTATTTTAATGTCTATAATATTTTACATCGATATAGCTATTTTAATTAAAATGTAGGGGTTAATTTTGAGAAAATGCTCTGAAGCTGTAAAAGTCTTGGTATGAAGTGACTGTTCTGTTTTTCTAATAATGTTGAAAACGTTGTCGTAAAATGTCTGGCATATACACTCCTATAATATGAAATTTTATTTATATACAACTTCTTGTTTTGAGCTACATTGATCGCATACAAACACAGAACTTTTTGCAGCACTACGATCCTTTTTACGATCGCAATACTTTTGGGCTCTATAATCGAATGTAATGGCCGAGCAGAGGTAGAAATCCAAAGAAGGATCGCATGCGGGAAAAAAGCTGTTGTAATGCTCAACTCATTACTCTGAAGCAGCAATATAATGCTAAAAACGAAGAAGCTCATATAAAAAGCTTTGGTAGAGAGCATAATGTTGTATGGTTCGGAGACATGGGATTCTTTCTGTTGAAATGGATTTTTGGATGATAGCGGCAAGGATATTCGAGAATCGAAAGGGTGAAAAATGTCACTATTAGAGAAGCACTTGAAATAAAGCACAACATTCTTGAGGTGATGGAAGAAAGGAGGCTTAGGTGGTACGGCCATGTGAAACGAATGGGAGACAATCGCTTACCTAAAATAATTATGGATTGGGAGGCAGATGGTAGAAGAAGAGGAGGAAGAACCCTAGTTAGATAGAAGGAGTGGAGAGTATGGCTGGTAGTGGGGCTGTCGGAGGAGGACGCGATGGACCGGCAGAGATGGAAAGACCTGCTGGGGCAGGAGTGTGGATGAGGAAACCTTCAAATTGAAGAAATTCCTGACGAAAAAAAAAACTTTTCCTTACTATATATTTCAGACATAGATATGTAAAAGCTTTAAAAAGTACAAATAATTAATCGCTCTAGACATTCTCAATAATGATGTTGCATTAAAAATCTTTAAACTTAGGAATGTAGTTTGCTTCTTTGCAGTACTAGTCATAAAAAATCATATTACTTTTTTTGGAGCAAACTTAAAAAAACTAAGCTCTCCCCTTTTTATCACTTCACAATGTTTCTTAATAAAAACATTATGAATATTTATTTATATAATATAAACTTTCCATCTTGCATGGTTTTTAATTATTTATTAATCTAGAGATTCGGATTAATATGATGAAGGTTTACGGTTTTCCTCATTACAGTAACCCTGCAATGGGTGCATTTATTTCTACGCGTACCATCTTGCGATACAACGCGTATTGTTATTACATAATATAAATTATGTTACAGAACATTAAGTTACAATAATTTTAAAACTTTGAAGAACTCCGCAATTCCTTAAAATGTATGCAGGTTACAGAAGAAGGAATACTTTAGTAACGAAAACGATTAATTAAGAATTTTAAATTAAGGGGATAAGTAAAAAAAAAAAAAAATTAAGTTACAGAATATAAAAAATTGTATAATAATAACTGGTAAATAAAACTAATAAATATAAACTGATAAATTAATCATTTGTTATAACTACTTAACGAAATAATACAAACTAACTAACTAATTGATTAGTATTAGTAACAGTGAAAGTAAATAAAAAAAAATTAATAACGAGTTATTGCCTGTTGCTATTTCTCTAATTCTGCTTAGTCCACCCGGTCCACAAATTCATCAAATTTTGAAAAATATTTTGTAAGAAGGTCACACTTCGAAGGCGTCCATTGGTCTCCGTTAAGTAGGACTGTTGAGATCAGTTTGTGTCTGTGTTGTCCAGTTTACTGCAATCGAATAAAAGATGGTCGTATGTCTGTTCGCTTTTACCGTCACACTTACAGATTTTGTCGTCAGTTAGTTTGAATCGAAATACATAGTTTCTGGCTCCTCCATGTCCCGTCAGGAATTGTGTCAGTTTGTAGGATATTTTTTTAAGTTTAGTTCGATCGTCTATTGTTTTAATAAAGTCATAGGTGTGTCTACCTTTTCTTGTGATGGCCCATTTCGTATTCCATTTCTGCCTTGTGTTCATTGACAGTAAGTGTTTGATGGCGTTGATCGGTGCCTTGATTGTATGCTATCGGGAGAGCGGTGTCTCTTGCCGCTTCATCCGCTATGAAGGTTTCATTCTAATTGAAATAGTCTGAAAGAGCTTAAATGCCAATTTTTTAAATTTTCTTCCTGTAAAGCATCTTTGATTTAATTGCCTCCCCACTCCTCAAGCGCATACCGCGCCTAGTGTGAAAGGAACCTTAAAATGCCAACGGGCAATACGGGGCCTGAGCCGTGGACTGTATATACCATTGTTGCTGTATATACATAGAATGTTTGTGTATTTATTTTGTAAATAAAGTTGGAGGATAAGAATAAAAAAAAAAAAAATATTGTATGGTTGCTACATGTTTCAAAATATTTTAATTAGTTCTTATATAGTTAAAAATAACTTAAATTTATAACGTCAAATGGGGTATTAATGTCTTGAATCTCTTTCTTTGTACTTTATCAAACAACTCCAGTTTTGAGGTTCGCCTTGTCTCCGTTCAAAAGACTATTAGAGAAGGCCAAAAAATGGCTAAAGAATTAATTACATTGAGTTTTAATACAAACTTGTGTTTTATTAAATAATTAATATCGAGGACAATCAGTTTTATCGGCTTTTCATCACTCTCCACTGACTTATAGCATTTTGTGTATAAGAAAAAAGTTTTAGCTTTCCAAGGGTATATTTTTCTTTTCTAACACAAATATTGAATAAAAAAATATTTTTGCTCATTTCTCCTTTAGTTTGATATTCTATTCATTATATTATGTATGAAATTATATATGAATCAGTTTTTTTTTTGTTTTTTTTTACTGTTAAAAAGATGATATAGACATTTTTATGGAATCTACAAAATTAAAGGTACTTTAGAGGAAGAAAATTCACAATATCGGCATTTAAATTTCAATCAGAATGAAACTTACATGATGTTGACTCCTCTTAAATTTTACATCGATATTGCGAGTTCAATCAAAATCGTTAGAGCCGTTTTTGAGAAAATCGAAAAAAGGTGTCAAATGCATGGTGTAAAGTGTCTCTGGTTAGATGATTTTAATGAAAATATTTGTGTAGTTTTCGGGCGTATAGTTGTCTTAAATATGAAACATCAGTTTCGTACGACTTTTTGTTTTTGCTCTAGACTTACCACATCAATGCCTGCAATTTTTAGTAGAGAGTCCCTTGCCTCTGGCTGCCACTAGATGGCGTTGTGTTCTTGATAATGATGATGTCTGCTAGAGGGCAGCATTTAAAATATGTTAAGGGCCCTGTTTCCATAACACATTTTTACACTTTTCTCCTTTGATTGTTTATCGAATTTCCTCAACTTTAAAATTTAGCTGTTATTAATCATTACTGAAAAGTTTATTTGCCTAATTTTTTTTTAAATCTATAAAATTAAAGGTACTTTAGTTAAAGAAAATATAGGCATTAAAGCCCTGACAGACTATTTAAACCAGTATAAAACCTACATCATAATAAAGCTTATTAAATTTTACATTGCTATAGCGAGAAAACCGTAAAAAGGTGTCAAATTCATGATGTAAAGTTTCTCTTCTGATTAGCTGATTTTAATGAAAATGTTTGTGTAACATCTCGGGCGTATAGTCGTCCTAAATATGAAACATCAGTTTCGTACGACTTTTTGTTTTTGCTCTAGACTTACCACATCACACTTTTTACGGGACTTGGTCATTTGGCCTGGAAAAACGTATATTTGAGGTGAAAACTCAAATTAGACAATTTTGGCGGTCGCAATACTTTCCCTTACTATATATCTATACTAATATAATAATGCTGAAGAGTTTGTTTGTTTGTTTGAACGCGCTAATCTCAAATA
Organism: Piezodorus guildinii; assembly: GCA_023052935.1. Lineage (NCBI taxonomy): Eukaryota > Metazoa > Arthropoda > Insecta > Hemiptera > Pentatomidae > Piezodorus > Piezodorus guildinii. Next base: position 165,872,635 of record CM041294.1, on the reverse strand, counting down.
CTACTGGTTCGAGTTGAAACATTATTTTTGAGTTGGATATTCCACTTATCGAGGAATGCTTTAAGCTATTACGCTGCGACCAAAAGGAGTGAAGAATCAGTGGAAAATCTGGAAAAAAATTATTCTAAATGATTTACCTTTTAATTTTAAAATAATTCAATTTCCCGTTAATTTATCATTTGCCGTAACAATTAATAAATCAAAGGGACAAACTATTAAACACGTAGGAATCTATTTACGTCAAGACTGCTTTTCCTACAGCCAACTATATATTGCATTTTCAAGATCGGGTTGCCAAGAAAATGAGTATGTTCTGCCTCAAGACCACAAAACTAAAAAAAAAATTTACGCTGAAGCATAATATTGGAGTTCTGATACTGGTCAGATCCTCCACTCATGTACTGTATGTTTGTGGGTACAACGCCCTAACTCAGCCTACACTGGCTCACACCAGTGATGCGGCTAAGATGGAGGCGTTGGGATCTCTTTGGTTCCGCTTTTTCCTCCAGTCTAGGGTCCCTCTAGCGGTTGTATATATTGTATATAGTTATGGTTGTTTGTATGATGTTTATTTATTTGCCAACTTTTTATTTATCTTATTATAGCTTGTTACGGTTTTCCTGATTACAGTAACCCTGCAATGGGTGCATTTATTTCTACGCGTACCATCTTGCGATACAACGCGTATTGTTATTACATAATATAAATTATGTTACAGAACATTAAGTTACATAAAAAATAAAACTAATAAATATAAACTGATAAATTAATCATTTGTTATAACGAATTAACAAAATAATACTAACTAATTGACTAAACAAAGAAACCAGCAACAAACAATAAATAATTCATTTGTTATAACTACTTAACGAAATAATACAAACTAACTAACTAATTGACTAGTATTAGTAACAGTGAAAGTAAATAAAATAAAATTAATAACGAGATATTGCCTGTTGCTATTTCTCTAATTCTGCATAGTCCACCCGGTCCACAAATTCATCAAATTTTGAAAAATATTTTGTAAGAAGGTCACACTTGGAAGGCGGCCATTGGTCTCACACTTACAGATTTTGTCGTCAGTTAGTTTGAATCGAAATAAATAGCTTCTGGCTCTTCCATGTCCCGTCAGGAATTGTGTCAGTTTGTAGGAAATTTTTTTAAGTTTAGTTCGATCGTCAATTGTTTTTATGTAGTCATAGGTGTGTCTACCTTTTGTTTGTATTATAGGTTGTTGTTTTGCTTTTTTTATTTATTATTATTTTATTGTATATATATGAATTTATTTATTTTCTATTTTATGTAATTTGACTATTATTATTATTTTCTGTATATATTGTATGAATGTGGTCTTTTATCAATATTACTATTGTTCATTTTGTAACAAATTGTAATATATCTCAATAAATAAATAAATAAAAAAGAAGCATAATATATATATATATATATATATATATATATATATATATATATATATATATATATATATAATATATATATATATATATATATATAAGTAAAATATATTATTTTAAAAACTTCTTAATAGCGATCATAATAACAGAAATTGACGCAGACGAAGTCGCGAGCAACAGCTAGTTTTAGGTAATTGAAATAGGTAAGTGAAAGTAAAAAGACATTATTATTATATCAAGAAACATTTTAATACATTATGTTATATTATTATTTTATATAAGTTTCCAAATTAATGTTGCTATTTCAATCTTGACAACATCAACAAAAATTATTTAATTGTGGTTTTTCATCTCCTAAAGAATAAAGTTGTCTTCTTTCATCAATAAACTCCGAACTTGGGAATATTGAATGATATACAGTAACCCTGCAATGAGTGCATTTATTTCCTGGAGTATACTTTTTACTTTATCTCTTTCATAAGAGATTAGTTTCATAATTTTCTTTAAAATGTCATTTAATATTATTTAAAAAAGAAAATGGCATTGAGATCGCTATAAACAAGTTTAATAAGTTATTAAGGTTGATTTTGGGCTGAATAAATTCTTCCATTAATACTCAATTTTTTATTTCATCAGTATGACGTTCTCCAATATTCTCCCATCTTCAGAAGTCTACAAAGTATATTGAGCAATTACCATTACATTAAAAATAACTATAATGAAGTGAATGGTTTAAATTTTTTTTTATAAATTAGGTGTCAATTGATAACAAAATATTACAAACTATTAAATAACAAAGTTTAAAATCAGAAGGAGGCATTAAAAGCAAAAATTTAACAATGTTACATAGTACTTAGTTAAATAAATAAATAAATATTATAAAATTACCTTGTTATATATTCAGAAACACCCAACAATTTCACTAATACACACATTTCGCTGGGTAAATTAGTAAAAATGAAGTCAATATTTAAAAACATGAGATCTGAGCAAGAGTATTGCTCAGATCCTTGTCCTCAACTGGATTAAGGATTAGACCAATTTTTAACTTGTATATGGTTATTGTTATTTCATATTCTGAAATTCTTTAAAACATTTATTATTAATTATTTATATTATATTTTTAATTATTTAATAAAATCAGAATAGTGGTAACCTAAATATCTTGAGTCATATTAAGTTTAACAAGATTTTATCATCTGTTTTTTTTTTTCTTTCACAAAAAAACCATCTTCAAATAAAAGATCATTTCATTTTTCCCCAGGCCAGTATTCTTTGCCTCACCCTGCAATCACCATGTATTCATTTATGTCCTTTAATCAACTTTTCCTCCGGCGATCTTTTTTCCCTTTTATTACAGTTTTCATTCTAAAATTTTATTAAGGGTTTTAAACGTATGGTTGATATTTTTATTTTTTTTCTGTTTCTGTGTATGTGAAAAAAAAGACACAAAAAAGGGATATGACCACTAAAATTTAATTTTGTTTTACGAGTATAATTTATCTGATTGAGGAAATGTTTATTTTTATCTAAAAAACAACATATTTTCTCCTATAATTCATTCCTTGAGCTTTTATTCAATTACATTTATTATTATTTCTTAATTATTCTTTTGTTTTAAAAGAATTAAAAAAAGGTTTAAGTATAATAATATTTCTTATTTTATACACATTTAATATTAAAGAATTTGTAACGTAACACCTATCTCCATCTGAGGTAAAGGTGTTATACAAATTATTCCTTTTCTTTATTATTTATATTACTTTGTAATTCTAAGGATTATTACAATAATATAAATTCTGCTATATAAACTTTTTATGCTTCTGATCTTCTATATATTGGGTTGTTTCACATGAAATGTCCGTTTTTCTGAAATACATAACAACTTCGTCTTTGGTATAATTGTGAGAGTTTTGAATTGAAATATTTGAATTTTAAGTCTTTTTGGCTATCCCATGAAATCTTGATTTCAATATTTCAGCGAAAAAAAATATTTGATTCTTTTGTAAAGAATTGTATAACCTTATAAGTTGCGATAACCAAAATTAAAACAAAATAAAATGAAAACTTTTACGATGACAATACATTCTTTGTATATATTTTATAATTTTATACAATGTCTACAAAAAGTATCTGTTACCTGGCGTTTGACTCATAGACATTTTAGTATGATATATTTTTGGCCAACCCAAAAGAAATAATCTTATAACAAAATTCACAAAGAGTCTACCCCTGGGGCAATCAAGTTTCTGCAAAAAACTGTTCTTGATTTTAATATAAATATTATAACTTTCTCAATTTTTATTAGCTCAATTGATTTATAATATTTTTATTTTAATGAGGCTTATCTATGAAGCATAAATCATTCAATTAGGAATGTTTCACCTGCTTCATCGGCAGTATCGTTGCCTTACAAATAAAAATACTTTTATGAGACCAATCTGAACTTATGGAATTGAGCTATGGGGCTCAACGAAACCATCGAATCCCTTTCATATCCAATCCTTACAATCCGGAAACCTTCGTAAAATCCTCAACGCTCCTTAGTTTGTCACGAATAAGCTGATCCATGTTCCCTTAGTAGCTGATTTGGCCCGGACCAGGTATCAATACTTTTATGACAAACTCCATTCTCACTCTAACCCACTGGTTTCAATCCTTTCTTCCTCTTCCATTCCTCATAATCCTCAGAGGCGCTTGAAAAGGATATAGCCCCCGGGACCTTCTAGTTTAGAAAATTGTAGATTGCTTCTAATGGGAAGCTTCTCTACATGTATTTCATGTCATTGTACTATATAACTATCACATTTACTAGATGTATTTTGTGTTAATACAGTTGTAAATATAAAAAAAAATGTTTAAAAAAAAAAGAAAATTATTTGCAGAAACTTAAAAAAGATCCTAGAGGCGAATTTAAAAATAATCCTTTCAGATTAACCTCAAATATGTTTTATCATTAATTAACCAAAAAGAAGAATTAAAATAATAATAAGAAAATAGAGGGTTTTCTTTTGGATTGACTGCTTCAAGACAGACTTCAAATTAACATTTCGATCGATCGATGACATAGGGTTCCACATCGCCCACATGTGGCATGCTATACTTCCATATTGCCGCCTTATCGTGTAGGTCCTCGATTATATCCCTGCTTCATGTGATTTAGGCACGAAGCTGACTGTTTTGCATTTTTCAACACTTCAAGATATTTTTGCTTTATTTTTCACATCACCGCACTTCGTTGCCAATACCTACAGAGATATCGAAAACATAAAAAAAAAAAAAAAAAATAATAATAATAATAATAAACTTTAAAATCGTATATATTTATTTCCACGTGCCTATCTTCTTCATCTCTTCTTTCTCTATCAAAAATGATAACGTGATTTTGGTTTCCGCTAACTCCTTCTAAACCACGAGACAGATTTTGATAAGGTTTTCACCATCATTTAGGGCATTCTTTCCTGAAGGTTTATAAGTAAATAAATTGCAAAGTTATTATTATATTAAAGTTTTTATTTTATTGGGTTGATGCAAAATTAATGCAGGTTTTTAGTAGGTATTGTAAATACGCCATATCTTTACTTTAACCATATATATTTAATCAAAATAATTTCCATCTGAATCAATGCACTTTTGCCAACGTTCAACAAGCTTTCTTATTCCACCAGAAAAAAAATCCGAATCCCTGGACTCAATGAAATCACGAAAAGAATTTTCAATGTCGTCCTGGTTTTGAAAATTTTTCTCCCTCAAAAAGTTGTCCAGATGCCTGAAAAAGTGGAAGTCTGTAGGAGAGAGGTCAGGTGAATAAGGCGGATGTTGGAGAACTTCGTAGCCCAACTCGTGCAGTCGTCGAAGCGTTGGTTGTGCAACGTGTGGTCTGGCGTTACTACTGGCACCCACTTGGCCAACTTTTTTACCTTACCAATTGCTTCCAAGTGGCGTACAACTGTGGATTGGTTCACACCGAGTTCCGCCGCCATTTCTCGTGTGGTTTTGGTTGGGTCTTCTTCCACTTTTGACCTCAGCTGGTCGTTGTCCAGAGCAAGATGACGGCCCCGACCTTCCTTGTCTTCGAGGTCGAAATCTCCTCTGCGAAACTTCTGGAACCAACGCTGCACCGTGCACTCATTAATAGCCCCCTGACCCCACACTTCATTAATATTACGAGCCGTTTGCGCAGCGCTGCGCCCTAATTTAAATTCGTAAAAATAAATTTGACGAAAATCGCACTTTGAGATTTTCGATTCAAGACCTTTGAACACACTGAACAAAACGATTTTACTAAACGAATTCATGGTGAAAGAGAGGGTATTAGATAAGGTTTGTTTTGGTATAATAATGATCAATGTTAGGATTAGCTTTGTTTACACAATTGGAATTAAGATATTGCAATAGAGGAAACCTGCATTAATTTCGCATCAGCCCAATAAATCGAAAATTTAATTTTCTGTAAGTATGTCATCAAAAAATTATTCTTGAAATATAAGAAGTAATATTTCTAAATTTTTCTACAAGACTGAAAAATTACTATAGCTTAGTTTTGCCAAGACCAAAACATACATGGAAGACACACCAGACTTGTTATTCCATTGCTACTGTTTAAAACAATATTCCTCTAAATTTTCTCACACAAATACTCCAAAGTATTCACATTATTACTAAAATGTTAAAATATGGGCGAAATCCCTGAGTGAAGAAAAAATTACTGAATTATTGAATCCTAATTAATTATCGCTATAGACATGTCCTCAATGCCGGCCTGCGTCACTCATTCTGATATTTATCCTGTATACAAGTATATGTATTCTTTATTGACTTTAGATTTTGTCAATTACTGTTTCTTGATGAGTACTATGTTATGATTCTTTATAATTGCTTATTATGTTATTCAATCTTGTATTTTCTTGCCTTAATTTTATATCTTGTATATATGAATTTGTATTCTTTATTGGTTTTGGTTTAGTCAATTACTGTTTATTTCTGTGTACTGTGTTACTGTTTCTAATAATTGTTTTTGTATTGATTAAGTATTATATAATTTAATTTTGTATTTGCATCCCTTAATTTTATATCTTGTATATATGTATATGTATTCCTTATTTTTTTTTGTTAGTCAATTACTGCTTCATACTGGGTACTGTGTTACTGTTTCTTTATGATTGTATTGTTATATTCCTTAAGTATTAAATTGTTTTTCGCTTTGTAGTGTGTTACTGTTTCTATATAAAAATTGTGTTATATTATTTAAGTATTGTATTGTATCATACAATAAAATGTTATTGTACTTTTATTGAATTGCCGCAGGTGAACTCCTTTCCCACACACGGGCTCGCCTTAGTGGGATAATGACTTCTACTTGCACTGTAAAATATATTTATTTTGATTTAAATAAAGAAGTAAAAAAAAAAAAAAAGTAAAAATAGACATATAATATATCGTTTGAAAGTGCAAGATTTTAGAAAAGTTAATACGCAATAAAATAAATCACACAAGTTAATATAAAGTTATTGTAAGCTCATAAACTTTTTAAATATATGTTATTGGGAAAGAGGGAGGTTATAACGGTTGAAGGTGGCCAGAGTTCATTTTTTTACAAAGTATTTAAATTACATTTTTTTCTATTAAATAATAATTGAAACGACTCCATCCCCAGAGGACTTCTCCTGGTATTACTTTAATTAAATGTAAAAAAAAAAAAAGTATTCCAAGGAAACACAAAGACTTTAAAATTGATTTTCAATAAAAAGGTAAGAGAAAATCGTATGACGTCTTCACCAGATTTTTACATATGTAAAACATTTTCATATTTAGGTTTTGAATAAAATATTCGAATTTAAAAAAACAAGTCAAAGTAGTAATATCAATTAATCTTCTTTATTTTAGATAAATGAGGGCTATACTTACTTCCTCGACCCATTATTTCAATAAGATTAATCCGTATACGCTATAAAATACGACAAATTTTTAAACCCATAGTTAAAACTATTTCATCTTATGTTTACTTTTTCTAATCACAAAGTTATGAAATCAACACTACTTTCCTATCAATACCTGTTTATTCAACCACTGAATTATTAATTTTGTCCGTTGAAGTTTATAATTACAGTTAAACTTTTTTATTCTACTTGGAAAGCAATTTTACAGAATAAACATTATAAATAAAAAAAAATGTTAGGTCGGAACCGTTTTTCTTTGATCTACCATTTTTGGATGAAGTAGATTTGATGGAACACGATAAAGTAACGAATGTGAATAAAGCCTCCTCTTTTCTGGGAATCAAAAAAGAGAGCTTTTATATTTCAGTATCAACTTCCTCATTGAAAATAAATTTTTTGTTTATATCTAAACCTTTGTTCTTATTTTTTTCTATATCTCTATATTTAAAACATTTCATCAACTAAATTTATCATGGTCTATTATTTCATAAAACCAAGTAATTTGATAAGTATGATTTTTTATTTGGACCGAACCAAGTAATATCGCTTTCATAAAAAACTCAATTCCCACTCCAACCGAATAGTTTCAGAGATCACTTGTAGCTGGGTGGTTAGCATAACAGCCTCCTACGCCAAAGGTCACGGGTTCAAACCCGCAGGTGGTCCTAGGATTTTTTAATGGGAGTAAAAAATCCTTGTTATGCCGTCCTTCAGAGGGGACGTTAAAAGGTGGTCCCAAGCCTGTGCGATGTCAGGTACTCGTTAAAGATCCCTATCCTAATAAAACTTTGATAGGCAAAAATTAGGACTCCCACTGTAGCATCGTCCGATTGGCCATAGTATCATAAAAAACTCAATTCCTACTCTAACCCAATAGTTTCAATCCGTGCTTCCTCTTCTAGAAGATGACGCCGAAACCTACTGACTTAATACTTTTATTGGAGAGGTACGAATAGGTGTTTCTCTACACCTTAGTTTCGAGTCATTATCATAGTACAGATTTTCATATTTTATATAATGCAATCGTAAATTACATTTAATAATAATAAAAAACCTGTACCTCAACAACCCATAAGGGTCTTGGGCACAGTACACATAAAGATTCGTACTGTTTCTAGGCCAACGGTCTTGCAATGAGGTGATTAGGTCTTGATCTCGCCAATTTTCCGTACCCACTTTAAAGAGGCTGGGTCCGTATCAAGAGGGTCTCCATACCCTAGGGTCTCCCCCTGGCTGACTTAACAGAATAAATATTCTGCCCCAGCCGGGATTCGAACCCAGGACCTGGAGAACAGTAGACTAGTGCTCTATACACTAGAACACTCCCCATTAAATAATAAAAAATTTAATTTTCAAAAATACAAATGTTGGCTTTGTATGTCAACGAAATGACAGCTCCTTAGTACGTAAACAACAGAACCCTACATATGGACTTAAAAACCAACACCTGACCAACATTTACGAACTATCTATTCTCGTTTTCATAGTAAACTTAACGGACACGTCAATAGACTTATTAACGACATGTCAGTTGTTGAAACGCCAGGCAGAAGAAGCCTGAAGAGAAGCTGGATGAGAGACTTCCTCTGCTAAATCAAAGCCTAGAAAGGGGTGCTGCTGAGCACTTTCCTTCCCCATGCCTAACATGTCTGATCTCACATTTGTACAGCACATTTGCTTATTGTATGATAGCTCCTGACAGGTGCCAATAAAGAAATCAAATGAAGAAAATTATTTGATTTTACAAATAATAGTAATATATTGTTATTCTTGTGATATTTAAATGTTTTAGAACTGTTAATGGTTGGTAACATCTATTATTTATATGAAAAAAGTATGTTTGTGTTGTGAATCTTTTCTATCAACCCAAAAAAATATTTTTTAATGTATTTTCTTTTAAATTTATATTTTATTGAATTTTACAACTGTATATTAACATAAATACAATAAGTAAAAGTGTTGAATTATAATAAAAGGTGTAAAAGGCTTGTGGAGAAACTACCCAGCGGTAGTAATTCGATGTTTATTTAAGTAAGCAGATCCTGAGGCTATCTTCTTTTCAATCGCCTCGGAGGGTTGTCAGGAATATGATAGGTTGCGGACAAGGGGGGTTATACGGGTTGGGAGTTTGGAATTAAAAGTGGTATATCTGGTACGAGAAAGGTCTGCAACAAATTGGATATTAAGGACGTTATGGATGATTTTATTTATGACGAAATAGGAGCATTTAGGATTTTGCGAAGGATTTTGGACTGTAAGGATTGGATACGGGAGGAATTAGATGGCTTAGTAGAGCCCCAAAGGTCGATTCCATATGTCCAGGTGGGTCTGATGACAGTAATATATATGAGCTTTTTGTAGTAAATTGGAAGTTTTGAACTTTTGTTTGTCTAGTAAGTGTTGTAGTAATCGGTATCTACGGACAGTTTCTTGTCGTTTTAGTCTCGTGTGAGGATTCCATGTAAGATGGAGTCCTAGGTATCGGATTTGTTCAACAGGTATGAGTGACGTATTATTAAAGGATACAGTGGGGATGGAGGTCATCAGTTTGCGACGAAGGGTAAAGGTAATCTGGTGGGATTTTTTAGGATTTAATGAATTTGGTGATGTATTCAACTGACAATACAGTACTTTTTAAAGCCCCTTCAAGCGTGAGTACGTCAACCCGCAATGCTGGAAAGTAATGCTGTAAAAGTACTAATGCGCCCTAATCTCTATTACTAATTATAATAAGTACTTATTGTTTTTTGTTTTATTCATTTAAACGTCAAGTTATGATAATATGGCTTGGCAAGTAAGCAAATAATCGGGTGCTACAGAGGTCCTAACTTTTTCCTATCCAGGTTTAAATAGGAGTAACTGTAGATACTAACTCTTATCTTTTTTTTTTTTTTTTTTTCGAGGCGACCACCACCAGGATCATGTTCGCCTTTACACCGTTAGACACAGGTTACATGATTATAGGAGTAGAGTGAGAGTATAGTTTAGATCTGAGAGTAAAGATGGTGTGACTTTAGGAAGCGAATGATGTTAGTTATATGAGGAGAGGAATCAGAGAGAAGAAGCGACAGATCGGTGGGGAGGTTGAAAAGAATACGTGAAGCGGTATATTGTCGGCATTCTGTGAGGATGTGGAGTATTGAGAGAGGAACCTGACATGATCGACAGAGAGGCGGATGTCCACAGGCCTTGAAATAACCGTGGGTCAACCGAGAGTGTCCTATACGAAGTCGCGCGAGCACAACCTCTTCGCGTCGAGACGAATTGAAACTCTTGTCTTTAACGGGTAACTGTTCAAAATCCAAGTATACTTATTCAAAAAGTACAAAATACATTTATACCTAACCTCCTCGGGGTTTCCAAAGTCCCAAATACGTACGGCAGCAAATAAGGTTGTTAGGTCTGGTAAGGACATAAACTCCCATTGTAAGGAAAGGAATTAATATTAAATTATTTAATATGTTTTCCTTTTTTATCCCACTACCAACCTATGGGAACCCACTATCAATTGCCCTATTAATGCTCGTTTATTTGGAGGATAACTAGAACAAGTTAGTGGAGTGATGGTAAGTGGGGCTCTCAGAGTCCCCTCCACTCAGTTTGGAGTGCATGACGGCCTCTCATTCCAGAAGTGACAGAAAGACATGTCAAAAGCTGCAATGGATATTAGAAGAAGACAGAAAATTAACTGGATAACAGACCTCCTTTGCTAAAATAAACCTATAAAGAGGTACTGCTGGACACATTCCCTCCCCATGCCTGTCGTTTCTGCTTTAAATAGCGCATTTGTTTATTGTCAGATTTTTTCTGATGGGTGGGAATTAAGAAAGCAACAAAACAATCATAATAAATGGTGTATCACTGTGCAATTTTAAATTATGCTATAATAAAAAAATCTGGTGCGCGCAACACACGACTTTCACTTATCTCCGTTGTTAATACCAATTTAATATTTTTTTAAATACATTTGGAAGTAAAAATAAATTGTTTAAGAATTACTTAAATTAATTCAATTGAATTTCATTAAAAACATGTGTTGTATTAAATAATCTATTATATTTTTATCAATAGCAATTAGTTAGTTTCATCGGGGGTTTTTTTCACTCTCCATTAACTCTTACAATTCCGCGTATTAGATACCTAATATTTTTTCTAAAATCTTTCGCTATCCAACGGTATATTATACATCTATACTACTATTCTTGTGTTAAAAAACACAAAAACTGCATTAAAAAATTTGTTTGCACTTTTCTCCTTTATTTGCTTATTATTTATATGCTGCTACTCAACATCCATATCCAGCTGTGATTTATCAATGCTAGATGATGTAACTAATTTTTTTTAAATCTACAAAATTAAAGGTACTTTAGAGAAAGAAGATTTAAAATATCGGAATTTAAGCCCTGTCAGACTATTTCAATCAGAATGAAACCTACATGATATTAAAGCCCATTAACTTTTACATCGATATAGCGAGTTTAATCAAAATCATGACAGCCTTTTTTGAGAAAATTGTAAAAAGGTGCAAAGTTCTAGGTAAAAAGTGGCTCTATTGGTCAGCTGATTTTAATAAAAAAAACCTTCTGTAACATCTCGGACGTATACGTGCCTTAAATAGGAAATTTTAGTTTCATAAGACTTTTCGTTAACGCGCGGGAGTTACCAAACACACACACACATACCCTTTTTCAGGACTTGGTTATTTAGACTTAAGGGATCTTACAATGTGTATGTTCGTTGATAACTGGAATTCGAAAATTTTAAGGATCGCAATACTTTCCCTTACTGATATTATATATTTCATATAAATGTAAGTGAAAGTAAAAATAGTTAAAAAATCTGGTGCGCGCAATACACGAGTTTTACTTACCTCCATTGTTAAAATCAATTTAAGAATTTTTTAATACATGTAGAGATAAAAAGAAATTGTTAAAGAATTAATTAAATTGAATTTCAATACAAACATGAGTTTTATTGAATAATATATTATATTTTTATTAACAACAATCTGTTAGTGTTTGTGGTAATCACCTCCAACCTAAATGTCAAGATGATCACAACTAGGGGCTCTGCTTCTTTCACATGCCGCCAGATGGTAGAACGGTCAACATGAATTTTCTTTTCAGGAACCAAAAACTGTTATTATAGGCTTTTCATCACTCACCATTACCCTTTACGATTCCGTGCATCAGAAAATATTTTCTCTAAAATCTTTAGCTATCCAACGGTATATTATACATCTATATTACTATTCTTGTGTTCAAAAACTAAAAAATTGCATTAAAAAATATGTTTACACTTTCCTGCTTTAGTTATTTATCAAATTCAGCTCGACTTTGGTATTTAGTCGTCCTTCATCAGTGTCATTAAAACGATATGGTTAATCTTTAGAAACGTACAAAATTAAAAGTAGTTTAGAGGAAGAAATTTTAAAATATCGGCATTTAATCCCTGTCAGACTATTTTAATCAGAATGAAACCTACATGATATTAACGCCTAAAAAAAGTTTACCTCGATATAGCGAGTTCAATGAAAATCGGAGCCGTTATTGAGAAAATCATAAAAAGTTGCAATATGCATAGTATAAAGTGGTTCTTCTGGCCATCCGATTTTGATAAAAAAAAGTTTCTGTAACATCTCGGGCATATAATTGTGTTAAATATGAAATTTCAGTATCATAGGACTTTTTGCTTCCCCTTGGGAGTTACCACACACGTACACGGACACACATATACCCATACACACACACAGACCTTTTTGCAGGACTTGGTTTTTCGGACTCACGATTTTTATCGATCGCGATACTTTCCCTTACTTTGTATTCTTGTATGTAATGTATTCTAAGAGAAATTAAAAAGTATAAATAATTTTAAACAAATATCTATAGTTTTAGAGTATTTGTCTTGATAATAAGGAGAAATACCAAAGTCAACTAAGATGTTTTGTTAAACAAAAATTAAATGTGTAATGTAAAATGAATTGTGCTATTTTTTTGTTTATTCATTTAACTTAATTTTTATGCTATCGTGACTAATGGGTCGATGGTTCGGTGGGAGTCCTAATTTTGCATATCTATACCTAATTGTGATAGGGATATTTAAATGGCATCGCACAGGCTTGGCAACACCATTTGAAGCCTCATCCGAAGGAACAAGGATATTTTACTTCATTTCAAGAATCCTAGGACTATATGCTGGGTTTGCTATAGGTATTAAATGCTGTTATTCAAGCTACTACAAGTAACCTCAATTATGCTCATTTTAGTTGATAAATGAGGAATGATAATTAAAACGTAGCACATAATTATTTTTTTAAGTTAATTTTCAGCTGTTTTTTTTTTTCAAATTTTATAATAAACATCTTGGGGGAGCATTTAGGGCGCTTTTCTCCGGGTCGCAGGTTCCAATCCCAGCTGAAGCAGAAGTATTTATTCTGTTATTACAGCTTTGGAACGACCCTGGGGCATGGTGACCCTCCTACGGCACACCCATCCTATATAAAGTGGGTATCCAAAATTGGAGAAAAACTGGCGGCCGAGCATTATTTAGGCCTAATCACCTCCTTCTGCGATCTTTAGCTGTGAAACAGTACACATCTATATAATTACAGAACCTGAGACCCTTCATGGGTTTTTATAATAAATTTCTTGCTCTGAAAAGTGTTTACTATAATAAAAATTTGAAAACAGTGAGGTTTTATTCTTTATCGACCCACTCGAATAAATATACGTAAGTGAAGCTAATCACGCCAGTCATCCAATCAATCAGTTGTTCAAACAAACTGATCGACGTAAATATGCATATTTTATAGATTGCTTGCTTAAAACAGATAAAAGCTAATTTATTTGAACCAGACCCAGTCGTAAATTAGACGAAACCGAAGATGTTCGCTCTCCTCTTGGTCTTGATAGCAGTTGGCTCGGCGTCGGCCGACTTGCCCGAAGTTCTGACTGCCTTGGAGCTCCTCCAGCATCAGCTGGAAAACGACTTCAAGTTCGCCCAGGCCCACGCCGCCCTCGACCTGGACACCATCTGGGAGGACGTGAAGAAGAGTATCCCGGTCATCATGGAGAACCCAGGCAGGGGGATGAGAGAGCTGGCGATGGAGTTGTCCAAGGACGTCCAGCAGACCTTTATCTGGGTCCAGCAGGACTACAAGCTAATCAGGGAGCATCTCCAGGACGCCATTGAGGTGAGTAATTAAATATTTGCATATATATATTCAAGCTACACATGTGATTTATAATCAGATATTTTCTTAAAAATATATTCATTTAAAAAGCAATCATATAAACTTATAAATCTGCACAGAGACGTTCTTAAAAAACTGCGAATCGAAACAAAAAGTTTATCGAACAAAACCTGATCAACAACAACCAAGAATAGACCAAAAACGTAAAAATAGACTACTAGTTGACATGGATACTATTGATATGCATTTATGATTTTTTTACTATTTATTCTTTATCCCTTTCTGATTAAAAAAACTATTAAAAAATAAAATATTTATCTGACTAATGTATTCAGTGCAGCAGTCATTTTAAGTCAGTTTCGCCGCTGCAGACATGTGATGGGAAAATCCTTCTAATTATTTTAATTTTGTAGATGTAAAATCAAAATGAAAATTTACAGAAAGATAAAGGTATGCTTTATTTTTTTATTCACACAACTCATTACCTTCAAAGTGAAGAAAGTGGTTAAAAAATTCTTATAAACTAATAAAAAATGAGACTTTTAGGGAGTTAAAAGGCTATAAAGGAAAAGAGACTTGCCTTTGTTTATATTTTCTTATATAGCTTAGCCATATTTCTACTTCCTGTGAAAATTTCGATCTTGAGAACATAGTTATTTTTTTAACGAATTTTTCAAAATGGCAAAAACTCATTTTCGCGAAGTTTACACGGAAATATCCCAAAAGGGACTCAGTGAAAAATTATGAAACTAATACAGATTACCTGTTTATTCTATGGGTATAAGTGATACGATGTGCTAATTGAGACTAAGTTGGTTTCGGAGTTATAAAGTTCTCTTAACTGTCAAAATAACGTTTTCCCGAAAAATTATTGATTAAGGTAATTTTTCATATTTCATAAAGAAACTAAAACTAGAATACTTATGAGAGTACTATCTACATTTGTCCTTACAACATATTACCTAAGTAGCCAAGAAAATGGTTAAAAGAATTTACGAATATTTACATCAACTAAGGGTTAGAGTTAGGAGTCTAAAAACTTAATGTTTTTTACTTAAATAGCATTATCATTGCACTAATTGATAAAAACATTTAGATGGTGTTAGCATTATACTTTTTTAAATATTATTTTTCAAAGTAGGGTTAGTGCCAAGTTCAGTATTTTCATAAAGATCTTCAGAAATTAAAAAATATTCATACATATATATGTATTAATTGATCAAACTAAACTTATTAAACATAAGTGTTACTACATCTAAATTGCAATCCAACGAATCCATATATATGTAATATATATATATATATATATATATATATATATATATATATATATATATATATATATAATATCTCACATCTATACACACAGAGCCGTGGTTAAAGACACTGCATCACCTATGATTTAATTTTTTATGGCAATGAATTTGATCCAATCGAATATTTTCGTTTTTCTCTACTTCTTTATATCATACGCTTAGCTCTATGTTGTAGTTTTAACTACTACCAAAATGAAATGTGTAATTACGTCGAATTTTAAGCGTTTAGCTATCAGAAATAATTAAGATTACATGAAGTGGAACAATTTTAATGGAAAACCGAGGTGACACAAATCAAAAGTAATTTGAATTACAGATTTGAACATTAATATTATAATTCATTATACAAGTGATTTTAAAATTCTATATTTTCTTCATCGATTTGTATGTGCTTTTCTTTATTTTTCATAATATATATATATATATATATACATTGTCAAATACAAATATAATATATATATATATATATATATATATATAGCTTCGCACGGACAATTTAGATGTAGTGCCACTTATGTTTCATAAGTTTAGTTCAACCAATTAAGAGTTTTTCGCTTAGTATTACGAAAAGTGCTTTTAGCGAAAAAGCATGTTTATTTCGTAACGTTGTGTAATTATATTTGATCATCGGAAGAAATTAAAAACGTAAAGTATTAAAAAAATCAATATTGGTTCAGTTTATTTATTTGTTAAAAGGTTTCTATTTCATTCAATTTATTATTATTTTATATTTTAAATAAACGTTTCCTAAACGATTTCAAAAGTTAGTTTCCATGAGAGTCCCATTCAGTTTATTTGAATACCATTTGCTTATTAGTGAAACATCTGTTTTCACGAAATGGTCTAAAATAAAAAATAATTAATAAAAAATCCGGTGCGGGCAACACACGACGTTCACTTACCTCTGTTTTTAAAATCGATTAAAGAATTTTCAATTAAATTTCGAGATAAAAATGAGTCAAGCCTTTGAACAATTAATTAAATGAAAGTTCTATGGAACCATGTGTTTTATTAAAAAATCTATTATATTATTATCTAAAATAATCGGTTATTTTACCGGCTTTTCATCACTCTCTATTAAACATTAAAAGCTTATGTATTAGATAATATGTTTTCTAAAATCTTTAGCTTTCAAACGGTATATCATACATGTATATTACTGTTCTTATGCTCAAAAACTACAAATTGCATTAAAAAAATATTTTTTCAGTGTTCTCCTTTAGTTGTTTTTCAAATTCGCACAACTTACATATTTACCTGTTATTTATCAATGCTAACAAGATTATATCGCTATTTTTATATAATCTACAAAATTAAAGGTACTTTAGAAAAAGGAAATTTAAAATATCGGCATTTAAGCCCTGTCAGACCATTTTAATGAGAATGAAAACTACATAATATTAAAGCTCATCAAATTTTAAATCGATATGGTGAGTTTGATCAAAATCGTCGGAACCGTTTTCAAGAAAATCGAAAAAAGGTGCAAAATGGGTTGTATAAAGTGGCTCTTCTGGTAAGCTCATTTTGATGAAAAATGTTTTGTAACGTCTCGGGCGTGTATTTGTCTCAAATATAAAATTTCAGTTTCATAGGACTTACCGTTTTCTCCCGGGAGTTAGCACACACAGAGAGACCTTTTTTCGGGTTTTTGGTTATTTGGACTCAGGATACCCTAAAACGAGTATTTCCGTTGAAAACTAGAATTCGAAAATTTTCACGATCACAATACTTTCCCTTACTATATATAGTAAGTGAAAATAAAAATGTAAGTTTGTGGATTTATATAACAATCTCCCGTTTATTTTAACAACAAACGCAAGATTTAATAGTTAAAATGTTTTCTAAAATTTTTAGCTCAGTATGAGATAATATGACACGTACAATATTGTATGGTGGCAACTCTGATTCACAATAACATCTCTTATCACAACATTACAAATAACATATGTTCATAATTTAATTGGCTCGTAACAACTTTATATTAAGTTGTACGACTGATTTTATTACATATTAACTTTTTTTAATGTTTGCGCTTTCCATCGGTATCTTAATACTTTTATATTACTGCTCATAATTCAGGATTTTTTTTTTTTTTTTATAATATTATTAAATAAAATTGTATTTTTCCTTTCAGAATAAAACTTATTTGTAATGTATTTTACTTATATACTTTCAGGAAAGAATGCTTTAAATAATAGTGAATAACCGTGATAAAAACGTTGCGTGATTTAGGAGGAGAGCCAAGAATCGCTTTATTTATTCTGGGACAATATCAAATTAGAATTGTTAAAAAAGAAAACTCTAGTTTCATAGAGCAAATCAAACAATAAACTAAGAGGTAAAAAAAAATCTGGTGCTCGCAACACACGACTTCTACTTACCTCCTCTGCTAAAATCAATTCAAAAATTTACTTTATTTTTTTTAAAATTATTTATTGATATTTACAACTGTATTGTACAACAAATCCAGTAAATAGGCTAAAAGAAAAAAAAGACGAACATCTGCCCTTCGTTCTAAAGCATATTAAAAATATTCTAACCTAGAAGGTCACGAGGCCATCTTCTTTCCAGACGCCTCGGAGGGTTGTAGGGCATAGACAGAGATGAGAGGATACGAACACCACACACAGGACTCAGAGGACCCTCAAACATGTATTTCCGTCGATAACTGGAATTCGAAATTTTCACGATCAAAATACTTTTATTTACTATATATTTCATACGAGTATATATGTAAGTGAAAGTATATATATATATATATATATATATATATATATATATATATGTATATATATGTATATATATATAATAATAATAATAATAGGCTTACAGAACCCGAAGGTTCGATGCCGATACAACCAAACTCCGCCTGCACAGACTCGTCCAATGTTCGCCGGCCAAGCCCAAGCCCCCGAGATCAGCCTTGATGCAATCCTCCCATCGACGCTTCGGCCTACCTTTCGGACGCTTACCAGTCAGTTCAGCGAACAAAAACCGTTCCTCACCGAGCCCATACTTTACGCGCCCTTTTGATTCTCCGCGATGCTATCAACTCAATCATATTCACAGGGCACAAACTTCGCAATTCCATGTTGTACAACCTTTTAAACTCCCCAGTGGCCTCATCTCACTTTGGACTTAATATTTTACGCGGTACCTTATTTTCGAAATCCTTCAATGTAAGCGGCCAAGTTTCACAACAGCGAAGAACCGTCGGAAGAATAATAGTTTTATAAATTCTAACCTTTAAGTTTTTAGACAGAAGCCATGACTGTTGTTAGTATGTTGTGAACTAAAATATGTGAGTAGGACGTTCGAACCTACGTCACACCCTCCAGCAAGCCTGGAGGGCCGCTCTCATTGCTGGTCAGCGAGTCCATCGGACTTAGCCGGGAGGAGCTTCCAAGGAAATTCCACCGATCATCTTCGATTTATTCATTTTCGAAGATCAGTAGTTCAGTGCCTTCCTACTGAGCTTCCTCTTTCCTAATATCTGATTTTGATATATATAGTCTTGTACGAGTATTTTGGATTTTACGAAAAATACCAATTATATTTATAAATTCGTATGTAGATTAATATCAGAGACCATTAAAAAACCGAATCATTCCTCTAATGGTTAAAATAATTGTGTAGAGAGGATTAAGATATGTTTTTGACGACAATGCTATTGTTGGCGATAGGAATGTTATCGGGGAAAAAATATAGCTGTTAAACAATGCTAATCACCTCACGATACGAGTTGTTTGGCAAAGATAAACAAGTGCTGGCTCGCGGTAGTGACGATAGGATAAACGATCGATTTCCGTTCGACAATCACACACTTTTTATTTTATATTCCAAACCCGAAACGGCAATTAGGAATTTAATTTTTTTTGCGTTATGCGCTCTTTAATATTGGTTTGTGGGTCATAAAATGTCCGTTTTCAAGGTAAAGGATTTTTGTTAAAAATACGATATGAAAACAAGATAATTTTATTCAAAGTATTTACCTTCTTTTTCTACACATTTTTCCCAACGTGACACCAACTTTTTTATCCCCAAACTGAAAAACTATGAGCTTTGAAGTGAAACAAAATCTGAAAACGCACTTTTCACTTGATCATCATTTTCGAAAAGTTTTCCTTTGACGAAGTTGTCTAAATTCCTGAACAGGTGGTAATCTGTTGGAGACAAGTCGGGAGAATATGGAGGGTGCGGAAGAACTTCGTAGCCCAGTTCTTTCAATTTTTGCACGGTATGTTTTGAAATATGGGGTCTTGCTGCAGCTCAATGAGATCATGAGGTACCCATGTATCGAGCTTTTTTACTTTCCCAATACACTTTAAATGTTTGGAAACGGTAGATGCACTTGCGTTTAGTTGCGCTGAGAGTCCTTTAACTGTTTGGTAGGGGTTTCCTTCTACCGTATGTTTGAAGACATCGTTGTCTATTACGGACGGAGGTCTTCCTCGGGGCAAGGTTTCCAAGTCGGTATCCCCAGCTGAAAACTTAGCAAACCAACGGCGAATGGTCTTTTAATTAACAATCCCTTACCCAAACGCGTTGCAAATATTTCTAGCGGCCTCAGTTGCTGAATGGCCGAGTTTGAACTCGTACAAAAATATTATACGAAAATCGCGTGTTTCCATGTTCATATTTGGAGGTATCCTAAATAGTGGGTAATTGATTGGGAAGCTAATGTTTATAATACAAAGGTAGAGGATTAGTAACTGTTTACTTTAAATATGTAAACATTCGAAAGAAAACAACAGAGACCTGCAAAATCTTTAATGTATTTCAGAAACTATAAAAACGGACATTTAATGTGAAACAACTCAATATATTATATATATATATATATATATATATATATATATATATATATATATATATATATATATATATATATATATTAACAGACTTGTCATATTGTGAGAGCTGACCCTAGACCTTAAATTAAACAAAAAATTATATATGACCCATAGTCCACTGTTGGGTAAGTAAATAATTTTGAGTGTTTTCCTATTATCCATAAAATACATATCTACTTGATGTACAATGAATGAGAAACACAGACATTTTGCCACATTTTGACAAGTCTGAATGAATGAACATTCCAGAAAGTGAAGAGTCCCATTTCTAAAAGAAGTGAATTATACCATTTTGCCATCTGAGCATAGATTTAATCTGAAAGATATTTTTCCATAGAAGCTCGACGTAATTCTTTAACCTTTTCTAAACCTGTCTTTTCAATATCAATAACAGATAAAATAAACCTTAATTTTTATTATTTGTTTCAGATAATCAAAAAAGAGATACAGCCTACAGAAAGCCCAGTGACCACCACAACACCTGGAATTAACAACTAATATTCAAATGAAGATTTGAAATTATATTTAATTGAATACTCTCTTTAGTCATGTATTACATGTAATATATATTTAAATACATTGTTGAAGCTTTGTCCCTGCACTAACATTTTCCATGTATAACAACAATATTTTAAGGGATTCGGTTGCAGCAAAATTATTTAACATTCAGAACATTCGAGCTTAGAAAAACATTATAGGATATACCTAAATTAGTATCTGATTAATAAAAAAAAAAAAAAAAAAAAAAAAAAAAAAAAAAAAAAAAAAAAAAACCTGTGCCACTACAACGCATGAAGGGCCTAAATTTTAGTACATATAGGGCTACTACTGTTCCCAGGCCAACGGCTCATGCTCACGCCAGGTTATTTTTCTAATTTTTTTTATTATTTTAATATTTATTTATTGAGATATATTACAATTTGTTTCTATATGAACATTAGTAATAGTGATATAAGATCCCATTCACACAATATATACAGTATACAATGATAAAGTCAAATCTAAGTTTTAGAAACCCACTTTATAGAGGCTGGATGAACTCCAGGAGGGTCTCCCTACCTCAGTATCTACCCAATGTCAAAAAAACTATCCTAACACAGACTGTTTCGAACTCTGGACCCGAAGATCAATAATAAGAATGTGGGAGAAGTTAGTTGAGGGAGCAGTCAAATAAACACACAATTAAGTATAAACTTAATTTAATGTTGCCGACGTTTCGGCCTAAATTATAAGCCTTCTTCAGGGCGATTGAAGGAGTGAGAGTCTCAACAATGGTTGTTCCCTAACTTGGTCGAATTTACTTTTTAAATCTGAAATACTTTCAATCTTTATTTCCAAACTCATATTTTGTTTTCAATCATGTGGATTAGATCTTTATACCGATATGTTTTATGTTTAATAGATTCCCTGGCAAGAAGGTTTGGTTATTTCTGATTCAGAACATTTTAATACTTTAATTATATACTTATGATTAGTTTTAATTGAAATAAAAACAGTGGTTGCATTTGCGTTCCTAAGTAAATTACATAATCTGGCGTGTACTGTGGATGGTGAGAAAGTTTCTTAACAAAATAATATACTATGTTATTCAAGTGATTACAATTTTCACTACCCCAACAATTGACCTAATAACTGCATTAAATATTTTAATTTTTATAATTGTACTAAAATTGACTGCTGACTATTAAATCTTTCCTAATGTGAGTAATTTAGTGCTCTATCGCTGAACTACATCGATCCATTGAATTGGAACTATAAGACTCATAATATTCTTATTTATTTATTAAATGCTTTATATAATATATATATATATATATATATATATATATATATTTATTTATTTATTTATTTATTTATGTCACAATAATTGTTAAAATTAGAACGAACTTACTGAAAAATCCTTGAAATATTTTTTTAAAAAAGTAGAATAAAAGTGTTTATTACATCAGAAGCCACTGGAATAGTTTGTTCCAACATAAGTATTGACAATCATCTGACTGTCAAAGAATTATATTAAAACAAACTGATAGGTATTTTCAGTTTACATTATCGTCCCACAACTACAGAGATTGACTTAGTTCTGCTTTGTCATTTAACCAATCTCTGACAAACTGAAATTACATTGCACTACGTAACTAAATACGTTTTTTCTATTTTGTCATCATATTTTAATGTGGCTACCATACACTTCTTATCTATAAATTCTATTTGTGATATGTCAACTATTATTGCGTTGATTAGAATTTGTTAAAATTAAATTAGATTTTTGTTTGCTATTGCACTGTAAACAAGGAAGAATAATCATTCTTTATCGCCGAAATAAAACAAATATATAAATAAAAAAATCTGCGACAGAAACTCTTGAACAAAATTTGCTTCTTGTAGATGATGACAACGGAAATCGAGTCTCGAAATCAGCTTATGAAAAATTCGTTCAGTCAACGGTCCTAATGCCTACGCTCGATTCAATGAACTATTACGAATAAGGGTCAATCCATTTGGAATCGCGTCCAATTTTCATTAATTTTGCCGGTCGACATTTTTGATTTTAGCGATTTTGTGACCAATTATTCTCTATCCTTTCGTTAATAAAAAATCATAAATAAAATTTTTTTTCGGGCTGACACTTTTAGTGTTGCAGCCGTTCTAAGTCGGCTTCAGCGGTTAAAACATGTGATGTGAAAATCTTTCTGATTCCTGTAATTATTTAGATATCAAATCAAAACAAAAATTAGAATAAGATAAGGAATACGAAATACAATAATAAAAATCAGATACACTACATGGTCTATTGACCGTCCGTGGAGTCTGTGTTTATTAGCAAAATCAATCTTTAATCTATCAATATAAATAATCAATAACAAAATAAGAAACAAACACTTCCCATGTTATTTATGTACTAAAATTAATTCACAAATAGTCAAATTCACAATTAGTAAAATTTAATTTAACAAATTCACTAATAATTAAATTCTCTCGTTAGTAACATTCTATAAGAGAAAGCCGATCTGGAGAAATTAACTAACGCCAGCCAATCTTTTCCATTTATCAACTCTAAAATTTGATCCCAGGTTTAATAGTGTGTATCGGACAGGCAGCCAAAAAGTGAAAAAGATCTTCTGTTTCATTTGTATTGCACAAACTACATTTATTATTTGTTTTCATGAAATGTTTGTAATTCAGGTTTAATACATCACCCCTGATTTTAATTACCCAGATGGATGGGAACAAGATAAGGACATGCTTTGTGTTTTTGTCCCCACAACTCATTACCTAAATAGTGAA
The DNA here is from genome assembly GCA_023052935.1 of Piezodorus guildinii. Classification (NCBI taxonomy): domain Eukaryota; kingdom Metazoa; phylum Arthropoda; class Insecta; order Hemiptera; family Pentatomidae; genus Piezodorus; species Piezodorus guildinii. Next base: position 165,848,635 of record CM041294.1, on the reverse strand, counting down.
GACTTTTTTAAAAAACGTCGAAAATGTTCTTGTTTAAAAAAATCTCGACAATGAATAGCAAGGTGTGGACGATTTCGAATGTAATGACCCATAATTGATTCAACACAATACTACTCATAGTGAACGAATTGGATCAGAACCGGCAAATCAGAAGGATGTTGTTTTCCACTAAGACTATGTTTACTAAAATTATGCTCCACAGCTCATTGGTCACTCCGAATAAATTATAAAACCTTGGATATGAAATTTTGCCTCAGCCTACCTATTCACCAGACCTACAGCATATTAATTTTCAATAAATTCCGGACGTTCCATGAACATGGTATTATGTATGCAGTTAGTTTCAGGTAATCCTCAATGCTCCTTATTTTGTTACTAATAAATACATCCATAGAGATCTAAATACCCCACTGTTTGCAGATAGCCAGAACTAGATATACCTCGTTTAATTCCATACCACCAGCCCACACAAACCAGCTTGTCCGGTATCTCTCCTGAAAATCTTCCGAGGTGCATGAAAAGACGGTGGCCTCGAGACCTGCTAATAAAATAATCATTACATTGTTACCTAAGAAAATGATTGAAGTGTTACCACTGGGTAGCTTCTTCACAAGACTATTCCACGCCAGTATTTAACCCTTTTACTTGTTGCATATATTGTATATACATTTGTAAAAATCAATAAAAATATATTTAAAAAAAAAATCATGTCATACTGAAGTAACTATATTAGGATATAACTGTTTATATGGCTGTTTACATACATAATTTCATCAAATTTTCAATGATTGGCTGCAGAAGGGATTTGATGGTTTAGTTGAGTCCCAGAACTCAGTTCCATACGTCAAAATAGACCTAATGGTAGTATTATAAATATGCTGCAAATTATTGCACAATGGTTTATCATTTTCAAATGACAATATTAGGGTATAACTGTTTATACAACAGCTTACAGGCAATTAAGTAACATAAAAAGCAATAAATAATTCAATAGAAAATGGCCCATCACCACTGCTAATTTAAAAAAATTATATCTCTGTTATTTCTCTACCAATTTCAATGAATCTTTTTCTGTTCTGTTAGGAATTTTATTCTATATCATTTAGCACTAAATAGATATTTATTTATTGGCAGGGTAGATAGACGGATTAATTGTATACGATATTTGGACTATTGAAGTATCTTGAAACGTAAGATTAATAATATTTTTGATTAATTAATTCTAAATAATTGGGTTTTTTTTCGGTCCATTACAAGGTTTTATCATTGAAAATTATAAACCTATTTTCAATACATTGCATACAAATGTATAAGAAAATAAAGGAATAGAATATCCATGTTGATTTTTAAAAAACTATTTTGTTTATTCATTAATACACAAAACTCGTTTATGGTTTAAAATTACATACATTTTCACATCAACTGCTAATATATTTATCTCATGACGTTGAGAGCTTTATAATATTATACAAACTATTATTGTTACTATTATAATATATATATATATTGATACTCTTAAATAAGTAATGCTATTACAAAATGTACTATTTAACCAATGAGATGTGTTACACAGGGCACTTACAAGAAAACTCGATTGGAGGCTGAATACCATGCAAATACAGCTTCTAAGAAGTTTAATGTTTATTCAGAAAAGGGAGAGAATAAAAAAAAAAAAATATTCTTCTGGAAGTGAACATTAAAAGTCTAAGGGTTGAGGCACATCGATTGAAATGGAGCTGAGCTGGGCACTTGGCGAAAGATGGACCAGAGCTTGCACGGAGTGGATCCCGAGAGAGGACAGCAGGCAGAGGGGACGGTCACATCACAGGTCGAGGGACGAATTGACGCAGACTGTAGGTGAAAACTGGTGGCTGGTTGCGAGGGAAAAATCCTGGTGGATAAACGTTTTTAAAAATATTTAGTTTTGTGTTTTATTTTGTTATATTTTTTCAAGAACTCTGTTTTGTTTTATAGGTTTTTTTTAAATAATTATTTGTGTTTTTTTTTCTTCCTTTGGATTATTTGCTTCTTTTTTTTCTCAATATTTTATTATTTCTTACTATAGCCAACTACTATAAATTCCTCCCTATGGGAGAGGCTTTTGTCAATACTGACGCCAATAAAGCCAATAATATTATACTATTATTATTATTATTATGTGTTAAACAAGAAGTAGAATGATGCTTGTAACACGCATTCGTACATTAGATTTGTTGGTCCCTCATTCAGTTCCTTTTCAACCTTTTGGGTGTTGCCTGGCATGTTAATATTGTCTTTGTATGAGTACGTTAGTATGTATTTGTAAGTTAACATGAGCGCGTCTATGTTCGTTTACTAATGTAATCGGAAGGTCTGTATGAAAATGTATGTTGCTGAGGTACTATAGAGCTTTAGTTGTAATGTTTCTTCGGGCCAGACGGTTTATCGTTATCATATCGTACAGTTTATCCAGGCCAGTATTCCGTGTTCTGTATATATTGTTGAAAAGTATGTAAATAATTAGTAACACACAGTCATATATAATTATCTGAAATTATTTAATTATTCATGAAAGTACATAATATGCAAGGTAATATCTCTGTAGTATCATCAATCATAAACCTGGTTATTAAGTTTAAATAAAATACAACACATTATACTTTACAGTGCAGTTGTTAATCTTATATATTATTCATAAATAATTATAATAATAATATCAATTTAAGGAATAGTGAAAGATGATGAAGAAGTTTTTTTGAAGATCAACCAGTAAATTGGACCATTATTACTATGTAAGTAGTTGCTGTGGACACCATCTGTAACATAAATAAAGCGGTAATAACATATTAAGTTCACAAAGACTATTAATATATAAATTAATATAGGGAATTATTATTGCCTTTATTCAGAACTAGCTGTGTCACGCAGCTTTGCACGCGAATATTGCATTTCGTATTAATTTATGTGCGTTTATCAAATTTACAATAGCAAACCAGTAGAAGTGGTAAGCGGCCACGTTTCACCGTCGGAAGAATAACAGTTTTATAAATTCTAACCGTTAAGTTTTTAGACAGAAGCTAAGTAATTTCGCAACTGAATTATAACACGCATTTCCCGCGTTTAACCAGGACTTTATTTCCTCCTGGATTTTTTTTTCGTAATCATTGAACCTAAATACTTAAATTTCTCTACGTGTTCAAAAGTATACCCTGATATATCAATTTCACTATGATCGCCACCGTCTCTGCTACAAATCATATATTTTGTCTTTTTGGTATTTATTTCGAGTCCTATTTATTTACAGGCTTTTATTAACGGACTTGTATTTAGTTAGGGTAGTTTAGTTTCCGTATCTTCCTTTAGCAGTACCAAATCATCGGCGTATCCCAGAACCGGAATTTTATCACCTAAATTTAAACCTTCTTAGTACATGTCACTTTTTCTTTGATATATTCTAGAGCGACTTCGTCTGCATCAATTTCTGTTATTATGATTGCTATTAAGAAATTTTTAAAAGAATATATTTTAAAGTACTTCCGCGTAAATGACATTTTTAGTTTTATTTTCTTGTGGCAGAACATACTGATTTTCTCCGCAACCCGTTCTAGACGTAAATCTATTCCTACGTGTTTAAATGGAAAAATATAAATTAACGGGAAATTGAATTATTTAAAAATAAAAGGTAAATCATTTGGAATCATTGGGAAGCGAGGTTTTTTTTTTTCTCCCAAATTTTCCCCGTTTTTTCCCAGATTTTCGACTGATTCTTCGGTCCTATTGGTCGCAGTATAACCTTCCTTGATAAATGGACAATCCAACACAAAAAGAATTTTTCAATTAGAACCAGTAGTTTCTGAGATTAGCGCGTTCAAATAAACAAACAAACTCTTCAGCTTTATAATATTAGTATAGATAATGTTGTTTATTATAATATTAGTATAGATAATGTTGTTTATTATAATATTAGTATAGATAATGTTGTTTATTATTAATTCATGTACTGTACTAAAAAGAAAGGTTACGGAAAAAGGAATGAAGGGGGCGACAGGATAATATTTTTTTCTTATAGTCAACAACCTCAAATTGGAAATTCGTTTTTCAAGAAAACATTTAAGGATAAATGGACCTGGTGTTCACCAAAAGGCCAAAAATTTGAGCTTGACTATTTTCTAACAAATCAAATTAGCTTGATTAAAAATGTTGAGGTCATCAAAGCATTAAAATTCAATACGGATCACAGAATGCTAAGAGCAGATATATATATATATTGAAAATATAAGAGAAGAAGACCATTTAAAGTAAAAAATAAAACTCTTTTACTTCAGGACCAAGCTCAAATTGAAAAATTCCAAAATGATCTCTCAACATATCTCCAGTCTAGTCATGAAAACAGTGAATCTCCCCGTACTGTTCAAGAAAAATATGATCTCATTTCAAAAGTCATAGATGATAGTAGCAGATTAGGTACCGGTGTTGTTAAACAAACAAGTTATCGAAAACAACTAAGGAACTTTTAAGTGTTCGGAGGCGGATAAAAGAAAGAGGAGAACTTTCAGAAAATGAAAAGAAAGAGCTGACAAATTTAAATAGTCTCATAAGGAAAATGATAAAAGAAGACGGCAGAAACATTAATGTTTTACTGAAAAATTCTTGGATCACATGCCGGATTTGAACCAGCCATCTCGGGCATAGAAGACTGTTATGATAGTCACTAAAACAGAGCTCTGTGTAATTTGTGTTGTGAGAAAGCTGATTATCAATAGCTCTGGTTCCTATTTAATACACTACTTCGCTGCATATAATTAAAATATACGTACGCAAATTATAAATTACTCACTCTGCATATTAAGGAATAATCGAAGTTGAAAAACCCCATTGCTGAAAATTCAACCTTACGCTTCGCCTGGAAGTGATAGAGTATCCTCTTCTGTAAAATAAAAATATATATATAGATACTAAATAATATATTCCGAGTAAATGTTTAAAAGTTCATGTCCGATGAAGGTCTCTACTGTCAACTAAAAATGTTTACTTATTTATCGTCTTGGTATCTATTTTAAATTTGTTTTAAAAATTAAATCAAACTGTCATTAAAAATATTTAATATCTAAAATTTAACATATTTTGGCCATATTGGGGGCCAAATAATGAGATAATATAAAATAAATTTGTGGAAGAGTTAAGAATCAACTTGTCAAATCCTGACTAGATGGTCATTCTATCAAATGTGTTTTTTCATACTCACATTTCGCAACAATTGTTTGGTACCATCATTCAGTACTAGTCTGTACAATGCTTTGTCGAAACTTTTGGCCTGAAAAAAATAAAACAAAATAATGGTTACATAGAAAATTATATTATGTATGTGTGTGTGTATATATAAATGTATATATATATATATATATATATATATATATATATATATATACATAAATATATATATATATATATATATATATATATATATATATATATATATATGTGTATATAAATAATATATAAATATCTGTGTGTGTTTGTTTGTAACTAAATGCCAGTCAACTAGAAGGTCTCGAGGCCATCTTCTTTTCAGGTGCCTCGGAGGGTTGTCAGGAATAGAAGAGGAAGCAAGGATTGAAACTAGGGTTAGAGTTGGAGTGGAATTTGTCATGAAAGGATTCATACCTGGTTCGGGCCAAATCAGCTACAAAGGTAATACATATTATAGTCGTGATGGATGAGCTTGTTCGTGACAAAATAAGGAGCGTTGAGGATTTTTCGAAGAATTTTTTATTGTAAGGATTGGATGCGGGAAGAGTTAGATGGTTTAGTGGAGCCCCATAGCTCAACTCCGTAAGTCCAGATAGGTCTTATGATGGTCATGTAGATGAGTCTTTTGTAGTTATGTGGAAGAAACCGAAAGCGGCGAGCAGTTTCTTGTCGTTTCAGTCTAGTGTGCGGATTCCATGTTAGACGTTTGTCAAGTAGAAGTCCTAGGTAACGGATCTGTTCAACTGGAACAAGCGGAATATTATTAAAGGATACTGTAGGGCAGGATGTCATAGGTTTACGACGAAGAGTAAAGGTTATTTGGTGGGATTTGATGGAAATTTATTTTAATTCTCCAATTCTGACACTTCTTCCTCAAGGTCTCGGATGTGGTATTGAAGAGTTTGAGAGGCAATAGTAGGATCGTTATTGACTGATAACACACAAGTGTCATCAGCGTAGGTAGAAAGGGAAGGTGTTGGGATGGGTTGGGATATCAGCTGTATAAACTGTGTAAAGGATAGGTCCTAGGATACTACCTTGAGGAACACCAGTAGACTGAGTAAAAAGGGGTGAATAGGAACTGTTGTGATTTATTTTTTCCGGAGAGGTAAGACTGGATAATAAGGTAGTATGTAGGAGGGAGCAATTTACGGAGTTTGTATAGCAGTCCCGGGTGCCACATTATCAAGATTAAAATTGTTTAATACAGTTTGGTTTTAGTTACAATCTACAAATATCTATACATATTAAGTTTTTTAAAGTTATAAATTAGATAAAATTTTATTATATAATTAACTATAAATCAATATTTTATGTTCATAATCTATTAATATACATTTTTTGTAGCTTACTGCTTCATGTCTTTTTTTTCTGTTCTACAGATAGTCTGGAGAATAAGCCGCATGCGCTAGCACTTCAAATTTGAACGGCTTGATCGTATCCGTGACCCGTTTTGCTGTGTGTGAGGGGGCATTATCATGCAGCAAAATGACATTAGGTTCCCTTTTTGTATATTCCGTTCGTTTTTCACGTATTGATCGGTTCGAATCGATCATTTGTTGTTGGTAGCGATCAGTGTTAACAGTTTTGCCAGGTTTTAGTAGCTCATAATATATTCTATTTTATTCTGCAGCAGTTTTCTTCAAATGATAGCAGAAAACCAATGCTGTCCGAAAATCATATTTTATAGGCACAAATTTCTACATGTTTGAGGTTATAGCAAAATATACCGGTGTATGAAACTTAGATTATTGTGTGTTGACAAACTTTTTCATCTGTTAGAGGTTGAATATGGCGCTACAGAAGCGGTCTTTAAACTGATAGCGAGCACCATCTATAGGGAAATTCCGGTTTCATATTTCTACACCTGGTAAATCGAAGGTGGTCTCAAACATTGGACCTACAATTAGTAAAATATTTTATTATACGTGCAATATTTTGTAATATATACAGTATTTACAATATTTTATAAATAACAAACTAATTTTTTACATCCTTTAAAAATCCAAGGGCCTTTTTCCGAGTTTAAACCTTATTTTTATTTTACATCATCCACCAACAGGCCAAGACCCAATTACAGGTGGTAACTCATACAAAAAATTAATTTATATATTGAAATTTAAAAAAAAAAAAAAATATATATATATATATATATATATATATATATATATATATATATATATATATATATATATATATATATATAACTTACAAATATCATAATCTAACCAAAAAAAAATAAATAAAACGTTAAACAATTCATCATAAATATACTCCTATAAAATTAATTATATTTAAAAAAAAAACAACAATAAAAGATAGAAACAAAAAGAAAAATAGAGAAGTAAATAACAAACGAGAAAAATAAATCAAAATCAGCTCCAGCTCTGAGCATTTCAATTTGAAGATTAGAACAAGAAAAAAAAAAAACATTAAAAATGTACACATTTTCGCAATAATATTTTTATATGCATGTATATACATTAGAAATTCAAGTATTTAGGTTCAATGATAACAAGAAAAAATGAAATCCAGGAAGAAATGAAGTCCCGGTAAAGGTGGGAAATGCGTGTTATTATTCAGTTGCTAAATTACTTAGCTCGCGGCTTCTGTCTAAAAACTTAAAGGTTAGAATTTATAAAACTATCATTCTCCCGACGGTTTTTTACGGATGTGAAACGTGGCCGCTTACTTTGAAGGATGAACAACGGCTTAAGGTTTTCGAAAATAAGGTACTGCGTAAAATATTTGGTCCGAAGAGAGATGAGGCCACTGGGTAGTTTAGAAGGTTGCACAACGCGGAATTGCGGAGTTTGTACACTGTGAATATAATTGAGTTGATATCATCGCGGAGACTCAAATGGGCGCGTAAAGTTGTTGGGCTCGATGAGAAACTGATTCCGAGAAAGTTGGTAATATGGTAACCGACTGGTAGGCCGAAGCGTCGATAGGAGGATTGCATTAAGGCTGATCTCGGGGGCTTGGGCTTGACCGGCGAACATTGGACGAGTCTGTCCAGGCGAAGTTTGGTGGTATCGGCATCGAAGCTTCGGGTTCGGTAAGCCTATTATTATTATTATGTATATACATATCCACATATATGTCACTCGTACTAGATAAAATCAAATCAGTATATTATTATTTTATTTTATTATATTTACGTTATCAAGGAATTTAGACATTGTTGAAAATGTGTAATTATTAAATGACTGAATAACGGTTGCCTAAGATTTGTCCTATTTGAGTCAACGAAAAACTGAAATGAAGCTCAACTATGTTTCCTAAAGAGTCCCAATGTCTTGTAACATACTGAGTTGGGCTTCTACTGCAGGATTTATTTAGTGTAAAATAAAAATTGCCTATCTGTGGATAGAAGGGCTTATTTTACTGTTATGGGTCATTATATTTCACAAACATATCATTACCTTTTGAGCTGTAGCGTGGCAATGATGGATAAAGGTCCATAATGAAAGAGACAGTAAAATTATCCATATGATGGATACGAGTTTATCGCCAAATTCAAAAAAGCCTTTATGAGCGATGAGAACGTATAAGGTACACGTTATGAAAGTGAAGGTTGACAGGATGAAGATGAAGAGTTGAGGGGAGTAACACTTGTTGACGATCTCGCAGCAGGCGCCGAGAACTTCGTGGCACTGAGTCCACTCCACGGCAGAGGATCTCTTGAGGCTCTTCTTCAAGAAGGAGTAATGGTTCCTGATGATCCTCAGCATGCTGGTGAACTGCAGCATCACCAAGTAGATGTTCATTAGCATCCAGTAGATGAAAACCTGTTCGACCCCCGAAGTAGGAGACAGCTGGAGTTCCACTATCAACGCCGAAGTGAGCGAGGAAAACATAGCTAGATGCCGCTTGTAGTTTGACGTCGGAACTCGATTCTTAGTCACGCCTTCTATCACTCTCAACGCCCGGAAGATTTTTTTGAAAGTCTTCAAGTTTATCCAGAGCCAGAATAGAGAGGCGTTTGGAACGGTCACTGTAAGAATGCAAGGAGTGACGTAATTAAAGGCTATGGCGTACGTTTTGAATTTGAGGTCCATGAATTGAAGGGTTATGAAGTATATCGTTATGCCACTTAGGAGAATGATATTCAAAATGCTGAGCGGTAGGAAATATAATGAAACGACGAGATCGTCGTCGGTGAAAACGAAAGGAAACAGGCCGAAGATCGTGGAGATTCGAAATACATTCTGGAAGATATCCTTTAGAGTCCTGGAAGGAACTTTTGTCCTGCCTTGCATCGCACCGGTCTTAACTTGTCAAGTTACGCCAAGGATGGAAACTAATCGCTTTTACGAATTGTTATTCTAACCTCGAAGACTTCATATCGAACGACTGTCATATCATGATTGTCATTCCGAAGGAAAACATACTCTTGGGAAAATATTTTAATATTAGGTATATTTTTCAATCAGCTTAGTAATATTCAATATCTTATAACATCAGTTGAATCTATATTGGAATAATCAAATTAATTTATAATATGATTAATAAATAATATGATTGGTTGAGAGTGCAGTTATCAAAAAAAAAAAAAAAAAGTAAGAGGTTTTAAGACAGTTTTGTCTACAGTCACATTCTGATTACGATGGCATAATTCAAGATGATATATCTCCACAAAGTGATGGGGTTACCTGTGCCATGGTGGTTAGCATAACAGCCTCCTAACACCCGTTCTGCAATCATCTCATTTCTGTTAATTCACTTACAAATTGGGTGGTTGATTTCCATGACAAACATATTTTTTGGGATCACCTATAGCAGGGTGACTAACATAACAGCCTCTCATACCAAAGGTCCCGGGCTCAAACCCGAAGGTGGTCCTAGATTTTTTAATGGAAGTAAAAAATCTTTAGTTATGACGTCCTTCGGATAGGGCGTTAAAAAGTAGTCCCCAGCCTGGGCGATGTTAGGCATTCGTTAAAGATCCCTACCCTAATTAAACCTTAAATAAAGAATTCCCACTGTAGCATCGTCCGTTTAGCCACAGCAGTATAAAGTGATCTTAAATAAATAAACAACAATACACAAAGTGATAATGTTTTACAATTAAATAAAATAATAATAACAAAATATGCATTTGCAACATAATCTACTCTTACAAACGTCCTTCAAACGAAATTCCAGTGCAAATCGCGAATTTTTTTTTTTTTTTTTTAACTGTTCATGGATATTTACTACTGTATAATTATATACATCAAGTAAATGTGATGGATATAGGAAGCTGACATGAAATACATAAAGAGACGCCACCCATTGGCAGCGCTCTAAAAATATTTTAAACTAGAAGGTCTCGGGGCCATCTTCTTTTCAGACGCCTCGGAGGATTATCAGGAATTAAAGAGGATGATAAGATAGAAACTAGTGGATTAGAGTGGAAATGGAGTTTTTCATGGAATGATTGGTACCTGGTTCGGGCTAGTTCAGTAACATATGGGATATTAAGGTCTTTATGGATAAGCTTATTCGTGACAAAGTAAGGAGCGTTAAGGATTTTGCGAAGGATTTTGGATTGTAAGGATTGGATACGAGAAGAATTCGATGGTTTAGTAGAGCCCCGTAGCTCTACTCCGTAAGTCCATATCGGTCTTATGATGGTCATATAAATAAGTCTTTTGTAATTTAGTGGAAGGTTGGAGCGTTTGTCCAGTAAGTGTTAAAGTAGTCGAAAACGTCGAGCAGTTTCTTGTCGTTTAAGTCTCGTATGAGGATTCCATGTCAGACGTTTGCCAAGGTGGAGTCCTAGGTATGGAATCTGTTCAACAGGGGCTAGCGGAGTGTCATTAAAGGATATTGTAGGGCAGGAAGTCATTGGTTTACGACGTAGGGTAAATGTTATCTGGTGGGATTTGTTAGAATTAATTTTAATCCTCCAATTCTGGCACCATACTTCAAGGTCTCGGATGTGGGATTGAAGAATGTGAGAGGCTGTAACAGGATCATTATCTACTGATAGCACACACGTGTCATCAGCATAGGTAGAAAGGAAAGTGTTTGGATGGTTTGGGATATCAGATGTATAAAGAACGGGTCCTAGGATGCTACCTTGAGGAACACCAGCAGATTGAGAAAACAGGGAGGAATAGGAACTATTGTGATTTATTTTAAAAGATCTATCAGTGAGGTAGGATTGGATAATTAGAAAATAGGTAGGAGGGAGGAATAGACGGAGCTTGTAAAGCAACACCGGGTGCCAGACTCGGTCAAAGGCCTGTTCTACGTCGAGAAAGGCTCCCGTGCAAAACAATCCGCGCTCCAACGCAGAGGAGACAACGTCCACCACACGATGGCATTGCTGGATAGTGGAGTGAGATGTACGGAATCCGAATTGGTGGTCTGGAATAATATGATGGGAATCAAGGATTGGGTATATACGTTTCAGAAGGAGTTTCTTCAGAATTTTACCCATAATACATAAAAGAGATATGGGACGGTAGGAAGATAGGTTTTCTGGTGACTTTTTGGGTTTAGGAATCATTTTTACTATGGATAATTTCCAGGAGGCAGGATAATAAGTAGTACGGAGTACGGCATTGTAGATGTACGTGAGGAAAAGGATGGCTTTTTGCGGGAGATGTTTTAAGATATGGGAAGTGATTTGGTCATGGCCAGGAGCTTTTCGAGCAGGTAATCTATGAATGATATTGGATATTTCTGAACGATCGCGAATTTAAAAACCGTTTTTTACTTCTATCGGCAGTGAAAATTTTCGAATTCCAGTTTTCAATGGTAATACACATTTTAGGGTCCCCTGAGTCCAAATAACCAAGTCCCGCAAAAAGGTCTGTGTGTGTGGTAACTCTCCGGCGTAAACCGTAAGTCCTATGAAACTGAAATTTCATATTTAAGACAAATATACGCCCGAGACGTTACAAAACCTTTTTCATTAAAATGAGCTTACCAGAAGAGCCACTTTATACCATGCATTTTACACCTTTTTTTGATTTTCTCGAAAACGGTTCCGACGATTTTATTTAAACTCGCTATAAAGATGTAAAATTTAATGGGCTTTAATATAGTTTAGGTTTCATTGGGATTAAAATAGTCTGACAGGGCTTAAATGCCAATATTTTAAATTTTCTTTCTCTAAAGTATCTTTAATTTTGTAGATTCAATAAAAATAACTATATTATCTTGTTACCACTGATGAAAAACAGATAAATATATAAATTGAATGAATTCTATACCCAACTAAAGGAGAAAACAGAAAAAATATATTTTTTTAATGCAATTTTTTGTTTTTGAACATTAGAGCAGTAATATGTATGATATACCGTTGGAAAGCTAAAGATTTTAGAAGAAAATATTATCTTATACTCAAGCTTTTAAAAGTTAATAGCTTAGTGATGAAAAGAAGATAACACTAACTGACTATTTTAGATAATAACTAGCTGTAACCTTTGGCTTTGCTCGCGAATATTTCATTTTGTCTTTATTTAAATTTGCATAAATGCGTTTATGAGTGATAACTATAAAACGTATAGGATGGAGCTGTTGTTTGGTGATGTGGTAACAAAGAAAATACCAATAAAAAACACTTCCTTTATTTTTTCCTTACTGGCGTGTTTTCTTGTTAGCTGCGCCCTCAACCAACTTCCTTACCATCTAGTCAAAACGGCCAACAACTACTCCATTATTATAAGACGTATACATTTTCAAGAAATATAAATATATACAGTACCAAGTAGCAACATCCAAATTATTCAATAAAATCGTTTTATCTTTTAAACATAACCGTTGTATATCATCATAACTCCTTTGCAACTCACCACTCTTTGCAAGTCATTCAAATGAGCACTTATAATTTTTCTAGAAACCTATAGTAATATGTATTTTATTAAAATGGAAACTATAATGTGAATGTATATTTTATAAATAAGAACGTATAGAAACAATCAACACACACTTATATTTGAATTAATAATCACATATGGGAAGGTATGGGAAGGTTACCATGTTTAACCCAGTGTTGCCACAGTTAAACAAATTTTGTTTTACGTTATAGAAAAATATATTTTTAACCATTTAGAATAGTAATAAAAACTATTCTATCATTTAAGTTGGACCAAATAACAGATACTTATGAAGTTTGATCAAATTCGGTTCAGTAATTTCAGAGTTTATCGCAAACAAACATTGTGACACGAGATTTTTATATATATAGATTTTTTAATAAAACACATGTTTCTATTTCAATTCGATTTAATTAATTCTTTAATAGTTTCACGTATTTTTATCTCTAACTGTATTTGAAAATTCTTTCATTGATTTTTAAAATGGAGGTAAGTGAAAGTCGTGTGTTGCCCGCACCAGAATTTTTTTTATTTAGTGATTTCTATGACCTCGATTTTACGCATTATGTAACTAGGTATATTATGTAATTGCTGAATTTAATTAAATAAGTATGGCCCTTAGGGCAACCTTACCTTCTCAACAGTCTGGTCGCAATGGTAAACCACGTACCATACTCTAGTCCCAATCAATAAAATCCAAATCGCTTCAATAACAACAGGCAGCGAAACTGAAAAATAATTTCTCCCAACTATAATACCGTAGAGGCCAGTAGTCACAGTTCCGAATGTAGTCAAAACGTAAATCAGGAGTTGTGGTGAATAGCACTTGTTGACGATTTCGCAACAAGCACCCAAGACTTCGTGACATTGTGCCCATTCCATGGCCGACGACTTACTCAAAGTGTCCTCCAAGAAGCTGTAATGGTTCCTGATTGCGGTCAATACGCTCGTGAACTGGACCATCACTAGGTAGACCCATATCTGCAGTGAATAGAAATATATATAGCCGTAATTCCCAGTCAAGAAAACTTCAGCAGCGCAAAGGGGCAAGTTTAAGCTGAGGCGTAAAAGGATCGCTTTCACACAAGAATCCGGAGGATGGTTCTGAGTGACAGTCTGCACCGCTTTCAAAGCTCTGAACACTTTGCTCAACTTCTTCAGGTTCAGTGACAGCCAGAAAACGGATACGGCTGGTATTATTAATATCAGTGCCATCGGTCCTTGATATGCCAACTTGTTGAAATTGATTCCTGCAATTCCCATAAATTTGCTCAAGATATTTGTCATGAAGAGTATGTTGAAACATAACTTGATAGGAGAAAGTATACAGTGCAGTGTGAACAATGGAGAACGGATGAGGTCATTGTTGACGAAAGTAAATGGAAACAGTCCACAAATTGCTGAGATCCGAAATATCGTTTTCATGTTTCCTTGCTTGAATGGTTCGAATTTTCTGCTGCGTTTGGTATTAGCTTAGCTCATAGCGACGAGCTCAATAACATAACAGGGACAGACCGATGAAATGAAATGTTATTTCTTGTCAAATGGCTCTACTCTCATTCTTGGATCAATAATTGCTTGCTTATAATTCCAGTCCAATCGCTGATAATGGGCTCATGAATGTAATTAACTACAAACCATTTAGGGTCTTCTGTCCAAGATGACGCTTAACTCTCAAGTTTTCCCAAAGCTGATAAGTACCCACATTATAGAGGTTGGGTATATCACAGGAGCGTCTCTCTAATCCCATGACAAAAATGACAATCCTTAGGGGTCAACTGTAGCATGGTGGCTAGCATAACAGCCTTCTATACTCAAGGTCAAGGGTTCGAATCGGCACGTGTCCCTAGAATTTTTAATGAGCTTCAAAATTCCTTAAAGACCCAATATTAAAGAACAATGCTGCATCCTGCTTAGAGATTAGCACAAGTAGCATAAAGTATGAATAGAATCAGGAAGATCATAACCACAATATTACTGGAGCACATTTGCTAAATGTGCTGCAACGAAGTTGCAAAAATGAGGAAAAATAGCATGGAATAATAAATTTAAATAATAAAAAGCTATATAAAATGAAATAAGAATCACTCACTTTTATATAAATTATAATGAATATATATACCTTTAATGTTATGACTGGTATTAAAAGAAAACAGGAGTAATTTCTGTACTTTTGAAAATATGCACACACACAAAAAAAATTAAATTGAATTAAAAATCTCTGTTATTTGATAAACTTTGGATAAATTAAAATTACATGTCCTACATAGTAGGTTCAAACCTGGCAGATGGTAATAAGATATTTAATGAAAGCAAACAATCCTCGGTTATGCTGTGCTTCAAAGGGAACATAAAATGGTGGCTCCAATCATGTGCGATGCCTAATTAAACCTGGATAAGAAATATTTAAGACCAATGCAGCATCCTGCTTAGGCCCGGTTGCACGGACCGTGTTTAACTTTAACTTTACTAATCTGGATAAGTAAATCACGGGTTAGCAGAAATTCCATTGCACCAATCATACTTAGCCCTAACTCTAAATTAAGTGATGGTGTTAAGTTAATTCACCTTCCTACCTCGATTATCCGATGTCAATGTTACCTTCTCTACTGTTACTTCAGCTTTCAAATAGTTTGTGTCAGTTTCAGTTTGTTTTTTTCTGAATATTTTCGTGATATTTATCCTATTACACCGAAGAAAAATGAACACAATCTCTTCAGATGAATACTCATCAACATCAGATGAAGAAATAATACAACTGGTAAATATACTTCCTAGGAACAAGGTTTACAAAGTAAGGAGGAATCTTTTTGAAATTTAGGAAGATGTGGAATTCATAAGAAGGTATAGATTTCAAAAAGAAACAGTGCTAAATATGATTGACCTTTTTAGTATTAATGATTTTGCATCATATTCTACTTAACCTCAAGAGGTATTATGCTACTAGTAGTTACCAGCAGGTTCTTAGCGACATCATTAATATTGATAAATCTACAGTTTATAGAATTATTCCACGCATAACAGCATTAATAGCCAGGAAGTCAAGTGATTTAATTAAAATCTCCGTAACAGAAGTTGATAACAACAAAACAGTGTCAGATTTCTACAGGATAAAATGTTTTCTTTGAGTAATTGGTGCGATTGACTGCACTCATATTAAAATCCAGTCTCTAAGTGGAGCTAATACAAAACTATTTAGAAATAGAAAAGGGTGGTTTTCATTAAATATACAAGTAGTGTGCAATGGGAACTTGAAAATCCTGACTCTGTGCATGACAGTTGGATTTTCAATTAAAGTGCATTACGAGTGAGATTTGAGTCAAGAGAATTTGGAGATTTTTGGCTTCTAGGAGATAGTAGTTATGGCTGCAAAACATATTTACTGACACCAATTTTAAACCCAACAAATGCTGCTGAAGAAAAATCAATTGTCACATAAAAATCAAACAATCATTGTACCAGAACCAGAAGATTACTTTCCTGATGTTGTTTCACCATCAGAAATTATATGTGAAAGTGATATAGCTTTTCACAGAGCACTTGTCGACACAAATTTTTCAAGATCAAAGGAAATGACATAATTTTGTATAAATTGCAATCTGTGTTATTAAATCAATTAACCTTTCCCTCTTTTGTTGTCAAGTGGTAATTTATTTGTTTATATTTATCAATAAAGTCTGATTTTTGTATTTTATTTACATATTTTTTTCCCCTCTAATTCAGTAAATTGATTAATAATAAAAATAGGTTAATTGGAAGAATGAAAAATTATAATAAATAATTTGTAGGTTTCTAAATCTTCCCGAAACAGTTTATTACAATTAACTTTAAAACGAGCCAACATTTCGAGGGCCTTCCCCATCATCAGGACTCACTAAAATACATCAAAAAATTATCAATTAACATTATAAAATAACTTTTTAAATATTAACTAAAAACATTACCAAAAATATGCATAACAATGTTACAAAAAAAATTATATTTACCAGAAATTCATTTAAAATTTAAAAAATTATCCATTTTTGATTAAAATTTTGTCAAAAATTTATGTCATAAAATTGGTTTGTTTTTTAAATTAACACTAAGGAAAAAATACCCATTTAACTGACATATTCTTTGGCCCCTGATGAATTAGGGTCATACTATTTACTGTAGTAAGTATACACTGATTTATTATTAAATATAGGTCACTAAGGTAAGGTTTACAAATTTTAATTTCCCAATTGTAGCAAGAACTGGTTGTGAGAGGTGTTTTCAATCTGTTTTATAATTTATGGTATCTTTTATATTTTTGTTTATATATAGATTCGATTGTTTTTCTATATCCAATATTGTAGGTTTTTCAAAATCAAAATTGTGATTAAGCTGAAGACTGTGTTGTGCAAATGCTGTAGTGTTTATATTTTTACAATTATTGCTGTGTTGTTTGACTCTAGTTGTGATCTTTTTAGAGGTTTCTCCTATGTATATCTTATCACAATCTATACAATTTATTTTATAAATAACATTCAGTTTTTCGTGTGGTAAAATCTTTAATGTTTGATAAATGATTACTTAGTTTATTATGGTTATATAGCCCTAATTTTGTCTGTGGTGAATTAAATTCAACAAGTGTTCTCTTAATTTCTTTGGATAGATGAGGTATAAATTGCATTTTTTGATTATGGTATATATTTCTATTTCTTCCACTTATCATGTCTATATTTATCGCATTATTGATATTACCTATAATTGTTTTTTTATTATTTTCATTCTGGTAAAGATCTGTTATAGTTTTTTGTTTAGGTTTTACTATTTATTGTCATCAATTTTTGGTTTATTATTGATCAATTTATTGTTATTAACGTTAAGGTTTTTTGTCCTGGGTTCATTTTTAATTTCATTGTACTTGATTTAATTTATTATTTTTTTTGAATACATCTAATAACATTTTATATACTATAGTTTTTATTCCATTTAGATACTCATTGTCTGTCTGGTTTCACAATACAATCCAGCTTCCTCGATATTCAATAGATCTTAAAATGTTTCATTACTAATTCTCAACGGTCAACTAATTATATCCATTATTGTATTAATATATATTAATCGGCAGAGTAAAACAATCATTTCAATATAACCTAACTGTCTCTGTCTAGAGGGTTTGTAGTTGTTAAATACGTCACGAATATGATGACGTCCCGCGCTAACCCATGTTAACTAACTCGAATTAAAAATTTGTGGGTGCAACTGGACAAAAACTTTAATCATGATTAGCTTTTAACCCGGGTTAGTTAACAGCAAAAGTTAACTTTAACAGAGGCTGTTGGTGCAACCGGGCCTTAGAGATTAGCGCCAGTAGCAAAAAGTGATGTTAAATGAATAAATAAACCAATTAAATTAAACATATTTTTATAAGTTAAGTTAGTTGAAGGTGCTGTTATTGAAAAAAATATATCCACACTATGGAAAAGTACTGTGAATGTAGTCTCAACTGAAAATACATTTTAAGTACCCATGGATTTATGTGTATGGTTAAAATTTGAATGATTCATTTAAGTAGTCTAACTTCATTTTCTGTTGATTAAAAATGTTTATTATTGATAATGTACCAAGGCAGCGATGAAATGAATTTGAATTTATTAGTATTTAACAAGTTTATCTCATTGTGAACACAATTGCATTAGTTAAATAATCAGTAAGTTTAATTTATGAAATTAAACTAAATTTAATTTAAACACATATATCTCTATTTATGTATAAATGGACTTTAGCAATTTCAAAATTAAAGGCTCAAACATTATGTTGAATTAATTAATACCATGTGTATTTGTGAATTTCATAATATTAAATAAAACGCTGGATATTATTACACAATGGTTTATTATTTCCAAATAACAATATTAGGGTATAACCGTTTATATAGCTGTTGATAGGCAATATTGTAATATGAAAAGCATTAACTCAAAGTATAATGTCATATCACTACTGTTGATTTCAAAACAATATATCTCTGCTAGTTCTTAATCAATTTTAATTATTCTTTTTTCATTTTGTTGAAAATTTAATTCTCTATCAAATGGCACTAAAAGCCAAATTTTTGGCATTTATTTATTAGGAGAAACGGATTTTTTTTTATTCGTTTTTCAGATTCTAGGCATCTTGAAACGTAAGCCCTCAAATTTTGCAGGGAGGTATTTTTATTTGGTCGATTACAAAGGTTCATTATTGAAAATAATAAACCAATATGCTATACATTAATTTATCAAAATAAATTGGATAATAATAGTAAAATATAAAATTAATTAATTTGAATAAATTCATGTTTCATGAATTATTAGGCAAATGTAACATTGTTTATATTATTAAAAAAATGCTGGTTGGGAGATGGGATTTGGTTTTCATTCTTCTAACCATAATACTCATCTGAGAGTGTGTCACTTGTTTGTTGTAGTCTTAACAAAATAACTTTATTTTATTATAATAATATATTGGAATTTACAAATGTTTTAGGTAATACAAGTACAGTTGTAGGAAGTGACAATTAATTAAGTACAATGCTAAAATTGCTTGAAGCAAATGTCTGAAGACTATCCTACAACATTAAATGTAGTACTACATCTTGATCAGTTTGTATAGTGCTGGCATCTATGATCAATCACAGGTATCATTGGGACACAGGAACATTTCACAAATGCTCATTTTGTCCCTTCTCTTATATTTCAATCACAACAGAATTTTTATTTTTAAAAACATATGTTTTTTCTTGAATAATGTATGTAAATACTTATTTTTATTATTTCATATTTTTGAACATATGTTCAATTGTTTAATTGTTAAAATATTTTGTGTTGTATAGTTGTAGGTTATTTACATGTTTATTGTTTATTTAATTATTTAACGTCACTTTATGCTACTATGGCTAATCGGATGATGCTACAGCGGGAGTCCTAAATTTTGCCTATCCAGGTTTTATTAGGATAGGGATCTTTAATGAGTACCTGACATCGCACAGGCTCGGGACCACCTTTTAACGTCCCCTCCAAAGGACGGCGTAACTAAGGATTTTTTACTCCCATTAAAAAATCCTAGGGCCACCTGCGGGTTTGAACCCGTGACCTTTAGCATGGGAGGCTGTTACGCCAGCCACCCAGTTACAAGTGATCCCGGTTATTTACATGTAATTTAATGTATTCTTTGATGTAATAAAACCTGTTTAAAACCAACTTTAGAAATTAATAGAACAAGGCATAGTTCAACCAAATTTGAGCCACAGTATTTGCTCTTCGGAAAACAATCAACCATTTGTCCACTTATTTTTTTTTTGAGAAAAAAAATTTAATCAGTGATAGGCAGGAAGCACGAATAAATTCTAGAAAGAGCTTTGACATGAATAAAAGCAGGGTTGATAAGAACAGAAGAGATTACGAATTCAAAATAGGAGATCTAGTCTATGTAGAGAACGGAAATAAAATGAATAGAAGAAAGTTGGATAAAGGTAGAGTGTACCCATTCAAGATTTTGAAGAGGATTTCATCGCCCATATATATGAACTTGATCGTGGAAAAAGGAAAATATTCATAATATCTGGAAGAAATAGAATGTCTGAAGTAGAAAATAATAGGGCTGATTTTTAATTTCTTCAAAGGATCTCTTACTGACAGGGAGATCACAATTCAACATTTAAAGGTATTAGACCCATCCTCAGGATCCTAGTTTGGAAAAATTCCTTATTTTCCCATCTGTTTTAAACTGAATTTGTCATTTTTAATTTTTTTAAATAATGAAAATTGTCAGCAACATTAAAACCACAGGTAAGGCCCTGCCTTAGATCTTTGTCTTTAAAATATTCTTTGCAAGAAATTAAAAATCAGCCCTATTATTTTCTACCTCAGTATATTTTAAAGTTATTTCATTCTCATGAAAGTTATTTCATCTCAGCAGCAAATTAACAGTAGGGTAGTACTAGTACTAGTACTATGAACTACACAATAACAAATTAATTATAAATTAAATACAATAATTAAATCAAACGAACTTGAATGGGATGAAATATTATAAATTTAATGAGTTTTTTTTTTCCAATATTAAATAACTACATATAACTATATATTATAAAAAACAATGTAACATAATAATAAACAATATAAGTACTATTGAATAATATGCAATATATACAGAGCCAAACTACATGCAACAGCCTCAGTTCTACAGTTCTGTATGAAAATGAATCGTGACCAAATCGTTATATTAACTGATTTCCTAAATGCACTTAAAGGTTTACAGAACTTGTATCTGATTCATCCCATATTAGCCCGCTCTCACTCTCATAAAACTGCGTTGGCTAGATGATAAGCTTCAATAGGGTACCGAGCCACATGGTAATGAGCTAGCGGACCGGGCAGCGAGGCAGGTGAAACCTTGGTCTACATGTAGCCGTAGAAGCCCCAGGAAGGAGGTCATTTGGATTGTAAGGATTGGACACGGGAAGAATTTGATGGTTTAGTAAAGCCCCATAGCTCAACTCCATAGGTCCAGATAGGCCTTATGTAAATGAGTCTTTTGTAGTTAAGTGAAAGGTTAGAGCGTCTGTCTAGTAAGTGTTGGAGTTGTTGAAAACGTAGAGCAGTTTCTTGTCTTTTCAGTCTTGTATGCAGATTCCATGTAAGGAGTTTCTCAAGCAGGAGTCCTAAATAGAACACTCCTGGCTGACACCACTCATACCTTTTTGCTAAGCAGCCGGTGCCCCGGTGCCAGCATTGTGATGGAACCCTCACCATTCACCATATTTTTCAAGAATACCCATATTAATCATTACATCTGAATAAAATTTGACATCCCAAATAGTTCCACAGTACTGGGTAATAGAGAGGAAACCATTAAACTAGTTTTTGATTTTCTTAAGGAGCAATCATTGTTATCTAAATTATAATGACTATAATCTTAATTAAATATAAAGTTATACATTCCCAGTCATTTTTTAATTAATTAATTATTTTTATTTGTTTTAAGTTTTTTTTTAAGTATTATTATTTCTTTCTTTTTTTTTAAACTGTTGTTTACCTAATAGTCTTATTTTTTTACTTTCACTTACTATATATAGTAAGGGGAAGTATTGCAATCGTGAAAATTTTCGAATTCCAGTTTTCAACGGAAATACACGTTTTAGGGTCCCCTGAGTCCAGATAACCAAGTCCCGCAAAAAGGTCTGTGTGTGTGTGTGTGTGTGTGTCTGTGTGTGTGTGTGTGGTAACTCCCGGGCGGAAACGGTAAGTCCTATGAAACTGAAATTTCATATTTAAGACAACTATACGCCCGAGACGTGACAAAACTTTTTTCATCAAAATGAGCCTACCAGAAGAGGCACTTTATACCATGCATTTTGCACCTTTTTTCGATTTTCTCAAAAACTGTTCCGACGATTTTGATTAAACTCGCTATATCGATGTAAAATTTAATGGGCTTTAATATCATGTAAGTTTTATTTAGATAAAAATGGTCTGACAGGGCTTAAATGCCGATATTTTAAATTTTCTTCACCTAAAGTACCTTTAATTTTGTAGATTCAATAATAATAACATATATGATATACCGTTGAAAAGCTAAAGATTTTAGAAAAAATATCTCATACACAAGCTGTTAAAAGTTATTGGAGAGTGATGAAAAGAAGATAAAACTTACTGATTATTTAAGATAATAATATAATTGATTTTTTAATAAAACACATGTTTCTATATAAATTCAATTTGATTAATTCCTTAATAATTTCACGTATTTTTATCTCTAACTGTATTTGAAAATTCTTTCATTGATTTTAAAAATGGAGTTAAGTGAAAGTCGTGTGTTGACCGCACCAGATTTTCTTAATTACTTATAACCTAATAGTTATTTCTTATAAAGGTTACATATACATTTAGTAATGAGACATCGAGGACCTTAGGGTTTTACGCCTTAAACAGAAATAACAAAACAATGTATAAATATAAAACTTACACAAAAATGATTTTATGTCATATAAATTATTACATTAGATGTAAATGAATCAAGTTTTAAATATGTAAAATACTGCTCTGGACCACTGTTCTCCTAGTCGTAAGTTCGAACCAGTTTATACCGTAATAATTATTTATTTTTATTATTTCAGCCGTTTCACGAACCTGGAATAAGAAGATCCTCCTGCAACTCACCCAGCTTTGATAAATTGGGAGGAAAAAATCTTGTGTCTTATTGACTTTGGACTAAAACATCTGTGCACAGCCATCAAGCATAGAAACACTATGAATTCACATATATGCTGAAACCATGACAGTTCATTTGTTGTACAGATACAGGAATTTTTTTTTCCAATTGAATATACCGATCGGAAGCACAGGTATCTTCTATATGATTTATTTTGTAAAATTGGTATATACCACTAATTAATAAATTGTTAATTATAGACACGGCTGACTTTCTAAATATCAAAAGTAAAGCCTTATTTCAAAAGGGAATTCAATAACGCTGTTGAAAAATTAAAAATCATAATCTTTTCTAAAATATTCAAGTTATTTTACATTCAAAGTTTAATCCCAATTTTAGGAAAATTAGTAGCTTAAATAAGGAATATTATTTTAAAATAAAGGGACGTATAAGAAAACATAGATTAATAAGTCAACCAAGTGAATGCCTTACTTGTAATTAAGGCGAACCTGAAGATCTTAATAATAATTTGTTGCAATGTTCCATTCACTCCGCATCTAGAAATTAATAGTTAACGATATATATTGAAAATCTTTCAAGCATCGACCTCATAACAGAATATTTGTCACACATAGGCAATAAAAAAAAATTTGATGATTTATTTTATTATGTTAAAGAATGTTTAAAACTAAGAAATTTTTGTCTCTCTATTCAAGAATAATTTTAATTTAAGTCATCATCATCATCATCCATGGCGCTACAACTGTTGAAGAGTCAGGGCCTCCTGCAGTTTAGTCCGCCAGTCTTCTCTATTCATTGCAACCGCTCTCCAGTTCCTGATCTTCAATATGGACCTGGCATCCGCTGTCACTCCATCAATCCATTGGAGCCGAGGCCTTCCCACTCTCCTTGTCCCATAAATATTTACATATTGGACTTTCCTGGGAATCTGGTCCTGGGGCATTCTGAATAAATGTCCTGCCCAACGAAGCCAGCCTACCTTGATGAACCTTACGACGTCTGAATTCTTGTACAGCCTTTTTAATTCAGCATTCGTCCTTATCCTCCAGACTCCATCGGTGTGTACTGGACCATAAATTCTCCTTAATATTTTCCTCTTGAACCTAAGGAGCAGGGCTGGCTTCCTGCGAACTCAGCAAGGTCCAGCATTCGGAGGCATAAGTGAGAACCGGTCTTAAGAGCGTCTTGTAGAGTTGCACCTTTGTCTTTTGAGAAATGGTCCTGCTCTTAAAATGCTTCAGAAGTCCAAAATAACATTTATTTGCTGACATAATTCTGTGATGGATTTCAGCTTTAATATCATTATGGGCGTTAACTTGTGAGCCAAGATACTCAAACTCTTTCACCCTTTCAAATGAATAGCCTCGAGATATAAAAAGTGATGTTTCCTGCACATCCAGCTGTGGGACTGCATGCATATATTTGCTTTTCGACTCATCAACTTCTAAGCCTACTCTAGCTGCTGCTATCTGGAGATTGTTTAAAGCGCTTTCTAAATCTTATGAGGTTTTTTTTAATTTAAGTACAATATTAAAATAACAATAATTGAATCTATTATAGTATTTATGATTTTTTTTTTTTAATATTTCTATAGTTATATTTTATTTTGTCTTTATTTTTTATAACAAAGCTTATTTTTTTTTATTACTTTTTATGTGGATTAATTTTGTGAAACTCAACTCCATTTATTAAATTAAAACTCATAATTAACTGTGTTAAAATTAAAATTATAATAGATATTTCTAATTGTTTTCCTATAAGGAATAGTAGCTTCTAATCTGTATGCTTAGCAAACATCCGTGTCATTGTGTGATTAGTGATATTTGAACATGGACATGTTGTTTGTGATGGTATTTCTTTAGCAAAGAACATATATAACCCTAGTCGAATAGTTTTATTTTATTATATTTTTCTTCATTTTTATTTAAACTTAGTTTATTGAAATTTAGGGGAGCGGCGTGGTCTAGTGGATAGAGCACTAGTCTGCTGTGCTCCGGGTCCTGGGTTCGAATCCCGGCTGTGGCAGAAATATTATTTATTCTGTTAATTCAGTCGGGGAGCGACCCTAGGGTATGGGAGACCCTCCTGGGGCAGACCCAGCCTCTATAAACTGGGCACCCAAATTAATTGGGGGAAAACCTGGTGGCTGAGCGTGATTAAGGCCTAATCGCCTCATTGCACTGCCGTTGGCCTAGAAACAGTACGAATCTCTATATGTACTGAGCCCAAGACCCTTCATGGGTTGTAGTGGTACAGGTTTTTTTTTTTTTTTTTTTTTTTTTATTGAAATTTACAACTGTATTATTGTAAAATAATACAGCAAATAAATGTGCACAGATAAGTTGGTGGAGCTTGATAATTCTTGTGAAAAAATCAGTAGCATTTTTATGTCTTATGTAACAGTGGGTCAAAAAAGTATTTGCACACCCTGATTTTTTTTCCATTTAATTAGTAAATTATGTAACTGTTACTTTTTTTACTTTTTCACATAACCTCTCTTTCAAATTGCGCATAGAAAATATTTTTAGCAAATCTTATAAATTACTTGGCCTTATATACAGAACAACCAAAAAATTTAAAAACATTCATAGTTTGAAAATACTATACGTAACCACAGTTAGACCTATTATTGAGTACTGTAGTATTATATGGTCGCCCTACTACAGTGAGTGTCAAAAGTATTCGGAACTCGTATTTTTTTTTTCATTTAATAAGTATATTTCACAACTATGATTGTATATAATTATTTTTCACTCATAAATATTTAAAAGAGACTCCGATAAAGGAAAATCACTGACCAGATAATAGAAAAGTTTATTGTTTTTAAAAATATCCAATTAATAATGTAAAATTACAAGATCAGTTAGTGTCAAAAGTATTGTTGTTTTAACGGAAATTGAAATATATTGTTGTTTAATGTTTTCAAATATTCATTTTCTCACTAATATTTCACATGTTTTATGTTCTAAACAATTCTTCTTCCTTATGTAACATACACCCGATCTTGGAAAGAATTTTTTTTTTTTTTTAATAAGGACCTAAAATATAAACGCAACGTTCGAGCAACTGTTTTGAATCATTTTTTAAATAAAAAAAGTGAAACTGTTAAAAAAAATTGATGAGAATATGTGGATGGCTATGTAAAATGTAGATAATATAATAATAAAATATAAAAGCAAAAAGGTGAGCGTCCAAAAAATATTAAATGTTAAAACTGAAAGACTGATTATTTACCTAATAAAAAACAATACATCAAATGAGTAAACCTTAGCTTATTTCTGAATTTTTCAGAACGTCTGGATACACAATAAACGTTTCAACTGTTCGCCGGGTTCTAAAAAAATATGACAAATAGAAAAACATGGTACAAGAAGTCCGGAAAAAGTCTTTCAGTAGGCAAGACAATAAGAGAATAGGCTGAATGTTGGTAACATTTTTTTAAAGAGAAGGTTGATGAATTAAAATGTTTATAGATGACTCTCATACTAAAATACATGGTTCTTATGAAGAAATTCTGGTTTTGATGAAATCAAATAAAGAATTTAGTATGCCTTAGTAAAACACCTTAATCGGTCACTGATAGTTAGGTATGTTTTTCTTTGAAAAAGGTTAATAATATTGGATTCATGGAATATTACAATCAGTAAACATCTTCTGTTTCTCTTACAAAATTAGCCTTCTCTCACTCCTTCCACAGTTTTCGGCCATTATAATTGTTTATGCATCAAGCGTAGTACTAACCTTTACAATTATCATTTTACTATCTCAGTGTAGCTCATGTTTTTCACATGGAAAATTATACATGCTATGCTCTCTAGTGGGCAAACCATCCAGTTAGTTTGTGTTTGAAAATTGAACAAAAAATATTGTTAACACTATAGCATTAAGAGATTAATATTGTCTGTTAGTATTTCTGTTACAATTAATTAATGATATATATAATTATAAGGAATAAATTAAAAACATTAATGTTTGGTGTTTTGTAATTTTTATATTTCCTCATCGTTCACAGCACTCTATGCCTCTCTCACTTATGCACTACATGCTTACACACTTACAATAAGTTAGTTGTTTTTTTTTTCTACACTAGAAATTTCCCAGAAATAATTTAATGGCAAAACAATGTTTGACCGGTCAGTTAGTATATATATATACGAGTATATATATTGCTATGTTCTTGACCGACTGCTTTTCTAAGGCAGTGGTATCTTCAAAAACTAGCTTAATTGATATCTTTAATCAAAATATAAAATATATTTACTGAAACTATTGGATTTCCTTTCCAAAGGTTTCGTGTTCACCAATCCCAGTAGGTGGCATGCAGGTTAAGATTAAATTAGACAAATTTCAATAGATACATTATTATTTAACTTAACTTAACCATATACAATATATTTACACAACGCCTGAGAATACTGAGGGACATTACCGTTAACCTTGGCCAACAATATTACAATAAAGAGATACCTTTCCAAAACTTCTGAGAGAAACAAGATAACAACCATTATATTTTTTTTTTCATTCATATTGTTTCTCGCTTCTAATAATTATGTTATTTTTATATACTCCCTATGTTCTTTACTATGTTTTTTATATATTTCCGTCATATACACACATCACTTGTAAATTGTTCATATTTAAAAAAAATTAATTATTCTTTTAACATTTAATTATTTGCTTAGTTCCTCTTTAAATATTCTTATTGAAATAGTATCATCTTAATATTTTTTACTTCCATACCTTATAACTGCCATCTTATTATCATTTTACATTTAATTTAATGTTTGTTTCCATGTTATATTACTGCCAAAATATTATTATTATATACCAAACGTAATATTAAGTTTATAATTACATTGATTGTTGTCTTGTTTCTCAGAGCCCTGAAGAATATTCACAATTTAGGCCGAAACGTACTTTTTAATGTGTGTTTCTTTCTGATGACCGCACCTCAACCATCTTCCTCAGATATATTCTCAACTGGTCAACTAAACTCCATCATTTTGTAACGGCTGACAGAGGTGGAATCAGTCTTGGCTTCTTAGCCCTTCTCAGCTTCATCCTCCAGCTGCTCTCAGAACCCCGACAGCCATCTCCTTTTCTTGTTGATGGAACCCGACTCTCCTCTTGATGGACTTCCATTCTCGTGGCTGGAGTGAGACTCCCTCTTCGGATCTTCTTTCTCATCCTCGTCACCTCAGGCGGGGCTGATATGGGAAGTGCCCTAAGCCGGGGGTCCTTTGTCTTATTGTCTAGGAACTTTCCTGAGGTATCGCTGGGGGGCCCTAATGGATTGAGGTAAACGCCTTTTGATCTCTTGCCGACAAAGGCTTATTAACATTTATTTAATTAATGTAATAGTTATCTAATAAAGAATTTCCATCCCTCAGTATCCTCAATACATTACAATATATATATATATATATATATATATATATATATATATATATATATAATAATATTATAATATTCTTATTTTTAAAAAAATATTCTTTTAAGAAAAAAATCAATTAAACTCATTTTACACTCAGGGTATGGTATGGGTTTTTTGACAATCAGGCACATTTTTATTATTTAAATTTTTTAATTATAATTATAACTTACAATAATAATACAAACAATAGGTAACCAGGCTAACAATGATTCTTCATATTCATACAGCAGCTCCTCACTCTCACAAGTTCCCACTCAAAAACTACTCTGACCTTAGCTGGTGGTACCTACAAGGGACCTTCCTTATACCTGCCCTGTTATCTTGGGTATGCCCCCTTGCATCCGAAATAGGAGCTGTTATTTAAATTTAAGTTTTACTTTTTATCTTATTGTTAGCCTGCCTATCACAATAATCAAATAATAAATAAATAATTACTATAATTATTAAAATAATGTGTATACATATATATATATATATATATATATATATATATATATATATATATATATATATATATATATATATATATATATATATATATATAAGTAAGATTTCAATTTTTTTTCCATTTATTTTTATTTTTTTGCTTTGATGTCCTGATCCTGAAACTCTGTACAATTGTTTCTTTAACTAAAAAACAAACAAACTGACTTTCAGAGAAAATCCACGGACAAGATGTTATTCGGGCTATAGGTATCCTGAAACATCAACCCTAATATTTTGAGAGGGCAATTTTTTTTTAGGCCGATTACAAAGGCTTATTATTAAAAATTATAAATCAAAAGAGCTTTTCATAGTATATTGTATTATAATGTACTAAATTTGATAATCATATCAACAAAAGACATCAGTACATGTGATATAAATATTCATCAGTTAACATGATAGAAATGAAGGTCACAGTTTAAATGATGCAATGTTTACATTCCTTAAAGAAAAAAAAAATCAATATTTGTATTATTTTGGGGTATGGCAGGTGATTAATTCAATAATCTCTTTTCATTCTTTGAATGAAATATAAAATAAATAATATGAACAAAATTAATTATTCTTGTTCCGGATTGTAAGGCCTAACATACGAGTATACCTACTGAAGGTGGAGAAATAGGAACTAAAGCAAGTAAATTGGACGTGATACTTTTCTTTCAAATGTGAGAAGGAGTTGATCTTCAGCCCTGGTTGTGGCTGTATAAGAGTATCCCTTTTATATTGTTGATTTTTAAGGTTTTGCTCCACAAGCATTGAGGAATGGTGCCAGAGCTGGAGAATTAAAATAAACCCTAAAACATTTCATCCAGTAACCTCTACTTCTACTTTATTTATTAATTTAAAGTCACTTCATACTATTATGACTAATAAGATAGTGGAAGTCCTAAATTTGCCTATTCAGGTTTAATTAGGATAGGCTTTTGATGGAGTTTGGCATCCAGGCCTGCTGTACAAACTGTGCCAATTCCTCTCTCCAGTGTAATTCTTAATAATTCGTTCTTACCTCACTGCTAAAATCTTTAAAGTAAACCATTACCTTTCTTACTCATCCTCATTTCCTCAGTCCATAGGTGTACCTCAAGGTAGTAGTCTTGGGTCCAATCCTCTACACGGTGTATACAGCTGATATCCCCATCCATCCTAGCTCTGTCCGCACTACCTAAGCTGATGACACATATCTATCAGTAAACAACGACCCAACAATAATTATATTACAGATATAACTAATAAAATTATTAGCCAGAATTAGATATATCTCCTTTCATTCCAAACTCCCAGCCCACTCAAACCCGCTTGTCCGTATCCTCTCATCTCCATCTATTCCCGATAACCCTCTGAGGCGCCTGAAAAGGCGGTAGCCTTGAGACCTGCTAATGAAATAAACATTGAATTGCTACCAATGGGTGGCTTCTTCACAAGAGTTTATCAAGCCAATTGTAACTATTTTCACATTTACTTGTATTTTCTTTATACAGTTGTAAATATCATTAAATAAACAAAAAATAAAAAACCTGGAAGGGGATGTTTAATGAGTATATGAAATGATTTTTTTTTCTTACTCCCTATAATTAAAAATCCCATTAACTCGTCTATTAGTCCCTTGAAAAACGCATTATCAGTATTGGATTGTATTATCAAGAAAATACTAATCGATAAAAGAAAACAACCGTATTTTTATAGAATATGAGCTTTTGACGTTAAGATAACATTATGCGACAGCCATTAAATCCATTTGGAATAGTGATAGTCGATAAGGTGAAGAGTATGTTCCCGAACGCAAGGACAAATTCTTCGAGGACTCTTAGGCAGATATTTCACAATATGTTTATAATCTCAAGATTATGCGGAATGTTTCCTTTTCGTTTTACAGAAGACGATGTTGTCCTTTGTTTTAAGTTTCTACCTCTCAGCATTTTATACGTTATTTTTACTTTTTTTGCAATGATATACTTTTTGATATATCAGTTCCATATTGTATCAAATCTGCTTAAGAGTTATTCAGCAATGTTCAGTTTCTTCATTCCTTCCATCGTTCTTCCTCAATTCATGCCTGTCGCTTCTGTTTTGTGGCTGTGGATAAACTTGAAAAAGTTCCGTAAGATATTTCAGGGTTTGAAAAAAGTGGAAGATGGGCTTAAAAAGTATGATTTATTGATATACAGAAGACACCATTTCGTTTTGTTCGGTGTACTTATTCCGTTCTTCATTTTCGGATTCGCTCGTTCCCCATATCCTCTGTTAATTATCGTCCTTCTCTTCTTGATGATGACTAACGTCCACCTGATCTTGATCCAGTTCACCAGCATCTTGGCCACCGTCGGCAACTTCTATTCCACCCTGGAGGAGATCCTCGACTTCTCCAACGCCTTGAAGCTGGCGCGGTGCCACGAGGTTTTGGGCACCTGCTGTGAGTGCATCAACAGATGTTACTCTCCTCAGCTGTTGATCTTCATCATGTCCATCTTCAGTAACATTACAAGTACCATTTACCAACTTATCACGTACGGTAAACATTTCAACGAGCATGATTACTGCACGTCCGTTTTATGGGTGTTAATTACCTCTCTCACTGTGTGGATTGTAGTTTTCCATTGTCACGAAACAGTCCAAAAAGTAAGTTTTGAAACGTATTAGATTTCATACATGAGTTTTACATATATATATATATATATATATATATATATATATATATATATATATATATATATATATATATATATATAGGAGAATCTTTATTTGTTTTGTTTTTTACTACGTCGGCTTTTAAAACTACTAAAACTTAAAACTAACGTTTTGTAATAATTTCCAGCACTTTTAATATTATTTTTAACCTTGATTTTTAGCTATTATTGAATTATTTTAATCATTTAATAACGATTTTGTTTTGTCCATTTAGGCCAAGAATTTCGACAAAGCTTTGTCGAGATTAGTGCTAACTGACAATACCAACCAACTGTTGGGCAGTGTGAGTAAATTTCAATAAAAAATAAGTATATGTTAGTTTTAAATTAATTATGAAATGGTTCTTCGATTGCTGAAAAATTCCTCAATTGGGATTATAGAATGATATGTATATGTTTTTAACGTTAATAAAAATTGAAAATGTAAAAACACAATTAATTACTATGGATTTATTTCATTATTTTATTTATTATTGAGTTTCTTAGATATACATACATAAGTTTTCTACTGTTCTTCGGTGTCAGTCAATAAATATAAAATTTTATTTATGTAACGTTTCGGAAATTTATTGTTCTCATATTCATGCCTTAACAGTGGAGAAAAAAAACAACAGAACATTAACATTTTTATACAATAATCAATATATGATGTTATTGTTAGAGATATAGAAAAGAATACATTGAACAATGAATAGACATGCAGTAGTTAAATAGATATTTCAATTAGAATTAACTTTAAAGATTTAATTATAAATTTACTTACAATTCGAGATAAAATAGTGTCTTACATAGACATATGTGTATACTATAAACTTTAAAAGAACACTGAAGTCAAGATGCTAAGGAATAGTTCAAGTTTGGGAGATTTTCTGAATTTATGACATCAAGAGTCCTCGGTTTTCTTCTTTTGTTTATTTATTTATTATTATTATTGGAACGATTTGTGTTATTAAATTTGAGTATTAAGGTTTTGGACATCAGATTTTTTATTTATGGCACGAATGTATAATTTCGGGTGAGTGGAATTTGAAGGTATGTCCCGTTTTTTCTGAAACGAATGGTAAGGGAAGTTTAACCTGATTTATTAGGGTTTTTGGTAATTGAAGTGCAACTATGTTTGTGTTGATATACTCTCCTTTTTAAGTATTGTTCTGATGTTCTAAAATAAGATTTTCCACATTTGTCCGCTCGAGGAATTTCATATACAACATTTGATTTAAGGTCTAATTACATATTTTATTAATTATTGTATATAAAATATTAATGTTCTGTTTTCTGTTTCTTCCCTGTTAAAGTATAATATGAGGACAGTAAATTCTAGAACCTTTGCCAAAATAAAATTGTTTATTTATTGGCCGAAACCTAAAAAACAGTAGAAAACTTAAATTATCAACAGTCGAGAACTAATCAAACTATATATATATATATATATATATTATACATAGTATAATAATAATAGGCTTACCGAACCCGAAGGTTCGATGCCGATACCACCAAACTTCGACTACACAGATTCGTCCAATGTTCGCCGGTCAAGCCCAAGCCCCCGAGATCAGCCTTAATGCAATCCTCCCATCGACACTTCGGCCTACCTTACGGACGCCTACCAGTCGGTTCAGCGAATACCAACATTCTCGGAATCCGTTCCTCACCGAGCCCAACAACTTTACACTTGAGTCTCCGCGATGCTATCAACTCAATTATATTCACAGGTTACAAACTCCGCAATTCCGCGTTGTGCAACCTTCTAAACTCCTCAGTGGCCTCATCTCTCTTCGGACCAAATATTTTACGCAGTACCTTACTTTCGAAAACCTTAAGCCATTGTTCATCCTTCAAAGTAAGGGGCCACGTTTCACATATGTTAAGAACCATTGGGAGAATAATAGTTTTATAAATTGTAACCTTTAAGTTTTTAGACAGAAACCACGAGCTAAGTAATTTATCAACTGAATAAAAACACGCATTTCCCACCTTTTACCGGGACTTTATTTCTTCCTGGATTTCATTTTTTCTTGTTATCATAACCTAAATACCTGAATTTCTCTACGTGGATATATACATATATACATGTATTTATAAACATTTTTTTATTCCTGCTTCCAGAAGAGAATTTTCTACCACTTCAAAACTAATCGAAAAGTCCAGTTTTCGGCTTTGGGATTTTTCAACTTTGACTATCCCTTGATCTGTGGAGTGAGTCCTATTTAATTTCCACATATTACCCTTAATTTAATAATTGAAGTTGGAATGAATTATTATTTTAATTTTATCAAAAAATTGTAATGTTTTTATTAAAAAAACTTTGTTACAGATGGTATCAACGGCGACCACTTATATTGTGATCATGATCCAGTTTACGCCTCAAGATGAGATCAATTAAAATAAAAGGGTAGAATTGATGAAGATAATTAAATAAAACATCATAAATAATTAAAATAAAGTTGGGAATTTGATAATGATGGAGTTTTATTATTTACTTGTGAACCCTATCCTGCTTCACACGGGTTCAATTTGAATGAGATGTCATTTATGCTTAAAAAACTTCCGTCTGGCTGATCTAAAGTTTATCGCTAAAGGAGTTTTAGTTTATCGAAACGGAAAGTGCATTTAGCAAGAAAATATGTTTATTTTATTATGTCTATTCATTATTATATTTAATCATCGGAAGAAAAGAAAAACATTGCTGAAGGAAGCAACCTCGGACCTTTATTGTTCCTAGTTTTTATAAATGATATTAAAAAAATATTTAATTACTCTGGGTGCCTACTGTTTGCTGATGAATTGAAGTTTTTCAGGGCTATTAATGTCATCGATGATTGTGCTAAACTTCAGCTCGATTTAGAAAATCTTATTAGATGGATTAATGAGTAATAATTTATTTTTTTTATTTAATAAAAAATAGGAGTAAGTAATAGTAATAATTAAAAAAAAAAAAATGTTTATTACCCTGGTTTGGAAATTTCATAGAGTCAATTGATGTGTGAATTTAATGTAAGGCATACATTGAAGGACAGGTGTACAATAGCTGTCATAAGACAGCTTGTCAGACTGGTCCAGGGGAGTATAGAGAACAGTAATATGCTTGGGGAACTGGACTTCAGGGTAGGAAGTGTTAATAGTAGGCAGATAGGCGATTTTTATTTTACACTAAATAAATCCTGCTGTAGAAGACCAACTCAGTATTTTACAAGACTTTGGGACTCTTTGGGGAACATAGTTGAGCTTCATTTCAGTTTTTCGTTGACCCAAATAGGACAAATCTTTTTAATAATTATATATTTTCAATAAGCTCTTAATTCCCAGATAACGTAAATATAATAAAGTAAAATAATAATATACTGATTTGATTTTATATAGTATGAGTGACATCTATGTGCATATGTATATAAAAATATTACTACGAAATTGTGTAAATTTTTTTTTCTTGTTCTTATCTTTAAATTAAAATGACTGAAGCCGTTCTTCATCCTTCAAAGTAAGCGGCCACGTTTCACATCCGTAAAGAACCGTTGGAAGAATAATAGTTTTATAAATTCTAATCTTTAAGTTTTTAGATAGAAGCCGCGAACTAAGTAACTTAGCAACTGAATAATAACACGCATTTCCCATTTTTAACCGGGACTTTATTTCTTCCTGGATTTCATTTTTTCTAGTTATAATTGAACCTAAATACTTGAATTTCTCTACGTGTTCAAAAGTACGACCTGATACATCAATATCACCAAGATCGACACCGTTTCTGCTACTAATCATATACTTCGTCTTATCGGTATTTAATTCGAGTCCTATTTCTTTACCGGTTTTTATTAACACACTTATGTTTAGTTGTATGGTTTCCGTGTCTTCACCTAGCAGTACCAGATCATCCGCATACCCCAAAACCGGAATTTTGTCTCCCATATTTAAGCCTTTCTCGGTACACATCACCTTTTCTATGACATATTCTAAAGCTATATTAAATAACACAGGTGAAAGGGAGTCACCCTGTTTCAAACCCGATCGCACCGCAAATCTCTCGGAGTAATTATGACCGATTCTAACTTTATGGAACACATCTCTACTAGGTTTACTAACTTTCTAGGTATTCCCTGTTCAATCATGATATTATATAGCTTCTGACGGTCTATTGAATCATAAGCCTTTTTAAAATCGATATAAAGTTGATGGACTACACCGTTGTATTCCAATCTTTTCTCTAATATTTGACGTAAGGAAAATATTTGGTCAATAGTCGAGCGATTCCGCCTAAAACCACATTGGTAATCTCCGATAATTTCCTCAGCGTATTCCGTGATTCGATTAGTTAGAATTGACGAGAATATTTTATAGCATACTGGGAGAAGAGAGATCCCACGATAGTTGTTACAATCCGACCTCGGTCCTTTTTTGTGAATCGGAATAAGTATTGATTCTTTCCATTCTTCGGGCATTTTTTCAGTTTCCCAGATCTTTTTAACTAAGAAATGTATTTTAGAAACGCCTGCTTCTCCACACGCCTTGATTAATTCACTCGTGATATTATCATTTCCTGCAGCCTTATAACGTTTTAATTTTCCTATCGCCATTTCGACTTCCTCTTTACTCGGTGCGTCTATCCATGGTTCAGCGCTCTGATATTCAGAGAGAGGAGATTGATTATTATTTTCCGTATTTAAGATGCCGTCAAAGTGTTGTTTAAATTTATTTAATATCTCAGGAGGATCCGCAATTATATTGTTATTTGCATCTTTAACCGCATTCAATAGAGGTTCAAATCTTTTACGCGATTTGTTTATACCTTTGTACATCTCTCTTACGTTATTTTCGTTTCTGTGTTTTTCTATTTCTATTATTTTGCCTTTAAGATACTCTCTTTTCTTATTTTTTAAGAGTTTTGAAGTTTCATTCTTTACTAACCGAAAATAAGCCACATTATTATCGCTTGGATTATTTAAGGAATTCAGTTTAGCGGTTTTTCTTTTATCGCACATATTTTGACAATTCTTGTCGAACCAAGGTTTGTTCTTTTATTTTCGATTTTTCCAAGACATAAATTACCGACCTCTTTAATATTATCTCTGATCCCTTCCCATAATTTGTTTACATCTTTGTGTTCCTCGTCTGAAGATTCCAAAGCTTCGAACCGATTTTTTACTTCTATCGCGAACTGTTTTCTAATTTCGAGATTCTTCAATTTAACTAAATCGAAATTCTCGGGACGAATATAGTTCGGTGTTCTCTTTTTGGTATTTAGTTTTTGTCGAAGTTTCGCGATTACTAATTCATGATCAGAACCGCATTCTGCACCCCGATACGATCTCACGTTAATTATGCTACTTTGCCATCTGTTTTGTATTAAAACATGATCGATTTGATTCCGTGTTTGTCCATCCGGTGATGTCCACGTATACTTATGAATATCCTTATGTTTAAATGTAGTACTTTTGATTACTAGGTTTTTCGAAATGGCAAAGTTTATTAGTCGGGTCCCATTATCATTACTATATTCGTGCAAACTTTCTTTACCGATTGTAGGACGATATACTTCTTCCCTTCCAACCTTTGCGTTCGTGTCGCCTAGTATTATCTTAATGTAATTTCGCGGTAATTTATCGTAAACCGACTCTAGTTTATCATAAAATTCGCATTTTACTTCATCATCACTGTATTCGGTGGGAGAATGAATATTTATAAACGCGATTTTAAACCAACGCCCTTGAAATATAGCAACCGATATTCTTTCACTAAAGAACTGTACGTCCCGTAATGCGGAAAGAAATCTATTCCTAATTAGAAACCCGGTACCTAGACAATAATTAACGCTCCCCCCGTACCAAATAGTATACTTTCCTTCTGTTAACGAACCCTCCCCTGGCCAGCGAACCTCTTGTAATGCAACGATATCTAAGTGGTATCCCTTAACTTCATTCGCGACCGACTTTAACCCACCTGCCGTATTTAAACTTCTAACGTTCCACGTCCCTATTGTTAGATCTCTAATTTTCATCTCTCGCCATGATTCCCTTGAAGCAGTCCCCACCCGGAGACCCGAACGGGGGACTAGTTTACCTCCGGATAATGAGCGTTTTACCTCAGAGGAATCCATGACTTTTGGTGATATGAACTAAAATATGTGAGTAGGGCGTTCGAACCTACGTCACACCCTCCAGCAAGCCTGGAGGGCCGCACTCATTGTTGGTCAGCGAGTCCATCGGACTTAGCCGGGAGGAGCTTCCGAGGAAATTCCACCGACCATCACCACATCCGCCACCCGTGGGACGCTCCCCATACGCGGTAATGAGATCCGCGCGAGGATATATATATATATATATATATATATATATATATATATATATATATATATATATATATATATATATATATAATATATATATATATATATATTTTTTTTTTTTTTTTTTTTTTTTTTTTGTTTCATTTTATACGATTGATGTATCAGGTCATACTTTTGAACACGTAGAGAAATTCAAGTATTTAGGTTCAATTATAACTAGAAAAAATGAAATCCAGGAAGAAATAAAGTCCCGGTTAAAAATAATGCGTGTTATTATTCAGTTGCTAAGTTACTTAGTTCACGGCTTCTATCTAAAAACTTAAAGATTAGAATTTATAAAACTATTATTCTTCCAACGGTTATTTACGGATGTGAAACGTGGCCGCTTACTTTGAAGGATGAACAACGGCTTAAGGTTTTCGAAAATAAGGTATTGCGTAAAATATTTGGTCCGAAGAGAGATGAGGCCACTGGGGAGTTTAGAAGGTTGCACAACGCGGAATTGCGGATTTTGCATCCTGTGAATATAATTGAGCTGATTGCATCGCGGAGACTCAAATGGGCGAGTAAAGTTGTTGGGCTCGATGACGAGCGGATTCCGAGAAAGTTGGTATTTGCTGATCCGACTGGTAGGCGTCCGAAAGGTAGGCCGAAGCGGAGATGGGAGGATTGCGTTAAGGCTTATCTCGGGGGCTTGGGCTTGAATGGTGAAAATTGGACGAGTCTGTGTAGGCGGAATTTGGTGGTATCGGCATCGAACCTTCGGGTTCGCTAAGCCTATTATTATTATTCATTTTATAAATTAAGCTGGTATGTAGCACATTACCAATTAGTTTGAATTTCAATTATTAAAATTAAAATCAAGCTTGGTTATTTTTATTTGTTTGTTATTTCAAAGTTAAGCAATGATAACGGAAAATTTTATTTTCCCATATAACAAGTACTTCATTGCTATGTACAATATATATTCAAAAACTATAAAAAATAACAACGGTTTCTACCCTATTAGGTTTATAACTATTTAATATTACGAAACAAAAAAATATTAAAAATACATTTTAAAGTCTTAATTTATTTTCTATAGGAATCCTACTTAATTCACAGTTAAACATCTATTTTCATGAAATATTTTTTATTTTTTATTTTTTTTTTTTTAGTTATTTATAGTAATTTACAACTGTACTAAAGAATACAATAAGTAAATATGTAGAATGAATATAAAAAGTCATGAAAATGTCTTGAGAAATAACCACCCAGTGGTAGCACTTCACTAACTATTTTAATACAGTAGGTCCCGAGGCTACCTTCTTTTCAGTCGCTTTGGAGGGTTATCAGGGATATCTAAGGAAGATAAATTACGGACAAGTGGGTTTGTATGGGCAGGGAGTTTAGAATGGAAAGAGGAGTATCTATCACGGGCTATGTCTGCAACAAATGGGATGTTTAGGTCATTATGGAGGAGTTGATTTGTGACAAAATAAGGAGCATTCAGGATTTTGCGAAGGATTTTGGATTGTAAGGAATTAGATGGTTTCGTAGAGCCCTAAAGCTCGATTGCATATGTCCAAATAGGTCTGATAATTGTGATCTAGATGAGTCTTTTGTAATGTAGTGGAAGTTTTGAACGTTTGTCTAGTAAGTGTTGTAGCAATCGATATCTTCGAGCAGTTTCTTGTCGTTTCAGTCTTGTGTGAGGATTACAAGTAAGGCGCTTGTCAAGATGGCGACCTAGATATCGGATTTGTTCTATAGAAGTAAGGGTAATGTTATTAAAGGATACTGGGGGGCAGGAAGTCATCGGTTTGCAATGAAGGGTAAAGGTGATTTGGTGGGATTTGTTGGGATTTATTTTAATCCTCCAATTTTGACACCATTCTTCAGTGGCTTTGATGTGGAACTGAAGGGTTTGGGATGCAGTTGTTGGATCATTATGGACGGATAAGACACACGTGCCATCAGCATAAGTATTGAGGACAGTGCGAGGATGGAGTGGAATGTCAGCTGTATAAAGGGAGTAGAGGATAGGACCTAAGATACTACCTTGGGGCACTCCAGCAGATAGGGAAAATGTGGATGAGTAGGAAAAGTTGTGGTTTACCTTAAAGGTTCTGCCAGTAAGGTAGGAACGCATTAATAGGAAATATGTAGGGGTGAGGAATTGAAAAAGTTTGTAAAGCAGTCCCTGGTGCCAATGAAATATTATTAAATTTAAAATAATGCTAACTTACCATTTATGTTAACAACCTAGGTACAATCCGGTACGTAATATTGTTTCTAAAATGTTTACAAATATTTTCACATCCATTAGTTTAAGATATTTTTATTTTTGCCATTTGTCTTATTTTTTTCATTTTTACTCACTGTATATTTCATTTTTTTATCTTACTCTAAGATAGTATAAGAATAAATAAATACATTATTATTATTAAAATCTTGCGTACTAAATGGAAGAATATAACTTTCACGACCCTGTAGGACGGTGGCCACATTTAACTATTTATTCTTCTTTCTTATAAATAACTAGCTGTACCTTGCGGCTTTGCACGCGACTATTTAATTTTTTTTTTATAATTGCTGAAAATTAAGAAAGTTGTTAATAATAACTGTGTTAGGTTAATACAATATAAATACATCTGGGATAGCAGTGAGTTAAACTTCTAACTATGTCTACGTATGACAAATAAATAAAATAAATAGTATAAATAAAATTAATTATTCTAACATATTCCTGTCGAAGGTGGAGATATAGTCACTAAATTGGGAAAAATACAAAGGTTGAATGAATGATTCTATTATCTATAAGAGTTGAATTAACTATATGTCTCTCTATATGTAGCCGGAGGTTTAAAGTTTAGAACGCTCGACTATAAAGATTGACATGGTCTAGTGGATAGAGTGCTATCCTACTGCTCTACGGGTCCTGGGTTCAAATCTCGGCTATAAAAAAATATTATTTATTCTCTTAATTCAGCCAGGGGTATGGAGACCCTCCTGGGACAGACCCAGCCTTTGTAAAATGGGTACCGAAATTGGGGAAACATCCTGGCTGCTGAGTGTTTTCAGCCTAGTCGTCTCCTTGCACAGCCGTTGGCCAAGAAACAGTACGAATCTCTACATGTACTGAGCTATAGGTGTGCGTGTCTCTCTATATATTGTTATATACGCGTATCCCTTTTATATTGTTTTATTTTTGAGGTTTTGCCCCACATGCATTGAGGAATGGTACCAGATCTGGAGGATTAAAATCTAATCATCATGTCTAATAAGATAGTGGGAGTCCTAAATTTACCTATTCAGGTTTAATTAGGATGGGCTTTTGATGGAGTTTGGCATCCAGGCCTGCTGTACAAACTGAGCCAATTCCTCTCTCCAGTGTACTTCCTATTAATTCTTTCCTAGCTCACTGATAGAACCTCTAATGTAAACCATAACCTTTCGTACTCATCCTTATTTCCTCAGTCCACCTTGTACCTCAAGATATTATCTTGCGTCCAATCCTTTATATTAACCGTATATAGAGCTGATAATCCCATCCATCTTCGCAGTCTTCACTACGTATGCTGATTACACATCTGAGTTATCAGTAGACAATGACCCAACTGTCGCATCACAAAACCTTCAGTCACACATCAACTCCATTGAAGATTGGTGTCAGAAATGGACAATTAAAATCAATTCCAACAAATCCCATCAAATCACGTTTACCCTTCCTCATAGGCCCAGATCCGCTACCTAGAACTCCATCTTGAAAAACGTCTTACTTTGAATTCTCAAACTAGATTGAAAAGACAAGAAGCTGTTCGCAGATACAGATTGTTACAACAATTACTTGACAAACGTTCAAAACTTCCCATCTGCTACAAAAAACTAATTTATTTAGCCATTATCCGATCTATTTGGACACATGATGGTATTGAGCTATGGGGATCCACCAAGCCATCAAATTCCTCCCGCATCATTGGATTGCCTTGAAATCCAAAATCCTCCGAAAGATCCTAAATGCTCCTTATCTTGTCACCAGTAAGACATCCATAAAAACCTAAATACCTATTAGTTGCAGACATAGACAGAATTATATATACCTCCTTTCATTGCAAACTACCAGCCGACTCAAACCCGCTTGTCCGTATCCTCTCATCTCCATCTATTCCCGATAAACCTCTGAGGCGCCTGAAAAGACGGTGGCCTCGAGACCTGCTAATGAAATAAACTTTGAAATGCTACCTATGGGTAGCTTCTTCACAAGAGTTTATCAAGCCAATTGTAACTTTTTTCACATTTACTTGTTGTATTTTTTTTGTATACAGTTATAAATATCATTAAATAAATAAAAAACTAGGATGGGGATGTTTAATGAGTATATGAAACCCCGCGGGCTCGGATCTACCTTTTTACTCCCAGTACTGGTAAACATGAATTTTTTAAACGTGATACCTTTAGAAAAGTATTCAATCAATAACAAATAAATGATGACTTTGTAATATATACTATATTGCCAGTTTTTGAACCACTACGGCCTTAAAAAAGCAGTAGGCTAAAAACATAGAAATATATATAATTTAGTATTTCTTTTTCTGTGGTGCAACAGGCCCTATAGGCCCTCGACCGCGCGATGTAATCATCTGTGAGAATACACACGCGATTCTCGATGATATTTTTATAGGGTAGGTTCATCAATTCCTAGGGATATTTTTATGAATGGCCACCAGTTGACAGACTCGCATTCAAGCTTGAAAAAGTCCTCCCGGGACTGGAATTCGAACTCACAACTTTTGGTGTAGTAGGCTAACATGTTAGCCACACAGCCAAAGGCTCCTGATTTTGTTTTTTTTACTCCCTATAATTAAAAATCCCATTAACCCGTCTATTAGTCTCTTGAAAAACGCATTATCGGTATTGAATTGTAATATGAAGAAAATACTGATCGATAAAAGAAAACAACCGTATTTTTATATAAAATGAGCCTTTGACGTTAAGATAACATTATGCGACAGCCATTAAATCCATTTGGAATAGTGATAGTCGATAAGGTGAAGAGTATGTTCCCGAACGCAAGGACAAATTCTTCGAGGACTCTTAGGCAGATATTTCACAATATGTTTATAATCTCAAGATTATGCGGAATGTTTCCTTTTCGTTTTACAGAAGACGATGTTGTCCTTTGTTTTAAGTTTCTACCTCTCAGCATTTTATACGTTATTTTTACTTTTTTTGCAATGATATACTTTTTGATATATCAGTTCCATATTGTATCAAATCTGCTTAAGAGTTATTCAGCAATGT
Source organism: Piezodorus guildinii (assembly GCA_023052935.1). NCBI lineage: Eukaryota > Metazoa > Arthropoda > Insecta > Hemiptera > Pentatomidae > Piezodorus > Piezodorus guildinii. The sequence continues at coordinate 165,805,249 of CM041294.1, read as the reverse complement.
TCAGTTTCTTCATTCCTTCCATCGTTCTTCCTCAATTCATGCCTGTCGCTTCTGTTTTGTGGCTGTGGATAAACTTGAAAAAGTTCCGTAAGATATTTCAGGGTTTGAAAAAAGTGGAAGATGGGCTTAAAAAGTATGATTTATTGATATACAGAAGACACCATTTCGTTTTGTTCGTTGTACTTATTCCGTTCTTCATTTTGATATTCGCTCGTTCCCCTTATCCTCTGGTAATTATCGTCCTTCTCTTCTTGATGATGACTAACGTCCACTTGATCTTGATCCAGTTCACCAGCATCTTGGCCACCGTCGGCAACTTCTATTCCACCCTGGAGGAGATCCTCGACTCCTCCAACGCCTTGAAGCTGGCGCGTTGCCACGAGGTTTTGGGCACTTGCTGTGAGTGCATCAACAGATGTTACTCTCCTCAGCTGTTGATCTTCATCATGTCCATCTTCAGTTACATTACAAGTACCATTTACCTCCTTATCACGTACGGTAAACATTTCAACGAGCATGATTACTGCATGTCCGTTTTATGGGTGTTAATTACCTCTCTCACTGTGTGGATTGTAGTTTTCCATTGCCACGAAACAGTCCAAAAAGTAAGTTCTAAAACATATTAGATTTTATACATGAGGTTTACATACATAGGAGAATCTTTAATTTGTTTTGTTCTTTCCTACGTCACGTTTTAAAGCTATATGGGTTTTAATGCCAGAGTCAAATACTCCCCGGTAGCGTCGAGAGGCAAATACGCAATTATTTTATTTTTTCATCTTTGTTCATATAATAATGATGATAAACATTTAAGTTCGGTATATACCAAAAAAAAAAAAAAAAAAAAAAAAAATATATATATATATATATATATATATATATATATATATATATATATATATATATGATTAGTAGCAGAAACGGTGGCGATCTTGGTGTTATTGATATATCAGGGCATACTTCTGAACAAGTAGAGAAATTCAAGTACTTAGTTTCAATGATAACAAGAAAAAATGAAATCCAGGAACAAATAAAGTCCCGATTAAAGGTGGGAAATTATTTAGTTGCTAAATTATTTAGATCGCGGCTTCTGTCTAAAAACGTAAAGGTTAGAATTTATAAAACTATTATTCTTCCGACGGTTCTTTACGTATGTGAAACGTGGCCGCTTACTTTGAAGGATGAACAACGGCTTCAGGTTTTCGAAAATAAGGTACTTCGTAAAATTTTTGGTCCGAAGAGAGATGAGGCCACTGGGGAGTTTAGAAGGTTGCACAACGCGGAATTGCTGTACTTGTATCCTGTGAATATAATTGAGTTGGTAGCATCCGGAGACCCCAACGGGCGTGTAAAGTTGTTGGGCTCGGTGAGGAACGGATTCCGAGAGAGTTGGTACTCGCTGATCCGACAAGTAGGCGTCAGAAAGGTAGGCCGAAGCTTCGATGGGAGGATTGCGTTAAGGCTGATCTCGGGGGCTTGTGCATGAACAGTGAACAGTGGACTATTTTGTGGAGGCGAATTTGGTGGTATCGGCATCGAACCTTCGGGTTCGGTAAGCCTATTATTATTATTATATGCCTTAAATGTTACATCCGCTTTTTCACTAAGATTTTAAGCCTTATTCCAGCTCCTTCTCTCTACGAAAAAATCAACTGAGTATTTAACAAGACGATTCGATGTTTAATTTTAGGACGAGTGCGTAAATCAAAGGGTCTTCAGTAAGCCCCTTAAGAAAGGAGACCATGTCTTCGTGGAATCGACGGTTCTTTTACCTAAGATTAAAATATTTTTCCTTATTTTAAATCATATTCTTGTAATACAGAATAGAATAGAAAATAATTTTTATTCTGGAACAGGGACTCATAAGAATAACAGGTTTGTACAGTTGAAAAAAACAACATGTCTGGCCAACAGACAGAATGAACATAATTAATTACTATTTACAATATAATATATTTATATATATCACACACGCATATACACACACACATATATATATATATATATATATATATATATATATATATATATATATATATATATATATATATATATATATATATATATACAGAAAAATATATATAATAACAAAATAAAATAGAAAATATTTTGTTGAACAAAATTGGAATGAATTAATAGATAACAGAGTTTAAATATAGACAATGAACAAATATTACTCCCCTTTTGAAGTATGATGTCAAGAATGTAAATATCACAATTTTTAAGTGACTTTTTGGGATAATAAAAGGTATTGGGAAAGTTTGGATTTGAATGAGGAGAGGGAAGCAGCATGGCGGATATGAGTAGGTAGAGGATTCCAGAAAGTAGAGGAGCGGACAAGGAAGGAACGATCAAAAGTTTTAGTTCTATGAGTATCAAAGTAAAGGTCGGAATGGAGCGATATTTTTTCCAGTGAGTAGTCTGAAGATTTAAACTGTTGGAGACTGTTGATGTATGGAGGGTGTTGGGAGTTAATGATTTGGTAAAGGTATGATCCTAGGAAATATTATCTGCGGACTGGGGGAACGAGCCACTTCAACTCGACGAAAAAAAAGGTCGGAGTACTGAGGACAAATCTTAAGAATATGTTGATGATTCGTTATAGCCTGTTCTCAAGCATAGTCGAGAGGCCACCATATACTAAGCAGCAATAGTCAAATATACAGGGTGCCTCATGAATGTCTCGTCATATTTTGAGAGCAAGTATTAGACCTTAATTGGAAGAAAAAAGTTTATATGACCCATATTTCGATTCTCAACGGCTTGGAAAGAAAATCTAATTTGAGTTTTTTGCTGTTATCCGTGGTTCTTATCAGAATAACTCAAATATATCTACAAACATTTTCTTTTTTTTCTCCTTTATTTATTTTTTTTTTTTTATTCTTGCTTTCTCGCATGCAAGTCAAAGGTTTACGACGAAGGGTAAATAAAAGGAAGGGGTTATTTGATCGGATTTGTTGAAATTTCTTTTTATTCCCCAGTTCTGACACCATACTTCTAGGTCTTTGATGTGGGCTTGAAGGGTATGTGTGGCAACAAATGGATCTTAATGAACTGATAACACGCAGGTGTCACCAGCATAGGTAGAAAGGAAAGTGTTAGGATGGGAGGATTGTGCCAAGCCTGATCTCGGAGATTAAGGCCTAGTCCAAGGATAAAGATTTTTTTTTCTTTTTATATGACAATTTCAGAACAAAACCATTATGTAATTATTTGCAGCGCTTTTAATATTAATTTTAACCTTGATTTTTAGCTATCATTGAATTATTTTAATCATTTAATAACGATTTTGTTTTTTTTATTGAGGCCAAGAATTTCGACAAAGCTTTGTCAAGATTAGTGCTAACTGACAATACCAACCAACTGTTGCGCAGTGTGAGTAAATTTTAATACAAAATAAGTACATGTTAGTTTTAAATTAATTATGAAATGGTTCTTCAATTGAGACGTTGAATTCCAAAAGGTACTATATCCATTCTAGGAAATTTTACAGGAAGCGCCAAAATCTCTCATTATTTTATTACTAAACCAGCTAATTTGATTCTTTTCGCATTAGAATATAGGATTGTTTTTTTACTATATTAATAACACCATATTAAAGTTATGAAATGAAATGTTTTAGTATGATTTAGAACGAAACTAAATGTGTAATTAGTATCTTAAGAAAATAATATTATTTCTAAATCGCGTTATTAAAGGACTTGAGTGTTCATTAGATACAATCGAATTTAAGATTTAGATAAAACTAAATGAGGAGAATATAAATATGTAAAAATACCAATTTCGTAAAAGATGTCCTTTAGTACCTTTTGGAAATCAACGTCTCAATTTATGAAAACTTCCTCGATTTGGAGTATAGAATGATATTTATATTTTTTTAACGTTAATAAATATTGAAAATGTAAAAACACAATCAATTACTATGGATTTATTTCATTGTTTTCTTTTTTATTGAGTTTCTTACACCAATCAAACTAGAGCTAATTAAATTACATATTTTATTAAATAATGTTACAATGATTCTGTTGGGATTTTTATCTATATATATATAATTTTTTTTTATTCCTGTTTCCAGAAGAGAATTTTCTACCACTTCAAAACTAATCGAAAAGTCCAGTTTTCAGCTTTGGGATTTTTCAACTTTGACTATTCTTTGATTTGCGGAGTGAGTCCTATTTAATGTTCATATATTACCCATACACTTTATTTAATACCTGAAGTCTAAATCAATTATTATTTTAATTATATCAAAAAATTGTAATTTTTTTTATACAAAACTTTGTTACAGATGGTATCAACGGCGACCACTTATATTGTGATTATGATCCAGTTTACGCCTCAAGATGAGTTCAATTAAAATAAAATGGTAGAGTTGATGAAGATAATTAAATAAAACATTATAAATAATTAAAATAAAATTGTATTCTTTACCGATTCATTAAAACCTAAAAAGTTTTCCATAAATAGCCCCGCTAGTGTTATAAAGCAAGGCAGAATAACAACAGATCTCAGTGTATCTCACACAATCGTTTCACTGACATCGAAAAGCTCTGGCAACCGAACGATCGTTATATATCTACAAGCACACATAGCTTAAGAGAAGAATGTGCCAATTGTCAGGACTCCATTATATATATATATATATATATATATATATATATATATATATATATATATATATATATATATATATATATATATTTGTATAAAGGTCATGTTTTTTTTATGCATTAAGGTCACTTAATGCTACTAATGTCGTTAATAGGTAATAATAGTTTGTTTTTGTTTTTTTTTTTACACTTTTATTGATATTTACAGCTGTATTAAAAAAAAAGTAAATGTAATAGTTATATGATACAATGACATGAAATACATGTAGAGATGCTTCCCATCGGAAGCACTCTAAAAATATTCTAAACTAGAAGGTCCCGGGGCCATCTCCTTTTCAGGCGCCTCGAGGATGAAAGAATTGAAACTAGTGAGTTAGAGTGAGAATGGAGTTTTTCATGATTGATGATTGATACCTAGTCCAGGCCAAATCAGTAACATAGGGAACATTAAGGTCTTTATGGATGTGTTTATTCGTGAAGGATTTTGGATTGCAAGGATTGGATGCGAGAGGAATTTGATGGTTTAGTAGAGCCACATAGTTCTACTCCGTAAGCCCAGATTGGTCTTATAATAGTCATGTAGATGAGCCTTTTGTAGTTAAGAGGAAGGTTTGACCATTTGTCTAGTAAGTGTTGAAGTAGTCGAAAACGTCGAGCAGTTTCTTGTCGTTTTAGTCGTGTATGTGATCTGTTCAACAGGAACTAGTTGAGTGTTATTAAAGGATACTGTAGAGCAGGAAGTCAAAGGTTTGCGGCGAAGGGTAAAGGCTAGTTGATGGGATTTGTTAGAATTTATTTTTATTCTCCAGTTCTGACACCATACTTCTAGGTCTTTGATGTGTGCTTGAAGGGTATGTGAGGCAACAAATGGATCTTTATGAACTGATAATACGCAGGTGTCATCAGCATAGGTAGATAGGAAAGTGTTAGGATGGGTTGGGATATCAACTGCATAGACTGTTATGCAAGAATGGGTCCCAGGATACTGCCTTGTAGGTCGATGGTGGTCCTAAATTTTGCATATACAATTTTAATTAGAATGGTGAATCTAAACTAGTACCTCACATCGTACAATCTTTGAACCACCATGTTACTCCTCCTCCGAAGGTTGGTATAAACGAGGATTTTTCTACTCCCTTTAAAAATCCTAGAGCGATCTGCCATGTTTGAACCCGTGACCTTGGGCATATAAGAATGTTATGGCTAGCCACTTCACCCAGGTGACCCAACCTTTCATATGTTCTTATAAGTAAAGTATGTGGTTTATTCGAAAGAGATTGTATTAATATAAAATCTATTTCCTAGGATTATTTATTTATTTAACGTCCCTTTATGCTGCTGTGGCTAATCGGACAATACTACAGTTGGAGTCCTAGATTCTGCCTATCCAGGTTCCATTAGGATAGGGATCTTTAACGAGTACCTGACATCGAACCGGCTCGGGACCACCTTTTAACGTTCCCTCCGAAGGACCGCATAACTAAGGATTTTTGACTCCCATTAAAAAATCCTAGGGCAACCTGCGGGTTTGAAACCGAGACCTTGGGCAAAGGAGGCTGTGATGTTAACCACCATGCTGCAGGTAACCTTTCTACTTCCTAGGATTATTCCTTTACCCAACCATTAACTACCATACATCCTTAGTCTTATTCAATTTAAATCCTCAGTCCACTCTCTTGAAACAAGATCACTCCATTCTAAAATTCACGTTTCCTCCTCACAAACTAAAACTTTTGATTGTTCTTTTATTATCTACTCTACTACCCTCTGGGACTCCTACCTACCCATATCCACAATGCTGCTTCTCTATTCTCATTCGAATTCCAACGTTTCCTATACCTCCTGCCATCCCAAAATAACGCTAAACAATTATGATATTTTGTTTAATCCTAGATTTGAAATTTTTAATGAAGAAATGAAGATTCTACTATTTAAATGTATATAATTTTTTTTCAATACATTTATTTTTCATTTTGATCAACTCAATCGATTCCAGAAAATGTTTTTCTCCTTTCATATCTCATTATTGTAAATAATAACTAAATATGTTAATTTTGTCTGTTGGCCAGACATATTATATTATTTTATATTTCAATGTACATACGTGTTATTCTTAAGGGACCAAGTAACAATTTTTTTTTTTTCTATTCTATTCTATTCTATTCTATTCTAATGTAATTATTCTTTATTTGCGCAGAGACGCAGGAAGCTATGCATGGTGCCTTCGATCACTAAGGGAATCCTGTCTTTTGTATGTGAAGTGCTCGTCCTTATTTTTAAGTCTAGGACATGCGCGTGAGTATAGCAGTCATATTTCAAGTCGGCTCTCGGATTTCTTGCTTTTACAGTTGGATTTCACTTCAGCACAGTCTTGAAAACATCATCAGACTTCAGGATAACAACAACAGTTATTATTGGAGCAAACAGCGGTAAGTTGTGATATAATTTACAGTGTAAAGTGAATGCTGAGTCACCTCTTCATATCAGCTGATTGCCAATAGCCCGGCAAGGCTGGTCTTGCTTAACTTTTTTTAAGTTATTGTTTTTTTTCCCACATCTGGTTATTATTTAATTACTTTCTATACATGAAATGCGATATTATCATCAAGTAATGTCCTCCAAAGCTTCAACTAAAAGATCTAGATCTAGTGGTTCAATCCCGTCACCTACAAAACAAAGACCCCGCCGTGATACTAATAAAAGATTAAATCTACAAGCAACCCCTTCCGGTACTAATTCAGAATCTGAACCACAACCTGGCACATCGTCACAAGGGATGACTGACGAATCGCCGTTTTTCACCCCAAATCCTTTTCAGATTTTACATAATGAAAAAGAAAACATGGAATCTACTCCTATACCTAGTGAACCACGGCCTCCTCCAATATTTGTCAAAAATATTAGAAATTTCCAGTTGTTGTGTGCGCAATTGAACAAAATTACCGAATCTACCAGCTACTACTGTATGAGTAGAATCAATGATACCAAAATATCTCCTACTACTGCCGAGACATATAGAAAAATAGTGAAATACCTAACTGAAACCAAAGCAGATTTCCATACCTATCAGCTACGCCAAGAGAGAGCTTTAAGGGTTGTAATCAGAAACTTACACCCCTCGACACCAGTTGAAGCTATTAAAGAAGAACTAACGGAGATGGGCTATAAAGTGCGGCAAGTCACTAACGTCCTAAAGGATAAAATTCCTCTACCTCTCTTTTTTGTGGATTTGGAACCAGCTGAAGGAGTTGAAAAAATCTATGACCTCAATAGATTGTACTATTCCAGTGTAAGAGTTGAAAAACCTTACACAAAGAGAGAGATAATTCAGTGCCATAATTGTCAAGCATATGGTCATACTAAAAGTTATTGTCATCACATACCTCGATGCGTGAAATGCGGTGAACAGCACAAGTCTGTGGAGTGTACAAAACCAAAATCAACACCAGCTGTATGTGCTCATTGCCTGAAGGACCACCCGGCCAACTATAAAGGATGCCAAATCTATAAGGAGCTGAGGACCAGGTTTCAAAAACCTCAAGTACTGGATGAAACAGCAAGACAAGTAAGAAACAGAAGAGAACCCTCAAAACTTATTGATGCCAACTTATCATTTGCCCACTTACTTGGAGGTGGGAATCAAAGTACTGAAGCCGTGGCCCTGCCGGAACTACAAAATGTACCTCAATCCATTCCACATATACCTCTTTCTCAAAATGTAACCAATCCTAAGAATCCTAATCCACCACAAATCTCTCATATTCCTACTCCTTCAAACGCCACAGACCTTACCAGTTTGATGACATCCTTTATTTCCGAAATTAAATCCCTTGTTATGCCCCTAATATCACTCCTTACGAATCTCGTAACAAATCTCATTCCTGCCTTAAAAAAACCATAAATGACCTCACCTAATTCCTTATCCATTCTCCTTTGGAATGCGAATGGTGTTAGAACTCACACTGACGAACTTACAGCCGTACTGCAGGACAAAAACATTGATGTTGCACTCATTACTGAAACTAGACTAACCACTAAACAGTACTTTAAAATACCAGGATACACGACATACCGGACAGACCATCCAGACGGCAAAGCCCATGCCGGTACTGCTGTCATAGTCCGCCGATCCCTCACCCATCACTTACACCCAATTTCCGCCCACGATTACCTACAAGCAACTTCCATCGCTATCAAAACCTTTTCCTTTCCGCTTATCATCGCATCAGCATACTGCCCTCCTAAACATCCCATTTCCTCTGCCCAATTTGGATCCTTCCTCAACTCCTTGGGTAATCACTTCATTTTGGGTGCAGACTTAAACGCTAAGAACCAACAGTGGGGTTCTAGAACCACCAATTCTCGTGGACGGACATTGCAGTGTGCACTCAACTCCCGACGCTTTCATCTCCTACCTCCCGATTCTCCTACCTACTGGCCAACATATCCTAACCGTAATCCTGACATCCTCGACTTCTTCATCCACAGCGGATTAGGCTCTCTGAATTTTTCCATAGCTCGCCTTGATGAACTATCCTCTGATCATAGTCCATTGATTCTAAATGTATCCATAACACCTATTCCTAAACCTATCCCACCGTCATTCATTAGGGGCCCTGTCAACTGAACTCTTCCGCGAAATTCTCACTAATGATATTGACCTCAGAGTGATTCTCAAAACCCCAAATGACCTTGACGACGTCGTATATTCCTTTACAACCGCTATTCAACAAGCCGCCTGGACTGCCTCCTCTCCCAAACAATCCCAAATAATTCCTTACAAAAGCCATTTACCACAACACCTGACAGACCTCATCAACAGCAAACGTCGAGCTAGAACATTATGGCAACGCACCCGCCACCCAGAAGATCGCCGCTCCTATAATTTTTTTTGTAGAAAATTAAAGCGGGAGTTGGCGATCTTCCGTTCCCAATCCTACAATACCTACCTCTCCTCTCTCTCGACTCGTGACAATTCCCTGTGGAATGTCACGAAGAGAATCCTAAAATCCCACACCATTTCCCATCCTCTCCGGCGCTGTGATGGTTCCTGGGCTGCTTCTGACAAGCATACGGCCGAGGAATTCGCACAGCACCTTTCCAAAGTTTTTACTCCTCATCCAGAGCTTAATCCAACCCATACTGCAGCAGTTGAAGAGTTCCTCACGTCACCAATACCACTATCCTTACCACCTAAAGCAGTTAATCCCTCTGAGGTCAGATATCTTCTTAAAAAGCTTCCTCTCCGCAAATCTCCTGGATACGATCTCCTTACTCCCCAAATCTTAAGACAACTTCCACCTAAAGCCATTACATTCCTTACATATCTCTATAACTGTATCCTACGCACTACCTATTTTCCTCTCTTATGGAAACATTCAACTATGATCCTTTTCCTAAAACCAGGCAAACCTTCTAACAACACGTCATCTTACAGACCTATCAGCCTACTTCCGATCCTCTCAAAAATTTTCGAAAAGCTCCTACTAAAACGAATCCTAGCCAAATTTCAAAATTTTCCTTCACATCAGTTCGGATTTCGTCCTCAACATTCCACGGTTCAGCAAGGACTCCGAGTTGTAGACCACATTTCCTCCGCCCTTGAGTGCAAGGAGTATTGTTCGGGTGCCTTTCTGGACATAGCTCAAGCTTTTGACCGGGTGTGGCACCCGGGACTGCTCTTTAAGCTCAAAACCCATTTACCTCAATCCTTATACCTAATCCTCCGATCCTATTTATCCAACCGCTCCTTCCGAGTTCGCTGTGGTTCCGAATTTTCCGAACAATATACTGTTGAGGCCGGTGTTCCTCAAGGCAGCGTCTTAGGACCCGTCCTCTACATCCTCTTCACCGCCGATATCCCTACCGACCCCAATACCTTTCTGGCAACATTTGCTGATGACACAGCCATTTTATCATCCAATTCCGATCCTGAAGCAGCATCGCTAAATCTCCAAAAGCACCTTTCCCTTGTCGAAGACTGGTGCAATGCTTGGCGCATTAAGGTTAACGAAAGCAAATGCACTCACGTCACATTCACCCTTCGACGCAAATCCTGTCCAACGGTTAATTTCAATTCTATACCGCTTCCTTCCTCAGACACAGTCCGGTATCTCGGCTTTTTACTAGACAAAAGACTGACGTGGAACCCACATACAAGACTAAAAAGAAAAGAACTCAACCGCAGATTCGGCCAGTTATACAGACTACTAAACAGAAAATCTCATCTTACAGTTGACAACAAATTACTAATATACAAGACAGTACTGAAACCTATATGGACCTACGGACTTGAACTGTGGGGGACAGCTAAACATTCTAACATTAAACGCATCCAATCCTTCCAATCCAAAGTCCTCCGAACAATAGTTAATGCTCCTTATTACGTTACCAACTGTACCCTACACCATGACCTTAATATTCCGTTTGTTTTAGACCTGGTACCATCCAAATTTTCCAAATTTCATCAGAACCTTAGTCATCATCCTAACCCTCTAGCACAATCCCTATCCAGCACCACCCATCCCTACAATCCTCCTCGAAGATTGAAACGGCAGTGGCCACGAGACCTATTGTAAACATTTAAACTGGAGTTCTGACAATGGTCAGATCCTCCACTCATGTACGGTATGTTTGTGGCTACAACGCCCTAACTCAGCCTCCACTGGCTCAGACCAGTGATGCGGCTGAGATAGAGGTGCTGGGATCTCTTGGATTCCGCTTTTTCCTCCACAAGTGGAGGGAAAAGCGCTTGCTGGGGTCCCTTTAGCAATTGTATATATTGCATATAGTTATGATTGTGTGTAAGATGTTTATTTATTTGCCAACTTTTTATTTATCTCAATAATAGGTTTATGTTTCGATTTGTTTTGTTTTTTATTTATTATTATTATTTTATTGTATATATTTGAATTTATGTTATATTTTATGAAATTTGACCATTATTATTATTTTCTGTATATATAGTATGAATGTGGTCTCTTATCAATATTATTATTGTTCATTTTGTAACAAATTGTAATATATCTCAATAAAAAAAAAAAAAAAAAAAAAAAAAAAAAAAAAAAAAAAAGTCTAGGACAATATCCTTAAGCGTGATTTTTGCCTACCTCTGGATCTGAACCTTCATAGGTGTGTTCCTGTGTGCTGTTAAAGGGACTGCAATGTTTTATCCGGTACTTTACCTTTCCAATTTAATCTCTGCAACCTAGCGAAGTTGGAGATCCTCAAATATCGTTATTCAGCCTACAGTTCCGAATTTCTGCGAAGACGCCATTTCACTTTCTTATACAGTTCCGAGAACTAGTCTCATGATCTTAGAAGTCTGTTTTTACAAGCTTAAACCAAAAAAAAATATATATATAATTCTTAGCTGATGCTAATGTAATTTTTGATTCAGCTTCTCATATTTCATATTCTGGCTCTATATATTGAAGGAAGCCTTTTTCTTTATTAGGTACTTAAGAGATTGGTAAAAGAATCAATAGCATTAAGTTGATCGAAGAAAAATAATAAACACATATTCGATGAAATGGAATAATTTCAAAATGAGTTCCCATCTAACATAAATGTTCCCTCAGAAGCAGAACTATGCCCAACATCACCCAGCGACCTGATAGGACTCTTGAAAATATGTTTCGAAACATGTTTAGAATTTCACAATTCTTCGGGTTGTTTCCTTTCGTTTTCAAAGGAAATAATTTAGTCTTCTCTTACAAGTTTCTTACTTTAGGCATCCTTTACCAGATTCTAATCAGTACTGCATCAACGTATTATTTGACAGTTGAATTAGAAAATGTGCCAAGTGAACTTTTTGAGCACGTAACAATATTCAGCTCCGTTGTCCCTTACGCTATTCCGCCTTTGGTATGTAACGTGTCGATATTTTGGCTGTGGAAGAACATGGAAAAGTTAACTAGGTTGTTTAGGACTCTGAAGGAAGTTGAAGATGCAACACACAACTTCAGCGAAACTTCCTACCGTCGACCTTACTACTTCTTCTTCTCTATCGATGTTTTGCTTCTGCTTATCGATTACTTTACGACTAATTTTCCAAGTAGTCTCACGGTTCTGATTTACCTGACGATGACGTTCGTTTTCCTAGTTATGATCCAGTTCATCAACATCTTGGCTATCATCAGGGAGGATTTCTCTTTCTTGCAGAACACTCTGTGCGACACGACCGCAATGAAGTGGGCCCAGTACCACGAACTCTTGTGCACTTGCTGTGAGTTCGTCAATTCGTGTTACTCTCCGCAGCTGTGGATGTTCGCCTTAGTTACCTTCACGTTCACCACGAGCACAGTTTACTCTGTTATAGTTCATACAGAATTATTTCTTTTCCCAATGAACCTTGTCCTGACCATGATTTGGATGATCTTATTACCTTTTTCGCTATGGGTTTTTATCAATAATTGCGACGAAATAGTAGGAAAGGTTGGTTTTAATTATTTAATAAATAATAATAATAAATAAGTTCTTTATTATTCTGGGACATGTCCCTTTAGAACAAAATATACAAAATGTACAAAAAAAGGGCTTTAGAGTCTTAGAGTAAATTAATTAAATATAAACAAGTTAATAATTCATGGTATAAAATAGACATATTTAAATGAAATGAGAAAACAAATATATATATATATATATATATATATATATATATATATATATATATATATATATATAAAATAAATAAATAAAAAGCTTATTTAGAATTCTATTGAGCCTGGATGTGCAATAAGTGATCAAATATGCGGGATTTGAAGGTAGAAAAAAAATTGGAGTGACGGATGGAAGAAGGGATAGAATTCCATAGGATGGAGGATTGAATGAGAAAGGATCTGTCGAAATGTGCAGTTCTGTGGGCCGTACTGTATAAATCCGAAGGCCTGGAGCGTGTAGAACGGGAATGGACAGAGGATTTGAACTGTAGGAGGTCAAAAAAATATGATGGACGGCGGGATTGGATAATTTGGTAAAGGAATGACGCAAGGAAATACTTGCGACGATTGGAAGGGTTAAGCCACTTCAACTCGCCATAAAATTGGGATACAGAGGTGTATCTAGGGACCCCGAAGATGAAGCGAACAAAGGAATTGATTAAGCGTTTTATTTTTACCTCGAGATCCCCAGACACACCACCATATACCGTACAGCAATAGTCGAAGTGGGGGAATATTAGGGAGGTAACGAGGAGTATTCGGGTTTCAAGCGGAAATAGGTGACGGAGGGAATACAGTCGCTTTAAAGTTGAAAGGGTACGTCGAGAGATTTCTGAAATATGATTTTTGAAGGATAGACTTTGATCGAAGGTTACTCCCAGATTTCGGACAGTAGGGTGGAACTTTATAGGATTACTATTGAGGAACAAGGTTGGAATATGAGGAATGTATTTTCCAATGTATTTAATTATTATTGGGTTGTAAAATAAATTCTTAGCATTTCTCACGGATGATTTCAATAAAAACTACAGATTCTTGTAAATATCTTTAATCAATTACATATGGCTCATTTTGATCTATTACGTGTTTCCATCTTTCAGGTAATTTTTACTTTCAGTTACTATATGTAGTAAGGGAAACTATTGCGATCGTAAAAATTTTCGACTTACAGTTTTCGACGAAAATACATATTTTAGGGTCTCCTGAGTCCAAATAAACAAGTTCCGAAAAAAGGTCATTTTTTTTTTTTTTTATTGTTGGGGAAAATCTTTCATAAGACGAAGTGGGCAACTGAATCCACAACAGTGTGAGATTCTTACTCACTAAAAACCACCTACATTCTCTGCGATGACACACCGTGGAACTGCTTGCAAGCATTACTTCGCGGTGGACAGGATGGCTAAGCGCCTACTTCTCTTCTGCATACTTGACGGTACTTGACCTCTTCTCGCTCGCTCCTCGGTTCTCAGTATTCTTCCGACTCTCCCAGCATAATCTGAAACAGCATTCCAGTTTTCTTGACTGGTCAACATGAGCTGTACCAGATTTTCCAGTGTGGATCTTTCACCCAGTACCATATCTAGCTGAATCTTCTCCAAGGTAAATTTCTTGCATGCGAAGAAAGCATGTTCCACTGTTTCATCCAAACGAGGACATTTGGTACATGATGATTCTTTATCTAGCTTGAACCTGTGGAGATATGACCTGAAGCAGCCATGTCCAGAGAGCAGTTAAGTAAGGTAATAATCAACCTCTCCATGTGTGCGTGTCATCGATGATGTAATATCTGGTATCAGACGGTTTGTCCACCTTCCAGATGTTGATGAGTCCCAGCGTCTCTGCCATATGCGAAGAGTTCCCAGTCTCTCGTCTTTCGCTAACGTTAGCCAATGCTCCTCTGGCGCTTCTCGTTTTCTGCGGTAGATTCTGCCACGCTCTTCGGCCTGTGTGTGTGTGTGTGTGTGTGGTAAGCCTAGCGACAAAACGGTAAGTCGTACGAAACTGAAATTTCATATTTAAGAAATCCATACACCCGAGATGTTACAGCAACATTTTCGTTAAAATTGGTTAACCAGAAGAGCCACTTTATACTATGCATTTTGCACCTTTTTACGATTTTCTCAAAAACGGCTCTAAACTCTATATATTGATTAGGCACATCATCTTATTAGCATTCATAGATGACGGCTAAATATGCAAGTTGATATCATCTACTGATGATAACAACCAGGACAGGGCTGGTCAGCCTATAATAGTTTTAATTTTTATTTTACCCAATTATGACAAAATATATATCTATATATTGTATAGAGTGTATAAAGGAGTATAAAGAGATCCCTTGAGAATGGCAAAGAGCCGAAACGTAGGGACAAAAAAATAAGAAAATAAAATAAGTTGAATGAAAAGGATCATTTTAATTAAAGGAACCTAATAATACAATTATTCATTCAAACTAATCTTAATTGTAATAAAAATTAATTGTTATTATTATTTTTTTAAATATAAATTCAGCGGGCGCACTTAAAATTAATAGTATAATCGGGTACGAACCCTGGGTAACGCAGATATTGAGTGTAGTATCAAATAAATCTAAAAAGCTAAAATAATTCGATATTCGAGCCCACGATCTTAAAATAAAAATTAAAGGTTGTATTTGACTTGGTAATGCTATACATAAATATATAATAATAAGTAAATAATATTTTTTTTTCTTTTTAAGCTAAAAGCTACGACAAAGCGTTATCAAGACTAATACTAACCGACACAAAAAAATAACATTATTAAAGCCGAAAAGGCTAGGAAGGAAGATATAAGATAAAAAAACTTGCAGAATTTCATATGGTACTGTCATGTTTCTTCTTTGAAACAAATAACTACACTGAAGCTTTTTTTGACGTGACAACGTCTTATAATTCATTTTGCTGGGTGGCATGTTAGGAAAAGTGTAGCGTTACGGAAGTGGGTAGTTGGTGGGGGTAAGTAGTATTGTAGTAGTGGGGGAGTGACATCATGAGAGTCAGGAGTCATGTAGGCAAAAGTGTAGCGTTACGAAGATGGTAGTGGTGGGGATAGACTAGTATTGTAGTAGTGGGGGAATGACATCATGAGGGTCAGGAGTCATGTAGGCAAAAGTGTAGCGTTACGGAAGTGGGTAGTTGGTGGGGGTAATTAGTATTGTAGTAGTGGGGGAATGACATCATGAGGGTCAGGAGTCATGTAGGCAAAAGTGTAATGTTACAGAGATGGTAGTGGTGGGGATAGACTAGTATTGTAGTAGTGGGGGAATGACATCATGAGGGTCAGGAGTCATGTAGGCAAAAGTGTAATGTTACAGAGATGGTAGTGGTGGGGATAGACTAGTATTGTAGTAGTGGGGAATGACATCATGAGGGTCTAGAGTCATGTAGGCAAAAGTGTAGCGTTACGGAAGATGGTAGTGGTGGGGATAGACTAGTATTGTAGTAGTGGGGGAATGACATCATGAGGGTCTGGAGTCATGTAGGCAAAAGTGTAGCGTTACGGAAGTGGGTAGTTGGTGGAGGTAAGTAGTATTGTAGTAGTGGGGGAATGACATCATGAGGGTCAGGAGTCATGTAGGCAAAAGTGTAATGTTACAGAGATGGTAGTGGTGGGGATAGACTAGTATTGTAGTAGTGGGGAATGACATCATGAGGGTCAGGAGTCATGTAGGCAAAAGTGTAGCGTTACGGAAGTGGGTAGTTGGTGGGGGTAAGTAGTATTGTAGTAGTGGGGGAATGACATCATGAGGGTCAGGAGTCATGTAGGCAAAAGTGTAATGTTACAGAGATGGTAGTGGGGGATAGACTAGTATTGTAGTAGTGGGGGAATGACATCATGAGGGTCTGGAGTCATGTAGGCAAAAGTGTAGCGTTACGGAAGTGGGTAGTTGGTGGGGGTAAGTAGTATTGTAGTAGTGGGGGAATGACATCATGAGGGTCAGGAGTCATGTAGTCAAAAGTGTAGCGTTACGAAGATGGTAGTGGTGGGGATAGACTAGTATTGTAGTAGTGGGGGAATGACATCATGAGGGTCTGGAGTCATGTAGGCAAAAGTGTAGCGTTACGGAAGTGGGTAGTTGGTGGGGGTAAGTAGTATTGTAGTAGTGGGGGAATGACATCATGAGGGTCAGGAGTCATGTAGGCAAAAGTGTAATGTTACAGAGATGGTAGTGGTGGGGATAGACTAGTATTGTAGTAGTGGGGGAATGACATCATGAGGGTCAGGAGTCATGTAGGCAAAAGTGTAGCGTTACGGAAGTGGGTAGTTGGTGGGGGTAAGTAGTATTGTAGTAGTGGGGGAATGACATCATGAGGGTCAGGAGTCATGTAGGCAAAAGTGTAATGTTACAGAGATGGTAGTGGTGGGGATAGACTAGTATTGTAGTAGTGGGGGAATGACATCATGAGGGTCTGGAGTCATGTAGGCAAAAGTGTAGCGTTACGGAAGTGGGTAGTTGGTGGGGGTAAGTAGTATTGTAGTAGTGGGGGAATGACATCATGAGGGTCAGGAGTCATGTAGGCAAAAGTGTAATGTTACAGAGATGGTAGTGGTGGGATAGACTAGTATTGTAGTAGTGGGGGAATGACATCATGAGGGTCTGGAGTCATGTAGGCAAAAGTGTAGCGTTACGGAAGTGGGTAGTTGGTGGGGGTAAGTAGTATTGTAGTAGTGGGGGAATGACATCATGAGGGTCAGGAGTCATGTAGGCAAAAGTGTAATGTTACAGAGATGGTAGTGGTGGGGATAGACTAGTATTGTAGTAGTGGGGGAATGACATCATGAGGGTCTGGAGTCATGTAGGCAAAAGTGTAGCGTTACGGAAGTGGGTAGTTGGTGGGGGTAAGTAGTATTGTAGTAGTGGGGGAATGACATCATGAGGGTCAGGAGTCATGTAGGCAAAAGTGTAATGTTACAGAGATGGTAGTGGTGGGGATAGACTAGTATTGTAGTAGTGGGGGAATGACATCATGAGGGTCTGGAGTCATGTAGGCAAAAGTGTAGCGTTACGGAAGTGGGTAGTTGGTGGGGGTAAGTAGTATTGTAGTAGTGGGGGAATGACATCATGAGGGTCTGGAGTCATGTAGGCAAAAGTGTAATGTTACAGAGATGGTAGTGGTAGGGATAGACTAGTATTGTAGTAGTGGGGGAATGACATCATGAGGTCTGGAGTCATGTAGGCAAAAGTGTAGCGTTACGGAAGTGGGTAGTTGGTGGGGGTAAGTAGTATTGTAGTAGTGGGGGAATGACATCATGAGGGTCAGGAGTCATGTAGGCAAAGTGTAGTTACGGAAGTGGTAGTGGTGGGGGAATATATTGTAGAGTGGGAATGACACATGAGGTCAGGAGTCATGTAGCAAAAGTGTACGTACGAATGGTAGTGTGGGTAATAGTATTGTAGTAGTGGGGAATGACATCATGAGGCGGAGTCATGTAGGCAAAGTGTAGTTACGGAAGGTAGTGTGGGTAAGTAGTATTGTAGTAGTGGGGAATGACATCATGGGGTCAGGAGTCATGTAGGCAAAGTGTAGTTACGATGGTAGTGGTGGGGTAATATATTTAGTAGTGGGGAATGACATCATGAGGCGAGTCATGTAGGCAAAAGTGTAGTTACGGAATGGGTAGTGGTGGGTAATAGATTGTAAGTGGGGAATGACATCATGAGCAGGAGTGTAGGCAAAAGTGTAGTACGGAGGTTGGGGTAGTATTTGTATAGTGGGGAATGACTCATGAGGAGTCATGTAGGCAAAGTGTATTAGGAAGGTAGTGGGGTAGGTATGTAGTTGGAATGACATCAGAGTCAGATCATGTAGCAAAGTAGTAGAATGGTATGGGGTAGTAGTTTGATAGTGGGGAATACATCATGAGGGTCGAGTCTGAAAAGTGTAGTTACGAATGTAGTGGGGATTATTGTAGTGGGAATGACACATGAGGTCAGGAGCAGTAGGCAAGTGTAGTAGAATGTGTGGGGGTAAGTAGTATGTATGTAGTAGTGGGGGAATGACATCATGAGGGTCAGGAGTCATGTAGGCAAAAGTGTAATGTTACAGAGATGGTAGTTGGTGGGGAGTAGACTAGTATTGTAGTAGTGGGGGAATGACATCATGAGGGTCAGGAGTCATGTAGGCAAAAGTGTAATGGTTACAGAGATGGTAGTGGTGGGGATAGACTAGTATTGTAGTAGTGGGGGAATGACATCATGAGGTCAGGAGTCATGTAGGCAAAAGTGTAGCGTTACGAGAGTGGGTAGTTGGTGGGGGTAAGTAGTATTGTAGTAGTGGGGGAATGACATCATGAGGTCAGGAGTCATGTAGGCAAAAGTGTAATGTTACAGAGATGGTAGTGGTGGGGATAGACTAGTATTGTAGTAGTGGGGGAATGACATCATGAGGGTCAGGAGTCATGTAGGCAAAAGTGTAATGTTACAGAGATGGTAGTGGTGGGGATAGACTAGTATTGTAGTAGTGGGGGAATGACATCATGAGGGTCTGGAGTCATGTAGGCAAAAGTGTAGCGTTACGGAAGTGGGTAGTTGGTGGGGTAAGTAGTATTGTAGTAGTGGGGGAATGACATCATGAGGGTCAGGAGTCATGTAGGCAAAAGTGTAATGTTACAGAGATGGTAGTGGTGGGGATAGACTAGTATTGTAGTAGTGGGGGAATGACATCATGAGGGTCAGGAGTCATGTAGGCAAAAGTGTAGCGTTACGGAAGTGGGTAGTTGGTGGGGGTAAGTAGTATTGTAGTAGTGGGGGAATGACATCATGAGGGTCAGGAATCATGTAGGCAAAAGTGTAGCGTTACGGAAGTGGGTAGTTGGTGGGGGTAAGTAGTATTGTAGTAGTGGGGGAATGACATCATGAGGGTCAGGAGTCATGTAGGCAAAAGTGTAATGTTACAGAGATGGTAGTGGTGGGGGAAGGCTGTTTTAGGTTATCGTCAATTTGACAAATGCAAGTAGTGTAACGACGCTGGGAGGAACAGCGATTGACTTGACATTCTCCAGGCATATAACGGCTGAATTGATGCCGCTGATATGATATTTCTCGTATCATCGTCCGATTATGAATAGAATATTAGAAATAAAGTCTTAGCATTAAGTATACGTGTATAAGTAATATGTATAATGAAGCAAAAATAAATGTCTGTATTAAATGTCTGAATTGGTTTATTATTTGATACAAGTACATAAAATTTAATAGTTGCGTTAAGTATTAAGTAGTAAGCGTCAAGTAGTAAGCGTCAAGTAATAAGCGTCAAGTAGTAAGCGTCAAGTTGTCACGTCAAGCGTGTTTCACTCTTGAAACTCACACACCGGTTTTTTTTTTTTAATAAATCTAATGGGATTAAACAAACTTAGATAATACTCTAAATAGGGTTATTTAGTATTGATAAGTATTATTAAATAAGATTAAAATATTTACAGTCCTTAGAAATCTTGAATTTGATAAAATATTAATTTTTTTTTTTTTTTTTATGCACCCTATTATAAGGTTTAGGACATAACTACTAATTTTAGATTTTTTTAAAATAATAATTTGGTATATCAATTTTTAAAATCTATTATATTATATTATTTATTAATAACGTTGTTTAATCTTTCTTGTAGAAGAGAATAATCAATCACTTGAAAGCGAAGCATCAAGTTGAATTTTCAGCGATGGGATTTTTCAAATTCGATTATTCTTTGTTATGCAGGGTAAGTAATTAACTGTGTATGTATGTATGTATTTAAATATATGTATATATATATATATATATATATATATATATATATATATATATATATATATATATATATATCATATATTATCCTATTAACACGTCCATGGCGCGGGGTTAGCTGCTTCAAGGGGCGGGGGGACACTTTTTCAAGTTCCACCGTGTTTAATGCGAGATGATAGCAGTTCTAGGCTTCAAATGCGCTAAATGCGAAATTGTAACAGTTTTGACATACACATATGTAACAGTTTTGACATACACATATGTAACAGTTTTGACATACACATATGTAACAGTTTTGACATACACATATGTAACAGTTTTGACATACACATATGTAACAGTTTTGACATACACATATGTAACAGTTTTGACATACACATATGTAACAGTTTTGACATACACATATGATTTGAAGGAGTAATACAGTCCTTTGAAGTTATAAAATATTTAATAAATAAACCCTTATGCTTGTTAATTCCTACAACATATAATGTTGAGAAAAAAAACATACTTATTTTCTAAAAACAAGTGACTCAACTTTGATGTACGTCGTCCTAAGGGATAGTTAAGGGTCACACCGCCCCACGGAACAGTCAAGTGTAACCCACCGGTGGGTCACTCCGGCGTGAACGTGTTAATATAACTTCGTTTTTTCACGATAGAACAAAGCACAAAGTATAGAACAAAGTAGGCTTGTAATCATATGGAGAAGTAAAATAAACAAGTATAATTTAAAATAAAAAACATATGATTATATCTGTCTTATATTAATTTTATATTTTTCAATTATTTCGTAAAAGGATAATTTTTTTTTTATCTAGATAAATTAAAGTTGAATAAAAATTTGGGAGAGAAACCCTATGGAAATAGCACAATATAAACAACACAGAAGAAATATATATGTACAATGATAAAACAAAATAAAAACAACTCTTAGAAATATTCTGTAAAACAAAATTAAAAATAAATTAATAGATAACGTTTAAATATAGACAATGAACAAATATTACTCTTCTTTCAAAGTGTGATGTCAGGAATATGAATATCACAGTTTCTAAGCGTATTTTTGGGATAATAAAAGGTATTAGAAAAGTTGGGGTTTGAATGAGGAGAGGGAAGCAGCACGGCGGATATGAATAGGTAGAGAATTCCAGAGAATAGACAGCGGACAAGGAAGGAACGATCAGAACTTTTAGTCCTATGGGTAGGGAAGTGAAGGTCTGAATGGCGCGATCTTGATTCAAGTGAGTGGACTGAGGATTTAAACTGTAGGAGACTGTGGATGTTTGGAAGGTGTTGGGAGTTGATGATTTGGTAAAGGTAGGATGCTAGGAAATATTGTCTGCGGATTAGGGGAACGACCCACTTCAACTCGACAAAGAATTGGGTCGGAGTACTGAGAACAAATCTTAAAAATATGTTGATGTTTCGTTTTAGCCTGTCAAGCACAGTCAAGAGGCAATGGTGAGCTGTGATAGTCAAAGTGGTGGAAAAAAAGTGCGGATACAAGGTGTATACGGGTGGATAGTGGAAGAAGATGGCGGGAGCAGTGGAAATGTTTGAGGGTACTTATTGTTTATCGGGAAATTTCTGAAAAATGGGGTTTTCGGGAAAGGGTTTGGTCAATGGTAATATACCCAGGTGTTTGACAGAGGAAGGGAAGGTGATCGGGTGATCATTTAAGGTAAGACTCAGGAATGTGGTATAGGGTCTGAGGAGGGAATTGGAACCAATTAGGATGGCCTGAGTTTTCATATTTCTTGTATCTAACAAGGAAAAGATTCCAGATATCTAATACCGATTTAAATGAATTTTGTTTTTAGCTGAAAATAGACATTAAACCACAAGACTCTGCAAAATATTACGGGCCAATCCCCCCCCCCCCTCCCAGGATGACTATTAATGAATTTTATTTAATATCTCTGATTCTAGTGAAGGTAGAAAAAAAAGGTTTGGTGTTAAAATTACTCTATTTTAAAGCGAAAAAAAAATTACTCTCTGATGGGTCTAATAAAAATCACAATATTCCTCCCACCTAAAAAGGAAACTTCATCTGAGCATAGTTTTTAAGTTTTTTAAAGTATTGTTTTGAAGAGAATTTAAATTTTAGGGGTGTTTCCAAGGATAAAACTTAAATATTTTAATGATGTTTGTTTTTTAATTGTTCTATTTTTAAAATAGGGTGATTTTGATTCAAAACTTATTTTTTACCTTCCCGAAAACTAGAGGTATAAAATAAAATGTGTTTTTGGCGCATAAATTTTCCGATATTTTCATGCGACTCCTGGAGAGCATTGGCCCCTAATATTTGGCTGAATTGAATGATATAATGTCTAGTTTTTCTAAAAAACATTCAGAAAAATCGATGAGAAACATTTTTTTTCAAAACAATTATTATATTTCATTCTTTTCTTTTAATAATAAAAACTTGTCGACGTGTATTTATAGGTTAGGTTAAGTTATTTTATTTATGGGCACAAAACTTCTACCAATATACAAATTGCACTATATTTTTTTTATACAAATTAAATGTTTTCAGAAACATTATTGTTATTCTAACCGTGGTGGTGTTTTCACCTTGTAGGTAGTGTTTCCTTGAGTATTTTCTGTCGCTGGTTGCAGTTCTCACAGCTCGGAGGTGTGTTCGCTATAATTCAGCCACGGGTCAGTCGCGTATGTCATATTTTTAATCAAGTCATGACAACTCCTCGTCTGTTGGCACTGGTGGCGCTCTTCCACGGTTGAATATCGTTAACTTTTTCAACTATCTTTTTGTTTGATCATTACCGATAATTTTTATTTAATTATATCATAACCAGAAAATTATGACTTTTTATTATTGTTAAATATATACATATATTTTTTTATGCTAAAGCATCATTTAATCCGTCCTGTCTCATATAGTCATAATATAATAACAATAGGCTTACCGAACCCGAAGGTTCGATGCCGATACCACCAAACTCCGCCTGCACAGACTCGTCTAATGTTCACCGTTCAAACCCAAGCCCTCGAGATCAGACTTAATGCAATCCTCCCATCGACGCTTCGGTCTACCTTTCGGACGTCTACCAGTCGGTTCCGCGAATACCAACATTCTCGGAATTCGTTCCTCACCGAGCCCAACAACTTTACTCGCCCGTTTGAGTCTCCGCGATGCAATCAATTTAATTATATTCAAAGGGTACAAGCTCCGCAATTCCGCGTTGTGCAACCTTCTGAAGGCCCCTGTGGCCTCATCTCTCTTCGGACCAAATATTTTACGCAGTACCTTAGCCGTTCTTCATCCTTAAAAGTAAGCGGCCACGTTTCACATACGTAAAGAACCGTCGGAAGAATAATAGTTTTATGAATTCCAACCTTTACGTTTTTAGACAGAAGCCGCGAGCTAAGTAATTTAGCAACTGAATAATAACTTAATAATTTCCCACCGTTAACCGGGACTTTATTTCTTCCTGGATTTCATTTTTTCTTTTTATCATTGAAACTGAGTATTTGAATTTCTCTACTTGTTCAGAAGTATGCCCTGATATAATATATATAGTCATATCTAAAAAAAAAATATACTTTACACAGAAACTAGCCTTGTCGGCTTGTTATTCACTACTGTACGGAGTATATATTTATGTGTATGCAACAGAGAGAGAACAGATTAAAGGATCCTTGAAAATGGCCTAGGGCTGAAACGTTGAAGATATATAAGAAATACAAAGGCTGTTGAGTGAAAAATGTGGATCATTTGTTTTTTTCAAAGAACCTAAAATTCACTACTAATGCTCAATATATTTTCAATGTTATTTAGGTTACAAGATACGGATATGGTTGGTTTTAAGATATATTGTAAATTTATTTCTTCTTATTTATATGTTTATTATTATTATATATATATGTTTCTTATTTTTTCCAGATGGTATCCACAGCAACCACTTACATCGTCATATTGGTACAGATAGCTACTTCAACTAGCCATCATCCATTATGAACATTTCACCGAAGCAATTTTCACTACAACATTCTATTTACCTAATATTATTATTCTAACATTAAAATAAATCCTAATAAATCCTATCAAATAACGTCGTAAACCTATGACTTCCTGCCCCACCGTATCCTTTAACAATATCTTACTTACTCCTGTTGAACAGATCCGGTACTTAGGACTAAACCTAGACAAACGCCTCACATAGAACCCTCATACTAGACTGAAACGACAGGAAACTGCGCGTAGATACCGATTACTACAACACTTACTCGACAAACGCTCAAAACTTCCTATTTACTACAAACGACTCATTTATTTAACCATTATTAGGCCTATGTGGACCTACGGCATTGAGTTATGGGGGTCCACTAAACCATCAAACTCCTCTCGCATCCAATCCCTGCAATCCAAAATCCTTCGAAAAATCCTTAATGCTCCTTACTTTGTTACAAATAAAATTATCCATAAAGACCTAAATATCCCATTAGTTGAAGACTTAGCCCGATCCAGATATACATCCTTCCATTCCAAACTTCCTGCCCACTCAAACCCGCTTATCCGTGACCTTTCCTCAACATCTATTCCTGACAATCCACCGAGGCGACTGAAAAGAAGATGGCCAAGAGACCTCTTACCGTAAATTGGACATTTGAGTTTTACCAATGGGTAGTATCTTCACAGGACAATCATGTGTCTTAATCTCATATCTATCCCATTTACCTGATGTATTGTATAAATACAGTTGTAAATTTCTTTAAATAAATAACAAGAAAAAACAAACATTAAACGTATCCAATCCTTCCAATCCAAACTCCTTCGAACAATAGTTGATGCTCCTCATTACGTTACCAACTGTACCCTACACCACGACCTTAACATTCCGTTTATTCTAGAACTGGTACCATCCAAATTCTCTAAATTCCATCAGAACCTTCTTCACCATCCTAATCCTCTTGCTCAATCGCTCTCCAGCTCCATCCATCCCTACAATCCTCCTCGAAGATTCATATACTCTCATGTACTCATGTACCATATGTTTGTAGCTATTGCATCCTAACTCAGCCTCCACTGGCTTACACCCGTGATGCGGCTGAAAGAGAGGCGCTGGGATCCCTTGGATTCGGCTTCTCCCCCCCACTTGTGGCCCCTGTCTGAGGTCCCTTTAGCAGATTGTATATATTGTATATAGTTAAGTTTGTTTGTATGACTTTTATTTATTTCCCAACTTGTATTTATCTCTACTACAGGTTGTTGTTTTGATTTGTTTTTTTTGTTTTTACTAATTGTTATTTTTTTAGTATATATTTGAATTGTGTATCACATCACTATTACTACTGTTCATTATGTAACAAATTGTAATATTTCGCAATCAATACTTATATTAAAAAAATATATATATCATTAATTTCGTTCTTGATGTATGGTATAATAAATACAATTGGAATATATCTGAAAATATAAAGTATTTATGTCATATTTGTTATTATTTCAATTATAAAATTGTAAAACATTGTATAATTAAAATAAATTTATATATTATAGTGTAAGTGATAGTCTAGACTACACTCTCTTGGTCCTGGGTTCATTATAATGGGATAATTATTTGATTTATTGTCGGACGATTTTGAGTTACAGCCTCCTGAAGCTCACTCAGTCATATAAAAGTGAAGACAAATTGAGAAAAATCCTAACGCAGTGATTTTGGCGTAACTACCTCCTTGGACGGCCGTTACAATGAGTACAGATCCCTCATGGGTCGTTATAGTACAGTTCTTTCATTATATATATATGTATTATATATATATATATATATATATATATATATATATATATATATATATATATATATATATATATATTAAGCATTTATCATAAAGAGCAATTTTTTTTTAAAACATATTTTATAGGTTTTTACAACTGTATATACAAATACAATAAGTAAAATGGATGAATCACAATAATAGGCCTGAATAGACATGTGAAGAAGCTACCCAGTAGTAGAACTTCAAAGTTTAATTTTATAAGCATGTCTCGAGGCGATCGTCTTTTCAAGCGCCTCGGATGATTATCGGGAATAGATGTAGTTGAGAAGTTACGGACAAGCGGGTTTGACTGGACAGGTAGTTTGAAATTAATAATTTTTTTTTTTTTAATTAAAAAAATGAATTACAATAAATAATTAATACATATTCTCTTATCGGTCCGTTTAAACTATTGAAGGCGGAAGGTGAAGTTCTTTGTCTTGAAGTCAATCAAAGCAAGACATGTGTACAGGATCAGGCTGTGATCCAACAGCTGGAGAAGATCTGTGCTTTGGAGATTTTACTTTTGAGAACGTTAAATCCTCCTACTATCTTGGTGTGGAAGTAAATTTCCAAAATAAAATAACAGTAGAAGTGAATAGAAGGATTATAGCAAGTAACAAAAACTCTTCTGATCATTTATGTTGTCAAGAACGACAAAAATAAGGTTATATAAAACGTTAGTAAGACCTGTGGAAACGTACCAGGCGGAATCATATTTTATTATATTTAGTATTCAAAAAAAGAAAGGAAAAACTCTTTATTTTCTAAAGTTCTATTCACTGAATCAACATCCCATCGACCGTCCTGTAGGTCCTCTATGCACGACAATCCTGTGCTGGGGATGTTAAAAGCTTTATATATTTATATTATCTATTGTCAGATCTTCAACCCTTTGCTTGATTTTTTTTTGTTTGAAACGTTGTGAAATACGAGAAATAAATAAATCAATCATATTCTTCTGGAAACGGCCAAATATATACGTAATATATAAATATTTTTTTCGTGTAGGCCCTTTGATGCGTGGTGTAATCTCCTGGGAGAATTTACTCACCACGTTTCTCGATGAAATTTTGTAGGGTATGGTCATCCCTCCCTACGCTTATTTTTGTGAGTGGCCACCAAAAGGCTGACGGGTCCCACATACCCGGGGGGGGGAGGCTCTGAGTGAATCCGCATTTAATTACATCCTTATAATAGTCACGCCTTATAATAGTCCTTATAATAGACTGGGATTCAAACTGCGTTCGAGACTAGCGCGCTAGCCACTTATCCACATGCTCCCCTTTGTGTAATACAGTTTGTTTTATTTTTATTTATTGATTTTGTAATAGATCACTAGACTCAGGTTTTGTTTTATAATTGCATTTTATGTAGTAACTTTTAAAATAACATCATATAGCTTGAGGTATATATGGCCAAGACATAAGCATTATAAAAAATAAAACAATTTAGCAAAAAAATGTATACGTATATATTAAACAATAATTAGAAATAAAATATACATTTTTCTGGTGATAATATTATTAAATAATATTTATCAGTAATGATCAAACAAAAAGATAGTTGAAAAAACAAGAAATGGGATCAAGAATCAATATATTATATGTGGTAGGGGTGGGTTTCATACAAAGCTCATATAAGTCCCAGTAATAGGACGTGTCGGGTGTGTTTCCAGTTAATACCAATACCCCAATAATATGGCACTTATGATTAAAAAAATCAGTTATATTTAAATTAAATATTAATAGTAGAAATTAAATCCTGGAATTTAGAAGAAGGAATAATAGATGTATAAACATCCAATTGGCAAATCATTTAATGTTAATATATTCATATCTCAGCAAACAGCCCTTCGGAAAATTACTCTTAACAAACTAATCATTCTTTCCTGCCGTTCACATATTATTTGCTCGTCAAACACCAGCGCTAATTATTGCATTATGATACCCAAGGCTGCGAAAGAGTGCAAACATGGTTCGATATATATAAGCTCGATCAGAAGCCCAAGTCATCACTTCCAAAGCGATATCAATCATGAAGGTATTCCTTGCAACACTCCTCGTCGTCGGCTTGGCTTCGGCCGCTCTTCCCAACCCAAAGTCCATCATCCAGAACCTGAAGGCCCAGCTCCAGCAGGATGTGGCTGACATCAAGGCCCACACCAAGGACCTCGTCCAACAGGTCTCTGCGCACGCTAAGGAAGATGTCGCCGCCGTCGTGAAGGACCCCTTCTCTGGTTTTAAAGTCCTCATCAAGAACCTCTCCAATGACGCCAAGAACGTCATCCAAAGCAGTGTCGCTGACGGCAACAAGGTCAACGAGCACATCCAGACCGCCATCAACGTGAGTAAATCACAAACTAACACAAACTTTGTTTCCTAAATTACACCAATTTGAGGGCTAGCGTTTCAAGATAGGTAGAAACCGAATAACGAAAAATCCGTGTGTCAGCCTGCGAATCTGGTGCGGTCAACAAACGACTTTCACTTACCTCCATTTTATAAATCGATTAAAGATTTTTCAAATACAGTTAGAGATAAAAATGAGTTAAACCATTAATAATTAATTAAATTGAATTTATATAGAAACATAGTTAGTTTTATTGCCTTTTCTTTACACTTTATTAACTTTCACAAGCTTGTGTATAAAATCATATTTTGTCTAAAATCTTTAGCTTTCCAACGGTATATTACACATCTATATTACTATTCTTATGTTCAAAAACTAAAAATTGCATTAAAAACATATTTTTGCAGTTTTCTCCTTTAGTTAGAGATCGGATTCGTTCAAGTTATATATTTACCTGGGTTTCATAGTTTATAACAAGATTATAATGCTATTTTTTTAGTATCTACAAAATTTAAAATATCGGCATTTAAGCCCTGTCAGGCTAATTCGATCAGAATGAAACCTAAATCATATTAAAACCTATCAAATTTGACATCGATATATATAGAGTTTAATCAAAATCGTTAAAACCGTTTTTGAGAAAATCGTAAAAAGGTGCAAAATGCATGGTATAAAGTACATCTTCAGGTAAGCTGATTTTAAAGAAAAAGTTTCTGTAACATCTCGGGAGTAAAGTTGCCTTAAAAATAAATTTTCAGTTTCACTGGACTTTTCGTTTTCGAGTTACTACACACACACACACACACACACAGACCTTTTTCGGGACTTGGTTATTTGGACTTAGGCGACCCTAAAACGTGTATTTTCATTGAAAACTGGAATTTTCACCAAATTTCCTTTACTATATATTTCATATTTAGGTTAACTGAAAGTAATAAATTACCTCCCTCAAAATTTGAGGCTTACGTTTCAAGATACATAGAAATCGAAAAACGAAAAAAAAATCCGTTTGTCTGCGATCCTGACCCCGAGGGGTCACCTTATTGGGAACCATTCTAGGTTCAAATCCCAGAATTTGATTTATTATATTATTTCAGCCGGAAGAGGGCGGGCGGAAGGGGTACGACCCTAGGGTTTGGAGGCCCTCCTTAGTACAGTAAAATTAGGGTTTAATCCAAACATGAAAAAAAAAAACACTGTTGCAGACAACACATGACTATTAAAATAAATTTAAAAACTATTAAATATACTTAGACAATATTAATTAAAATATAATTAGAAAATCTAATTAAAAATTAATTAGAAAAATATTTTAGATGAGGAAGATGGTTGGGGGTGCGGTCATAAATTAAAAACACACATTTAAAATAAGTGTTATTTTAATTATGTGCCGACGTTTTGGCCTACAATGTGGGCCTTCATTAGGGCTAAAAGAAACAAGATAACAACCAATGTAATTATAGACTTAATAATGCGTTAGGTATATAATAATAATATGACAGTAATAAATTATGGGAACATAAATAATATTAAATGTAAAATGATAATAAGATGACAATTATAAAGTATGGAAATAAGGTGACAGTTATAAAGTATTGAAATAAACAAAATTAAGATGATAGTTATAAAGTATGGAAGTAAACATAATTGAGATGATAATATTGTAATGAGAATATATAAAGAGAGACTAAGTAAATGAAAAAAATGATAA
Source organism: Piezodorus guildinii (assembly GCA_023052935.1). Taxonomy (NCBI): domain Eukaryota; kingdom Metazoa; phylum Arthropoda; class Insecta; order Hemiptera; family Pentatomidae; genus Piezodorus; species Piezodorus guildinii. Next base: position 165,774,609 of record CM041294.1, on the reverse strand, counting down.
AGGAAAAATATGTGAACAATTAAAATTTTAAATATTAACAATTTTGAGTTGATATATGACGGTAATATATTAAAAACATAGTTAAGAGTATAGGTAATATATAAAAAAAGAATATAGTCATTACAAAAGAGAAACAGTATGAATAAAAAATAATTTAAATTTTAAAATAATGTAATATTAAACTAATAATTATATGTCAGGATATGTAACGGAGAAAGATATGAGTATGGAAAGGGGGAGAAAGAAATGGGCGATGAAAAAAGACCCTTATCTATAAGAAAAAAATACATACGTGACTCGACGTGAAGGCGTTGCCTACAGGAGTGATGCTTCCCAGTTTAAAAAACGCTCATTGCGTGGAACGGAAAATATGAGAACTAGAATGTCCGTTGGGAAAATTCCAAGAAGCTAAGTTATGTTTACTGATTCGATTGTTAAAAAATAGCCAAAAGTTAATACTTGAGAGTACTTGAGTTATTACTTATGAGTATTTGATAAACAATTTATGACCGCACCCCCAACCATCTTCCTCATCTAATTTCTCAACGGTCAACATAACTCCATCATTAAGAAAAATGTTTTATGTTTATTTTAATAAAACATATGATTTAGATTAAATAATATAATTATATTAAATTGTTAATTAGTAATAAGTTTATTCCCTATTCGTCACTTTATAGTAACTTTAACAGCTTTGTTTATCAGATAATATTTTTTCTAAAATCTTTCTCTTTCCAACGGTATATTATACGTCCATATTACTGTTCTGTTTCAAAAAAAACAAAAATTACATACAAAAATAGTTTTGCTTTTTTATTCTTTAATCGGTCTTCAAATTCGTCGAACTTGAATATTTAGTCGTCTTTCATCAATATCTAATGGATGATATGGTTAATATTTTGGAATGTACAAATTTAAAGGTACTTTAGAGGAAGAAGATATAAAATATCGGCATTTAAACCCTGTCAGACTATTCCAATGAGAATGAAACCTACATGATGTTTTAAAGCCCATTTAATTTTACATGGTAATAGCTAGTTTAATTAAAATCGTTTGAGCCGTTTTCGAGAAAATCGAAAAAAAGGTGCAAAATGCATGGTATAAAGTGGCTTTTCTGATAAGCTGATTAACAACAGATACAAATTGACTAATGCAGACGAAAACTTGTGATTAACGACGTTTTTCTTTTTGTCAAAAAATAAACAAAATATATGAGCGCTTCACTAGTCCATCGAGTTGCCATCAGTGATCGCTTAGTGATTACCCCTCCCACGACTCTTACTTTCCGCCATGATTTCAACTGTCCAACTTGCCCCTATGCTCAACTAGCCCCGCTCTACCCTATCTAATGTATTATTAAATAAACATGTAAATTTCGATATTTGCTATTGATACATGGACCACCTTGCACAGGAGTTGAAACAAGTAGACACCAGCAAGTACACCCCCATCTTGGAGAACCTGAAGCAGCAGCTGAGGGGAGACCTGAAGGAGCCAAGGCCAGCGTGCAGGCCCTTCTCAAGCAGGCTCTCGCTCACGTCGGTGATGACGTCAAGGCTCTCCTCGTCGACCCAACCGGAGCCCAGAAGATCATCCAGGAGAACTGGAACCAGGACTACAACCAGTTCATCGCCGAGGGAAAGAAGTACGTCTCCACCATCCAGCAACAAGTACAGGACTGTATTGACGTGAGTATCTTTTAGTTACTGTTAATATATTTCTTTTCTTTTTTAATTTTTTTGGAAGTTTTTCTTAATATAAACACTTAATGAGCACACATCGACTTCCTTTTGTCACTTAATTCCTTTATTTCATAAGCTTTCATATCTGCCGACGTTTCGGGGCTGTTTCCCCATTTTCAAGACTTATTTTTTTATATAAATGCTTTTTCGCATATAACCCATTACTTTTTTTCATAGCATAGTGCTAATATAAGTGTTAACATATTTCAAGCAACTTCGAGTCGCTCCAACAAAACCAGAAAACTGTCAGCTCATGTGCAGATTTTTTTTCTTTTCCATTCATGTCCAAGACTCGGATATACATTCGCTGCAACACATAATAGTTGTGTTGGAACAAATGTATATCCAAGTTTTCAGGTCATGTTGGAACGACTCTTTTGCAGTTTCTTCTAAGATACTGTTTATTCGTTTAACCTCAGTTTTTATGCTGCTATGTCTAATCGGACGATGCTACAGTGGGAGGCCTAAATTTTGATTATCCAGGTTTTATTAGGATAGGGATCTTTAACGAGTACCTGACATCGCACAGGCTCGGGACCACCTTTTTAACGTCCCCTCCGAAGGACGGCATAACTAAGGAATCCTAGTTCCACCCGCAGCTTTGAACTAGCCACTAGGCTATGGGTGACCCCCTTCTAAGATACTCAACTAATATAGATGGGCAGAAAAAGGATGAGACAAAGGACAGGACGTTTAAATGAACCCTGGGGTCATTAATGAATATAACTTTGCCTTAATTATCTAGGTCTTGAATATATGTGGTCTACATTTATAAATAAATACGTTAATATTTATAAAAATCTCGTGCGTACAACACAAAGTTTTATTTAACTCCGTTCTTAAAATAAATTTAAGAACTTCAATAAAGTTAGAGAAAAAAAAAAGAATTATATTCCGCATTTCGTCGCGCAGCATTAACTTTTACAATTTTTTGTATAAGATATTGGGTTGATGCAAAATTAATGCAGGTTTTTAGTAGGTATTGTAAATACGCCATATCTTTACTTTAACCATATATATTTAATCAAAATAATTTCCATCTGAATCAATGCACTTTTGCCAACGTTCAACAAGCTTTCTTATTCCACCAGAAAAAAAATCCGAATCCCTGGACTCAATGAAATCACGAAAAGAATTTTCAATGTCGTCCTGGTTTTGAAAATTTTTCTCCCTCAAAAAGTTGTCCAGATGCCTGAAAAAGTGGAAGTCTGTAGGAGAGTGGTCAGTGAATAAGGCGGATGTTGGAGAACTTCGTAGCCCAACTCGTGCAGTCGTCGAAGCGTTGGTTATGCAACGTGTGGTCTGGCGTTATCGTGGAGCAGGATCGGCCCCTTCCGATTCATCAATGCTGGGCAAAGACGTTGCAATTATTGAGTTCCGAGTTCCGCCGCCATTTCTCGTGTGGCTTTGGTTGGGTCTTCTTCCACTTTTGACCTCAGCTGGTCGTTGTCCAGAGCAAGATGACGGCCCCGACCTTCCTTGTCTTCGAGGTCGAAATCTCCTCTGCGAAACTTCTGGAACCAACGCTGCACCGTGCACTCATTAATAGCCCCCTGACCCCACACTTCATTAATATTACGAGCCGTTTGCGCAGCGCTGCGCCCTAATTTAAATTCGTAAAAATAAATTTGACGAAAATCGCACTTTGACATTTTCGATTCAAGACCTTTGAACATACTGAACAAAACGATTTTACTAAACAAATTCATGGTGAAAGAGAGGGTATTAGATAAGGTTTGTTTTGGTATAATAATGATCAATGTTAGGATTAGCTTTGTTTACACAATTGGAATTAAGATATTGCAATAGAGGAAACCTGCATTAATTTTGCATCAACCCAATACTTTAGAGGAAAATATCGTATATTATTCGTATATTGAAATATCGCCATTTAAGTCTTGTCAGAGTATTTCAACCCACTGTAGCGTCCGGTAATGACAGCGCCATCCAGTGGCCAAGCGATGAAACAATTGCATTAAACAAATTTAATTAGTTTTCTTCTTTATTTGGATATCGAATTCGTTCAACTTATATATTTGCCTGTTTTTTTATCAATGGTAATAAGATGATATGGTTATTTTTACAGAATATACAAAATATTTAGAGTACATTTAGAGTATATAATATAATATATATATATATAATATATATAGAGAGAGAGAGAGAGAGAGAGAGAGAAGAAGAGAGGAAAGAAAAATAGTATATTATTGAAAAAGTGTAAAATATATTTTAATATATATACAAAGCAAAGCATCGCTTCGAATTTACTTAATTGTTGATATTTTTCATTATCCTTTATTCACACCTGATAACCTAGTAACAAATGTGTTAATGTGTTATTTCTTGTTTCAGCAACTGAACAAACAGATGGACCAGTAAGCCGTACCTCATGAGGTTTAGTACCTGTTTTTATTTTTTGTAAAAAAAAAAAAACACCACAAGGAATACAAATATAAATTGATTAATATCCAACAAATATTGTATTTTTCTTCATTACCCTTCATACTAAATCCATATATACAAAAATAAATATAGAGACTAAAATTCCCTGAACCCATTAGCTCATAACAATGATGAATATGATGTCCTAAAAAAACCGGTGTGTGAGAAACACGCTTGACGTGACAACTTGACGCTTACTCCTTGACGCTTATTACTTGACGCTTACTACTTGACGCTTACTACTTAATACTTAACGCAACTATCAAATTTTATGTACTTGTATCAAATAATAAACCAATTCACACATTTAATACAGACATTTATTTTTGCTTCATTATACATATTACTTATACAGGTATACTTAATGCTAAGACTTTATTTCTAATATTCTATACATAATCGGACGATGATACGATGATGTATAGTTAGAGATAAAAACGATGAAACCAATAAAGAATTAATTAAATTAAGTTTCTATAGAAACGTGTGTTTTATTACAAATTGACGATAACCTAAGACACCCTTCCCCAACCACTACCATCTCTGTAACATACACTTTTGCCTACATGACTCCTGACCTCATGATGTCATTCCCCCACTACTACAATACCACTTACCCCCACCAACTACCCACTTCCGTAACGCTACACTTTTGCCTACATGACTCCTGACTCTCATGATGTCATTCCCCACTACTACAATACTACTTACCCCCACCAACTACCCACTTCCGTAACGCTACACTTTTGCCTACATGACTCCTGACTCTCATGATGTCATTCCCCACTACTACAATACTACTTACCCCCACCAACTACCCACTTCCGTAACGCTACACTTTTGCCTACATGACTCCTGACTCTCATGATGTCATTCCCCACTACTACAATACTACTTACCCCCACCAACTACCCACTTCCGTAACGCTACACTTTTGCCTACATGACTCCTGACTCTCATGATGTCATTCCCCACTACTACAATACTACTTACCCCCACCAACTACCCACTTCCGTAACGCTACACTTTTGCCTACATGACTCCTGACCTCATGATGTCATTCCCCCACTACTACAATACTACTTACCCCCACCAACTACCCACTTCCGTAACGCTACACTTTTGCCTACATGACTCCTGACTCTCATGATGTCATTCCCCACTACTACAATACTACTTACCCCCACCAACTACCCACTTCCGTAACGCTACACTTTTGCCTACATGACTCCTGACTCTCATGATGTCATTCCCCCACTACTACAATACTACTTACCCCACCAACTACCCACTTCCGTAACGCTACACTTTTGCCTACATGACTCCTGACTCTCATGATGTCATTCCCCCACTACTACAATACTACTTACCCCACCAACTACCCACTTCCGTAACGCTACACTTTTGCCTACATGACTCCTGACTCTCATGATGTCATTCCCCACTACTACAATACTACTTACCCCCACCAACTACCCACTTCCGTAACGCTACACTTTTGCCTACATGACTCCTGACTCTCATGATGTCATTCCCCACTACTACAATACTACTTACCCCCACCAACTACCACTTCCGTAACGCTACACTTTTGCCTACATGACTCCTGACTCTCATGATGTCATTCCCCACTACTACAATACTACTTACCCCCACCAACTACCCACTTCCGTAACGCTACACTTTTGCCTACATGACTCCTGACTCTCATGATGTCATTCCCCCACTACTACAATACTACTTACCCCACCAACTACCCACTTCCGTAACGCTACACTTTTGCCTACATGACTCCTGACTCTCATGATGTCATTCCCCACTACTACAATACTACTTACCCCCACCAACTACCCACTTCCGTAACGCTACACTTTTGCCTACATGACTCCTGACTCTCATGATGTCATTCCCCCACTACTACAATACTACTTACCCCCACCAACTACCCACTTCCGTAACGCTACACTTTTGCCTACATGACTCCTGACTCTCATGATGTCATTCTCCCCACTACTACAATACTACTTACCCCCACCAACTACCCACTTCCGTAACGCTACACTTTTGCCTACATGACTCCTGACTCTCATGATGTCATTCTCCCACTACTACAATACTACTTACCCCCACCAACTACCCACTTCCGTAACGCTACACTTTTGCCTACATGACTCCTGACTCTCATGATGTCATTCTCCCACTACTACAATACTACTTACCCCACCAACTACCACTTCCGTAACGCTACACTTTTGCCTACATGACTCCTGACTCTCATGATGTCATTCCCCCACTATACAATACTACTTACCCCCACCAACTACCCACTTCCGTAACGCTACACTTTTGCCTACATGACTCCTGACTCTCATGATGTCATTCCCCCACTACTACAATACTACTTACCCCCACCAACTACCACTTCCGTAACGCTACACTTTTGCCTACATGACTCCTGACTCATGATGTCATTCCCCACTACTACAATACTACTTACCCCCACCAACTACCACTTCCGTAACGCTACACTTTTGCCTACATGACTCCTGACTCTCATGATGTCATTCCCCCACTACTACATACTACTTACCCCCACCAACTACCACTTCCGTAACGCTACACTTTTGCCTACATGACTCCTGACTCTCATGATGTCATTCCCCCACTACTACAATACTACTTACCCCACCAACTACCCACTTCCGTAACGCTACACTTTTGCCTACATGATCCTGACTCTCATGATGTCATTCCCCCACTACTACAATACTACTTACCCCCACCAACTACCACTTCCGTAACGCTACACTTTTGCTACATGACTCTGACTCTCATGATGTCATTCCCCACTACTACAATACTACTTACCCCCACCAACTACCACTTCCGTAACGCTACACTTTTGCCTACATGACTCCTGACTCTCATGATGTCATTCCCCACTACTACAATACTACTTACCCCCACCAACTACCACTTCCGTAACGCTACACTTTTGCTACATGACTCTGACTCTCTGATGTCATTCCCCACTACTACATATACTTACCCCCACCAACTACCCACTTCCGTAACGCTACACTTTTGCCTACATGACTCCTGACTCTCATGATGTCATTCCCCCACTACTACAATACTACTTACCCCCACCAACTACCCACTTCCGTAACGCTACACTTTTGCCTACATGACTCCTGACTCTCATGATGTCATTCTCCCACTACTACAATACTACTTACCCCCACCAACTACCCACTTCCGTAACGCTACACTTTTGCCTACATGACTCCTGACTCTCATGATGTCATTCCCCCACTACTACAATACTACTTACCCCCACCAACTACCCACTTCCGTAACGCTACACTTTTGCCTACATGACTCCTGACTCTCATGATGTCATTCCCCACTACTACAATACTACTTACCCCACCAACTACCCACTTCCGTAACGCTACACTTTTGCCTACATGACTCCTGACTCTCATGATGTCATTCCCCACTACTACAATACTACTTACCCCCACCAACTACCCACTTCCGTAACGCTACACTTTTGCTACATGACTCCTGACTCTCATGATGTCATTCCCCACTACTACAATACTACTTACCCCACCAACTACCCACTTCCGTAACGCTACACTTTTGCCTACATGACTCCTGACTCTCATGATGTCATTCCCCACTACTACAATACTACTTACCCCCACCAACTACCCACTTCCGTAACGCTACACTTTTGCCTACATGACTCCTGACTCTCATGATGTCATTCTCCCACTACTACAATACTACTTACCCCCACCAACTACCCACTTCCGTAACGCTACACTTTTGCCTACATGACTCCTGACTCTCATGATGTCATTCTCCCACTACTACAATACTACTTACCCCCCCAACTACCCACTTCCGTAACGCTACACTTTTGCCTACATGACTCCTGACTCTCATGATGTCATTCTCCCACTACTACAATACTACTTACCCCCACCAACTACCCACTTCCGTAACGCTACACTTTTGCCTACATGACTCCTGACTCTCATGATGTCATTCTCCCACTACTACAATACTACTTACCCCCACCAACTACCCACTTCCGTAACGCTACACTTTTGCCTACATGACTCCTGACTCTCATGATGTCATTCTCCCACTACTACAATACTACTTACCCCCACCAACTACCCACTTCCGTAACGCTACACTTTTGCCTACATGACTCCTGACTCTCATGATGTCATTCTCCACCACTACATACAATACGTAACTACTTTCCCACTACTCATACATACCCTACTTCCAGTAACGCTACACTTTTGCCTACATGACTCCTGACTCTCATGATGTCATTCTCCCACTACTACAATACTACTTACCCCACACAACTACCCACTTCCGTAACGCTACACTTTTGCCTACATGACTCCTGACTCTCATGATGTCATTCTCCCACTACTACAATACTACTTACCCCCACCAACTACCCACTTCCGTAACGCTACACTTTTGCCTACATGACTCCTGACTCTCATGATGTCATTCTCCCACTACTACAATACTACTTACCCCCACCAACTACCCACTTCCGTAACGCTACACTTTTGCTAACTACATAGTATCTCTCTAGACTTCTCATGAGTACATTCCTCACTCGACATAGCATACAATACTACTTACCCCCACCAACTACCCACTTCCGTAACGCTACATTTCCTACATGACTCTGACCATGATGTCATTATAACAATTACTACCCACAACTACATTCCGAACATTTGCTACATGACTTACTCTCATTGTCATTCCATACTACAATTACTATTACCCAAATACATTCGTAAGCTACATTTTCAATACTCACTTATGATTCATTCTCACACTACATCTACTTACCCACCAACTACCCACTTCCGTAACGCTACACTTTTCCTAACATGCCACCCAGAAAATGAATTATAAGACGTTTTCACGTCAAAAACTATTTGGAACATTCACCAAGAATTTCTTTTCAATTGTTGACTTTATATTTATAAAAATGCTGCAAAATTGTTAATTGTTTCAAAATAATCATATGTATATCAATTTTACAACGTTGCTATTTACATCAAAGATATGATCCATTTATTATGAAACTGCCATTTGCTTAATATTTCTGGTAGGGAGTGTTAAAATGTTCAACTTCAACTTATCTATCAATAGAGTATTTAGGTCACTTATGTTCCAAGTAAATACGATAATTTTGGCCGCTTAAGTTTTCAGGATTATTTCAATAACTTAGCCGTTTATTCTGAAATTTAAGTCCATTTATGTTAAGATATTCATAATTGATAATATCCGCAGTCAGTGATCAAGGTAAATTGTACTAATTATAATTTAAGTATTTAACCTCAGATTTTGTACAATTTCATAAGTTGAATAGTCAGTACATTTAATTATTGAAATCAAACAAAATTTACGCGAAATACATGACATTTTTTGCAAGAAAAGAGTCGTATAGAATTTTAAATAAAACAGAAATGAATGGTAATGAACATTTTCACGATCGCAATACTTTCCCTTAATATATATTATATATATATATAGGTAAGTGAAAGTAAAAAACAATAAATAAATAAAGTAAAGAAACTTATACCTCTATAACTCATGGAAGGTCTTGGCTCAATACATATAGAGATCCATACAGTTGCCAGCCTACGGTCCTGCAACGAGGTGATTGGCCCGAGATCAGGTTTTTCCCCATTTTTGGAAACCCACTTTATAGAAGCTGGATCTGCCCAGTAGGATCTCCAATGCCCCAGGGGTCGATCGCAATACTTTCCTTTTATATATATTTCATATATAGGTAAGTGAAAGTAAAAAAATCTGGTGTTGGCAACACACGACTTTTACTTACCTCCATTTTTAAAATCAATGAACGAATTTTCAAATACAGTTAGAGATAAAAAAAATCTGGTGCGGGCAACACACGACTTTCACTTACCTCGATTTTTAAAATTAATGAAAGAATTTTCAAATACAGTTAGAGATAAAAATACGTGAAACTATTAAGGAATTAATCAAATCGAATTGAAATAGAAACATGTGTTTTATTAAAAATCTATTATATTATTATCTAAAATAGTCAGTTAGTGTTATCTTCTTTTCATCACTAATCTATTAACTTTTAAAATCTTGAGTATAGATAATATTTCTTCTAAAATCTTTAGCTTTCAAAGGTATATCATACATGTATATTACTGCTCTAATGTTCAAAACAAAAAATTGTATTAAAAAAATATTTTTTCTGCTTTCTCCTTTATTTGGGTATAGACTTTATTCAATTTAAATATTTACCTGTTTTTCATCAGCGTTAACAAGATAATCTCGTTATTATTATTGAATCTACAAATTAAGGTACTTTAGAAAAGAAAATTTAAAATATCGGTAATTAAGCCTGTCAGACCTTTTATCCAAATAAACTACATGATATTAAAGCCCATTAAATTTACTTCGATATAGCGAGTTTAATCAAAATCGTCGAACAGTTTTCGAGAAATCGAAAAAAGGTGCAAAATGCATGGTATAAAGTGCCTCTTCTGGTAAGCTCATTTTGATGAAAAAAGTTTTGTCACGTCTCGGGCGTATAGTTGTCTTAAATAGGAAATTTCAGTTTCATAGGACTTACCGTTTACGCCGGAGAGTTACCACACACACACACACAGTTTACTTGTGTTTACTACAATTTACCGCACCCACCATATTCTCCCGACTTGTCTCCAGCAGATTATCACCTGTTCAGTAATTTAGATGACCTCGTCAAATGAAAACATTTTGAAAATGATGATCAAGTGAAAAGTGCGTTTTCAGATTTTGTTTCACTTCAAAGCTCAAAGTTTTTCAGTTCAGGGATAAAAAAGTTGGTGTCACGTTAGGAAAAATGTGTAGAAAAAGTATCGAATAAAATTATCTTGTTTTCATATCGTATTTTTAATAAAAATCCTTTATCTTGAAAACGGACATTTCATGTGACACAACCCAATATCATTATCTACGATAATCTTTTATTGTATACTGTTCTATCATTATATTTTATACTGATTGTCAATGCTTATCAGATGATATGGTTAATTTTATAAAATTTACAAAATTAAAGGTACTATAGAAGAAAAAAAAATTAAAATTTCGGCAGTTAAGCCCTGTTAAATTATTTCAATCAGAATGAAAGCTACGTGATATTAAATCCCATTTTTAAGCAACGTTTTTCAGAAAATTGTAAAAAGGTACTAAATGCATGGTATAAAGTAAAGTGGCTCTTCTGCTTGGCCGATTTTGATGAAATAGTTGCTGTAACATCTCGGGCGTATTATAGGGCGTACAAACTGTCTTAAATATGAAATTTTAGTTTACTTTTCGTTTACACACTGGTGTTATCACACACGGACACACACCCCTTTTTGCGGGACTTGGTCATTTGGACTCAGGTTACCCTAAACGTATATTTATATTTTTTGAACACTGTAATTTTAAAAACTTCACGATCGCAATACTTTCCGTTAATATCAATTCCATATATAGGTAAATGAAAGTACAAGACGTTTCGGTGTTTAAAATCGAATTATAATTATAAAAGGTCAACTATTGGTGTTCACGCCATATGTTACGGCCTGAAAAGGTTTTTATAGTTTTTCAATCGAAAAATTATAAGTTCATAATTTTATGATATTTATAATAAGATCATTTTTTTTTGTTTAAATCTTTATTTTTTAATTTCTTTTTAAAATAGTTATTTTAAATATAATTATAAGTTTTTAAACGAGAGCAGTAGAAGAGAAGACAGAAGACGATCGTACTTCAATTGTTTTTTGACTGCCTCGTGGCCAGTCGAGTCTTAAGCTAGCGTCTGAGCGGTGAAGATGTGCCGTATATAGACCCAAGATTCCTCTTAACGTTTGAACGTTTGGAAACGAATTTCTTCATCTTCTCATCGTTCCCCTTGGAACTTGGAAGAGCCGCCCTGCGGTAATTTTCTTCAATACTCAAGACGACTTCGTTCAAGCCGCCCTGCGGTCGTTTTCTTCAACACTCAACTGGACATCTTTACGTGAATATAACCTATCTTTATCCATTAATGGAACATTTAATTTCTTAATTCTTATTCAAGAAACTATTCAATTTGATAACTTTTTTTTTTTACATCTTTGAGCATTAATTAAGTTAAGTTTGTTTCTTCTATTTTTACAATATTTTAATTAGGTTTATTTTGTTTCATACATTTTCTTACAGCTGTTTAATTATAATTAGGTTAATTTTTCTTATATAAATTTATTAGGTTAATTTGTTTGTTATCATCCTTATATGTATTTCAGTGTATTAAATGTATTGTGATTCGTCGTTTGCTTTCATTATTTTTATTTATTTTAAATCTATACAGTCCACTTATTTATTTCAATAGAACCACCCTCAATTTTGAGTTGTCACTTGAAAGTACTATTCTTTCACGGATAGCCCAGCGTATACAAATTTTGGTACTCCGGGCCGGATTTATATTTTTGTCTACAAAGTTTCGGCCCTCTGGCGGAACGGATCACAATACATTCCTAAAGCTATCTCTTATAGTTTTATTTAGCCTTCTAAATAATTATTTAATTTAGGTTTAAATTTATTGGAATTTAAACATTTCAGCAATTGTTAGGTGCCAGTTGGGAAACATATCGTTATTTGAATTTCAGTTTATTTTTTTGTGATCAATCACATTTCTTTTTTCACATCTTGTTTAACATATAGATTTTGTCAATTGTTTAAACTAAAAATGGGTCCAAAAATTGATAATGAGGTAGTATTGAGCTCCCTGTTGGACGAATTAGAGGACTTAAGGGACGATAAACACGAAACAAATGAAATAGGTCAGGCTGCAACAAAAAATTCAGAATTATTTCCGGTTTTTAAAGCTAGGTTATCACGACTGGACGCTACTTTCCAAAAGTTCACTAAAACTGTCACAGAAGTGAAACAATATGCTAAATTACTAAACAAAGATTGCAGTGAGTATGACAACATTAGGAAGGAGACCCGCCATAAATTTTATGAAGCGTTGGCACTTGAGCGAGAACAAGTAGTTCAAGATCATTCATTGAATGCATCTTCTAGTGAATCCCAAAATCAGTTATTTAAACTTCCCTCTATAAATCTTCCTACATTCAACGGTGACTTGACTAAGTGGACTTCATTCAAAGACACTTATGTTTCATTAATTCATGAAAATACTTCCTTATCTCCAGTTCAAAAGTTCCATTATCTCAAGTCCTCATTAAAGGGACCTGCCTTGCAATGTGTTGCTTCCATACCAATTACTGCCCAAGATTATCCACAAGCTTGGCTCAGTTTGACCAAACGGTATGATAACAAACGGATTCAAGCTAGCAATTTGCTTGCAAAAATCTTTAATTTTAAGCCATTACAGCAATGTAATTTAGCTTCCTTAGAACAATTTTCGGAGATTGTATTAGAGAGTGTAACTGCGTTCAAAAATTTACACATAAAAGATTAATCTGGGTTTGTTCTTCTTACATTTGCATTAAGACTGTTAGATCCCAAAACCCGTGAGCGGTTTGAGACTTTACAATCAGTGAAAGAAGAACTTCCTTCATTTCAAGATTTAGTTGACCTAATTTCTCAGCAATGTGTTGCATTTCAATCTCAAGCCTTATCTACTCCAAGCATGTCCAAACACTCGAACGACAATAAAACTTATCCTAAAAGGATGAAACAAATTTTTTACTCCACAGGGCAGCAAACTACTCGTTCTTGCCCCTTATGTAAGGAAAAGCATGCTTTGTATCGTTGCTCTAAATTTTTGGAACTTAGTCCACAAAAACGTTTTAATACTTTAAAGCCATTAAATCTTTGTTCCAATTGCCTTAGCGAAAATCATAAAAATGCTGATTGTCGGTCAAATAAATTATGTCGTTACTGCAATAAAAAACACCATTCCTTATTACACTGGGGTAATTCGGTGACATCTCCACCCTCTGTGGAGGGAGAACCTAAAACTAATACTTCGACAGTTTTGGAAAACTCTCAGTTAGAAACTAATACATCAGAAAGCGCTGTTTTTTCCACATCTCTAGATGGCAAAGTAAATGTTTTACTTGGTACTGCTTTGGCCAGAATAAAAGACCATGTAGGTAACTATCACCAAATAAGAATTGTCATCGACAGTGGAGCACAACGTTCGTTTATTACGGCTTCGTGTGCTAGAAAATTGAAATTGATACCCTCTCAAAACCCCCACAAACTCTGTGGATTTGCGAATAGCCCAATTGATGGTGGGACTCAGCAGGTCGACTGCACATTGGTTCCATTAAATTCTGAAAATCCCAAGTTGCGAACAAATGCTGTAATTATTCAGCAAATAAGTAATAATATGCCCTCTCAACCTATCTCTGAGCATATTAGGAGACAATTAAGTAGTGAGGATCTTTCAGACCCTTCCTTTTGGAAGCCAGGCCCTATAGATTTTCTTTTAGGAGCGGATTTGTTTCTAAATATTTTCAGAAATATCAAAGCAACTTCTAGTTGTCCCAATCTCTTAAATACAGTATTTGGAGGGATAATTATAGGACCCTTACCTGATAATAACTCACACTCACCGCAAAATGTTCTGTTAACGGCCAATCGCGTAACTGCAATTTTGGATCAATCCTCTCATAGTGAATGGTATCATGTACAATCACATCATAATGCAGCGAATATAGCGTCTAGAGGATTAACTCCTGGCTCTTTTCTAAAAGACGGTACTTGGTGGGAAGGTCCAGAATGGCTGAAACACCCGATTGAAGCATGGCCAATCAGTAATCATTTTAATAACCATTGTACCGGAGACTTGCCGGAAGTAAAGACAAAGGAGGTTCTTTTAAGTGCTCCAACTAATGATTGCTATCTGACTATCGTTATTAAAAACTTTTCGTCTTATACTAAACTTTTGAGAGTATTCGCTTATGTGCTAAGACTCTTGCATAATGCACGGTTGAATATATCAAAAAGGCAAATAGGGCGCCCATCAGCCATTGAACTGAATCTTGCACTAGAGAAAATTATACAAGTTACCCAACGTTTTTACTTTGATAAAGAATTTCCTAACTCTGACTCCAAATCCTCCTCTTTGGGGGCTCTATCACCCTTTATTGATAGCCGAGAGATTCTCAGGGTGGGCGGTCGTCTTACAAACGCTCCGCTAAATTACGAAAATAAACACCCAATTTTGCTTCCTCATAAATCACATTTAAGTTCCCTGATCATAGATCACTTCCACATTGCATACGTACACGCAGGTCCACAATTACTCCAGTCAATGTTGCAACGTAAGTCTTGGATAATTTCGACAAGGAAATTGATTCGGTGTCGAATACATCAATGTTTTCGATGCCACCGGTTTAAAGTACAAAATTATAGTCGGAAAATGACCGATTTACCACCTTCACGATTCGAACAGGGTAGAGCATTCATTAATACCGGGATTGACTTTGCGAGCCCCTTCCCCATTAAAGAATCGAAACGTCGAAAGGCAAATGTGGAAAAAGCTTATGTCTGCTTATTTGTTTGCATGAGCACAAAGGCAGTCCACCTCGAAGTGGTTTCACAACTTTCCACCGAAATGTTTCTAGCAGCACTTGAACGATTTATTTCACGAAGAGGACTACCCAGCCAAATCTTTTCGGACTGCGGTACTAATTTTGTCGGCGCAAACCGACACTTGAAAGAACTGTTTGCATGGTTCAACGATAAGCGTACCAAAGATGCTTTGGATTACCACCTCCACAACCGAGGAATTCAGTGGTGCTTTAACCCTCCTAATGCACCACATTTTGGGGGAATCTGGGAAGCCGGTGTGAAATCATTCAAGTACCATTTCAATCGAGTTGTGGGCACATACTTGTTAACATTTGAAGAACTGAGCACTCTTGTGGTTAAGATTGAGGCAGTCCTCAACTCTCGACCGTTGTATCCCATTTCATCCTCTCCTATTGAATATGACGTGCTTACACCTGGCCATTTCCTAATAGGTGCACCCTTGTTGTCACTGCCTACCCATGACTTGACAGACGTACCTGAAAATAGACTATCCAGGTGGCAAATTGTACAATGTTGCATTCAAAACGTCTGGAAAAGATGGCGTTATGACTATTTAAATAGTTTGCAGCAACGGACAAAATGGACTTTGACCAAACCAAACTTGAATATTGGAACCCTAGTTTTACTAAAAGAACCAAACGCATCGGTGCAAAATTGGCCTACCGGTAGAATAATGGAAGTATACCCCGGAAAAGATGGAACAGTTAGAGTTGTAAAAGTTAAAACTCCAAAAGGAGAGTACATCCGGCCTGTTTCCAAATTGGCACCACTGCTACCACAAACATAAGCTAACTAACGTAGTTAGTGTCACTACCAATATGTTCATGTAAACCTTGGAAATTTTCAACGAAAATTTGGTGGGCGGTATGTTCACGCCATATGTTACGGCCTGAAAAGGTTTTTATAGTTTTTCAATCGAAAAATTATAAGTTCATAATTTTATGATATTTATAATAAGATCATTTTTTTTGTTTAAATCTTTATTTTTTAATTTCTTTTTAAAATAGTTATTTTAAATATAATTATAAGTTTTTAAACGAGAGCAGTAGAAGAGAAAGACAGAAGACGATCGTACTTCAATTGTTTTTTGACTGCCTCGTGCCAGTCGAGTCTTAAGCTAGCGTCTGAGCGGTGAAGATGTGCCGTATATAGACCCAAGATTCCTCTTAACGTTTGAACGTTTGGAAACGAATTTCTTCATCTTCTCATCGTTCCCCTTGGAACTTGGAAGAGCCGCCCTGCGGTAATTTTCTTCAATACTCAAGACGACTTCGTTCAAGCCGCCCTGCGGTCGTTTTCTTCAACACTCAACTGGACATCTTTACGTGAATATAACCTATCTTTATCCATTAATGGAACATTTAATTTCTTAATTCTTATTCAAGAAACTATTCAATTTGATAACTATTTTTTTTTTACATCTTTGAGCATTAATTAAGTTTTTTTCTTCTATTTTTACAATATTTTAATTAGGTTTATTTTGTTTCATACATTTTCTTACAGCTGTTTAATTATAATTAGGTTAATTTTTCTTATATAAATTTATTAGGTTAATTTGTTTGTTATCATCCTTATATGTATTTCAGTGTATTAAATGTATTGTGATTCGTCGTTTGCTTTCATTATTTTTATTTATTTTAAATCTATACAGTCCACTTATTTATTTCAATAGAACCACCCTCAATTTTGAGTTGTCACTTGAAAGTACTATTCTTTCACGGATAGCCCAGCGTATACAATTGGTAATTAGATGACAGTAAAAAACACTATTATTCAATTTCCTGATAACCCGAAGCCGATGGCTGTTTGACTACAGCGGAAATCTGATAAGTAAGTAAAATATAAACACAGTTTAGCGACTAATGGCGGAGGATGAATGAACGCATTCGTGCCGCATCGTCACTCACCTCGCCGTGGAATTGCGCTACAATTTATGAATCACGCAAACATAATTACGCGATGCTCTGAAGATAAACTCCCTTAGAGTAATGGAGTCGATACATCAGACACTCTAACCGGTCGAAGCCCATTTAACTTCAGTATTTCCTGTCCTACTAGAGCGAAGGAGTTCTTGGATAAGAGAATGTACTTCTCGTCTGAATCTGTTTTCAATTTGATATTGTTGCTGACGAAGCTTTTAGGAGTCTTTCCTTTCGATCACGTCAGGAAAAGAATATCTTATCAGTGGTTTACGTATTCTTTGATAATTGTCCTGGTGTGTACAGTAGAAGCTGCCTTTGTAGTGTTCGATCCCCCTCGCTTGGCCAAGAACTCCCTCCTGAGGAACATCCTCTTCAGGTGCCAGATGCTGGCCATGTACGCGTGCATCGTCATCTTCAACGGCTGCATCCTCGTCCACCACCGGAAGATCTCCTTGGTCTTCCTGATCCTGGAGAAGCTGAAGAACGAGACCCGCGGACAGCCCAGCTTCCTCCTGGTCGTGGGCTACTTCCTCTGGCAGTCGGTGGCCATCGCAATCACCGCCTACATGGACTGGAACGGCAACACCCCCCTGGACGGCACCGTCTCCCTCGCACTCTGCTACTACTACGGCATGATCTCCATCATCGTCGTCGGCACTGCCCCCTTCGTGGCGCTCGTCCAACTGGTCAGCACTAAGCTGGAGCACTTGGTCCTGGCACTCAAGTCCAAGATCACACTCGGGAGCGGACGACTCTACAGCTACGTACTCCTCTACGACCGAATGGTGTCCCTCTTGACCTCTCTCAACGAGGCATTCAGTCTCCAGCTGCTCCTCATATCCTTCGTATCCTTCTTCAACCTGACCATCAACATGTTCTTTATCGCGGACTACGTCGTGAACGAGGCCTCAGTGCACAGGTCCAAGATGGTGCCGGTCTACATGGGTTGGATAACCATGTTTTCATCGATGGTGATCTTCCCAGTATATTCCTGCCATCGAACCACTAAGCAGGTTTGTATGTTATAATAATCAATCTTATATTCTGATTATTTTTCCTAATCCATACCTAAACAAACTCCAATGCCGCATTAAAAACATAGGCAATATAGACAATTCGCTCATAGGAAATTTTAAATTTACCTTCTGTTCATATATCATTTTCAATATTGACCTAGAAAAAAAAAAAAAAAGAATAGGTAAATAAAATCTCTCCCCTTCAAAATATCAGGATTCACATTTCAAGATACATAGAATCCAAATATCGAATAGTAAAATTGGTCACCTATGGCGTAGTTTTTAACATAACAGCCTTCTATGCCCAAGGGCACAGGTTCAAGCATGCATGTGATCCTAGGATTTTTTGATGAGAGTAAAAAGTTAAGCCGTCCTTCAGAAAGGACGTAAAAAGGTGGTTCCGGGCCTAAGCGATGTCAGGTAACTCGTTAAAGATCCCTATCCTAATTAAACCTGGATAGGCAGAATTTAGGACTCCCTCGGTAGCATCGTCCATTACAGCATTTAACGTCAAATTATGCTACTGTGGAAAATCACAGTAGCATAAATTGCCGTTATATGAATTAACAAATAATCGGGAAAAAATTAAAATAAATTTGGCAATAATCAATAATCCGTACATCTTGTTAATTAATGAATACCAAATATATCCAGAATTTAATTATTATTGAGAATTAATTTAATTATCATTTTCTTACAACAAAAAAGGTTAAAATCGGCTAGTTATTAGCGGAGGTATTGTGTTTTGAACTTATCAGGCATGATTTGTAATTTTTCATTAATGTAAATTTTGCAGTGAAGTTGATTCGTCTTTCCTTAGGTCTTTGATTACAAAAATTCTGTTAGGCATCTGATCAACGAAATTTGTTTATTTAAGATTTTGTGAAATAAATATGAAAAATTCAATCTCGTATATAAGAATATTACCACACACACAATGGTTGATTATTTCTAAATAATTACATGTATATCAAATTTAAAACGATGCTATTCACAGGAAATAAATGAATCTTAACTCATATTTTTAATCAGGACCTGATGTTCAGAAGGATTTGATTGTGATCGAGGATAGAAAGTTATATATTAAATATATAATAGTCATCCATGTGATTAATATGAAGTAGGTCGTTCAGGTTGCGTTCAAAAAGTATCGACAAAAATAAATAGTTTTAAACTGTTTATTAATTATTTTTGACGGCCACTGGAAAGATAGTTCCTAAAAAATCGAAGATCCGAATAAAGACAAAAAAAATTATAAGTAAAATTATGAATCATGGCTGTTAAGTTCATTACAAAATATCTCCGTGAAACGTCATATTTGATGGAGGTTGTTTAATTTTGTCATCTTTTTTACTTTCACTTACTATATATAGTAAGGGGAAGTATTGCGATCGTGAAAATTTTCGAATTCCAGTTTTCAACGGAAATACACGTTTTAGGATCCCCTGAGTCCAAATAACCAAGTCCCGCAAAAAGGTCTGTGTGTGTGTGTGTGTGTCTGTGTGTGTGTGTGTGTGTGTGTGTGTGGTAGCTCCTGGGCGCAAACGGTAAGTCCTATGAAACTGAAATTTCATATTTAAGACAACTATACGCCCGAGAAGTGACAAAACTTTTTTCATCAAAATGAGCCTACCCGAAGATGCACTTTATACCATGCATTTCGCACCTTTTTTCGATTTTCTCAAAAACGGTTCCGACGATTTTGATTAAACTCGCTATATCGATGTAAAATTTAATGGGCTTTAATATCATGTAGGTTTTAGATGAAAATGGTCTGACAGGGCTTAAATGCCAATATTTTAAATTTTCTTCCCATAAAGTACCTTTAATTTTGTAGATTCAATAATAATAACTAGATTATCTTGTTAACGCTGATGAAAAACTGGTAAATATATAAATTAAATAAACTCGATACCCAACTAAAGGAGAAAACAGAGAAAATATTTTTTTAATGCATTTTTTTGATTTTGAACATAGCAACAGTAATATACACTTATAATATACTGTTGGAAATCTAATGATTCTAGAAAAAAAATATTATCTCATAGACAAGCTTGTAAAAGTTAATAGAGAGTGATGAAATGAACATAAAACTAACTGATTATTTTAGATAATAATATAATAGATTTTTTAATAAAACACATGTTTCTATATAAATTCAATTTAATTAATTCTTTAATAATTTCACGTATTTTTATCTTTAAGTGTATTTGAAAATTCTTTCATTGAGTTTAAAAATGGTGGTAAGTGAAAGTCGTGTGTTGCCCGCACCAGATTTTTTTAATCGGTCATTGTTGTAAATAATAAACTAAAAGTAAAACAAGTCAAATTAAACTTAAAATAAAATAAAAATGTTTAGATTAAAGATCCATTTTGTTACTATTGAATCATCCTTCATTTCTGATCATTTGACTCTTTCTTAGATTATATAAAAAGAAGGTATCATGTATCGCATGTAAACTACGAGTTGATAATTTTCGGGATAGCATACACATAATGTTTTTGGAAGGGTAAAAGGAAAATTTCAAGACTTAATTCGTCATTGTAGGTCGAACTGTAAGTTTCATAATAAATAGTTTTACTCTATTCTTTTTTAAACATACAATTACTCGAACCAACACATCTTTTATTGTTCACGTACCGCCAGCTATTTAATGTAAAAATAATATTTTTACTTTCACTTATCTATATGAGCGATCATAAAATTTTCGAAGACAAGTTTTCAACGGAAATGAATGTTTTGTGACTCACTGGGTCCAAATGACCATGTCCCACAAAATGTTCTGAGTGTGTATGCAGGAAGTCTTATCAGTCGAAACTGGAATTTTATATTTAAGAAAAGTACTGTGATGTTACAGCAATCGCTTCATTAAAATTGACTTTCTGTGGCACACTTGATACCTTACCTTTTTAAGTTTTTATCAAATACGAATGAAACTATTTCGATTAAACTTGCTATATCGCATAATAATTTAATAGGCTATATTATCATGATAGTTGCGTTCTGGTTAAAATTGTCAGACACGGCTGATGATGACAACGGGAAATGACGATATTTTAAATTGTCTTCCTCTAAAGTACATTTAATTTTGAATTTTCTAAAATATTAGCCATTTCATCTTGTTAAGATTGATAATGGTCCCCAAGGTGCAGTGCTCGCTCCATTACTCTACATTATTTACACTCATGACATACCTTACAGCCCTAATATTCTAACAGCGACTTATGCCGATGACACAGCGATCTTAACAAAACATAAAATTGCAACCCACGCCTCAGAGATCCTACAACAACATCTAGTAAAATTACATGACTGGTTCAAACTCTGGAAAATCCGATTGAATAATGACAAATCACACCATATCATACTCTTCGACATGACACGAGTCCTCCCGTTTTCTTAGACAACATACAAATTCCACAGACGGACACTGTACATTATCTTGGTTTGACGTTTGACAAAAGAATGACTTGGGGCCCGCATATTAACAAAAAAAAGAAAACCCTAAACCAAAGACTGAGACTTCTTTACTCACTCTTTTCAAAACACTCGAAACTAAAACTTCGACAGAAATTAAACACCTATACTTACCTACTGAAACCTATTTGGACTTACGCATCACAGATATATGGGACAGCTAAAAAGACTCACATTAACAAACTTCAAATCTTTCAGGCTAAAACGTTTAGAACAATTACAAAAGCACCGTGGTACGTTAGCAACATAACTTTACATACTGACCTTAAGATGCCAACTGTCAATGAGCACATACGGACACACTACAAATGTTTCCACGACAAACTACAAGGTCACCCTAACACACTAATCAATGACATGGCCACAACACTCATGCCAGGAAATGCCTAGAGAAGGCTGAAGAGGAGTTGGATGAGAGACCTTCTCCTTTAGTAATTCACACTAATTTCATGCCAGGAATAGGTACCGCTGGGTGCTGCTCTCCCTCATGCCTATCACGCCATGCTTCTTAAAATTGACCGCACATTCACTGATTGTTCATTGTATTATTTGCAGGTGTGAACAAAGATTTAAAGTTTAAAAAAAAAAAAAAAAAGATTGATAATACAATATATAAATGTACTAGATGAAATAATTTGATAACCAACAAAAGGAGAAAAGGCAAACATTTTTTTTCGAATATTAAAAAAGATTTATAATGTACCGTTGAAATGCTTATGATTTGAGAAAAAATGTTATAAACAATTCATAATTCATAAAACTTTTTAAACTCCAACTTCATACAAAAGTTCTTAAATTGATTTTATTAACAGAAATAAGTGAAATTCGTGAGTTGCGCACCCCAGATTTTAAATCACTAATAATGATAATTGCATTTAAATAGGTGGAGACTTAATAGTAAATGCCGTATTTACAGATAAGATAGAATATATTTTTTTATAGATATTTAAGTTATTAGCTATTATAGACATATAGGTCATGGAGTTTGGCCCACTTGGTATTAGTATTAAATAATAATATTATATATATATATATATATATATATATATATATATATATATATATATACATATGGCATTGTTATAAATGCACACATAATAATAATAGCTTTATTGGCATCAGTATTGACAAAAGCTTCTCCCATAGGGAGGAATTTATAGTAGTTTGGCTATAGTAAGAAATAAAGATATAAAAAAAAAAAAAAAAAAATCTGTACCACTACAACCCATGAAGGGTCTTGGGTTCAGTACATATAGAGATTCGTACTGTTTCAAGGCCAACGGCAGTGCAATGAGGTGATTAGGCCTTAATCGCGCTCAGCCGCCTGGTTTTTCCCCAATTAATTTGGGTACCCACTTTATAGAGGCTGGGTCTGCCCCAGGAGGGTCTCCATACCCTAGGGTCGCCCCCCAACTGAATTAACAGAATAAATAATATTCCGCTAGAGCCGGGATTCGAACCCAGGACCCGGAGCACAGCAGACTAGCGCTCTATCCACTAGACCACGCCGCTCCCTAAGAAATAAATATATAATAATAATAATAGGCTTACCGAACCCGAAGGTTCGATGCCGATACCACCAAACTTCGCCTGCACAGACTCGTCCAATGTTCACCGGTCAAGCCCAAGCCCCCGAGATCAGCCTTAATGCAATCCTCCCATCGACGCTTCGGCCTACCTTTCGGACGCCTACCTGTCGGTTCAGCGAATACCAACTTTCTCGGAATCCGTTCCTCACTAAGCCCAACAACTTTACGCGCCCATTTGAGTCTCCGCGATGCTATCAACTCAATTATATTCACAGGGTACAAACTCCGCAATTCCGCGTTGTGCAACCTTCTAAACTCCCCAGTGGCCTCATCTCTCTTCGGACCAAATATTTTACGCAGCACCTTATTCTCGAAAACCTTAAGCCGTTGTTCATCCTTCAAAGTAAGCGGCCACGTTTCGCATCCGTAAAGAACCGTTGGAAGAATAATAGTTTTATAAGTTCTAACCTTTAAGTTTTTAGACAGAAGCCGCGAGCTAAGCAATTTACCAACCGAATAATAACACGCATTTCCCACCTTTAACCGGGACTTTATTTCTTCCTGGATTTCATTTTTTCTTGTTATCATTGAACCTAAATACTTGAATTTCTCTACGTGTTCAAAAGTATGACCTGAAATATTAATATCATCAAGATCGCCACCATTTCTGCAACTAATCATATATTTCGTCTTATCGGTATTTAATTCGAGACCTATTTGTTTACCGGTTTTTATTAACACACTTGTATTTAGTTGTATAGTTTCTGTGTCTTCACCTAGTAGTACCAAATCATCGGCATACCCCAAAACCGGAATCTTGTCACCCATATGTAAGCCTTTCTCGGTACTCATCACCTTTTCTATAACATATTCTAAGGCTATATTAAACAAAACAGGTGAAAGGGAGTCACCCTGTTTCAAACCCGATCGCACCTTAAATCTCTCGGAGTAATTATGACCGATTCTAACTTTATGAAATGTTTCCGACAAACACATCTCTACTAGGTTTACTAACTTTTTAGGTATCCCCTGTTCAATCATGATGTTATATAGCTTCTGACGGTCTATGGAATCATAAGCCTTTTTAAAATCTATATAAAGTTGATGTACTACACCGTTGTATTCCAGTTTCTTCTCTAATATTTGACGTAAGGAAAATATTTGATCAATAGTCGAGCGATTCCGCCTAAAACCACATTGGTAGTCTCCGATAATTTCCTCACGTATTCCGTGATTCGGCTAGTTAGTATTGACGAGAATATTTTATAGCATACTGGGAGAAGAGAGATCCCACGATAGTTGTTACAATCCGTCCTGGTCCTTTTTTGTGAATCGGAATAAGTATTGATTCTTTCCATTCTTCGGGTATTTTTTCATTTTCCCAGATCTTTTTAACTAAAATATGGTTGAAATTTCACCCTGTCACGTGATATTATCATTTCCTGCAGCTTTATACCGTTTTAATTTTCCTATCGCCATTTCAACTTCCTCTTTACTCGGTGCGTCTACCCATGGTTCAGCGCTCTGGTATTCAGAGGGAGGAGATTGATTATTATTTTCCGTATTTAGAATGCCGTCAAAGTGTTGTTTAAATGTATTTAATATCTCAGTCGGATCCGCAATTATGTTGTTATTCGCATCTTTAACCCCATTCAATACAGGTTCAATTTTTATGCGATTTGTTTATACCTTTGTACATCTCTCTTACGTTATTTTCGCTTCTGTGTTTTTCTATTTCTATTATTTTGCCTTTAAGATACTCTCTTTTCTTATTTTTTAAGAATTTTGAAGTTTCGTTTTTTACTAACCGAAAGTAAGCCACATTATTATCGCTTGGATTATTTAAGGAATTCAGTTTAGCGGTTTTTCTTTTTTCACACATATTTTGACAATCCCTGTCGAACCAAGGTTTGTTCTTTTTATTTTCGATTTTCCCAAGACATAAGTTACGGACCTCTTTAATATTATCCCTGATCCCTTCCCACAATTTGTTTACATCTTCGTTTTCCTCGTATGAAGATTCCAAAGCATCGAACCTATTTTTTACTTCTATCGCGAATTGTTTTCTAATTTCGGGGTTGTTCAATTTAACAACATCAAAATTCTCGGGATGAATATAGTTCGGTGTTCTCTTTTTTGTATTTAGTTTTTGTCGAAGTTTCGCGATTACTAATTCATGATCAGATCCGCATTCTGCACCACGATACGATCTCACGTTAATTATGCTACTTTGCCATCTGTTTTGTACTAAAATATGATCTATTTTATTACGAGTATGTCCATCCGGCGATGTCCACGTATACTTATGAATGTCCTTATGTTTAAACGTAGTACTTTTGATTATTAGGTTTTTCGAAATGGCAAAGTTTATTAGTCGGGTCCCATTATCATTACTATATTCGTGCAAACTTTCTTTACCGATTGTAGGACGATATACTTCTTCCCTTCCAACCTTTGCGTTTGCGTCACCTAGTATAATTTTAATGTAATTTCGCGGTAACTTATCGTAAACCGATTCTAGTTTATCATAAAATTCGCATTTTACTTCATCATCACTATCTTCGGTGGGAGAGTGAATGTTTATAAACGCGATTTTATACCAACGACCCTGAAATATAGCAACCGATATTCTTTCACTAAAGAACTGTACATCCCGTAATGCGGAAAGAAATTTATTCCTAATCAGAAACCCGGTACCTAAACAATAATTAACGCTCCCCCCGTACCAAATAGTATACTTTCCTTCTGTTAACGAACCCTCCCCTGGCCAGCGAACCTCTTGTAATGCAACGATATCTAAATGGTACCCCTTAACTTCATTCGCGACCGACTTTAACCCACCTGCCGTATTTAAACTTCTAACGTTCCACGTCCCTATTGTTAGATCTCTACTTTTCATCTTGCGCCTAGATTCCTCTGAAGCAGTCCCCACCCGGAGACCCGAACGGGGGACTAGTTTGCTTCCGGATAATGGGCGTTTTACCTCAGAGGAATCCATGACTGTTTGTGGTATTTTGTGAACTAAAATATGTGATTGGGCGTTCGAACCTACGTCACACCCTCCAGCAAGCCTGGAGGGCCGCTCTCATTGTTGGTCAGCGAGTCCATCGGACTTAGCCGGGAGGAGCTTCCGAGGAAATTCCACCGACCATCCCCACATCCGCCACCCGTGAGACGCTCCCCATACGCGGTAATGAGATCCGCGCGAGGAGAAATAAATATATAAACAATTAAAATATTTAAGAACAGCAAATAATCCTAAATGAAGAAAAACCAAAATAATTATACGAAAAACCTCAATAATAAAACAGTATATCCAAAAATAAATATTTTTTTTTAAATAGATACATAAATGACATAAATAATTCATATTAATTTTCATATTATTCGGCGGACATAATAAATAATATAAAAATTCAAGACAAATATAACAATAAAATAGTGAAAAAACAAATAAATAATAATATCGAAATAGAAATAAAAACAGACCTCAAGAATCAGATCAATATAACGATATTAAATTACAAAGTTTGCAAGGAAAAACAGTGAGCCAATAGTCAACCTTGCTGATGCAGCTGTGAGCTATAGAAAATTAGAATTTACAGATAAAAAAAAAGGTAAATTTAATTTAATTATATATTATGAAAAAAATTATTTAATAAATTGTAACTAAAAGCAAAATGTTTAAAAAAATTTTTTTAGTCTTGATAATGGGAAAAAGCCCCGAAACGTTGACTACCACTTGTGACAATCTGTGTAACAATGAAAATAAAAAAGATAAGGAAGGAAAAAATATGCTGTTTTAATATGAATAAATAAGTAAATCTCTTCAAGTAATACTGATCTAAAAGATATATTAATAATAATAGCATAAATATAAATGAATAGCTAAATTCCAATTGCTTAATGCCAGATCTTAGTAAATATTGTGACACAAATTTGCGGTTTTGTTGTCTCCTTAGATGTATATAGTTTTTAGCAAGAATAAATAAATTAGTATACCTTATCCACATCATCAATATTTATTTATGTTTCCTAAGGATGATTAGTAACTGTTTTGAACGATGTAATTCACCAGGTAATATTACCTTTCAATACAGAGTGTAGGACATTGTAATAACAGGTCCTCTAAGTTTGTTATGTTCTTTACACCATCTACATTTTTTTTTTTTTTTTTTATTTTGAAAGTGGTTTTCTTATTAAAAAGTTTCAAATTTTCAGTATCTGAAATTCTTAATTGGCTAACGAGTATCAGTTTATTTATAAAAACATGATAAGTTAAATAATGATGGAGTTTAGTTGACCGTTGAGAAATTAGATGAGGAAGATGGTAGGGGTGCGGTCATTAGAGAGAAACACACATTAAAACATAGTGCTATGTTAATTATGTGCCGACGTTTCGGCCTACATTGTAGGCCTTTATTTGGGTTGATTCTGAGACGGTGTCTAAAGATGTCATAACATAAGTTAAATGATCTTGCGGCTGGGGTGTTAAAGTTACAAATAGTTCTATAAAGTGGATTCTATTTAGAGTTGCTATGTTTACAGTTACTAAAGAAATTTATAAAAAGAAAAAAAAAATTCTAATCCATTACGGTATTCGGAGTAGCGGTGACAAGAGTAATTTTCCGATGTTCGATGAAAAGTAAGATCGAGATGACAACGTTTCATTATACTTCCATTTGCAGTCTGTGACGTTCTTCTCTAACCAGTCATTGATTGGTCATTTAAATTACCCCTGGAAATGTTTTCAGTATTATTTCATCAAAACTCAATCTCCCCTTTTACTTTCAATCACCTATATATAAAATACAAAGGGAAAGTATTACGATCGTAAAAATTCAATTATTTGAATGTAAATGTATGTTTAAGGTATTCTGAGTACATATCTCCTAAAAGCATCTTAGTGTGTGTTTGGTAATATTTAAAAAGATATCTGATAAACGTAACACGCAAATTATAGTTGAAAAAAAGTTTTAAGAACTACATTCAGTTGTGTTTGGAATTTTTTTTTATTAAATAATATAAAAGTATAAAAATCTGGTCCGGACAACACACGACTTTCACTTACCTACATTTTTAAAATCAATGAAAGAATTTTCAAATACTGTTACAGATAAAAATACGTGGAGCTATTAAAGAATTAATTAAATTGAATTTCTATAGAAACATGTGTTTCATTAAAAAATCTATTATATTATTATCTAAAATAATCAGTTAGTTTTATGTTCATTTCATCATTCTCTATTAACTTTTAAAAGCTTGAGTATAAGAAAATATTTTTTCTATAATCTTTAGCTTTACAACGGTATATCATACATGTATATTACTGCTCTTATGTTCAAAAACGAAAAATAGCATAAAAAAACTATTTTTTCTGTTTTCTCCTTTAGTTGGGTATAGAATTTATTCAATTTGTATATTTACCTGTTTTTCATCAGCGTTAAAAAGATAATATAGTTATTTTTATTGAATCTACAAAATTAAAGGTACTTTAGATGAAGAAAATTTAAAATATCGGTATTTAAGCCCTGTCAAACCCTTTTAATCAGAATAAAACCTACATGATATTAAAGCCCATTAAATTTTACATCAATATAGCGAGTTTAATCAAAATCGTCGGAACCGTTTTTGAGAAAACCGAAAAAAGGTGCAAAAGGCATAGTATAAAGTGCCCCTTCTGGTAAGCTCATTTTGATGAAAAAAGTTTTGTCACGTCTCGGGCGTATAGTTGTCTCAAATATGAAATTTCAGTGTAAAAAAGTGAAAGTAAAATATGCCAGGGATGTTATAGTAGCTTTTCCGCCAAAATTTATAAAGCAGGTTTGCCATATACCATATAAGGTATATTACAAATATTTGGTATATTGGTATACCATTAATTTTACTTTTTTCTCGAAATGATGTAAACAATTTTGATCAAACTCCCTCTCTCTATGGATATAAATAGCCTTACAAAGCTTAACTGTCTTCCGTCTTTTTAATTCCTGAATAAATAAATCTTTTGAAATCTCTTCTTATGATATACCATTAGCAAAAAATAACCACTTATTGATAACCATAAGTAACTGGGATCTATTGTAAGGTCTCAACCCAAGACTGTGGGTTCACCCCTTGGCCTGAGAAACCTCTGTGTAGGTGAGGTTAGAGTGAACAAAAAAAAAAGTTACAAAGGATGCAGTTCGGATTAAGGATGATTGACAGTTGAATCTAGATACGTGAGCAGTCGGTAGTATTTTAAATTATGAAGACATTTTAATGGCCATAGAAGAACTTATTGTCTGATTTCTGATCTGATGATACATCAAAATATATGTGTCTAACAATCGATTATATCACCAAAGAGGATCGTAATATAGAGAAATCGAAGAAGCAGAGTACGTACATAATAACCTACACCATCATGCCTCGTCACACTTAGCCCTTATCTCCTGTCAGGGCTTTATGGCTGCCGATAATCTTCCACCTCTAAGCCTTCAGTCGAAGGAAAAACATGGGGACTTTTGTGCGACAGAAAACTTTAGAAGTGATCAAACCCTTGAGGTTCTTCGCTCTGTTCCCACTCACGTTGGATGATATGGGCAATTACCGCGTGTCCATTCCGATGTTGGTGTTTTCTTCCGTGATATGCTGCGGCTACACCGTCACCAACGCCATACTCTGCATGATCCAGGGGATATTTCCGGACAACATACTCCAAACTGCAAGGATATACACATTCACAAGCATCCTGTTGAACTGCATACCTCTACTGTCCATCTTCGACCTGCTGAACAAGTTGGAAGACTTGAACAGATTCGTCCGCTACTTGGATATCGCTGAGTCCAAAATACTCGACCTGGGACAAAAGTTTGATAGTACTTGCACTGCGAGACATTTCTTAATAAACACTTTCCTCACAGTGGGAGCATTCTTCGTCAGACTCAGGAGGGATAACGTCAAATGCCCGAATAATTTTTTGAAATCCCTGATGAAGACTGTTTACAAACACCTCCTCCTCGGTAACATGGTCGTCCTCGTTCATTGGTACACCTCCGTGCTCGCGACTTTAGGTATCATGTTCTCAGTCTGCAAGCGAGCGGTGACGCGGTGGAAGTCATCACCCACACAGAACACGAAGACTTTGGAAAAGCTCGTGTTGGTTCACAATATACTGTCCGTTTGTTCGAGGATGATCAACAAAATCCACGGGATTCGTCTCGTCATCATAATGCTCACTTCTTTCGTGTTTTCTCTGTCGGGGGCTTATCGCTCTTACGAGATTCTCTGTATGACCAAGCCAGGCGCTGGTGTAGCCTATTTTGCCCTCTTAGACAAACTCATTTGGGTGACGGTTTGCTTCCACTTGTGCTTACAGATTGTCGTGACGAGTAGAAAATGTTCTCGAGAGGTAAGTAGTCACTCTATTCATTTATTTCTATGAATCTATTTTATACTATAACAAAAAAAATATGGTTCACGACCACGACCTTCAATTACCTATGTTGTTAAATAAAATCAATAATCAAACTGTTTGGTCTAACCATCATTATGAAGAATGATTAGGACTAGACCAAGTGGCAGCTAGAACAAGTGGACTCTATTGAATGAATGAAAGGAAAACTGCTGGGATAAAATATTGGTGTATTTTGAACAGATGGGAAAGGTTATAGATTACAATTTAGGTTGGGCAACATAATTACTTCTTGGTTTGGTGTTTCATCTCTTCATTCTCCCCGCCTTTTCGTCCAGCCTAAGGCTACCTTTTCTTCCTCTACTCCATTCTTAAAACAGCGTACTCAGAAAAAAAGAAGGAAAATGGTGTGTAGCGTGCTCGCTTCTGCTGTACTTAGTCTTCTCTTCTTACCATATGTTTTTTATAACAAAAGATGTCTATGTTTTTTACATAGACTTAGAGATGAAATACATAAGTAAGTAAAAGTAAAAAGCTTAAAGAATTAATTACATTGAGTTTCGATAGAAAAATGTGTTTTATTAAATGATCTATAATATTATTACCTACAAGAATAGTGTTGTAAAAATAAATAAATAAATAAAAATGGAAAATTAAAGAATGAGAGACTCAACCAGCGGGTGGCTCTAGGATATTTTAATGGGAGTAAAAAATTCTTAGTTATGCCGTCCTTCGGAGGGGACGTTAAAAGGTGGTCCCGAGCCTGTGCGATGTCAGGTACTCGTTAAAGATCCCTATCCTAATAAAACCTGGATAGACAAAATTTAGGACTCCCACTGTAGCATCGTCCGATTAGCCGTAGTAGCATAAAGTGACGTTAAACGGATAAACAATAAACATCGAGCCTTGGAGGCTCGGCTCGAGCCTTCTTGCCTCATAACAAAATACTCGAGTCTTACCTCAACCTTTATGAAGCACTGTGATGGGCTTAAAACATTTTCTTAAATTAAAAGTTTTCTAGACTATTTTTTTATATAATAATCATCAAAAATTTCCCTTGAAATGAAAAATAGCATTTAATTCTTACGCTAATTTTCATTCGTTTTTCTGCCCGTATATTGTAAACGAATCAATGGATTTTCACCATTTCGACTATTTTCCGATTATTTTGAAGTAGACTAACAAGAAAATTAGCATGTATTTTCCCAAAAATTGTCTTGTTAGTCAACCTCAAAATAGTCAAAATGGTGAAAATCCATTGATTTTTTACAATATACAGCCAGAAAAGCCAATGAAAATTAGTATACAATTAAATGCTAGTTTTCATTTAGGTAAATTTCGGATAATTTTGATGACTATTATGCAACAAATTTTCTAGAAACCTTTTAACATAAGAAAATGTAATAAGTAAGCCCATCACAGTGCTTCATAAAGGTTGAGATAAGACTCCAGTCTTTTGCTACGAGCCTAGAAGGTTAAGAAGGCTGGAGCGTTCTGAACCTATGGCTCGACTCTTTTAAAACACAATACAAGAATCAGTTAGTTCTGTCTTCTTTTCATTACTCTCCATCACTCACAACTTTGTATATAAGATAATATTTTTTCTTTTACTCCTTTATTTTGATAATTCTTTCACCTTACATACTAACCTTTTATCAATACTATTGGGTTGTGTCACATGAAATGTCCGTTTTCAAGGTAAAGAATTTTTATTAAAAATACGATATGAGAACAAGATAATTTTATTCGAAGTATTTATCTTCTTTTTCTACATATTTTTCCCAACGTGAAACCAACTTTTTTATCCCCAAACTGAAAAACTCTGAGCTTTGAAGTGAAACAAAATCTGAAAACACACTTTTCACTTGATCATCATTTTCAAAAAGTTTTCCTTTGACGAAGTTGTCTAAATTCCTGAACAGGTGGTAATCTGTTGGAGAGAAGTCGGGAGAATATGGTGGGTGCGGAAGAACTTCGTAGCCCAGTTCTTTCAATTTTTGCACGGTATGTTTTGAAACATGCCGTGAAACATATCATAGAGTCCTTTAACTGTTTGGTTGGGGTTTCCTTCTACTGTATGTTTGAGGACATCGTTGTCTATTACGGACGGAGGTCTTCCTCGGGGCAAGTTTTCCAATCGGTATCCCCAACTGAAAACTTAGCAAACCAACGGCGAATGGTCCGTTCATTAACACTCCCTTCGCCAAACGCATTGCAAATATGTCTAGCGGCCTCAGCTGCTGAATGGCCGAGTTTAAACTCGTTAAAAAATATTACTCAAAAATCGCGTGTTTCCATGTTCATATTTGGAGGTATACTAAAAAGTGGGTAATTGTTTGGGAAGCTAACGTTTATAATACAAAGGTAGAGGATTAGTAAATGTTTACTTTAAATATGTAAACATTCGTTAGAAAACAACAGAGACCTGCGAAATCCTTTATGTATTTCAGAAACTATAAAAATGGAATCTAAAACAATAAATCAGTCTTAGAGTATATCTCGTGCAGTAAGGTTGTGTTGTTCTGTTCTCCAGTGCTTTCGTCTATTTACAATAGAAAATTTTAGTGTTTCCCGTTAAATTCTTTAACAATATTGAATAACTCCAACAGGTAACGCTAAAATTTGATTTATTTTTGCCACAATATATAAAAACAGTGAAAAAACCAAACAAAAAACTAAGTATATTGAGTGTGAGCCGTAGTGTAGCAGTAGTGGGGGACAACCTGTTTACAAGCCCTAATCCTCATAGGCTCCGCGTAAACAAATTGTATTATTATTATTGTTTTGGCATTTATATTTCGTCACGTATATTTTGTAATTTAATTATTAATAATGGTTAATTGCAAAAGTTGTAATAAATCAACAACAGGACGAGATGACAAATTAAAGCTCGCCTGTTCTACTTGCACAAACATTTATCACATGAAGTGTATAAAAATAGAGGCTACAGACACAGAACCACTTAAAAAATGGACGTGCCCTGATTGTGAGATATCATCACGGCCATTACCACAATCGGAGGCCAGTGCAATGATGGACCTGCTGAGGGCGCTGGCGGAGGAGATCCGGGAAGTGAAGGCTAAGCTTCACGGAATTGACGAAATCAAAGACATAAAGAATACTCTCGATAAACAAACCGAACTGTCCTTTCAGAATATGGAGAGATTAGGAAAAATAGAAAACTTACTAGAAGAACAAAAATGTCAGCTCGAAAAACTGACCCTAGAAAATAATACCTTAAAACTCAAAATTGTTGATTTAGAAGGCCGTCTAAATAACGCAGAACAAATTAACCTCAGTAACACCGTGGAAATACGAGGTATCCCAGAGAGGCCAGGCGAGACCGTTATGGGCACTATACTCAGCGTCGGCGCGGGCCTAGGCGTCCAGCTCAGCCCGGGAGATCTCGATCACGCGGTTCGTCTCAGGCCCAAAGAAGCGGGGACACCGGGGACTATAATCGCTCGGTTTGTTCGACGGACTGTGAGAGATGACTTAGTGCGGCAACGAAAAGTAAAAAGGGACTTTTCTACCCGACACCTGGGCTGGCAGGATAATGACAGTCACCGAGTCTACGTCACGAGGCGATGACGTCCACTAACCGACACCTCTACTGGCTAGCCCGCCAGAAAAAGGTAACTGCCAATATAAAATATGTATGGTTCAGCGGGGGCAGGGTCAGGTGTCGGAAGACTGACGGTTATCCAGCGGTCATAATCAGCAAATCATCTGACTTGGATGTTTTTAGTTGAATTCAGAGGTCATGTCTCCTCATTATTATTATTTTTGTAGAACTTTATATTATTTGTAACGAGGATAATTTTGTTTTACTAATTATTGTTTTTATTTCATACTTAACGGACAAAAATATTAGTTTGTTTCATTGGAAGGCTATCAATATTTTCTATCAACTATCTCTAAATCATCGTGTTCATCTTATCTCTCCTCATTTTTATAGCGGTTATCTGTATGTTTTATTTGCTACAGTTATAACATTTTATTTTATTTTCCAAATTATCAATTATTTTATCAAAATTATTAATAGATCATTCATTTTTTTACTCCTTATACTATTTTATAACTTTACATTAATTAATTCTGAAATTACGCATATTTTAAAAATTAGTTATAGCCTATTTCTTATCCTCCACAACCTTTTCTCGTGTATCCCATCTTCCACATTAGTTATGACTAATATCCTTACATCCTGTCACGTCAATGCACAATCCCTTATTGCCCACTATGATGAATTCCAACAGTACTTTCTTGATAATTTTTATCATATCATTGCAGTATCCTCCCTTCCTCACAAGTATCCCTCATTAATTATTCCTTTCTCCGCCACGATAGATCTGATCGCAGGGGTGGTGGTGTGGGGCTGTATGTACACCATAGTCTCAAGGTCAAAGTCCTTCTCCAATCCCCTTCTTTTGACTATCCCCATCTTGAATACCTTTTCGTGGAAATCTCATCCAATAAATCACCGCTCCTCTATGCCATAGTATACCGACCTCCTCACGTTCCATTCGATAACCTTTTTGAATCCTCCCTTACTAGACTTGTCTCCAGTTATTCCAATGTTATTATCTCAGGAGATTTCAATACAAATATGCTTTCGGAATCCTATAATAAATCTTTCCTAGATAACTTACTTTATTCTCTGAATCTTTACCTCGTTCCTTACTCCTCCACCCATCATACCCAATTCTCCGACACCTGGCTTGACCTTCACATTACTGACTCTCCTCTAAAGGTCCTTTCATCCTCCCAGCACCCGGTTCCATTTCTTTCTTCACACGACCTTATCCAGATCTCATATAACTTACCAGTGAAATCCTTCATTCCTAAAGTGATCTCCTATCGTAGTTCGAACCACCTCTCCTTCGAATCCCTTCAACCAGATCTGGAATCATTTCCTTGGGATACCATATACTCCTATAATTCCATCGATCCTATGATATCCACTCTCACCTCAAACCTTAAATCTATACTAGACCTCATGCACCTTTAAGAACCACAATGATACGTCGTCCAACTG
Source organism: Piezodorus guildinii (assembly GCA_023052935.1). Taxonomy (NCBI): domain Eukaryota; kingdom Metazoa; phylum Arthropoda; class Insecta; order Hemiptera; family Pentatomidae; genus Piezodorus; species Piezodorus guildinii. The sequence continues at coordinate 165,738,430 of CM041294.1, read as the reverse complement.
CGCCTTTGCTAACCCCTGAAATAAGGGATATGATGAAAAGAAGAGAAGCAGCGAGGCGAAAATTTCGCCGCACTCATACACCAGCTGATTACGAATGCTTCAAAAAACTTCGCAATGAAACCTAGGCCGCAGTTCGACGTGCTAAATCCTACCACATTCATACTTCCCTCTCCAATGCTCCTGATTCCAAATCCAAATGGAAAATAATCCGAAAATTATCTCTCCCAGAATCCAATACCTTCACTCCCCTTTCTGTTTCTCCGGACCAGCTCAACAATCATTTTATATCCTTTGCTTCTAATCCTTCTCCTGCAGCTGATATCAACCATCATAATTTCAACCCAGAGAGCTTCTTCTTCTCTCACCTTTCCTATGATGAAATACATACAGCTATCCTTAAATCTCAGACCAATGATTATGGACCCGACAATATCCCAGTGAAACTAATAAAATCCTGTCTCCCCGTCCTTATCCCAATATTCTATCATATCTACAATTTTTCCTTTCGAAATTCCATTTTTCCTACACCTTGGAAAACTGCTTTAATTCGTCCATTAAATAAAATTTCAAATCCATCCTCACCGTCTGATTTCCGTCCCATTTCGCTCCTTTCTAATCTTTCGAAACCCCTGGAACGTCTTGCACAAAACCAATTATCAATTTTTTTAGAAGAACGTTCCCTTATTGATCCTCTCCAATCCGGCTTCCGACCTGGTTATTCAACACAGTCCGCTCTCCTAAAAATAACGCACGACCTCCAATCCGCCATAGAACACCAAAAATTAACCATCCTAATCCTTCTAGATTTCTCTAAAGCTTTTGATACAGTTGACCATAATATCCTCCTTACCAAACTACAAAATCTTCCTTTATCCAACAGTGCTTTACGCTGGTTCAAATCCTTCCTCTTCGACCGCTCACAATATGTAGTTGTCCCAGGTCAACCTCCTTCCAAGACTTTACCTATGTCCTGTGGTGTTCCTCAGGGATCATCACTATCCCCCACCCTATTCGCAGTATACATTAATGACCTTCCTCTAAGCATCCATCATTCCCAATACCATATCTATGCTGATGATGTTCAAATGTATCTATCCTTTCCTCCTTCCGACCTCTTACTAGCCACAGAAATGCTTTAAGAAGATTTGAATCGAATCAGCATTTGGGCAGCTGAGAACAAGCTCAATTTGAACGCTGAGAAGACCAAGGCAATTGTAATAGGTTCCAATCCCCTCCTTAAGACCCTTCCATCGATTCCTACTCTGTTTCTGAATAACAATCCAATAAAATTCCATCAATCCGTTAAAAACCTCGGCACTACCTTTGATCAAACACTTTCCTGGAAAAACCATGTTACTGAAATCTCCCGTCGTACATTTTCCACATTAAAACTTCTGAATCATCTACGTCCTCTCCTTCCAATGGAAACCCGTAAGCTTTTGGTTAGCTCCTTAATATTTCCCCACTTTGACTATTGCTGTGCGGTGTATGGGAGTGTCTCTGGGGATCTCGAGGCAAAACTAAAACGAATGTTTAATTGCTTTATACGTTTCATCTTTGGGATATCCAGAGACACTTCTGTCACCCGATTTTACAAAGAGTTAAAGTGGCTTTACCCCTCCTTCCGCCGTAAGTACTTCCTAGCATCCTTCCTCTACCAAGTAATCCAATCCCGATGTCCGTTCTACATCTCTGATCTCCTTAAATTCAAATCATCCGTTCGTTCTCGTAACACCCGCTCGCGGCCTTCTGATCTGTATATAACGCCCCATCGATCCACAGCTTTCGATAGATCATTCTTAATCCGCTCCGCATCTCTATGGAATTCCATCCCTTCCGACATACGTCACTCCCAAACTCTTTCAACATTCAAATCCCGTTTATTCAGCCATTTCCTGTCAATCCAATTCCCCAATAATCCTAATTAGATCCTAGTTTCAGGGAAAATCAACAAATAAAGCAGACAGATACGTTATTTAACTTTAATGGATACATTCGTAGCAAATATTATTTAAAAAGATTATCTTTTCAAAGATGAAAGATTAAATCACATATAATTTTACAAAAATATAGAAGCATTGTAATTTTTTTTTTTTAACTATATATTTTTAATTTTTTTTAAAATAATATTATTGTACTTTTTAAATTATTAATGTTATTTTCTGTACTCATTTTAACATTAGATATATCTTTATTTATATTTTTCTTGTATTCACATTTTATCAGAAGTTGTCTTTTGAGTTATTTTATTTTTTTTCATCTTATTAATTCAATTCTGTTGTTATTTTTACTTATCTTTATATTCTTAATTTTTTTACTCTAAGACTCTAGTCTTAAGACCCTTGCTTATTTCCTGTATTATTATTCTTAAGGGACTCGTCCCAGAATAAATAAAGAATTATTATTATTATTATTATTATTATTATTAAATCTACTTTAGAGAAAGAAAATCCAAAATATCGGTATTTGAGCTATGTCAGACTACTCTAATGAAAATGAAACTTACATGGCATTGAAGACCGTTAAATTTTACATCGATAGAGCGAGTTTAATGCAAATAGTTAGAGCCATTTTTGAGAAAATCGTAAAAAGGTGCAAAATGCACAATATAAAGTAGCACTTTCGGTCAGCCAATTTTAGTGAAAAAGTTGCAGTAACATCTTGGGCACATAGTTGTTTTAAATATGAAATTTGAGTTTCCTACGACTTTACAGACTTACCACAAACACATGGACACACATACCTTTTTGAGGACTTGTTCATTTGGACATAGGAAAACCTAAAACGGGTATTTTCGTTGAAAACTGGAATTCGAAACACTCCATAATCGCAATACATTCTCTTACTATATATTTCATAAAGATGAAAATAAAATGAGGCTGAAAAAAATAATGAATAAATTTATAAGATTTATTTATGATTTTCCCATACGATCGCACAATTGCTTACTAGTGTTCTGGTCAGGGTGGCTCAATCCTGATTCCCGAAGAAAATACCAACAAGATGTCTTCTCGTCCTTTTTCTTACAATTCTTGCGAAGAAGAAAACTTTCCTATATATTTGACCTCCTCACTCCTCTTACCATAAATACAAGATCTCAGGCTATCGATTTGTATATCTGTATCCTTTGAAAAGTCCTCTATCATCCACGCTACCGTACTTTGGAACTCACTAACCATCTCCGTTTGTAAAGTACCATCCTTAACCTCATTCAAGCACAAGTTATTTCTCTACCTCCTAAAAGCCCCAGAATAAAAATTAATTTCATTCATCCATCCATATCTATTATTTTCTGTCACAAGCGAAATTTATTTGTATTTCAATTATTCTTAATTTTTCTTAGTTATTTTTTTCAAAATATTAAAAATACTATTGGCGATATAATTCAATTTAATGTTTCAGGCAAAAGAGTTTAACACGCAGTTGTACCAACTAATGATCGATGATACAACAAACGACATTTCAAATAACGTAAGTTTTAATGATAGGTTTCTTGTTTACATAGTTGTAAATATATATAGTATTGTATTTTTATTCTTTGGGTTAACAGAAGAAATTACGCCTCCACATTGCAATGAAGAGAGAAGTTGTCTTTACAGCTTGTGGCTTTTTCACCTTGGATTACACCTTGGTTCACTCAGTAAGTAGAATTATAAAGATGCTTCTTCATTTCCCGTAACAAAATGCAATCTTCATAGGAAATGTTGGTAAATTATTGGGTTGTTTCACATGAAATGTCCGTTTTTATAGTTTCTGAAATACATAAAGGATTTTGCAGGTCTCTGTTGTTTTCTTCCGAATGTTTACATATTTAAAGTAAACAGTTACTAATCCTCTACCTTTGTATATTAACATTAGCTTCCCAATCAATTACTTACTTTTTAGTATACCTCCAAATATGAACATGGAAACACGCGATTTTCGAGTAATATTTTTGTACGAGTTTAAACTCGGCCGTTCAGCAGCTGAGGCCGCTGGGGAATCCAACTTGGAAAGCCCCGAGGAAGACCTACGTCCGTAATAGACAACGATGTCCTCAAACATACAGTAGAAGGAAACCCCTACCAAACAGTCAATGGACTCTCAGCACAAATAAATGCAAGTGCATCTACCGTTTCCAGACATTTAAAGTGTATTGGGAAAGTAAAAATGCTCGATACATGGGTCCTCATGATCTCACTGAGCGGCATGTTTCAAAACATACCGTGCAAAAATTGAAAGAACTCGGATACGAAGTTCTTCCGTACCCACCACATTCTCCCGACTTGTCTCCAACAGATTACCACCTGTTCAGAAATTTAGACGACTTCATCAAAGGAAAACTTTTTGAAAATGATGATCAAGTGCGTTTTCAGATTTTGTTTCACTTCAAAGCTCAGAGTTTTTCAGTTCGGGGATAACAAATTTGGTGTCACGTTGAGAAAAATGTGTAGAAAAAGAAGGTAAATACTTCGAATAAAATTATCTTGTTTTCATATCGTATTTTTAATAAAAATCCTGTACCTTGAAAACGGACATTTCATGTGACACAACCCAATACAGCTCCAAAACCAAAATAAGGGAAATAACTCTTATACAGGATGTCTAATAAATGTCTGGTCATATTGTGGAAGCAGATACTAGACATTAAGTGGAACAAAAAAGTTCACATGACCTATAGTCCTCTTCTCAACGGTTAGGCAGGGAAATCAAATTTAGAATGTTTTAGTGTTATACAGGTTTTTCATTAGTTTTTTTTATTTATTGATATTTACAACTGTATTGGTTAATACATCTATTAAATTAGCTGTTAGATAAAACAAATGAAAAATACATGAAGAGAAACTGCCCATTGGCAGCACTCCAATAGGTAATCAAAAATAGAAAGTCTCGAGGCCATCTTCTTTTCAGACGCCTCGGAGGATTGTCAGGAATGGAAGAGGAAGCTAGGATTGAAACTAGTGGGTTAGAGTGGGAGTGGAGTTTGTCAGGGAAGGATTGATACCTGGTTCGGCCCAAATCAGCTACATAAGGAATATTGAGATCTTTATGGATGAGCTTATTCGTGACGAAGTAAGAAGCATTGAGGATTTTTCGAAGGATTTTGGATTGTAATTGAAGACGGAAAGAATTTGATTGTTTAGTAGAGCCCCAAAGCTCAACTCCGTAAGTCCAGATAGATCTTATGATGGTGATATAGATGAGCCTTTTGTAGTTTAGTGGAAGGTTGGTCTAGTAAGTGTTAAAGTAAACGAAAGCGGCGGGCAGTTTTTTGTCGCTTCAGTCTAGTGTGGGGATTCCATGCTAGACGTTTGTCAAGTAGGAGTCATATGTAACGGATCTGTTCAACCGGGACAAGAGGAGTATTATTGAAGGAGACAGTAGGGTAGGATGTCATAGGTTTACGACGAAGGGTAAAGATTATTTGGTGAGATTGGTTGGAATTTATAGGAAGGTGTTAGCATGGATTGGGATATCAGCTGTATATACTGTGTAAAGAATTGGTTCCAAGGATACTGCCTCGAGGAACACCAGCAGATTGAGTAAAAATAGACGAATAGGAATATTGTTATTTATTTTTAACGATCTGTCTGAGAGTTAAGACTGGATTATGACGAAGTAAGTAGAAGGCAGGAATTTTAGGAGTTTGTACAGCAGTCCTGGGTGCCAGACTCGGTCAAGTTTTTCATTAGTAAAATTCAAATATATCTACTTGATGTTCACGTACAGAAAAATAAACGATACAAAATAAAAGAAGAGAAAATTTCTCAGAAGAATCCAGAAGTCGAATCCTGAAATGAGGAAATTAAGTGTCGCACAACGTCATACAAAACTTAAATTTAAATATTTCTAGGAGTATTCGGGCGGGAAATGCGTGTTATTAATCAGTTGCTAATTTACTTGGCTAGCGGCGTTTGTCTAAAAACTTAAAGGTTAGAATTTATAAAACTATTATTCTTTCAACGATCCTTTACGGGTGTGAAACGTGGCCGCTTACTTTGAAGGATGAACAACGGCTTAAGGTTTTCGAAAATAAGGTGCTGCTTAAAATATTTGGTCTGAAGAGAAATGAGCCCACTGGGAGGTTTAGAAGGTTACACAACGCGGAATGGCGGAGCTTATACCCTGTGAATATAATTGAGTTGATAGCATCGCGGAGACTCAAATGGGCGAGTAAAGTTGTTGGGCTCGTTGAGGAGTGGATTCCGAGAAAGTTGATATTCGCTGATCCGACTGGTAGGCGTCCGAAAGGTAGGCCGAAGCGTACATGGGAGGATTGCGTTAAGGCTGATCTTGATGGTATTGACATCGAACCTTCGGGTTCGGTAAGCCTATTATTATTATTATTATTATATTGAATATTCGGACATTTCAGGAATTTATCACTCCTCTGTCGTAGGGTTTTAAATTTTCCGGATCTCCAAAAGAACTTCTTCATTTAATTAGCTTTAAAATGGCGCAGAGCAAACCTACTTTCATTGGCCAATCAAGAATGCGAGGAGGCAATTAAATATAATTAAAAATTTTCTTAGGACAACTCTTTTATTAATTCCTGATTGTAATATTTTTCAGATGATCGCAGCGGCTACAACGTACCTCGTCATCTTGATACAGTTCGGACAACACCAGCACCACGCGTCTGATTTTCCGGCCAATTCCACCTCCTTCGACACTACAGACATACCGCACTCAACAGCAGCCATGTAACTATTTTTACTACTAATGTATACCTCACATTCATGTAAATAACAGTGTCTTTATGTATATTTCTTTGGTTGCGTATAATGAAATATTTTTCTTATAGTACGTTTTTTCCAACACGAATGTTTGGCCACTAGAGCATGCGTACCAAATTTTGGGAATATGAAAATTATACTGCGCATGCTCTGCCGCCCAAACAGCCGTATTGAAAAGAATCAAATAATAAAAAAAATATAAATATCCTATGTATTGTAGTAATTGTAAGTAAATGATTATATTTTTTAAGTAGTGTTATTTCTTATGTTCCCCTGATAAAATAGTTAATCTATTTTAAACTTATTTGATATTTTTATATTTTAAACTTATAAATTTTAAACCCAATTCGAGAAATTCGCTGGGTTGATAGAAGCACACAGTATATAGTACACTATATTTTATATTGTCTCTATCTCTAAATGTATGAAACTAGCTGATCCGGCAAACGTTGTTTTGCCATATAAATTATTTCTAGGAAATTTTTAGAGTAGAAAAAAAAAATGACTTATTGTAAGTGAGTAAGGATGTGGTATATTAGTGAAAGAGGCATGGAGGTGCTGTGAACGACGAGGGAATATAAATATAAGAAAACCCCAAACATTAATTTTTTAATTTATTTATGTGAGAGAAGGATTATTTTATTGTCTGAGAGAAAGAGGAGGCCGACTTCGGCCCCATCCATACTCCGTGCTGTTTGTTGGCTGAGAAGTGACCTCTGGCAGGGATAACTTACCAAGTAAAAGTTAATATTGAGTTATTTAAGCTCATAAACTTATGCACATATGATATTTGCATAATTAACTAGCTGACTAGGCGATGTCCTGTCTGAACTATGTCATAGCGAAATAGCTCTAGCCGTTCACGGGTGATGCGATGACCAAGGGAAAAGGCGATTCATTTTTATATATAGCATTTCCAAGTCAAATTCATCCTTTTCTAAGTCAAATTCAACCTTTTCCAAGTCAAATTAAACCTTTTCCAAGTCAAATTCAACTTTTTCCATTTCAAATTCAACCTTTTTCGATTTCAATAAAATAATAAAAATCAAATTAACATGCTTTTATGTTTTTATGGTTATTTTAATTACACCTTGTGTTTTTAACCCTTGTGGCTTGTTAAATGTTCCCAGGGGCCTTTTAGATATAATTAGTCACGAATATAATAATAAGTATAACCGATACTTTAATTTTAAGACATTTGCGATACAAGGTCTGGTAGTCGGATTAGCGGGATTCGTTTTATTTTAGTTTTATAATCGCGGGCGAAAATATTATCAATAGAGGTTTATTTTAACTTTTACGTATTAATTGGATAGTAGGCTCAGCAGATGCGTTCCCAAAAGTTCGTTACCGACTACACTATTAATTTCAATCGCGCTCCCTCAAATATGGGTTTATTATAACTTTTTCGTATTTATTGGATACAAGGCTAAGTAGCTGCGTTCCCAAAGGTTCGGTACCGATTATACCATTAATTTTAATCGCGCCCGCTCAAATATGGGTTTATTATAACTTTTTCGTATTTATTGGATACAAGGCTAAGTAGCTGCGTTCCCAAAGGTTCGTTACCGACTATACCACTAATTTTAATCGCGCTCGCTCAAATATGGGTTTATTATAACTTTTTCGTATTTATTGGATACAAGGCTAAGTAGCCGCGTTCCCAAAGGTTCGTTACCGACTATACCACTAATTTTAATCGCGCTCGCTCAAATATGGGCTCATTATATCTTTTTCGTATTTATTGGATACAAGGCTCAGTAGCTGCGTTCCCAAAGGTTCGTTACCGATTACACTATTAATTTTAATCGCGCTCCCTCAAATATGGGTTTATTATAAATTTTTCGTATTTTTTTTAGTCAGTTGGTCTAATGTATGTTTATTTCGTGTTTTTGTAACTTTTCATGTATTGGGTTACCGCTTATCCTTTTTTTCAGGATAGTAACTTATCTTTTTGGTTAATATTTTGGAGTTTGATAATAATCAGCTAAACAGAACTATTTTATAAGTCCATTCTTATTTGATAAACCTCTACTTGAGTTAGCGCAATTAAAATTAATAGGAGAATCTGTAACGAGTCCTTGGTTACGCAGCGACTGAGCCTAGTAGCCAATAAATACGATAAAGTTAAAATAAACTTCTTCTTGAGCGAGAGCACTTAAAATAAATTGAAAAATTGGGATAGCACCCCCCGCAACGCATCAACTGAGTCTAATAGCGAATAAATACGAAAAATTATAATAAACCCATATTTAAGCGAGCGCACGAATAATTAATAGAATGGTCGGGAAAGAACCCCCCGTAACGCAGAAACTGAACGTAGTATCCAATAAATACGAAAAATTTATAATAAACCCATATTTGAGGGAGCGCGATTAAAATTAATAGTATAATCGGTAACGAACCTTTGGGAACGCAGCTACTGAGCCTTGTATCCAATAAATACGAAAAAGTTATAATAAACCCATATTTGAGCGAGCGCGATTAAAATTAATAGTGTAATCGGTAACGAACCTTTGGGAACGCAGCTACTGAGCCTTGTATCCAATAAATACGAAAAAGTTATAATAAACCCATATTTGAGGGAGCGCGATTGAAATTAATAGTGTAGTCGGTAACGAACTTTTGGGAACGCAGCTACTGAGCCTTGTATCCAATAAATACGAAAAAGTTATAATAAACCTCTATTGATAATATTTTCGCCCGCGATTATAAAACTAAAATAAAACGAATCCCGCTAATCCGACTACCAGACCTTGTATCGCAAATGTCTTAAAATTAAAGTATCGGTTATACTTATTATTATATTCGTGACTAATTATATCTAAAAAGGCCCCTGGGAACATTTAACAAGCCACAAGGGTTAAAAACACAAGGTGTAATTAAAATAACCATAAAAAACATAAAAGCATGTTAATTTGATTTTTATTATTTTATTGAAATCGAAAAAGGTTGAACTTGAAATGGAAAAAAGTTGAATTTGACTTGGAAAAGGTTTAATTTGACTTGGAAAAGGTTGAATTTGACTTGAAAAGGTTGAATTTGACTTGAAAAAGGTTGAATTTGACTTGGAAATGCTATATACAAATAATATAAGACTGAAATTTGAAAGTAAGTATTGGGTTGTTTCACATGAAATGTCCGTTTTTATAGTTTCTGAAATACATAAAGGATTTTGCAGGTCTCTGTTGTTTTCTTCCGAATGTTTACATATTTAAAGTAAACAGTTATTAATTCTCTACCTTTGTATTATAAACATTAGCTTCCCAATCAATTACCCACTTTTTAGTATACCTCCAAATATGAACATGGAAACACGCGATTTTCGAGTAATATTTTTGTACGAGTTTAAACTCGGCCATTCAGCAGCTGAGGCCACTAGAAATATTTGCAAGGCGTATAGGGAAGAGAGAGAGTGTTAATGAACGGACCATTCGCCGTTGGTTTGCTAAGTTTTCAGTTGGGGGTACCGACTTGGAAAACTTGCCCCGAGGAAGACCTCCGTCCGTAATAGACAACGATGTCCTCAAACATACAGTAGAAGGAAACCCCTACCAAACAGTTAAAGGACTCTCAGCACAACTAAATGCAAGTGCATCTACCGTTTCCAGACATTTAAAGGGTATTGCGGAAGTAAAAAAGCTCGATACATGGGTACCTCATGATCTCACTGAGCGGCATGTTTCAAAACATACGTGCAAAAATTGAAAGAACTGGGCTACGAAGTTCTTCCGCACCCACCATATTCTCCCGACTTGTCTCCAACAGATTACCACCTGTTCAGTAATTTAGACGACTTCGTCAAATGAAAACTTTTTGAAAATGATGATCAAGTGAAAAGTGCGTTTTCAGATTTTGGTTCACTTCAAAGCTCAGAGTTTTTCAGTTCGGGGATAAAAAAGTTGGTATCACGTTGGGAAAAATGTGTAGAAAAAGAAGGTAAATACTTGGAATAAAATTATCTTGTTTTCATATCGTATTTTTAATAAAAATCCTTTACTTTGAAAACGGACATTTCATGTGACACAACCCAATAGATAAATCATTTAGAGACTTATGATAAGCTCATTACCACAAGTCTATTTTGTCTGCTGCGTTGCGCTCTGTCAAAAAAATGAGCAGGAAAGTCTTTCCGATCCAAACCTGCGTTGATAGAGTACTGCACCTACGCTTAACTTTTGAAGAACTTTAAACTTTGCGCAGTTGGCCAAATAGTCGTGTGGATGGAAATAAAAAAGTCAATAATTCTTTTCTTATTAAAATTTTCCGCCAATGCTCGAGCTTTGACAAGTCATTGATTCTGTTTTTTAACGCTTGCAGACGTCGTTATTAGGGATGGGCATAATCGAATGACGATTATCGGATCATTCGAATTAATCGATAGGATTAATCGGTTTGGATAAGCGTACGATCGTTCGAATTTTTTTTTTTTTTTTTTTTTTTGCTCATTACATAAATTAAATGCATATTTGCACCTAGGCTCAGCCACTATAAAGACGGGAATTGTGACATATCGTCTCTCACAATGCATACTAATCATTCGATTATGAAATCATTCGATTATTTAAATCATCGAAGTCCGATCATCCGATTATTCGATTATTTAAATCATCGAAGTCCGATCATCCGATTATGACGATCATTCGATTATGCCCACCCGTAGTCTTTAGTATTATGTCCTTGACATAGAAATATTTGATAGTTTGGAAGTCAATTTGGAACAAATGTTTGTTTCCACGATTTTCGGTCCCGGTCGCTTAGGAAACCTACTACGCATGATCCCGCAATTTTTTTTTTTTTTTTTTTTGTGTTTTATTTCGATAAACATGTATTATGGGAAGAGGTAAAATCTAATTTCGGATTCGTATTTCGATTTAATTTTGTATTAAGGAACGGTATTTAAAACTAAAAATAGATAGAAAAAATTGTAATATAACATTTCACACGGCTTGAGCTTTGTACGATAGACTAGGGGTTACCTGTAGCAGGGTGGTTAGCATAACAGCCTCCTATGCCTAAGGTCCCCGGTTCAAACCCGCAGGTGGCCCTAGGATTTTTTAAGAGTAGATATGCTGTCCTTTGGAGGGGTCGTTAAAAAGTGGTCCCGAACCTGTGCGATGTCAGGTACTCGTTAAAGATCCCTATCGTAATAAAACCTGGATAGGCAAAATTTAGGACTCCAAGTGTAGCATCGTCCGATTAGCTACAGCAGGATAAAGGGTCGTTAAATAAATAAACAGACAAACTATAATATACTCTTGCTTACAAAAATAATTCAGCAAAAAAATGAATAAAGAAACTCAATTTACTAATAGTGACCTAATAACAAGATAAATTGATTTTCATTTATTCACTGCTTATTTTTTTTACCGGAGATAAAGGGTTTCTATACACGTATACAATGACCTATACTTGATAATGACTAAATTGCCTGAATACATTTTTGTTCCATGGTAAGAGCCCCTTTGTCAGAAGGATTAGATAACGTTTTTCTAGTTTTTTTTTTTTTTTTAATGTGCCCAATCGATATCGCCAATGACAATCGTGCGATAATTTTATTTTATGAGTAAATTATATCTGTGGCGTAGTGGCTAGCATAACAGCTTTCTATGCCCTCGGGTACAAACCCGGCAGATGGCTGTAGGATTTTTAAAAGGGAATAAAAAATCTTCGGTTGCGCTGTCTTTCAGAGGGGGCATCATAAAATGGTAGGCTCAAGCCTGTGTTACTTCAGGTACTCATTAAAGTTCCATATATTCATTATACCTGGAAAGGCAAAATTTAGGACTCCCGTTGTATCATTCGTAGCGTTAAAGACAGTATGATAAACTGATTAAAAAATACTGGAAGGAATTAGTCCGGGTGGCGGTCATTAAATGAAACAACTAAATAGTTTCAACTATTTTATTGTTTGCCAACATTTCGACCCCCTTTGTGGGTCATCATCAGGGCACATGGTGGGAGAATGGAAACTCAGTTTGCACTGAGATAGTAAAATGATAATTGCAAAGGTTACTACAACTACGTACACTTGATGCATAAACAATAATAATGGCTTAAAACTGTGGAGGGAGTGAGAGAAGGATTATTTTATTGTCTGAGAGAAAGAGGAGACCGGCTTCGGCCCCATCCATACTCCGTGCTGTTTGCTGGCTGAGAAGTGACCTCTGGCAGGGATAACTTACCAAGTAAAAGTTAATATTGAGTTATTTATGGTTAATATTATGGAAACAGTTTCCATTCTCCCACCATGCGCCCTGATGATGACCCACAAAGGGGGTCAAAACATTGGCAAACAATAAAATAGTTGAAACTATTTAGTTGTTTCATTTAATGACCGCCACCCGGACTAATTCCTTCCAGTAATTCTCAACGGTCAACTAATTACATCCACAGAGATTAAAAAATACTTTACAAAAAAATCTGGTGCGGGCAACACATGACTTTCACTTACCGCCGTTGTTAAAATTGATTAAAGAATTTTATACTCAGTTAGAGATAAAAATGAGTGAAACTAATAAAGAATTAATAGAACAAATAAGTGTGAGTATAACTATAAAAAGGTATAATACATGTGTAGAGACCTTTATCCATAAGGTCTCGAGGCCATCCTCTTTTCAGACACTTCAGAGGATTATCAAGAATGGATGAGGAAGCGAGTATTGAAACTATTGGGTTGTGGTGGGAATGCATTGTGTCTAGCAAATCAGCTCAAAGAGATTCCCTGACTTTTCCATATTGAAAGAAGTCTTTTACCTGGCCAAATCTCAGTGAAAATTGACAAAACAAAGAATAATTATAATTAATATGGCATACTAGATTAAATATATATATTACTTTACGATAAGATCTAACTATATCTACCCGACACCATCTGAAATTGTAGTTGTTTAAGTTAACTTACCAATGAATTAGGATACTGCTGTAAGTAATAATTAATATTTACAAATCTGACTACAAATTTATTTTAAAACTCGCTTTATGATATTTGCAACATCACAACAAGTAGGCATATTGGAACTTTTGTCTGAGCGAAGAAGAAACAATCTTATCTAGGGACCATTTTTCCTGACCAAAGTATGAATTTCCTGACTTTTTCATACATTTTTAAAATCTCTGACTTTTCCCGATTTTTCCCCTGTTGCTAGACAGTCTGGAATGGAATTTGTCATAGAAGGAATAGTACCTAGTTCCCTACAAATCAGCAACAAAAGGAGTTATATCTAGCAATGTGGCAAATGTGGGGTATATCTATAGTACTTCTTACAGCTGCAAGTATCCGTATTGCCTCAAGGCAGGGAAGGATTCAGATAAATAAATAATAATATTGATAAAAGAATGTTTATAAAAACATTAAATACAACAGGTTTATTTTCTAAACAAAGAACATAATGAACGGAAGTTTATAATACGATTTAAAAATAAAAAATTTCAATAAAATAATTCTTTACACAGTCAATATGCATACAAAATTAAGAATACAACAAATATGTACATAAAATTAAAAAATTCAAAACAATGAATTTTCCTGATGATCATATTCTTTCTTAGAATAACAATTATAAAAATATATACACAAAAAATATACAAAAATATCAGTAAATACCTCAAATTACTGGACAGTAAACAACTATCAAATATTCAACATTTAATTATTAATAACACAGTTAGGAAACTACAATTATGTTTCGATATAGTACTTGATACATATTTAGAAATACATCCTTTATTACAAAATATGATAATATTTAAACTGGACATTGAATACATCTTTTAAAAATAAAGACTATAGAACAAAACAATTTTAAAAATTAGAAAAACCCAGGAATAACGGGAATCGCTCCTCTCGCAAGATGGAGGAACATCATTCCGTTTCCAGGATTCGTTGCGTTGCCAGCAAGCAGCACGGAGTACAATGTGTTCCCTTTGGTGTTCTTCATTAACTTCGATACCAGTCTATCTGCCTGTAACATTAATTTAGTTTAGTTGCAATATGATATAAATGAAAAAAAAAAAAATTTACTTTTATTGGATTGCCCAGAAAGTAATGAAGGATCCTGAGTTTTTTTTTTTTTTTTTTTTTTTTTTTTTTTTTTTTTTTTTTTTTTAAAATATCTCTCTATCTAAGAAACTGACTAAAGAACAGTGAGACAGGGGTCATGTATTGATGTGAGTCCTCGATGCTCACAATTACAAAGAAGATCCCAAATGTGTCTCGCCGATTTTAATAAATTTTTTTTTAAAGTGAAACTAGACATTATATCATTAGATTCTGGAAAATATTATGGGTCAACGCTCCCCAGGAGTTATGTAAATAAACTGAAAACTTTGCCTGCAAAAACACATTTTATTTAGATTATCCTATTATGAAGAGTATTTTAATATAATCAGGTTATTTTGGAACAATCTCTTCTTTTAATTAACATTCATTTAATCTTCATATTTCATAATTAGACGTTTTGGGGCTAATAATGCCTCATCTTCAGAATTTTTTAGTCAATCAATAAAAACTAATATTGTCAATTTTTCTTAAAAATCCTTATTTGATTTAATAATGGTATTTTTTTTCTCTCTACTTTTTACTTTCACTTACTATATATAGTAAGGGGAAGTATTGCGATCGTGAAAATTTTCGAATTCCAGTTTTCAACGGAATTACACGTTTTAGGGTCCCCTGAGTCCAAATAACCAAGTCCCGCAAAAAGGTCTGTGTGTGTGTGTGTGTGTGTGTGTGTGTGGTAACTCCCGGGCGGAAACGGTAAGTCCTATGAAACTGAAATTTCATATTTAAGACAACTATACGCCCGAGACGTGACAAAACTTTTTTCATCAAAATGAGCTTACCAGAAGAGGCACTTTATACCATGCATTTTGCACCTTTTTTCGATTTTCTCAAAAACGGTTCCGACGATTTTGATTAAACTCGCTATATCGATGTAAAATTAAATGGGCTTTAATATCATGTAGGTTTTATTTGGATAAAAATGGTCTGACAGGGCTTAAATGCCGATATTTTACATTTGTTTCCCCTAAAGTACCTTTAATTTTGTAGATTCAATAATAATAACTAGATTATCTTGTTAACGCTGATGAAAAACAGGTAAATATATAAATTGAATAAATTCGATACCCAACTAAAGGAGAAAACAGAAAAAATATTTTTTAATGCAATTTTTCGTTTTTGAACATAAGAGCAGTAATATACATGTATGACAAACCGTTGGAAAGCTAAAGATTTTAGAAAAAATATCATCTCATACACAAGCTTTTAGAAGTTTGTAGAGAGTGATGAGAAGAAGATAAAACTAACTGATTATTTTAGATAATAATATAATAGATTTTTTAATAAAACACATGTTTCTATATAAATTCAATTTGATTAATTCCTTAATAGTTTCAGGTATTTTTATCTCTAACTGTATTTGAAAATTCTTTAATTGATTTTAAAAATCGAGATAAGTGAAAGTCGTGTGTTGCCCGCACCAGATTTTTTATCTGTTGATTGCTACAATTTCAACATTTTTTTTAAATTATCCATATTATATTACAATAATTTAACACAAGGTCAGGAGTAGACTGAAGTTTGAACCTTACTTTTAGGTTCAAAGAGTACACCGTGTGTGGTAAGTCTAGCGCAACAACAAAAAGTCGTACGAAAATGAGATTTCATATTTAACATGTCAGGCGCCTCCGGCCTCTCAATCCAAACCCCAGAACTCCAAACCGCAACCTAAAGTTCCACTTCAACCAACTCCCTCCAATCATCTACCATTGCAGGTCAAGTTACCACCGGAGCAACCTCATCAAGTTCTTACCCGTCCTAATGACCAGCAAAAACCAAATCCCCCTCCCCTATTATCAACCAATGTACTTCCTCGTACCCCACGACGATCCCAGCCTACAAACATTCCTCATGCCCAAACGAATCATAATCCTCATGCCACTGATACAAATCCCTTCACTAATCCAAATTTACCTGACATATACTCCATCCTGAATTCCTTCCTTTCAGACCTTCAAGAAACCATAAGACCTCTTATCACCCTTCTCACTCGAATCCTTTCTGAAATCCCGTTCAACGTCTCACAATGAGTGTAAAGCCCCTAGCTATCCTCTTGTGGAACGCTAACGGCCTGCATAACCACCGTGACGAACTGGACATATTCCTCCATGACAATCACATAGACATAGCACTACTGACTGAAACTCACTTCACTCAACGTTCACGTTTTTACATACGAGACTACATTACTTACAGAACAGACCATCCTGATAACACTGCCCATGCTGGATCTGGCATCCTTATTCATAAATCCATACCCCATTCCCTTGTTCCGTCTACTCCAACTGACGCTATACAATCAACCTCTCTAATCATTTCAGCTCGTCCTTTCCATGTAACTCTCGCAGCTGTATACTGTCCTCCTGGAAATTCCATTTCCCATACCCTTCTTAATTCCTTTTTTCTATCCCTAGGTCCGCGCTTTATTGCCGGAGGAGACTACAACGCTAAACACCAACGGTGGGGTTGTCGAACGTCCAACACCCGTGGTAATATCCTTTCTGCCATCTCAAACTCCAATAGTTATTCTATCCTCTCGCCCATGAACCCTACTTACTGGCCTACATCTCTCAAAAAACGTCCGGATATCCTTGATATATTTGTCACCTCACAGCTTTCCTCCTCGCAAACAATAGTTAAATCCTTGAACGACCTCTCATCAGACCACAGTCCAGTTTTGCTTTCCTTGCATTCGAACTTTATTCCTATCCCAAGCCCTCCTAAACTGATCATTGGACGAGTGAACTGGGACGGATTTCGAACAGACTTGGAAACCAAATTAGACTTAACTATTCCATTAAAAACTAAAACAGACGTTGACAGTGCCGTAGATAAACTTACAGACTCAATACGTACCAGTATTTTCGATAACACTACAAACACTAACGCCAACATCAACAACCCACAACAAACAAACCTGCCACAGCACATTCGTATCTTGCTAAGAGAAAAACGTAAAGCAAGATCGAAGTGGCATAGGACTAGATACCCAGGCGACAAAACATATTATACCAAACTGACGAACAAACTAAAAATAGAAATCAAGAATTTCAAGATTCAAAACTTATTGAGTATGACTGAAAAACTTACTACTACCGACAAATCACTATGGACTACTACTAAGAAACTGTTAAACTTCAAAGACTTTAATCACCCTCTCCTTAATGAATCTCAATCCTGGACTAGAACCGATGAAGAGAAATCTCAAACATTCGCTCAGCATCTTTTTAAAACCTACAATCCGCATCCTGATATCCTTAACCAGCATCACCTCGAATGCATTGAAACAGAACTGGATGTTCCACTCCAGCTGACCCTTCCTCCTAAAGCATTTCATCCGTCAGAAATCTTAAACTTAATCCATAAATTACCTTCCCGAAAAGCTCCTGGAAACGATCTAATCACTGCCCATATCTTAAAACAACTTCCTAGAAAAGCCATCCTGTTCCTCACATATATTTATAATGCCACACTCCGTACTACCTATTTTCCTGATTCCTGGAAATTATCTATCGTTAAAATGATCCCTAAACCCAAAAAACCGCTAGAACTTCCTTCTTCCTACCGTCCTATCTCTCTTTTACCTATTATGGGTAAAATCCTGGAAAGACTCATCCTTAAACGTCTTTATCCAATCCTGGAACTTAATCACATAATCCCAGACCACCAGTTTGGGTTCCGAGCATCCCACTCCACCATCCAGCAGTGTCATCGCGTGGTGGATGTAGTCTCTTCTGCATTGGAGCGCGGATTGTACTGCACGGGAGTCTTTCTCGACGTGGAACAGGCCTTTGACCGAGTCTGGCACCCGGGACTGCTGTACAAACTCCGTAAATTCCTCCATCCAACATACTTCCTCATCCTTCAGTCCTACCTCTCTGATAGAACCTTTAAAATCAACCACAATAGTTCCTATTCATCCACTTTTACTCAGTCTGCTGGTGTTCCTCAAGGCAGTATCCTAGGACCCATTCTCTACACAGTCTATACAGCTGATATCCCAACCCATCCTAACACATTCCTTTCTACCTATGCCGATGACACTTGCGTGCTATCAGTTAATAACGATCCTAGTATTGCCTCTCAAAACCTCCAATCCCACATCAGAGACCTTGAGGTATGGTGTCAGAATTGGAGAATTAAAATCAACTCCAATAAATCCCACCAGATTACCTTTACCCTTCGTCGTAAACCTATGACATCCTGCCCTACAGTGTCCTTTAATGATATTCCGCTTGTCCCTGTTGAACAGATCCGTTATTTAGGCCTCCTGCTTGACAAACGTCTTACATGGAATCCGCATACAAGACTGAAAAGACAAGAGACTGCTCGCCGATTTCGGTTACTTCAACATTTACTTGACAGACGCTCTAACCTTTCTCTTTACTACAAAAGACTAATTTACATGACAATCATAAGGCCTATCTGGACTTACGGAGTTGAGCTTTGGGGCTCTACTAAACCATCAAACTCTTCCCGTATCCAATCCTTACAATCCAAAATCCTTCGCAAAATCCTTAACGCTCCTTACTTTGTCACCAACAAAATCATCCACAAAGACCTTAATGTTCCATATGTTGCTGATTTGGCCTGTACCAGGTATCACTCCTTCCATGAAAAACTCCACTCCCACTCTAATCCACTAGTTTCAATCCTTGCTTCCACTTCAATTCCTGACAATCCGCCGAGGCGTCTGAAAAGAAGATGGCCTCGAGACCTTCTTGTGTAGATTTACTACTAGAGTGCTGCCAATGGGCAGTTTCTCTTCATGTTTTTTTTCATGTGTATTATCATTTTAGCCTATTTACTTGATGTATGAACATACAGTTGTAAATTTCAATAAATGAATTAAAAAAAAAAAAAAAAAAATATTTAACATAACTATAGGCCCAAGATTTTACAGCAACTTATTCATCAAAATCGGCGAACCAGAAGACCCACTTTATTTATACCATGCATTTTGCACCTTTTTACGATTTTCTCAAAAACGTCTCTAACGATTTTGATTAAACTCCCTATATTGATGTAAAATTTAATGAACTTTAATATCATGTAGGTTTTATTCTGATTGAAATAGTCTGACAGGGCTTAAATGCCAATATTTTAAATTTTCTAGCTCTTAACTACCTTTAATTTTGTGCATTCCAAAAGATTAACAATATCATCATAATGACATAGATGAAGGGCAGCTAAATATAAAAGTTGAAACAATTTGATGACCAACTAAAGGATAAAAGATAAAAACTATTTTTTTAAGCCATTTTTGTTTTTTTTTTTATATTAAGAACAGTAATATAGATGTATGAAAAGAAAGAGAAATATTTTAGAAAAAATATTATCTGATATACAAAGTTGTAAAAGGTGATATAAAGTGACGAATAGGAAATAAACTTATTACAGATTAACATTTTAATGTAGTTATATTATTAAATCTAAATCATATGTTTCCAACGAAAATGAATACGCATTTTATTAAAATCAACTTAAAATATTTTTCAAATTGAAGTATATTTAATAGTTTTTAAATTGATTTTGACCGAGTCTGGCACCCGGGACTGCTGTACAAACTCCGTAAATTCCTCCATCCAACATACTTCCTCATCCTCCAGTCCTACCTTTCTGATAGAACCTTTAAAATCAACCACAATAGTTCCTATTCATCCACTTTTACTCAGCCTGCTGGTGTTCCTCAAGGCAGTATCCTAGGACCCATTCTCTACACAGTCTATACAGCTGATATCCCAACCCATCCTAACACATTCCTTTCTACCTATGCCGATGACACTTGCGTGCTATCAGTTAATAACGATCCTAGTATTGCCTCTCAAAACCTCCAATCCCACATCAGAGACCTTGAGGTATGGTGTCAGAATTGGAGAATTAAAATCAACTCCAATAAATCCCACCAGATTACTTTTACCCTTCGTCGTAAACCTATGACATCCTGCCCTACAGTGTCCTTTAATGATATTCCGCTTGTCCCTGTTGAACAGATCCGTTATTTAGGCCTCCTGCTTGACAAACGTCTTACATGGAATCCGCATACAAGACTGAAAACACAAGAGACTGCTCGCCGATTTCGGTTACTTCAACATTTACTTGACAGACGCTCTAACCTTTCTCTTTACTACAAAAGACTAATTTACATGACAATCATAAGGCCTATCTGGACTTACAGAGTTGAGCTTTGGGGCTCTACTAAACCATCAAACTCTTCCCGTATCCAATCCTTACAATCCAAAATCCTTCGCAAAATCCTTAACGCTCCTTACTTTGTCACCAACAAAATCATCCACAAAGACCTTAATGTTCCATATGTTGCTGATTTGGCCAGTACCAGGTATCACTCCTTCCATGAAAAACTCCACTCCCACTCTAATCCACTAGTTTCAATCCTTGCTTCCACTTCAATTCCTGACAATCCGCCGAGGCGTCTGAAAAGAAGATGGCCTCGAGACCTTCTTGTGTAGATTCACTACTAGAGTGCTGCCAATGGGCAGTTTCTCTTCATGTTTTTTTTCATGTGTATTATCATTGTAGCCGATTTACTTGATATATGAACATACAGTTGTAAATTTCAATAAATGAATTAAAAAAAAAAAAAAAAAAAATTGATTTTAACAGTCGAGGTAAGTGAAAGTCGTGTGTTGCCCTCACCAGATTTGTTGACACCTGGACTACTACTTACTTGACAAAAAATTTAATGGACAAAGGGAATTAGAAAATACAGTTTTGTAGTTTGTAGGATTTAATACAAAATCCTGCATTATCATCTGGACAACCCAACACTATCACAGGATTAACTTATAAAGTTGAGGAAATGTGACATTGATAAACCTTACCTTTACAATAGCGTTTTCTGGTTGCTGAGACGCTAATGAAATATACCCAATTCCTGTTCCATCGGATGGAGTTTGTTCCCTGAGGTACTTCACCACTCCTCGATTTGTGTCAGCAGCTTGCATTTGGAATCTCCTGTTAATGTTACCGCAATAGGGGCCAAACCTGTCCAAGTCATTTTGCTTAGCGAAGAGAACCGCTAAACAGAATCAAAACATAAATATGTCAGTAAAAAATTAATAAATAAAATAGAAATGAACAAAAATTTTTTATGAGGGATATAAAACTCCTTTTATGAAATATTTAAAAAATCTTACAAAATCAAAAATAAAACAACTGTGTCAACAATAAAGTAATTAAGTGTGAGTCTAAATATAAAAAGGCACGACACACGTATTGAGAAACTAGCCATTGCCAGCACTCCAAAAATATTCCTAAACCTCTCCAGTATGTAATCTAAGGCAGAAGGTCTCACTCAAGGCCATCTTCTTTTCAGGCGACTCAGAGGATTATCAGGAATGGAAGAGGAAATAAGGATTATAACTAGTGGATTTGGGTGGTAATGGACTTTGTCATGGAAAGAATAGTATCTGTTTCTGGCCAAATCAGCAACATATGGAACAGTAACATTAAAGTTTAATAGTCTGCCAGAGTAAGTCAGTTTTGTATATTAGTCAGAGGATATTGTATTATCCATATCTCTTATGATGAGGAGGACAAGAAATAGAGAGAATTTTATGTTTAGGATTTTACCACTAAATCCGAAACAAACAATTCTCTTCCATTTCTTGACCTCGTCATTAGAAATCCGAATAACACCAAATCCACGAACTGGTACACAAAACCGACTTACTCTAGTAGACTATTAAACTTTTATTCCTAACACCCGTATAATCAAGAAACTAATGTTGCCAAAAATTTTAACCCTTTAACGTCCGACTACTGGCTTGCTGGACTGGCTGGTAGGGAAGGCAACTGTGCCCGCTGGACCGACTACTTTTTGACTCTGACATTATGTTTTTTTCGTTAATACCTCACAATTTCCCAACATCCTTTTTGATCCGGACATTGGACCAGCACAGGTGGATTTAAAACTTTTTTTTTTAATTTTAAAAAAAATTTAATAAATTAATGCAAATTTCTTCAAATATGAAATATAAAGTTCAACCAGTAGTGTCCTAGATACATGATTCAGATAGGAAATTGATTTCCAGGGTGCTCAGGGGCTTTAAACGAAATACGCAATTGCATAGAAATCTGCTTTGAGTATTATAGCTTCAATCTCAATAATATAGCCAAGAGTAGATCTGTACAACGATATCTATTGTCAAGGAAACGTACTTCACATTGTAAACCAGATCACTAGATGGCTCTAGAAACAGAGCTACTACAAAAGCTAACGGACTTGAAACGCTAGAGAAGCAAAGCTACTATAGTAGTCTAGGGTCCGTGGGACCCACCTTTCGCCAGACTACTACAGTAGTCCATGGTCCACAGGGCACGGCGCGCTGAGACTACTATAGTAGTCCACTGACGCTAAACAGTTAAAGTCACTATTAATTAGTTTTTTCGTAACAAAGTAACTACTCAATCTACCTCCGAGATTTGAATCACAGTCAGTTTGTAAAGATGAAGTCCTGGGTATCAGATGTTCAAGGAGGATCGGAAGACAAGCGGAATATTATTAAAGGCTACTGTAAGGCAGGATGTCAGAAGCTTATGACGGAGGGTGGTATTAATTACTTTCACTTACTATATATAGTAAGGGGAAGTATTGCAATCATGAAAATTTTCGAATTCCAGTTTTCAATAGAAATACACATTTTAGGGTCCCCTGAGTCCAAATAAGTAAGTCCTGCAAAAAGGTCTGTGTGTGTGTGTGTGTGTGGTAACTCCCGGGCAGAAACGGTAAGCCTATGAAACTGAAATTTCATATTTAAGACAAATATACGTCCGAGAGGTTACAAAACATTTTTCATCAAAATGAGCTTACCAAAAGATCCACTTTATACCATGCATTTTGCACCTTTTTTCGATTTTCTCGAAAACGGTTGCGACGATTTTGATTAAACTCGCTATATTGATGTAAAATTTAATGGGCTTTAAGATAATGTAGTTTTCATTCTGATTAAAATGGTCTGACAGGGCTTAAATGGCGATATTTTACATTTTTTTCCTGAAAAGTACCTTTAATTTTGTAGATTTTTTAAAAATAAATATATTATCTAGTTACCACCAATGAAAAACACATAAATATAAAAGTCGAACGAATTCAATATCTAACTAAAGAAGAAAACTGAAAAAATATTTTTTTAATGCAATTATTTTATTTTGAACATAGCAACAGTAATATACACGTATAATATACTGTTGAAAAGCTAAAGCTTTTAGAATAAATATTATCTAATGCACAAACTTGTAAAAGTTAATAAAGAGTGATCAAAAGCCGATAAAACTGATTATTTTAGATAATAATATAATAGATTTTTTATAATAAACACATGTTTCTATAGAAATTTAATTTAATTTATTCTTTAATGGTTTCACTCATTTTTATCTCTTACTGTATTTGAAAATTCTTTAATCGATTTTAAAAACGGAGGTAAGTGAAAGTTGTGTGTTGCCCGCACCAGATTTTTGTAGACCAGCAATGCTAGTGATGGCTAGAGGAAGATAAAGATTGTAATCAATACCTTTGACTTTTCACGTATATTTATATACACTACTTCCACTTTTATTTTTTTAATTATCTTTTTGTTTAATCATTAACAATAAATTTTATTTAATCCTATTTTCACTGGAAGAATTTATTATTATTGTTCTATATGACACATGGGTAGTTCAACCAGAGACAACTAATAACGGACTGGTACAATGTGTACAGATGAAAGAAAGAAAGACATGAGTGTATTTATACCAGCTATTTTAACTGTTCAGGGGAGTCCGTGGCTGAATCCAGCTTGTTAAAGGTTGTGAGTTCGAATCCCAGTCTCAGAGGGACTTTTTCAAGCATTTAATTAATGGGGATTCACTCACAGTCTCTCACCCGGGTATGTAAGACCCTTCAGACAAATGGTGGCCACTCACAAAATAAGGCGTAGGGAGTGATGACCCTAAATGCATCGAGAAATGTGAGTGTAATCTCCCTTTTCCCAATTCTCTATTAGTTTAATCATCATAATTATCTCTTATTATTGTTCTATTTTTCATTAATTTTGTCTTGAGATATATATATAATTATTATGCCAAATTTGATGTGCTATGGAAAGAAGTGATTGATAATGAGAAGGGACTATATCCGGTGAATACAGTGGTTGGGGAAGAACTTCCCATTTAAGGGTTTCCAGGTAGCTTTTCTCTGGTTCTACAACCAATGTAAACACATAGCTGAGTGCTACCTCATGTCTCCATTTGTTATTTGCTTATTTTTTTTGTTTTGTTTTTTAGTAGTTATCTCAAAAATATTAATTGTAGTCAATAGTAATCTCGCATGATACTTTTAATCATTCTGAGCAGCTCATAATGAATTATGCCATCCTGGTGGATTTTGGAGCATGGTCCTAGCTAGTTGGAGCTTATCCCTGTATTATTGTTTGCCTGTTGATATATTTTGTGAAGATTGTATGTAATAGTTGAGTAAAAGGCTGTTCTTCAATTCCACAACTTAAATGCTTTCGAAAACATTGTGTCATCTACCAGTAATAATTTTTCAAGTTTGTCCAGTGATTTACATGAATGTTCATTAAATAAATTCTCCAATTAATCATCTTAAAACTTTTTTAGTGCGACAGTGTTCTTTATCTCAAAGATCAAAATCATTAATTTTTAATGGTCAAAACCTATAGCTATCAAACTAGTTGAGTTTTAAAAATGATTGAAGTATAAAAAAAAATGGGTTTGGCTAACAGGAAGAGGTCATAGACTGCCTGGATATAGAAAAATGGGTTAGATTCACAGGACTGCAGAAAAAACGGAAGTTTGGAAAAAAGGACTATCTTTTAAGTAATATCCATTAGGACATTGGTTTCGAACAAAAATTTATCGCGGATCCCTTCATACATTCATTTCTTGGGCAAGGACCTCCTAAATCCTAAATGTTAGATATATATTTAGATTTATAGAGCGCTACACCGTATCACATACATTGCATGTGGAATACCTCTACAGAAACTGTAGAAATGGCCAGGAGAAATTAAAATAAAGGAAAAAGAACCAGGCTCTGGGGATTTACTTTAACTCGCGAAATAATGAATAACTAATATGCTGAACCTAGCAGATGGTCATAGAATTTTTAAAAGGACTGAAAAATCACCAGCAATTATATCACATAGAATGTTAAATTTGTCGGTGTAAAGCGTTTTATTTTTATTAAAATCCAAGGCTCTACATATATTTTTCGTTAAGGTAATTTAAAATTATTTCCGATTTTCATATTTTAAGGACTGTTTTAATTTTTTTTATTTTTTTTTATTCTAAGTAAAAGTTGCCATTCTCGTTGAAAGGATTCTTAACAATCGAAATTTATTGTTACTAGGATACGATTCAAAATGGAAGAGAACCGCCAAATTCTCCTTTTATAAGGATACAAATCAAAATAATAAACTGGTAAAAAAGATTACCAAACTAAAAAGAATAAGTTAATCTGCCTCCTAAGATGATTCTGACCAATCCCCTTTACAATTATCGCAAAGTTGGAAGGCTAAGGCTGCAAAGGACAGATTCTGTGGCCAATGATGCATGAAACTAAATGTTATGATTGAAACGTGCGCTAGTTTTACATGCTATATGAAAATAATGGCATTAGCACAGGGTATAGATCATGGTGCGTGTTGTAGGAGAAAGTCACGACCCTTTATGGGTTGTAGAGCTAAAAAGTTTATCATAAGTAGTTTTTGGGAAATCGCCTAATCATAGATAGTAACGTTGTTTTCTTATTTTAGAAAACAGCAAGAACTTATTCAAGGTCCTAATATTTTCAATTAAAACTTAACACATTAAAATGAAATACTAAACATTTAGAACTTTATTAACTAAATTATTCATTATATTACTAAATGACAGATATAATTGTGTTAAATAAAGTTTATTTAAATGCTTAGTAAAACAAATATTTCTTTTTCCATTCTTCTCCTAGTCAAATATGTTTTTCAACTGTATGATTGGATTTACCAGTTCGATCACATCGGACCAAGTGGGAGAAAAGTGAAGTGGCACTAATATTCTCAAACTGCTGCGTGTCTGGACGAAAACCCTTTCGGGACTTATGCAAGTTATCAACGTTCCGATCCCTCTCTCTTTTCAATTGTGGCCATGAGAGTCGTTTAGATTCGGCGACGGATAACCGTGCCATCCCAGCGGCCTCCCTCGACTCCAGGAGGATTCTTGCAGAATTAGATTCTTCTTTAGATCTCTGGCCTCCTAGTACTGCGTTTCCCCAACTGATAGCTAGAAAAAGAAAAGAAAAAACACATTGAAATAAGTTATAGAAATTATTTTATAAACAAATTATTTCATTATAGAAAAGTGCAAACACAAAACGCTGTAAATTATTACACAATGGTTTATTATTTTTTTTTTTATTATTGCAGTATAATAATTTATATATGCCTGTTTAGGCAATTAACTAACATGATAAGCAATAAATTAAGTTATATGTATAGCGATCACTTAATTAATGAAATTAATAGAAGAGGTTGTTGATTCCAGTTGCAGTCAACAAACTTAATTTGTTAATTAAATGTTAATTGATATAGATAAATATTAATTTCTTAATTCAATATTAATTTATTCTAATTAATTAAGTAATATGTTCACTGGACCTGGAATCAACTTCTTTCCTATATATACAAACATTCAACCATTCTCACTTCACCAAAATAATAGAAATTTTAAATGGAAAGTGTTGAAAGTCAATATTCACAAACATGAAATATATTTTAAACAAGAAAGAATTTGTAAAAAAAACAACAGTTAAACTCTAATAAATAAACAACAATAGAACAAGTTGGATCAGATAAGACAGATTTATATTTTGTTCATACTATATGAAAAACAAGAATGTTGATATTTGTACTTTTATTTATAATAAAAGGAAGCGGCATGGTATAGTGGATAGAGCACTAGTCTACTATTCTCCGGGTCTTTGGTTCGAATCCTGGCTGAGGCAGGATATCATTCATTTTTTTTAATTCAGCTGGGGGGAGACGCTCCTGGGACAGACACAGCCTCTTTAAAGTGAGTACCAAAAATTTGAGAAAAACCAAGCGGCTGAGTGTGATCTCGGCCTAATCACCTCATAGCACTAGAAACAGTATGTATCTCTAGCCCATGGGAATTTAGTCACAGGATTATAAAGACATTTTTTACTTAATTTTTCCAAACAGGTCTGATAATAGTGATGTAAATGAGCTTTTCGTGATAGACTGTAAGTTTTGAACGTTTGTCAAGTAAGTGTTATAGTAATCGGTTCCGTTGAGCAGTTTATTGTTGTTTTGACCTAGTGTGATTCCAAGTAAGACGCTCGTTAAGACATGTCAATAGAGAGGACATGTCACTAGGAGGGGATCCTAAATTAATTCACCGATTTTGATGATTTTTTTTTTTAAGGTGAAACTCGACATTAAACCATTAGACTCTGCAAAATATTAAGGGCCAATGCTCCCCAGGAGTTGCGTAAAAAAAATCGGAAAGTTTGTCTGTGAAAAACACATTTTATTTGATATCTCTGGTTCTTGGGAAGGTAGAAAAATATCTTTGGTGTCAAAATTACACTATTTCAAAGCGGATTAATTAAAAAAATAAGCCATTCAAATATTTATTTAAGTCTTATACTTGATAATAACAGTTTTTAAGAAACCTTACTAAAAGTACTGTTTTGGGGAGATTATTTATATTTTTAGGATTATTACTACTTATTAATTATGATTACTTAATAGAAAAAAAACATAATGATGATGGAGTTTAGTTGACCACTGAGAATATTAAATGAGAAGATGGTTGGGGGTCCAATAATAGAAAAAAAAAACAGCACAATAATGAATAACACTTATTGTATCTATCTGTGGGCCTTCATCGGGGCTACGAAAAACAAGATAACAAGCAATACAATTAGAAAATTAATAATGAGTTGGGTACAAGAATATGATGATAGCAATAGAATATAAAATTAAATTAAAATGATAAGATGATAGTAAAAAAATATGGAAGCAAACATAAAATTAAGATGATAATATTGGTATGAGAATATTTGAAGACTATAAAAAGAAACTAAGGAAATTATTATAGTTATAAGAAGAAAAATATGTAAACAATAAAACTTACCGACAAATATTACTTCAAAATTGTTTTTATTTAAACGTTTAATTGTTTACGTATTGTATTACTGTCATCATATTCTTGTACTTAACTTATTATTAATTTTCTTATTATATTGGTTGTTATCTTGTTTCTCTTAGCCCTGATGGAGGACCATAATGTAGCCTGAAACGTCGGCACACAAATATAATAAGTGTTATACTTGATAATAGCCTTAAATATATAAATAATCTCATCAAAAACAGTAATTTTAATAAGGTTTCTTAAAAACTAGGTTCTTAACTCCAAAAAAGGAATCTTAATCTGAGCACAGTTTTTAATAAACCTTATTAAAAGTACTGTTTTGAAGAGATTATTCATATTTTTAGGGTTATTACCAAGCATAAAACTTAAATATTTAATAGCTTATTTTTATAATTATTTCGCTTTGAATAAGGGTAATTTTGACACCAAAAATATTTTTTTAATTTCACTAAAACTAGATATATTAAATGTGATTTAAATGTGAATTTTTTTTACCTTTATAATGTCTCACTATTATTTTTTTTCATACTGAAAAAAATTAACTGCAATTAATTAATTAAAAGTAATTAATTAATTAAAAACTGAAAAAAAAATAATAACACACCTTTTATTAAAATTTCTTTCCCCCTTTTGTTTTTAGAAATTATTATATTTATCAATTGTCATTACTACTATTTCACTTTGTAATCTTCAGTATAATTTATTTTTCTAATCATTTTTGTATATATTGTATTCCACTACTGGTTGTTATCTTTGCTTTTTGTTTTTCTTATAGCCCTGAAGAAGGCCTATAATTTCGGCACCAATAAATTAAGTTTACGCTTTATTGTGTGTTATATTGACTGCATCCTGAACCAACTTCTCTCATAGATATATTAAAATTAAAATAAAATATATTTTTCGTACACAAACATCTTAATTTTTTTATGTGACTCCTGAGAAGCATTGGCCCCTAATATTTTGCAGAGTCTAAATTTACCTTAATAAAAATTCATTAAAATCGATGAGATATATTTGGGATTCTCTCCTTGTCAGTTCAATGGAATATTAAAAAAAACACTTACAGTGATACAGTTTGGCTTGGACTAGTTTCATAGCAGCAAGAGCATCCTCAATCGGGCTGTGGCCAAGGCTGTCGTTGGTTTGAATCCTCAACGACAAGAACTCCTCGACGAGAATCCTCAGCTTTGTCTTTCTCTGCCTGATCCCGGACATGTTGAAAATAACTGATGTGTCTATGACGTAAGGGTGCATCATCTATTAAAAAAAAATTATCATTGTTGTAATATATCTAAGAGTTGAAGTGGCTTTACCCTTCCTACCGCCGTAAGTACTTCCTGGCTTCCTTCCTCTAACAAGTTATCTAATCCTTATCTCCTTAAATTCAAATCCTCCATTCGTTCACATAACACCGGCTCGTAGCCTTCTGATCTATATATAACGTCCCATCGATCCACATCTTTCGATAGATCATTCTTAATCCGATCCGCATCTCTATGGAACTCCAATCCCTCTAATATCCGTGACTCCCAAACTCTCCACATTTAAATCCCGTCTATTTAGCCATTTCCTGTGATCCAATTTCCAAATAATCTAAAGTAGATGCTAATTTCAAGAATCATCACCAAATAAATAATAGAACAGATTTACTTATTTAATTATCATTTTCAACAGCAAATATTTGAAATTATTATCTTTTCAAAGATGCAAGATTAAATTATATATATGTTTAAAGAAGAATAGTAATTTCCTATGTTTTTTGTTTTTAAAAGCTGTACACATACATGCATATGTTTGTGTGTGTGTATATGTGTATATATATTTCTTTTATCTGATTATATATATTTTTTTTTGTTCTCATGTTAACATACATTAATTTTATGGTTTGTAGATTTTTATTATAATTTAGCTTTTAAGTTATTTTATTTGTTCATGTTTATTAGTTTAATTCTTTTCTGTTATTCAGTCATTTTACTCTAAGACTCTAGTCTTAAGCCCACCTTTTTATTTCCTGTTATGTTATTCTGAAGGGACTTGTCCCAGAATAAATAAAGAATTATTATTATTATTATATAATATAACATAGTACGCGCTTAGAACCTCAGCATCCCCACTCTAAGTCAGTCCTGCAGGAAACAATGCATGAGAATAAAATGCATTAAAGGTAAGTAAGCCTTTACAATAGTAAAAACTATAAATTAATTAAATTATAGATCTAGTATAATAAAAGTGATAATTTAAAGTTACTTTATACTACTGTGGCTAATCGGACGACGCTATAGTAGAAGTCCTAAATATTGCCCATCCCAGATTAATTAGAATAGAGATCTTTAACGAGAACCTGACATCACATGGGCTAGGAATCATCATTTTATGTATCCTCTGAAGGAAGGCATAAACAGTGATTTTTTACTCAATTAAAAAAAACCAAGGGCTATCTGTCGGACGCACAACTTGGTATAGAATGCTATTATGCTAACCAATACACCACAGGAGTCCCTTACATGATTATTTTTACTTCCACTAACCTATATATGAAATATATAATAAGGGAAAGTATTGCGATCGTGAAAATTTTCGAATTCCAGTTTTCAAAGAAAATACACGTTTTAGGATCCCCTGAGTCCAAACGACCAAGTCCCACGAAAAGGTCTGGGTGTGGTAACTCCCGGGCGAAAACTAAAAGTCCTATGAAACTGAAATTTTATATTTAAGACAACTATACGCCTGAGATGTTACAGAATCATTTTCATCAAAATCAGCTGACCAGAAGAACTACTTTATACCATGCATTTTGCACCTTTTTACGATTTTCTCAAAAACGGCTCTAACAACTTTGATTAAACTCCCTATATGGATGTAAAATTTAATGGGCTTTAATATCATGTAGGTTTCATTCTGATTGAAATAGTCTGATAGGGCTTAAATGCCGATATTTTAAATTTTCTTCCTTTAAAGTACCTTTAATTTTGTAGATTCTATAAAAATAACTATATTATCTTATTACCATTGATAATTAACAGCTAAATATGCACGTTGAGCGAATTTGATAAACAACTACAGGAGAAAACTGATTTTTTGAATTTAATTTTTGTTTTTGAACATAAGAACAGTAATATAGGTGTATAATATACCATTGGATAGCTAAAGATTTTAGAAAAAATATTATCTGATTCACGGAAATGTAAAGGGTAATGGAGAGTTATGAAAAGCCGATAAAACTAATGTTTTTTGGGTTCCCGTTCATGTTGACCGTGTTACAAACTGGCGGCTTGTCAATGAAGAATAGCGCACCAATTTTGTTTTTGAACATAAGAACAGTAATATAGATGTATAATATACCGTTTGAAAGAGAAAGACTTTAGAAAATATATTATCTTATACACAAGCTTGTAAAATTGAATAAAGAGTGATAAAAAGCCGATAAACTAACTGGTTATTTTAGATAATAATATAATATAGTTTTTAATAAAACACATGTTTCTATATTAATTCAATTTAATTAATTCTTTAATGATTTCACACATTTTTATCTAAAACAGTATTTGAAAATTCTTTAATCAATTTTAAAAATGGAGGTAAGTGAAAGTCATGTGTTGCTCGTGCCTGCAAAGTAGTCTTAGAAGAAACACATAGAAAACCAGGCCCCCAAATCGGTTTTACGTTTTAAGATCTTACTTATTTAAATTAAAATATTTATTAGTATTTAAATAAAATATTAATTTAACATACCTTCATCGCCATCAAATCCATGTTCAATGACTGACCTATAAGAATAAGATCAGGGGGGCAGATGGCACGAATATCTGCTTGCACATCTTCTAATCGAGTCTGCACTGGCTTCATCATCGAAGGAGTGATACCAGAGAATTTAGTAAGATAGTTTTTAATAGGGTTATACGGCTTCACTAAAGTTTCATAGACGATCTGAAAAATAAGTTATGAACATTGAAACTTTTTATTTAATAAATAATGTAA
Source organism: Piezodorus guildinii (assembly GCA_023052935.1). Taxonomy (NCBI): domain Eukaryota; kingdom Metazoa; phylum Arthropoda; class Insecta; order Hemiptera; family Pentatomidae; genus Piezodorus; species Piezodorus guildinii. Next base: position 165,705,496 of record CM041294.1, on the reverse strand, counting down.
TAAAAAAGAGAAAAAAAAATGATAATGTAATTTAGTTGAACGTTTGAGAATATTAAATGAGAAGATGGTTGGGGGTGCAATAATAAAAAAAAACGATGAAATAATGAATAACACTTATAGTATCTATGTGTTGACTTTTTAGCCTACACTCTGGGCCTTCATTAGGGCTAAGAAAAACAAGATAACAACCAATACAATAAGAAAATTAATAATAAGTTGGGTACAAGAATATGATGATAGTAATACAATATGTAAACAAATATAAAATTAAATTAAAATGATAATAAGATGACAGTAATAAAATATGAAAGCAAACATAAAATTAAGATGGTAATATTACAATGAGAATATTTGAAGAATATAAAAAGAAACTAAGAAAATAATTATATTTAAAAGAAGATAAATAAGTAAACAATTAAACGTACCGACAAATATTACTTCAAAATTGTATTTTCTTAAAAAGTTTAATTGTTTACATATTGTATTACTGTCATAATATTCTTGTACCTAACTTATCATTGATTTTCTTATTGTATTGGTTGTTATCTTGTTTCTCTTAGCCCTGATGAAGGGCCATAATGTAGCCCGAAATGTCGACACACAAATACAATAAGTGTTATTTATTAGTGTGTAATTGTTTTGATGACCGCACACCCAATCATCTTCCTCATTGAAAAAAATAATGTTGTAAGTTATTAAATAGATAATAACTGCACTCACGTTGCAATCCTCGTCAACAATGCAGATGCGAGTTAATTCACTACCATCAGTTGTAAGACACATCTCACAATCAAGAGACCACATGGGTGAATTCTCGGTCACTTCAGTGTAACTATCACGCGTGAAAACAAAGTCAGAGTATCTAAACAAAAATTTATAAAGACAATGATTTATTAAAAGGTAAAAATAATTAAAATGGGCTGTATAATAAAATAAAGAAATAACAGTTTCAAGATTATGAGATATTGTACAATTTAAACCATGATGATGAGAAAATTTAAAAAAAATTAGCATTCTCTGGCCTTAGAAGAAATGTTTTTTTTTTTTAAGAAGTAATTTTACTAGGTTGTTTAAGACCCTTTTTACTCTAAACAAGGCAGACGAGGTCATCTTACAGGTAACTAGCTTATTTGAATGATCTTTCGGTTTGTTTGTTTACTGGTTTAACAAACTTTTTGCTACTGTTGCTAATCAGACGATGCTACTATGGAAGTCCTAAATTTTGCCTTTCCAGGTTTAATTAGCGAGTACCTGACACCCCATAGGCACCACATCACCATTTTACCTCCCTTGAGAAGGGAGACAGCATAATTTTTTTACTTCATTTAAAAAACATAATCATCTGCTGGGTTTGAACCCGCAATCATGAGCATAAGTAGCCGTTATATAAGAATCTTTGTCCATAGCCTGTAGAGGTGAACCCCTTTCCCTCTATAATGATGTTTCTCATAAATGTCTAAGTAATGATATATAATATAAAATTCATAATAGTCATATTCATAGTCCTAATAACAGTAATAAAAAGTATAACTTTCTTAGCCAATAAAGGGAACAATGTGGACCTAGACACATTATCCTGAATAAAGTATATTATAGGAATTCAAAATTATTATATACTTTTAAGTTTTATCCACTTTTTATGACTCTTCATTAATATTCGAAACTTTCTGAATAAGATAATTTTTTTTTTCTAAAATCTTTAGCTTTCCAATGGTAAGTTATACATCTATATTACTATTCTTATGTTCAGAAAAAGAAAAAAAAAAAATACCAGGAAAAATATTTTATCTGTTTCCTCCTTTAGTTGGTAATCAAATTTGTTCAAATTTTATATTAAGCTTATATTTATCAATGCTAACAAGACGATGTGATTATTTTTTCTGAAATATAAAATTAAAAGTACTTTAGAGGAAGACAATTTAAAATATCAGCACTTAAGCCCAGTCAGACAATTTCAATAAAAGTAAAACCTACATGATATTAAACACTATTAAATTTTATATCGATATAGCAAGATAAATCAAAATCATCACAAACCGTTTTTGAGAAATTAAAAAAAAAAAAAAAAAAATATGCACTGTATAAAGTATCTCTTCTGGTACACCGATTTAGTTGAATAGCATGGAGTAACATCTAAGCCATATACTCTGTTAGCAACATCTAAGCCATATACTCTGTTAGTAACATCTAAGCCATATACTCTGTTAGTAACATCTAAGCCATATACTCTGTTAAAATGTTTAATTTCAGATTTATACAACTTATCATTTTTAAGACACACACACACACACACACAACGTTTTGTGGGGGCTAGGTCATTTGGACTAAGTGGACCCTAAAACTCAAATACGAAAACTTTCACGCTCTCAATACTTTCCGTAACTGTATATGTCATATATAGGTAAGTGAAAGTAATAAGAACTTAAAAGTAAAATAATGTAAGTAAACAAGTACCTCCGCCCGAGTTCTCCCGATAAAGGAAGCGGATAATTTTCTTCTATCATGTCCCAAGGGCTCAGAAGTAGCTGCTTCCTCGAGAACTTATCCTTTGGCCTTTCTTCGAACATCTTCGGTTCCGGTTTAATCGCTGGTATATCTTCTTTCTGATCAGTTTTATCTTCAGCGTCTTTTTCACATTTGGCAGTTATTGGGAAAATAGTTCTGAAAGTATTAAATATGTCACCAGAACTGTAAGCTTCTTTTAACGATCCATATTCTGAAAAAATAAAAAAAAAATAAATAAGTAAATATTTTGTTTTATTATAATAATAATTTCTTCATACATTCTGGGACAAGGCCTTTTAAAATAGTACAAAATTAAATGAAAAAAGGCTATAGGGCCTTAATGTAAACATAATGTATAAGCAACAATTAGGGGAGCCCGTGGCTGAGTGGCTACCGCGCTAGCCTCTCATGCTACAGGTTCTGAGCTCGAATCCCAGTCCCGACGGGGTTTTTATAAGGATGTAAAAAAATGTGGATTCACAAAATTAGTTGTAGGGAGTGATGACCCTACACTAAAAAACTGCATCATGAAACGTGAGTGTAAACTCGCAGGAGTTTACACCGCGAGGCCCAGGGCCTACACGGCCTGTCGCGCCACTGGATGGATGAATGTATAAGCAAAAATTATTTCAACTTATTGTATATCCAGCATTCAATAATATTCAATTCAAGTAGCAAAGATAACAAAGTTATTTACAATAGCATAACCTAAATAACATGGGATCACTTGTAGCTGGGTGGTTAGCATAACAGCTTCCTATGCCAAAGGTCACGGGTTCAAACCTGCAGGTGGTCCTAGGATTTTTTAATAGGAGTAAAAAATCCTTAGTTATGCCGTCTTTTGGAGGGAACATTAAAAGGTGGTCCCAAATCTGTGTCAGGTACTCGTTAAAGATCTCTATCCTAATACAACCTGGATAGGCAAAATTCAGGACTCCCACTGTAGCATCGTCCGATTAGCCATAGTAGCATAAAGTGGCGTTTAATAAATAAATAAACAAATCAAACAAACCTAAATAATATAACATAGCCGATTCAAAGAAAAATATAATGCTACAGCAAGGAGACGATAAAGTCAAGCAGCCTTAAAAAGTAAAAACCCGAATTTTAATGGAAAAAACAAAGCAATTAACAAATCAAACCAAAAGTTACAAAAAGATAAGAGATATATTTCATGTTTCACAATAATATAATGGAGAAAAGTACTTCATAGTTCAATGGTGCAAAATCAGAAGACGCAATGTAATAATAATGACATTTATAATAATTTATCATAAATCATGAAGAAATATTAAAGAAAGTATTAAAAATCTTACAAAACTAAAAAATCTGGTGCGGGCAACACACGACTTTCACTTACCTCCATTTTTAAAATCAATGAAAGGATTTTCTAATACAGTTAGAGATTAAAATACGTGAAACCATTAAAGAAATAATTAAATTGAATTTCTATAGAAACATGTGTTTTATTAAAAAATCTATTATATTATTATCTAAAATAATCAGATTTATTGGCTTTTCATCACTCTTTATTAACTAAGTTTGTTCATTAGATAATATTTATTATAAAAGCTTTAGCTTTCCAACGGTATATTATACGTGTATATTACTGTTGCTATGTTCAAAATAAAAAAAATATTTTTTCAGTTTTCTCCTTTAGTTAGATATTGAATTCGTTCAACTGATATATTTATGTGTTTTTCATCGGTGGTAACAAGATAATATATTTATTTTTACAAAATCTACAAAATTAAAGGTACTTACAGGAAAAAAATGTAAAATATCAGCATTCAAGCCCTGTCAGACCATTTTAATCAAAATGAAAACTAAATGATACTAAAGCCCATTAAATTCTACATCGATATAGGGAGTTTAATCAAAATCGTCAGAACCGTTTTCGAAAAAATCGAAAAAAGGTGCAAAATGCATAGTATAAAGTGGATCTTCTGGTAAGCTCATATTAATGAAAAAGGCTTTGTAACGTCTCAGGCGCATATTTGTCTTAAATATGAAATTTCAGTTTCTTAGGACTTACCGTTTCCGCCCGGGAGTTACCAAACACACACACACACAGACATTTTTGCGGGAATTGGTTATTTGGACTCAGGAGACTCTAAAACGTGTATTTCTGTTGAAAACTGGAATTCGAAACTTTTCACGATCGCAATACTTTCCCTTACTATATATAGTAAGTGAAAGTAAAAATTAAAAACATTATTATCTTCTTTGTTTATTGGGGTGACAGATGCATGAAGCTATCCTTGGCCTGCTCAATCATTCTGATCTTGATATAGTCAAAGATCCGAACTTGAAACGATCTGCACCAAGCTGATAATAGAATGAAACATATTTTATAACAAATTTAGTATATTAGAAAATATGTTAAGAATGGGTTGCCTAAAAAATTCCTGGACAGACTATTTTTAATTATTTATTAAAACTTTATTTTTAATTAAATGTTGCTACATCATGATAATAAGAAAACTTTTACCCTGACTTAAAGTATCTAAGGTATAGAATGTGCAGCCGTTGGGTTGCCTAATCTTTTCCTGGACAAACTATTGATTGTCAGGTAAAAGGGGGTATGTCGATATCAGTAATCTGCACCGGCTTGATAATAGAAAAAAAAGTATATCAATATAAGTGTTGTTTTATTGCAAACACAATGATACAGGGTTGAGTGCAAAAAACTTGGTCCTAATCTGGGTTGCCGAATTTTAAAGATTAAATTTTAACGCGAGCGGAAATGCGTGACAGAGAGATCCGAGTTGAGTATAGCGTGTAATCATAAAGGACCCAGCATTGCAGCCGCATGTAATCGGACATTGAATATAAGAAAGTTTGATATCCCATATAAAATTACAGGACCATTTTTTACACAAATACCAAATTAAAGGGTAAAAGTTTTCTAATTATCATGATGCTGCAACATTTAATTAAAAATAGTCTGTCCAGGATTTTTTAGGCAACCCATTCTTAACATATTTCTTAATATACTAAATTTGTTATAAAATATGTTTCATTCTATTATCAGCTCGGTGGAGATCCTTTCAAGTTCGGATCTTCTACTAATAGTCTTGTCCCCAGCATGTGCTGTGCTTATTTTATTTATTTTTTATGTTTCACCCCTACCTTACCTTTGAAGGTTATATGGAGGTTTCTTGGGCCAGGGAGTAAGGGCGGGGGGGTAAAGACCGCGTTAAAAGACCCCCGGAACCAAGGTACAAACTAGCCAACTCACTGGCCAGGAAAGGTTCAGTAACTATTCCTATAACACCAGAACCCCTATGCGGTATTAGCTCAAGTTCTGCCTTTAGGACCATTAAACAATCCTAATTAACTAAATTTAAACAACTTTGGTTAACGCCTTTCATGCCAGGGCAAATATCTACGTTTTTTCCTGTGAGGCAGGACTATCTTAGCTACTTACGCTTCAGGGGCGGCGACACTGTTGCAAGTTCCAACGGGTTTAATTTAATATTGTTTTGATAAAAATTTTGACATACACATATGACTTGAAGGAGTAATTATGGAAATACTTTAAAAATATTCTTATATTATTCTTTATTATTAAAAATAATTCTTATATTATATATTATATTCTTATTTATGGAGATTAAAGTATGAAATAAAAACACATACAGCTAAAAAAAATTCTTTAAGAAGAGTAATCAAATGAAATTAACTGATAAGACTCATTTGAGGGAGCATGTTGAAAGTTAAAAAATATTTAATAATTAATATAATTAATAAGTTATAAAACATTTAATGTTGAGAAAAAGTAAATAAACTTATTTTCTAAAAACAAGTGACACAACTGTGATGCACGTCACCCCATGGGATAGTTAAGCATGACTCACTGGTGGGTCACCCACCCCACAGAACAGACAAGTATGACCCACTGGTGGGTCACCCCGCCCCACGGAACAGACGAGTATGATCCACCGGTGGGTCATCTTGGCGTGAACGTGTTAAACAAAGGACAGCAACACTCACTTATATCTTTAGATGGTCCCAGCATTAATAGAAGCAAGTGCCTACTAAATATGTGTAAGACCTCTTTAAAAACTGTAACTGCTATCTATACAGGACACTTCAAACTCAACTATCACATGTTTCAACTTGGATTTTCAAATACGCCTCTGTGTAGACTATGTAAACAAGAAGATAAAAACACCTTATCATATAACCTGCTGTTGCGATAGGCTCTCAAGGCTACAGTACACACTTTTTAGTGTTGACCGTCTTGATTACTCATTAAGAATTGAGTAAATCGATCCCACAGCCTTTTAAAGTTTGCAATTGCAACTAAACTCATGTATTGATCAAAAAAATTCCAATGTATGGCACAAAATAGACTTGTTAGGTCGCAGTGCTCTTCTATGCCAGCATAAAAAAAAAAAAAAATTGGTGCAACCTAGTAATTATTTTAATCCAAAGTTTTCATAGATATGGTTACTGAGCTAAGCGCACGAACTCACTCAGCCACCCTGACCCCAGCTGTGCTTATTCTAGTTCTTGCCTTATGTCTGATGGGAAACTATCCTTCCGATGCACTCTTGGTCTGTCCCTGGGTCTTGTGTCTTCTCTGGTGTGTTCCTAAATGCCCTTGGAAGGCTTCTGATCTCTTCGATCCTCAGCACAAGCCCTGACCACTTTATTTTCTTTAACTTGGTCAAGTTGTAGATAATCACATCTCGGCCAACGTAGAGATCTGCTGTATTCACACTACGTATCATGATTTTCCTCTCGAATCCATCAACTTTGAATGTGACAGACTTGTTCAGCATTCACGCATATATATCACTATAGGCCTTGTAAGGCATTTATATATTATTCTTATTTTCGTAGCATGACTACGGTAATTAAAAGTTATCATTTAGAAAAATAATAATGAAAGATAAATTATTTTAATAGAAATAATTTATTAAAACCCTACATTATTCTTTTATAATTATCAAATAATAATGTGGATGTTCCAGATAATAAAAATGCTGATATTGCAGTTTCGATTAATTTAATTTTCTTTTAACTATCATTTAAAAAATGTTTGATACATCACATAATTCTTCTCTAACATAATGCAATCTTACATGTCTTTACTGAGAATTTATATCATAATAAAATTAACAATGATAAATAGTTAGCAGCTTTGGACTAAAGTAACATCAAGAGATTTAACCAAAAAAACCGTTAAGATATTCACAGCAATTCGGGAGTTTCAGTTATAAAAATCAGTACAAAGGGATTTAAAATCCACTTTATATTTAAGGGGTATACAACACAAAACAGACCATTGCAATGTCGGATGCAGCGGAAATGGGGAAAACATTTCGGCGTCGATCAGATCATAGTAAGAATAAAGAAATATACTACACAGCAACGTTCGTTATTGCAAAAAATAGCCCAAAAACAAAAATGCTTAAGTAGGCTAAAAAGATCAAGTAACATTTTAGTTCAATTTATTAATAATAATTACTATTATTAATTAATTGAATAACACTATCTTAAACAATTAAATATTTAATTAAAAGTTATTTTTAAATAACTTAGATTAATAAAAAAGTATTTTAATTTTTTTAACTTTTTTGGTTCTAGATGAAAACTAAAACTTGGCCTGTCCAACAATTAAACAACAACAAAGTAAATTAATTCATGAATTAAAGTTGTTGGTAACGAAGTGAATTCGGTAAAAGCAATATCCACAGAAATATGTAAAACAACCGAATCGAAAAATCTGAACAGTAATTGCATACTACAATAACGGATTAAAGAAATGATAAAAAAAAGATAGAATGTTTTTCATTCTTTAAAGAATAACAACAAAAAACAAAGCAAACAATGAAAAAACATAATGAATATCATGTAAATGTAAAATTAAAACATAGTAAAGAATAAGATCTCACTTCGGTCTCATTAAAAAATGTACAAATGTGTTATCTAAACGGTTACAATAAAATTTAATTATTAACATAGCACTGATCAGCTGATGGTTCATTAACAGCTGATTTAACAAATGAGGGAAAATCTCAATTAATAAAATTAAGCAGGCATAACCATCATAATTATACAGCTCTACAGGATGTTAGAAGAAAAAAAGGAACGGAAAAAAAGGGATTCAAACAAATTAAATATTAAGAAGGTGATAAAGGTAATATTAATGTGATACCTACATTACAATTGATTATATTCTTATGAATTGATACAAACCAGTTAACTACATATTCTCTGATGCTTAGTCAATTCATTCATAGATTCATCAATTCATAGATCAATCCAGTCTGAAGGGTCGATGACTTTAAAAATTCAGTTAAAAAATGTGCAGGAATAAAAATGTAATAACTGTGATGAATACAAAAAAACAACAAAAAAAACCAAGCAAGGCAGCAACTGATGGAAAAAAAGTACAGCACTAAAATAAAACCAACCTACTGCTTGAAAGAAAGAATAAGAATTAAGATTGAAATAACAAACAGACTACTAATTATAATTGAAATAAATGATTTAACATTGTATATAGACTTCAATTAGGAATTTGTTATGACTATTAAGATTTATGACATAGAGCCTAAATAAGAGAACTAGTCATAAAATTTCATTATCTAAACAAACAAAACTTGGACCATTCGGGGCTAACGATCTACATGAAAGTATTTTGACAAATATTGGGTTGTCACACATGATATAAACGTTTTCAGAAACAGGATTTATTTTTGAAAAATAAATAAAATATTTTATATTCAAAATATGAACCATCTTTTTCAATACACTTTCGCCAGCAACTAACCACCTATCCCAGATTTGAAAAAGCTTGAGTCAAGAGTTGAAATCACGTCATAAAACGCAATTCACACGAATCACTCATAAACAATTTTCCTCCGATGAACATACCCAAACTCTGAAGAAAAAAGTAGTAGTCAATAGGGGAAAGATCAGAAAAGAATGTGGGATATTTTGAGAATTCATCACCCAATTCCTTTCAGTTATTTAAATTTAATGATCAAAAGTGGTTAAGGAACCCTGGAATAGATCTTTTTCACCTTTCTGGTCAGTTTTGAATGTCTGGAAAAGTTATTTGACTTGAGATGAGATCTGACAAAAATTCTCTGACTGTTTTATGAAGATTTTCTTCTACAGCTTTTTTTAGATGTTCATCTTTGATTAACCTTTAAGTGGTGGAGGTGGGGTCTACAGGACCCCTGGGCCTCTTTAAACTTTTGTGAATCCCATTGTCCCGATCCAATCGGCTTGTGAAAACCTTAAGTATCCTGTATCGACCTGGATGAAATATGTGCCTGGGCAACCTTGAATAAACTAATGCTAAATCCTATGAAAATTCAGGCCATCCTAATTGGTTCCAATTCCCTCCTCAGATCCCATATCACATTCCGGAGTCTCACCTTAAATCATCACCCAATCACCTTCACTTCCTCTGTCAAAAACCTGGGTGTTACCATTGACCAAACCCTTTCCTGGAAACCTCATATTGCCCAAATTTCCCGAAGAACAATAAGTACTCTCAAATATTTCCATTGCTCCCACCATCTTCTTCCACTATCCATCCGTAATCTCCTTGTATCCACACTTATTTTCCCCACTTTGACTATTGCTGCTTAGTATATGGTGGCCTCCCGACGGTGCTTGAGGACAGGCTAAAACGAATCATTAACATATTTTTAAGATTTGTCCTCAGTACTCTGAAGAGGTCTGATGTAACCCATTTTTACGGTGAGTTAAAGTGGCTCCTTCCCCCAATCCGCATACAATATTTCCTAGGATCATACCTTTACCACATCATTAGATCCCAACACCCTCCATACATTCACAGTCTCCTACAATTTAAATCCTCAGTCCACACTCTTGAAACAAGATCGCGCCATTCCGACCTTTACTTTCCTAACCATAGGGCTAAAAATTTTGATCGTTCCTTCCTTGTCCGCTCCTCTACTTTCTGGAATTCTCTACTCATATCCGCCATGCTGCTTTTCTCTCCTCATTCAAATCCCAACTTTTCCAATACCTTTTATTATCCCAAAAAGATGCTTAAAAACTGTGATACTTATATTTCTGACATCAAACTTTGAAAGAAAAATAATATTGGGTCCTATAGACCCCACCTCACCATTAGTGTTCGGATTTATTGAAAGTGTGTTTTTCAATTTGTTGAAAGAAATGTCTCGTGATCGTATCATTTTACGAACTTTTTTAATTTTATTAAGAAGCTGGAATCATCCTTGTCAAAGGAGCACATGACCAGATGGTCAGAAAATCCCAGACTTCCTCGAGAGCTTCCGTTTAAAGCTCAATCATTATTAGGGAATAAAAACCTAAAGAATCTAAAACATATAATCTAGGAGGCCCCTCCGAAGAAAAGGAGATGTTATTTTTGTCCAAGAAACAAGTATAGGAACTCATCTATAGTCAGTATTAAATGTGAACATAATATTTGTTATATATATAACCCACAGATGGTCCTAGGATTTTTTAATGGGAGTAAAAAATCCTTAGTTACGCCGTCCTTCGGAGGGGACGTTAAAAGGCGGTCCCGAGCCTGTGCAATGTCAGGTACTCGTTAAAGATCCCTATCCTAATAAAACCTGGATAGGCAAAATTTAGGACTCCCACTGTAGCATCGTCCGATTAGCCATAGTAGCATAAAGTGACGTTAAATAAATAAACAAACAAACATAATATTTGTGGACAATGTTCAGTTTTATATTGCAAAAACTGTGCCTAATATTAGCGGTGCCTCCTTTCTTTACAATATAAAAGTTTCATTTTTTTTTTTTTTTTTTTTTTTTTTTATCATTTTCAGTTTTTTAAATATAATAAACTTTAAGATAATGACTTGTTTTGTACATTATTTTACAAATGTTTTCGTTGCTTAGTATATAACATAAAAAAAAAAAGAAAAAAGTATTAATAAAATGTATTTAATAATATCAGGCATTTATTCTATTTTATAAACATCTTTTCGTATTTTACCAATTGAAAATAGGTTTAATTAACGTATTTGACAAAATAAAACCATTCTAGGTGTTCCAGGATTTAAAAAAATAAGGTCTGGGGTCTGAGAGACCTCACCTTACCAGTTTTAAATATAAATTTCACCTCACCAGTTAAAGGTTAATGACCATTAATGGCATAGATCGGAACATCTGAAGGAAATTTAGAAAATCAACAAAAATGGTTCCTTCATTAAAATTATCTCTCACAAAAGCTTGATCAATATTTCTTACTGTCTAGGTTTGAACTTATAGAAATAGATCATTCAAAAATTGCGTGTTTCCATCGTCATGTTTGAGATGAAACTAAAATCTGCTCGCCTACTTGGGGATAAAAAAAAATGCTGTAAGTAAAATAAATTTGAAGCGTTTTTCACTGGTGATTTCAATAAAAACTTCAGATTCTTGTAAAATATATAATCCATTTTGATCGATTACATGTTGCCATCTTTCAAGGTAATTTTTTAATTCTCTCCTCGCAGAACTACTCAGATTTTAGCGAAATGAACTCCTCTATGGGCGTTTTGCAGTTTTTGAGCAAATTAAAGTGTTTACCATTAGGAGTTTTGTAGGACCAAAATAAGTGAAAATCTGTTGGGGCAAGGTCTGGTATAGTGGCGTAGGGGATCACATTGGGTTTCAGTATGGAGCCACTAATGGAAACGTGATCCAATAAATTATTTTTCCTTAAATTGTGAGAAACCCATATATCACTTCAAGAAACATATACCGCAGCCCTCAAATAATATGATACACTTGCATAAGATATGTTAAGCATTTCTGCGATTCCCGTGTCGTAGAGTGAGGGTTGTCTGAGACCAATGCTTGAATTTGATCATGATCAACAGTTGAAGGGCGACCCAAGCAATTTGTATCTTCCAAATCAAATTTTCCGGTTCTGAAAAACCACTTACAGACAATGCTTTCTCTTAAGGCATCATCGCCGTACACACTGCAAACTTCGTTGTCTTCGCAGCAGATTTCCTTTGCGTATTAAAAAATCATTAAATGACTTTTTTTCTCTTCCATTTTGAGCAGCAAATACACTTAAAAATAAGGAATCTTGGTGAAGTTGAAATATTGAACACTACAAGTTATATAAATGGTAAATATTTTGCTTCAGATCGACAGGAAATGTTTCAATCCTCCCTAAACTTTTGAGATTTAAAAAATCTCACTTCCATTTCAGCAAGCAAAATACCACTTAAAAATAAGGAATCTTGGTTGAAGTTGAAATATTGAACACTACAAAGTTTATTATAAATGGTAAATATTTTGCTTCAGATCGACAGGAAATGTTTCAGTCCTCCCTAAACTTTGAGATTTAAAAAATCAGACACTTCATGTGAGACAACCAGTTACACTTCTCTTGTCGGAATTGGCAACTAATCAATCGATTTACGCTTACTTCAATAAATGCTAATCTAAAATTATAAATAATAATAATAACACGTACCAGAAGCAAGCTTTTGCCTTTGGGTGTTAGTTAACGAAACAAGCGCCAGTTCACTAATCAAATCTCCGCCGTACTGTAACGGTGATAGGACTTCCAACTGCTTCTCAAATTGTGAAAGTGTTTTCAAGTCTGCTTCCTTTCCTAAATAATCTTTTAGACCAGCACCCTCGATAATCATAAATATCCTCTGCTCTAATTTTTGGTGCTTTTTACAATTTATCCACCTGGAAATATAAAAAAACAGCTTAAATATTTTTTTTAACAGGTATTTTGGATAAAAAGAAGCATTTAATTGTTCAAGCATTGCTTTCTAAATTGTTCTTTAATAGGCTTTGATATCATATAAGTTTCATTCTGATTTAAATAGTCTGACAGGGCTTAAATACCGATATTTTAAAATTTCTTCTTTTAATGTACCTTAAATTTTGTAGGTTCAAAATCATAAACCATATTATATTTTATTAATAAACAGTGGCAATAATAAATAAAATATGAATGAATTTAATAACCAACTAAAGAAAAAAAAAGCCAACATTTTGTTTAATGTAATATTTAAACTTTTGAACATAAGAACAGTATCATAGTTACAAAGTTCTAAAATGTAATGTAAGGTGACTAATAGGGCATAAACTGGTAAAAATAATACCTAATAATTTAATATTTTTATTTTATCTAATTTAAATTATATGTTATCAACAAATCCGAATAATCTTTTTATTTAAATTAACTTGAAACTTTTTTCAACTTAATTTAATAGTTGATATTAACAGCAAAATTAAGTAAAAGTCGTGTGTTGCTCGCACCAGATTTTATTTAAATTAACTTAAAATTTTTTTATGTATTATTATTTAATAGTTCTTAAATTGATTTTAACGACCGAGGTAAATGAAAGTCGTGTGTTGCCCACGCCAGATGTTTATTTTATTTTATGGACTATATTAGTAGACCAAATTTTGAGCTGACAGTATATCCATGCCGTTATTTCAGTGTATTGGGTTGTTTCACATGAAATGTCCGTTTTTTAAAGTTTCTGAAATACATAAAGGATTTTGCACGTCTTTGTTGTTTTCTTCCGAATGTTTACATATTTAAAGTAAACAGTTACTAATCTTCTACCTTTGTATTATTAACATCAGCTTCCCAATCAATTACCCACTTTTTAGTATACCTCCAAATATGAACATGGAAACACACGATTTTTGAGTAATATTTTTGTACGAGTTTAAACTCGGCCATACAGCAGCTGAGGCCACTAGAAATATTTGCAAGGCGTTTGGGGAAGGGAGTGTTAATTAACGGACCATTCGCCATTGGTTTGTTAAGTTTTCAGCTGGGGATACAGACTTGGAAAACTTGCCCCAAGGAAGACCTCCGTCCGTAAAAGACAACGATGTCCTCAAACATAAAGTAGAAGGAAACCCCTACCAAACAGTTAAAGGACTCTCAGTACAACTAAATGCAAGTGCATCTACCATTTCCAGACATTTAAAGTGTATTGGGAAAGAAAAAAGCTCGATACATGGGTACCTCATGATCTCACTGATCGGCAGCAAGACGCCATGTTTCAAAACATATCGTGCAAAAATTGAAAGAACTGGGCAACGAAGTTCCGCACCCACCATATTCTCCTGACTTGTCTCCAACAGATTACCACCTGTTCAGGAATTTAGACAACTTCGTCAAAGGAAAACTTTTTGAAAATGATGATCAAGTGAAAAGTGCGTTTTCAGATTTTGTTTCACTTCAAAGCTCAGAGTTTTTCAGTTCGGGGATAAAAAAGTTGGTGTCACGTTGGGAAAAATGTGTAGAAAAAGAAGGTAAATACTTTGAAAAGAATTATCTTGTTTTCATATCGCATTTTTAATAAAAATCCTTTACCTTGAAAACAGACATTTCATGTGACACAACCCAATACTATAAATATTGTTAAGAAAGAATATAACTTTTGTAAATAAACACTTTTATCTATTTATTACTCACCTACTGGGACCTTTCGAGCTCATATGAGCAAAAAGTGAGGTTAAAATGAAGTGTTGGAAATCATCAAACGGCAACGGCACTCTTTGAGACTCTGGCAAACTAAGAGATGCGGCTTCACCAACTTCATTCAGCTCCAGAAAAGGTCTTTCCTAAAATCACGGGGAAATCGTAACACGTCGTCAAACAGAAACAGCAGAATAAAACAAACAGATAACTTAGATAGAAACATAGTTTCATTAAAATGAATTATTTAAAAAAACAAAAAAAAAAACATATTTACAAGATAAAAAACACACATGATATTAAAAAATAAAATAACAATGTGAACAGTACAGAGCCATGAAAGAGAGTTTTAAAAAATAAATTAAATACTTCAAAATATTAAAATTCAGATTAATTTACATTAAAAAAAAATTTTGAAACCTTTCCTCAGTTTAATAATACAATACAAACCTGAAGAACAGTATCATGGAATATATCCATAAACAATACATTATCAAAAACAAAATTATACTAAACTTTAAGGGAAAACAAGATGGCAGCAAGTTAAGATTTAAAAAATAAATAAATAATAAAAATCAGATTTGAAAGGCAAATTATCTTGATTGGACAGAAGTGAGTCAACACAAGACAAGATGAAGAAAAGATTGGAATACGACAACTAAATATAAGATAACTCTTGCAAAGGATAAACCTTATCTTTCTTATCTATTCCTTACTATTCCACTACAATTTGTTGCACCCAAATCACCTAAGCCGTTTATTCAGTAAGTTATTAACAATAATCTAAAAACAAATAAGAGGAAACTGTTTTTAACGATATAATAATAATAAAAATAATAATATCTTTGAATTGAAAATAAATCAAAGCATCAACCATAATTTTCATAAAAAGATATATATGTATACTGCTTAAATCAAATCAAAAACAACTCAGTAAACAAACATTATTTTATTCATATTATTTTTCAATATATGATAATATTCAACAGTTCTTTAAACACGAATAAATCTCTTTTCTTCTTTTAACTAAATAAAATAATAAAATACACATATTTTGTTTGTAATTATTTTTATTACAATATATTAATTTAATGTCACTTCGGATGACAGTTGGAGTCCTAAATTTTGCCTATCCAGATTTTTTTAAGAAATAGATCTTTAAACAGTACCTGACATGGCACAAGCTCCACACCACCATTTTACGTCTCCTCTAAAGTACGGCACGCATAATGAAGGATTTTTTTATACCCTTAAAAAAATCCTGGTGACATCTGCCATGTTTGAACCTGCAACCTTGGGCACAGAAGGCTGTTATGCTAGACACTACACCACAGGTGACCCCACAAAATATTTCTATTAATCATAATAATAGGTTCATAGCTATATAATGATCCTGTTATAACTTCAATAATTCGGGGATTCATCCCATTCTCAGGAGATCTTAATAATTTGAATCTATTAAAAATTAAAAATAAAATATCTTCTTTAACGATGTTTTTCATTCTAAAGTTCACCAAAATCCATATTAGTATTAAGTATTCAATTCCTACAACATTCTTCAGTATAATTTCAGTAATATTAAATACAAAAAAAAAAATAAATAATTTTCTTCTTTCCTGTCATAAATAAATGGAAAATTGTAGAGACATCACTGTTGACTTTTCTGGGATTTGTCCAAACCTCAGGAAATGTTTTTCAATTTAAATTTATTCGAATTTTTCTTAATATCTTCCTCAAAGATGTTATCTTCAATCTCAGGACACATTGTATGAATTTCAACATTATTAGAAAACATAAAACAATCATGATTAAGTGGATAGAGCACTAATCTATTGTTCCCTGGGTCCTGGGCTTGAATCCCATCTGTGACAGAATATTATTTATTCTGTATCTCAGCTATGAGGTGATCCTGAGGCATGGAGACTCCTGGCACACTAAGTCTCCAAAAATTGAATACCCAAAAATGGGGAAAAAAGTCTGGCGGCTGAGTGTGATCTCGACCAAATCACCTCATTCTACGGCCATTGCTCTAGAAACAGAACGAATCTCCATACGTACTGAGTGCAAGACTTTTTTTTTCTTTCTATTTTTATATAACAAAGGAATAAGATGGTTCAGTAAGAGTTTGTCTTTGCTTCAAATAAAATTAATTAAAATTAATTTGGGTTTATTGCAATTTTTTTATCATTTTACAATTTATTTTTAATTTAAACTGTACATCTCCAGTAATAGTTCTATGTGAAAAGTTATATTAAAACATTTATAACAAAGAAATTTTAATAAGAATTTTATTTTTGCTACAAACAATATTAACTATAATTATAAATAAATCCCAATACCACAATTTATCATGTTTTCCCTAATTATATTTGCTCATTGGAATGGAATAGCAGATGGCCAATTAAATTCTATGTCAAATTTCTTGTTTGTAATAAATAAATTAAAAAATATTTAATTTAAACTGTTCAAAATCTCCAGTAACTATTCCACGAGAAAAGTTACTTATACAAATATATAACAAAGATATAAAACAGTTCATCAAGAAGTTGATTCTTGCTTCAAATCCAAAATAATTAAAATCATTAATAAACATAAATACTGCGATATTTCATATTTTGTCTATTTATATTTAATCTAAACTGAGCAAAATATCACATTAGCAAATATATAACAAAGGAATAAGAAAGTTGAATGAGAAGTTAATTCTTGTTTCAAAACTATTAATTAAAATAGTTAATAAACCCAAATATCAAACTCTTTTATTGTTTATATTTAATTTAAACATTAAAAAATCTTTACTTTATTATTGTTTTAAATATTATTAGCAATAATCATTAATAAATGAAAATACAAATAAAACCAAATCCAATTGCTGCTCCATGTGAAAAGTTACATCAGCAAATATATAACAGAGGAATAAGAAATTTTCATAAGAAGTTTATTCTGGCTTCAAATACTGTTAACAATAATTATAAATAATTCACTCCCTATTAAAAAAAAAAAAAATCATACTTTGCTATTTATCTTCAATTTATTATTTAAAAATTTCATTAATCATTCCATGAGGCATTAGCAATTAGACAGTTCATCAAGAAATTTATTCTTGCTTCAAATATTATTAACAATAAACCCAAATAAACATAAATGCTGCAAATTAATTTATTTTTTATTTTATAATTTTATGCAAATTATAAATTTTAATTAATATTTAATTTAAACTGTGTAATCCTGTAGAAACAGTTCCAAATTACATTTAAGAAAAAATAAAACAAAGGAATAAGTCAATTAAATAAAAATATTTTTCTTGCTATAAATATTATTAACCATAATTATAAATAATTCCATAATGTTGCAATTTTTTTCATTTTTAATTTAAACTGTACACAATTTTCCGTGTGACAGAGCAAATATAAAACAAAGCAATAAGACAGTTCAATAAGAAATTTATTCCTAATTCAAAAACACTGCTTATAATTATATGTATTTAAAAAGTTCAATATAAAAAAAAAATAATAGTCTATAAAAAAAAGAGGAACATACCTCCTAAAAACAATTTCTTGAAGACAATATGAACAAAAATCCTATCCTGCACTGAGGAGCTGCACACAACACTAGGACTACAGGAAGACTGAGGCACTCCTTCCAGAAGAATGGTCACAAGACCTAAACCCAGAAGGTACCTAAACCCTTATTAGGTCCAGGTATATGCAAGGTTCATGACACTCCAGGAACAATAAACCCATGATAAATCATACACTAACATGGCTCATATTATAGATATATAGTAACAATGAAAATGCAATCTAGTTTTAAGATATTATTATCTTTTCAACCAATCCATCAAAGTACTGAGTACTTAGTTGTCCAATAACAAACTAAAAACTTATTTAATAAAATCCAATGTGGAAGTTATACAACAAACAATTAAAATAACTGAATAGTTGATGACAGACTATCATACCTTCATTTAGAAAAAAGTGCACATTATACACAATAGTTATTATTTCAAAATAATATAGTAGGTATAACTGTTTAAAAGGCATTAATAATATGAAAGAAAATTCAATGAAAGTGGTCTTTTTCATTTAAGCTAATTTCAAACTCTATATCTCTGCAATTTCAATGATTTTTTTAGTTTTGAAGAAATTTAATTCTCTATCGGATAGCAGTAACAAGCAATTTTTGGTTTTATTTAATCATTTTTCAGTGCAACGTTTTTTTTTTCAATTCGTTATTTTGATTCTACGTATCTTGAAATGTAAGACCTCAAATTTTTAAGCAGGATAATTTTCCTTTTTTTTTTTTTTTTTTTTTTTTTTTTTTTTTTTTTTTTTTTTTTTTTTTTTTTTGGTGGATAACAAAGGTTCATTATTGAAAATAATAGACAAAAAACATTTTCTAGACTTCTTTACTATTTTCTTTTCTTTTCCTTCCATTTTTATCCAAAAAATTCAAATAAAATTTCCTAATTCCAGAACCGAGTTGTGAGGGAATTACATCTCTTTTAATTTGTGACTTCAAAATATGGATAACATTTATTTGTTGTTGTTTTGTTTTTTTTATCTCGTTTTACTTAATCTAAAAGTCTCTACACATTTTTCCCTATCTTCAAAAATAACTGAGTTATGGGCATATATATAGGTGACTTGTTAATTTGTTTTCTTTTTCAAAACGTTGAATAAGACATAAATAAAATTATAACAATAAAACTTAGCAAGATAAATGTATTGATAAAATAAATATGCTTAAATACACTCATGATGTGCTACTAATTTTGAGGAAAGTTGAAGAAATAGTGAAAATGCTGAATCAAGTAATGTCCAGAAGTACACAACATGGATTATCACTGAACCTGGCCCAAAACAAAATAAATACTAATTCAAATTTCGCCAAAGTGAAAACAGACCTTTTTGAAATAAGATTTGTAGATTAAATTACATATTTTTTAAAGATAGACAGTTAAAATTAATTCAAATGAGAACAGCTATGGGTTGGCGGAAATATTGGAGCTTAGGAATGATTATGAAGAACAATATTAGCCAGCCTCTAAAAACTTAAGCCTTTGATAGCTGCATATTTCCAGTGTAGTATTATGGATGCCAAACATGGTCCCTCAACTAGCGCAATGAAAGAAAAATTCAAACATGCCAAAAATCAATGGCAATAAAGACAAAAACTAAATAGTCAAGTAATAAGCAAAGATACTGGGGTCACTGATGCAATCATCCAAGTAAAGAAGATGAAATGGCAATGGGCAGGACATCTAATGAGGAAAAACAAGAAAAACTGGGCAAGAAATGGACAGAATGGATATGAAACAGAACACAGGTAGGCAAAGAAGAAGATGGGTAGACTAGATAAAGAAGGTAGAAGGAGTACTGTGATCTTGTAAAGCCAAGGATAGAAAATATTGGAAGGTGAAGATGAGTGAACTCTTTAACCTAAGTGCAGGTGGTTACCGTTAAAACTTTAATCTCCTTAGGGAAGGTCTATGTACATGTATATAAAAAAATAAAAAATAAATAAATTAACAACCATTGTAAATGTGTATATGTATATAAATAAAGATTAGTATTATTATTTTAACAAGTAGCAAATGCATAAAGATTATGATAAAGAGGCAACTTAATTATATAAAACAACAAAATTAACCTGACATAGCCAGGTCTGAGAGAGGAGAATGGGCTGTAAGTAAACTTGTGCTATTACTAAGTTGGAACTAATAGGTTCCAATACTCTCCCCTCCCAATAAGACATTAACAATGGTTTACATTCGGAGAATAATTACAAGATATGTTTATCTAGAAGAAAATAAACATTACTCATATTTTCTCTCATCAATTAATTCCAACAAAAACAAACATGATCGTGCAGTTTATACAATAGGATCCTGTAGACAAATTAAGCTGTCAGTTTTTAAAAAATCTGTTTCTCTAAGATGCACTCAAAATAATTGATGAAAATCACTTTCTCGTTCCAATAAATATTCTTGAAGATATAAATTTAAAGATCTATTATAATATTATGAAATTGATCTGAAGTAAAATAAAATAGTGGCATTACAAGTTCAACTCTTGTAATGAATAACAATTGTTACCCATATTTAACACCTGCACTGATATAAAATTCTACCAGACCTAATTTTAATTATGACTTAAATTTCATTATGCTGAACACAACTCTGTTCAACGATGGCCCTATTATTTTTTAAAGGTAGTAAAAATCCTTGCCAATGGCGTCCTTCAGAGGAGACATACAATAGTAGATCCGAGCTTGTACGATGTCAGATACTAGTTTAAGAGCCCTATCATTATTAAATTATAGAAAACTTGGTTCCCATGTAGCTCCATCTGATAAGTGACATTCAATGAATAAATAAAAAATAAAAT
Source organism: Piezodorus guildinii (assembly GCA_023052935.1). NCBI lineage: Eukaryota > Metazoa > Arthropoda > Insecta > Hemiptera > Pentatomidae > Piezodorus > Piezodorus guildinii. The sequence continues at coordinate 165,684,158 of CM041294.1, read as the reverse complement.
ACAACTTCAATTCATGTTGATAATTTTTATGTTAATCTAAACATTATAAACAATTTCTTTATACTGGGCGATATAAAGACATGTGTTAAATGTTATTTTTTATATTAAACAAAAAATTTTACAGGCGAAAATGTTTTGTCCTGATTAAGTATGTACTTTTATTAATATATCCCAAGAATCAATAGTGATATTGTAATTGATCATCTTTTTTCAAACTAATGTTTAACAAAATGAGTTGAGATTTGACAATGAATGGAACAAAGACAATAGTTTCTACCATTTCTCATATCAAAAAATCTTGTAGTGAATACAGATTTATAATAAAAAATCCCTTAAACACAAAATTAAAGTAGTTCAGTGGGCCACTGTGGTATTTTGGCTAGGATAACAGCCTTCTATGCCTAAGACCATGGGCTCAAATCTGGCAAATGGACCTATGATTTCTAAGAGACTAAAAAATTCTTGATTATAAAATTGTGATCCTAAGCCTATGCTAACAGGATATAACCTTCAATCCTAAAATCCTGGCAAGTATTAAGGAAACTTATGACAGAACCTTGGAAGAGAACGAAACAATACGCTATCTTGGACTTGCATGTCCTCCATCCTCAATGAAATTTTTCTTTAAAATACAAAAGAAATCATCCAAAGAGGATTAAAAGTTAAGATAATGAGCCAAATAATAACAGATTCATAAGTGTAAACATCTGTATGTGTTGTACTTACATGTCTTAGTTTTTTTCTCATTTTAAGTAGCTTGTTCAATTCAGCAAGTTGTTCCTCAGTGAGAAGACTTCTACTCTTTTTAGCCTGATCCTAAAATAATATATATGATTTTAAGAAACTATATATCCACAATAAACTTATTTAAGAATTGGCACTTACTTCATTTCGTCACTCCTTGCAGCACCATTGAGTGGAAAGAGAAAATCTCGCTTCATTCGTTTTGGAGTTGGTTCCTCAAAGTTTTTTTGGGATTTTTTATTAGATGGATCTCTCTGAGGTGGTCCAACAGAAGCTGAATTCACACTTGACTTCTGGAGTAAGATTGTTAAAATATTGTATATACTAATGTAGCTAAAATAAATATAATTACGACTCCTACCTTACGATCTTGATCATTCAAACTACTTATTTCCAACAATGCTTTTAATTTCTTCTTTTTATTTTCCTTTCTTCTAAGTTTTTTTAGATTACGCTTGTTATGCTCAAACATACTGGAAAACCCTGTAAATTAATTCAATATTATTGTTATTATTATATAAAAATACAAAAAGATAAAATAAACTTATAATTAATAACATATAAAACAGCTAAATATCCTGTAATACTCACATTAATTTAGATCTTTTTAAATTTTTTTTTTGGGTTATAAAAACTTTAACTGAAAACAGATACTAGCGTTAGCAATAAAGCGCTATTTTCTTGATGGAAAATAGCTAGCATCATTAAAACTGTTCAAAGATGTAATTATCCGTCGAATACATATATAAATTAGAGGTGTTAAAATTCATCTATCACGTGGATAGATAACCCCCAACACCAAAACATTACCTCCCGCTAACTATGTTGTTAAAGTTCTGCCAACGAGTTAATTCACTAACTCAGAAATCACTTAAAAATTTTGTTTTCATGTGAAATTAACTTCGTCAAAAGTGTAAAATGAAAACTTTTGCTATGTCATTTTTTTTGGCATTCTTGCCCAAAATAAAATTATTCTTCCAAAAACGCAATCAAAAACCTAATTTATGTTTGTACAGTATAAAACCAAGACTCTCAAAATAATAACCGCAACTAAATGTCCCATGTTTCCAAAACAGCCTCTTCCTTAATACAGCTGTCATATTGTAGGTTAATAAGATACCAGAATATAAAATATTTGTCTTTACTCAGATGTTATGGGGAGGTAAATAAAAAAGAAATGTAATCGTTAAATGATTATATTAGGGTATAAATAGTATGATACAAAAATTTGTTAACGAAATGGAAAAATAATGCTTTTATTGATTCAATGAATATTTATTGAGGGTTAAGAACTCTGCAAGTGGAGTTCAAACCTGACTCTGAACAACTCTACATTTGAATAAGGCGGCTGATGAAAAATACGTGCTTGGTTTCTATTGCAAGTAAGTTTACTGATTTACCGCGGTTTTAAGACTTACTACTTCCTGGGATTTTAGTTACTCCTTACAACAGTTCATCAAGTTTGTGTTTAGTTAGCTTGTACATTTTTTTTTAATGTTTGCCATGATTTTTGCGGGGATAGAAAAATAAATTTAGAATTTCCAATCAACTTTTAACAATAAATAAGATGCTGTACACAACTATACAAACTATTTCCTGAGAATGATATTCTGGTTGATTCTGATTTTCTGTGAAAGAATACAGCTATTCTACAGAGAAAATTATTTTTGGTGTCTTTGAAACTATCTTCTACGTGTACCACCACGCAATCGAGCCATATATTCATATCTTTTCCATCGTTAAAGGACAACGACATAAAATGACGTAATCAACAGTAGCTTTATTCTGCCTTTTTAAGTCATTAGGTGTTCAACGGCGTCCATAATTTTCGGTTTGTGGTAATACACGTTACATAGGTGTGCGTGACAAAGCTTGTATCACTACCAGAAATTTGTCTTTACGTTTATTTATAGAACAAACGTTAGTCTGTTTTATAGATATTTTTAAAATGTTTTAATTTCGTTATTTGTCCACTGCATCATTAGCGACAAGGCTATCTTTTCGAGGCCTTTAAGGCAATTTTCATAAGAGTGTTTTTGTTTTTTTTAACATTCAGCACTCAGTTGAATATATACCCTTCAATATCAAGTAGACATGCCCTTACAAGCATAAATGAATTTGCTTACCTTGGTCATTCATTGTGTTCAAGAGGTATAACCTATTATTGTTTCTTAAGACTGCTTCTTTCACCACTCAGATAAAACGTGTTGACTCAAAGGTGTTATTATACTCCTTTGGACTTAGTAGGACCAATTGATACAACAAATCCTACACTACATCTATCTGTACTACCCCATGGACGCTATTGCATCCATTTTGTATTGTAGAAGGGCTATTAACCTATAAATTGTAAAATTTATTACTGTAACTACTGCAATGTATTTGATTATTTTTGACAATGTATTTTTCGTTCTTCGCTGCAATCTGTTTTCAATATTTTTAAATAATTCGTTTCAGTGAATAGATTAAATAAATATTGTTTTATATTTTTCCAAGGATGTAAACCATCTTTGAGATGAAGAAAAAAATCAAATCGCTGAAGATATTGCAGCTTAAGATAAGAAAAATAAATACGAGTCAACGTGCCGTAACTAAGGTAGCATTCAAACACGTGCCCATGCTGTCCAGTGTCCAGTCCAGATGTTCTGGTTAAAAAGAAAAAAATGATCGCTTTCTATTAGTATCACATTAATATTTCTTCAAAATAATTATATTAGTCTCTTCTAAAGCATTATACCTAAGTAGAAAAAGGAAATAGAGATAACGTGTATAAATATTTGAATTGCTAACGAACCTACAATTCTAAAGTAACCATGCACAACCTGAGGATTGGTGATAAAAAAAAACAACAAAGCAAGCTGACACTGCTTTATTTTATGTTGTAAATCAGATAAATGGCGTTAATGTGATTTTTTGACGTCAACAAACCATTTTGGAGATTGGCTGAAAAGTGCAGAATCGATTTTTCTGCCATTAATTGTACATCCTGTTTTGATATTGCATATACTTTTCCTCATGTTTTTAGTGCAGCAAATTGGATAAAATTTGTGTTCCTCACTCATTAAACGATCTCCAAAATGCTTTTATGAAATTTGTGTCTCACGTTTTTAAACGGCGAAGATCCATTGGTGTCTACACCCGTCCAACTCTCCAAAACTCTCGCTATCTGATTACCATTTTTTAGAAAACTAAACTCCCCTTTACAAAATAAAAAATCTGGTGCGCGCAACACACGCCTTTTGCTAACCTCCGTTGTTAAAATCAATTTAAGAATTTTTAAATACATTTAAAAATACAAATAAATTGTTAAAGAATTAATTATTTTGAATTTCAATAGAAACATGTGTTTTATTAAGTAATCTATTATATTTTTATCCACAACAATCAGTTAGTTTTATTGGCTTTTCATCACTCTCCATTAACTTTTAAAATTCTGTGTATTAGACAATATTTTTTCTAAAATCTTTAGCTTCCCAACGCTTATATTACTGTTTTAATGTTCATAAATAAAAAATTTCATTAAAATAATATTGTTTTCAGTTTTCTCCTTTATTTGGATATCGAATTCGTTCAACATATTTATTTACCTGTTATTTATCAATAGTAATAAGATAATATGGTTATTTTTATAATATATACAAAATAAAAGGTACTTTAGAGGAAGAAATTTTAAACTATGGGCATTTAAGCACTGTCAAACTATTTCAATCAGAATGAAACCTACATGGTATTATAGCACATTAAATTTTTCATCGATATTGCGAGTTCAATCTATGTCGTTAGAGCCGTTTTTAAGATAAATCGTAAAAAGGTGCAAAAAGCTGGTTTCGATGAAAAAGTTTCTGTAACATCTCGGGCGTATAGCTGTCCTAAATATGAATTTTTTTTTATTTATATTTTATTGAATTTTACAACCGTATAAAAAAATAAATACTACAAGTCAAAGTGTTGAAATACAATAAAGGGCGTGAAAAGGCTTGTGAAGAAACTACCCAGTGGTAGAACTTCGATGTCTATTTAAGTTAGTAGGTCCCGAGACCATCTTCTTTTCAATCGCCTCGGAGGGTTAAAATATGAAATTTCAGTTTCGGGATCACTTGTAGCTGGGTGGCTAGCATAACTGTCTCCTATGCCAAAGGTGACGGGTTCAAACCCGCAGGTGGTCCTAGGATTTTTTAATGGGAGTAAAAAATACTTAGTTATGCCGTCCTTCGGAGGGGAGGGCCACGCATTCAAACCCAGCAAATGCCACTACTATTGGGTTGTTTCACATGAAATGTCCGTTTTTATAGTTTCTGAAATAAATAAAGGATTTTGCAGGTCTCTGTTGTTTTCTTCCGAATGTTTACACATTTTAAGTAAACAGTTACTAATCTTCGACCTTTGTATTGTAAACATTAGCTTCCCAATCAATTACCCACTTTTTAGTATACCTCCAAATATGAACATGGAAAAACGCGATTTTCGAGTAATATTTTTGTACGACTTTAAACTCGGCCATTCAGCAGCTGAGGCCACTAGAAATATTCGCAAGGCGTTTGGGGAAGGGAGTGTTAATGAAAAGACCATTCGCCGTTGGTTTGCTAAGTTTTCTGCTGGGGATACCGACTTGGAAAACTTGCACCTAGAAGACCTTCGTCCGTAATAGACAACGATGTCCTCAAACATACAGTAGAAGGAAACCCCTACCAAACAGTTAAAGGACTCTCAGCACAACTAAATGCAAGTGTATCTACCGTTTCCAGACATTTAAAGTGTATTGGGAAATTAAAAAAGCTCGATACACGGGTACTTCATGATCTCACTGAGCGGCAGCATGACCCCTTGTTTCAAAACATACCGTGCAAAAATTGAAAGAACTGGGCTACGAAGTTCTTCCGCACCCACCATTCTCCCGACTTGTCTCCAACAGATTACCACCTGTTGAGGAATTTAGACAACTTCGTCAAAGGAAAACTTTTTGAAAATGATGATCAAGTGAAAAGTGCGTTTTCAGATTTTGTTTCACTTCAAAGCTCAGAGCTTTTCAGTTCGGGGATAAAAAAGTTGGTGTCACGTTGGGAAAAATGTGTAGAAAAAGGGTAATACTTCGAATAAGATTATCTTGTTTTCGTATCGTATTTTTAATAAAAATCCTTTACCTTGAAAACGGACATTTCATGTAACACAACCCAATAGAAGGGAGTAAGAAATCCTAGGTTATGCCGTCCTTCGGAGGGTACGTAAAATAATCGTCCCGTACTGATGCAATGTCAGGCACTTGTTAAAGATCCCTTATGCTGATTAAACCCAAGTAGACAAAATTTAGGACTCCAACTGTAGCATACGATCAGCCACAATATAATACGTGATTACAACACAGCATAGTTGGCGCAATAACTCGTTAACGGGTTAAGGCCTAATCCGCGTGTTGGCCCTATTTGTTGCTGTAGCTCTCCAGCTCCTGCGCCTAACAGATCACGTCCATCCGCTGCGACGGAGTCCTCCTCACATTTGGCCTGCCCACTCTTCGCTTAAGATGAAGCTCCTCGACCAACGTCTTCTTGGGAAACTCTTCTTCCTCCATCCTCGCCACGTGACTTGCCCATCGGAGTCTCCCAACCTCGATCCACTTGATGACGTCAGTAGAGGTGGGCATAATCGAATGATCTGACTTCGATGATTTAAATAATCGAATGATTCCATAATCGAATGATCGGACTACGATGATTTAAATAATCGAATGATCGAATGATTCATATGCATTCTGAAAGGCAATAATGCACAATTTGTGATTGCTGAGCTGGCTGAGCTCAGGTGCAAATATGGATATAATTTATGTGATGAACAAAAAAAAAAAAGTCAATCCATTATCCCGACCCCTTATGATCCCTCGATTATCGTTAAAAAATTCACTTCTCCAAACCGATTATTTCGATAATCGATTAGTTCGAATGATTGAAATAATCGAATGATCTGATAATCGTCATTTGATTATGCCCACCCCTAGATATCTTAGTGCCTTGAGAGCTCCTGGTTCTTCCTCCTTTTCAGGTATCTCTTTTGAACTGGGCCAAACCTTTTTCTTAATATTTTCCTCTCAAACACGTGATGTATGTGTTCTCACTGGCTTTGGTAAAGCGCTCTCTGTCTGATCCATATGTAATCATAGTGACCATAAATGAATAAACAAACAATTATGTATATTTTTTCCTTTAAGTGTCCCATTACCCGTTGGCATTACGTAATAAGAATATTGTCATGGTAATGAATAAATCATTAATTATTCGAGGAAATCATTTACTTATTCGAGGAAGTAACATAGTACAAAAAAGAAGAATGTATTTAATTAGCCAAAATATATTAAAATTCTGAGTCTGGATTCCTTTGTTTGAATTATTAAATTAAATTTTAATACAATGAGATTATTACTCCTTGGAAAATCATCCTGTTATTACTTACTATCCTTTAAAGTTGCACCTCATAATTCCTTTTCCTTTCTCACATAAATTAATTGTTTTGTTTTTTTATATCTAAAAGGTTTTGATTTATGATTTTTATATATTACTGTTGGAACAGATTTAATGGAATGGAACAATTATTATCAGTGTGTGTTACCTAATCATTTAAAAGGGTGTTGTTACCAAATATTATCTCGTATACCTTCACATTCCCGTCCTTTTTGTTAGTTTGATTATTACCTGTAAATAAAATTCACCAATACCTACCTTCATCTAGTTATTTCAATAGAAATTAATGCTAAAGTTGAAACAAGTCCTATGAATCAGCTCACCTACCAGGCACAGTGAAAGGAAATCCCTAGGACGACCTCGCTGGCCACAACACTGGGTTCGAATCCCGGCTATGACTGAATATCATTTACTCTATAAATTCAGCCGTGGAACAACCTTCGGGTATGGAGACGCTCCTGAGACAGACAGTCTTTTAAAGTAAGTACCGAAATTGGGAGGGAGAGGGGGAAACTGACGGCTGAGCGTGATCCCCTATCATTGTTAATCACCTATACATTGTGTATAGATACATATACATACGTATACATCACATTCGCTCCCATATACCGAAATTTTTTTGTATCCTCTGTCCCCTCTTAGAATTCATGTAATGCAGAAAAAGAGATCCCTGATTCCTTCCTCTATTTCCGATTTCCAACCTCAACTCCCAAGGGGCTTAGAATAAAAAAATAATTTTTAATACTGAAACCTTGTAAGTAATCGACTAAGAAAAAAATAAAATTAAACAACTCAATCTACTCATTTGAGGTATTAATTTTTAGGAAACGTGAACGACGATAATCCTAATGCCGAGAAGTTAATATCAGCTGTTCACTTTCAAAATGGCAGCCGATTAATCATTCAATAACTGAGCTATTTTTGAAAATAGAAAAAAAATGTGTATAATTTCAGAATCAGGACCTATTTATAAAAGATAAAAGAAAAAAAAATCCTCAAAATTTGCGGTTCTACGTTTCGAGAAACGTATAACACAAACGAATATAAACGTCTGTTCGCTTTACGATTTAATGAATAATGTTTGTTTTGTTTTTTTGTTCTTTATTATTATTATTATTTAGTTTTATCAAAACAATGAAAGAATCATTTAATTCTGTTCAGAAATATCGGAGATATAGCGTTTTGAACTAAGCATTGGTGATTGGCCATTTATATCCTTCTATATAAAGTTACTGTATAGCAGGTTGGTCTTTCATAATCTCATTGATTAATTTTTTGGTAAATGCAAAAATGTACAATCTCTTCTTCTTTTTTTTTCGAAATTTCCGCGAACTCCTTGCAGGATACAAAATGTACCGTCCTTTCCTTACTTATCACGTCCTTCGTAGGAGACGTAAAAAGGTGGTCTTGAGCCTGTGCGATGTCAGAGGCTCGTTAAAGATCCCTATCCTAATAAAACCTGGATAGACAAAATTTAGGACTCCCACTGTAGCATTGTCCCATCAGCCTCAGTAACATAAAGTGACGATAATTAATCAAGCATAATTAATTAATCCATGAACTGATTTATGGACGTATTTGTAGGTAAAATTTAATTATTTTTCTTTTTACTTTCATCTACTATATATAGTAAACGGAAATACACGTTTTAGGGTCCCCTGAGTCCAAATAACCAAGTCCCGCAAAAAAGGCCTGTCTATGTGTGTTCGTGTGTGTGTGGTAACTCCCGGGCGGAAACGGTAAGTCCTATGAAACTGAAATTTCATATTTAAGACAAATATACGCCCGAGACGTTACAAAACCTTTTTCATCAAAATGAGCTTACCAGAAGAGCCACTTTATACTATGCATTTTGCACCTTTTTTCGATTTTCTCAAAAAAGGTTCCGACAATTTTGATTAAACCCGCTATACCGATGTAAAATTTAATGGGCTTTAATATCATGTAGTTTTCATTCTGATTAAAATGGTCTGACTAGGCTTAAATACTGATATTTTACATGTTTTTCCTGTAAAGTACCTTTAATTTCGTAGATTATTTAAAAATAAATATATTATCTTGTTACCACCGATAAAAAACACATAAATATATAAGTTGAACGAATTCGATATCTAACTAAAGGAGAAAACTGAAAAAATATGATGATTTTAGAAAAAAATATTATCTCATACACAAGCTTTTAAAAGTTAATAGAGAGTGATGAAAAGCCGATAAAACTAACTGGTTATTTTAGATAACATATAATAGATTTTTTAATAAAACACATATTTCTATAGGAATTCTATTTAAATAATTATTTAATAGTTTCACTCATATTTGAAAATTCTCTAATCGATTTTAAAAACGGAGGTAGTGAAAGTCGCGTGTTACCCGCACCAGATTTTTTTTTTTTTAATAATTAGTCGCGATATTTTGGTTACAAGCAATAATAAAATTTTTCTATATCTCCGAAATTAACGGAGTTACAAGCGTATATATGGGCGAGATTTTTTTCCTTTTTTTTTCGTTTTTATTTTTGTTTATCGCTCTTTACTCATTCCAAAATTCTATAGATATTTTTCTCGTATTTTTGGGTAAAATTTTAATTTTTCTTCTTTTCTTTTTTATATTTAGTCGCGTTTTTTTTTTGGTTAAAAAACACCAATAAAAATGTTTCTATCTTCGAAAATAACTGACCTACAAGCGTATTGGTAGCCACGATCTCAATTTTTCTCCTTTTTTTTTTTGTTTGATGCACTTCACTGATTCCAAAACACTGGATATTTTTCTCTTTCTTCATAAATAACTGAGTTGAGAACATATTTGTAGGTAAAATTTAAATTTTTTTCTTTCTTTTTTTTATAATTAGTCGCGATTTTTCGGTTACAAACAATAATAAAATTTTTCTATATCTCCGAAATTAACGGAGTTACAAGCGTATATATGGGCGAGATTTCAATTTTTTTTGTTTCTATTTTTGTTTATCGCACTTTACTGATTCCATAATTGTATAGATATTTTTCTCTACTGAGTTATGGACGTATTTGTGGTTAAAATTTCAAATTTTTTTCTTTTCTTTTTTATATTTAGTCGCGGTTTTTTTGTTAAACAACACTAATAATTTTTTTTTTTCTATCTTCAAACTTTGTTATTGAATTAAATCACTTTTAATCGGTCGCCATTGTATTTTACAATGTTCCATTATTATTTTACTTTTTATTTTTTCCACCCTGTTATCTTTGGATACCTTTAACAGAATTAGGGATAATTAAGTTGGGAGGTACAGTCAGTTTTTCTCCATATACATCTTCCATCACTTTTCTTACTGTTATATAGGTGATATTTCAAGAATTGAATTAGAATTTTTTATCCTGTATCATTATTATAATCATAAGTTAAATTTCATTGATTCTTTGTATGGTAGTATTATGAATTTTAGTCATTGTTGTCAGACCCTGCCCATAAATACGGTACGTACTTTCCATTCTGCTTTTTTTCCTACGTATTTTCCATCCTACCAAACCACCCATCTACCAAACAGTACCTAGTTTCCATTCTCCCACGATGCGTTACGTATCTACACTCTACTTCATATTTTTATGTTTCATATTTCATGTAATTTATTGATATCAGTGTAAATTTTTTTTTTTTTTTTTGTATAACACTTTCATTATTATACTATAGTCATTTTATTTTAATTAAGTTTTTTTACTTTCACTTACTATATATAGTAAGGGAAAGTATTGCGATCGTGAAAATTTTCGAATTCCAGTTTTCAACGGAAATAAACGTTTTAGGGTCCCCTGAGTCCAAATAACCAAGTCCCGCAAAAAGGTCTGTGTGTGTGTATGTGTGTGTGTGTGTGTGTGTGTGTGTGTAGTGTGTGTGTGTGTGTTGTGTGTGTGTGTGTGTGTGTGTGTCTGTGTGTGTGTGGTAGCTCCCGGGCGGAAACGGTAAGTCCTATGAAACTGAAATTTCATATTTAAGACAACTATACGCCCGAGACGTGACAAAACTTTTTACATCAAAATGAGCCTACCAGAAGAGGCACTTTATACCATGCATTTTGCACCTTTTTTCGATTTTCTCAAAAACGGTTCCGACGATTTGATTAAACTCGCTATATCGATGTAAAATTTAATGGGCTTTAATATCATGTAGGTTTTATTTAGATAAAAATGGTCTGACAGGGCTTAAATGCCGATATTTTAAATTTTCTTTCCCTAAAGTACCTTTAATTTTGTAGATTCAATAATAATAACTAGATTATCTTGTTAACGCTGATAAAAAACAGGTAAATATATAAATTGAATAAACTCGATACCCAACTAAAGGAGAAAACAGAAAAAATATTTTTTTAATGCAATTTTTCGTTTTTGAACATAAGAGCAGTAATATACATGTATGATATACCGTTGGAAAGCTAAAGATTTTAGAAAAAATATCATCTCATACACAAGCTTTTAAAAGTTTATAGAGATTGATGAAATGAACATAAAACTAACTGATTATTTTAAATAATAATATAATAGATTTTTTAATAAAACACATGTTTCTATATAAATTCAATTTGATTAATTCCTTAATAGTTTCACGTATTTTTATCTCTAACTGTATTTGAAAATTCTTTCATTGATTTTAAAAATGGAGGTAAGTGAAAGTCGTGTGTTGCCCGCACCAGATTTTTTTACATTTATAGTTTTCTGTTGTATTTTAATACCGATGTTCTCTAGCTCAATAGGTTATACAATATTGTATGTAATGTCATTGAAATTGTATTCTTTTGTATCTTTTTAGCCCTGATGATGACCTACAAAGGGGGTAGGAACGTTGGCAAACAATAAATAGTTGAAACTATTTAGTTGTTTCATTTAATGACCGCCACCCGGACTAATTCCTTCCACCAAAAAAAAAATTGGTCCAGTAGTTCGAAAATAAGTCGTGGACGACGGACAAATGGATTTTTTTTTTAATTTGTTATTCTGGTTCTGCGTTAATTTTGAGGAGGGTAATATTTTTTTTTTTCTTTTTCGAGTTCAAAGGTTCATTGTTGAAAATAATAAACCAAAATTGAATCCAGTTTATGCAATGTATTAAAATTATTAATGACGTGCAGGATAATATATTATAAAATTTTTAAAATCCTTCAATTTAGATGATGCGCGAAGTACAATGGACACCATAATCGCTTATTAAGGACTTTTTTTGTATCAAATTGTATAGTCGTGAGAAACGTTTAAGCGGAATTACATTCTTTTTCCTGAATATATACGAACTCAAATCGCTACTTTCCGCGTGTTTCGTGCGATTGCAACGCCTTCGGCGGAATACCAGGACGATAGAGCTGCAAATTCTTAAGGGGAAAAAAACCTTCGAAGACACCTTCATAAGATATATATACAGTGAGAACAGCTGATGCTCAGCCAGTTATCCTCTCCCATGGCTTTTAGGAGTTTGGTCGTGTTGTTCTTTTGCGTCGTCGTGTCTTCGTATTGTAGCGTTTCTGCATTACGTGAGTAGATTTTTGTGGCATAAAATAGGAGAAATATGGAGTGTGTTAATTAATTATAAAGAAACTATCAATTAGGTCTAGATGATTTTAGATGAAAATCAAGGTTTAATATATAATTGGAGGCAGACAATTATACTCCAACTTTATTTTAATATAATGCACTACGTTATTGCTATAATGCCACCATTCAATTCAGACACAGAGGCTTCTTGGTGTAATTAACTACTCACCAGAATGTCTGTATACGCTGAGCTAACCGTGGAAGAACAGTACTTTCAAGCAATAACTCAAATTATGGTATTTCGGTTAAAGGAAAATAATGGACTGTATAGATTTAGAAAAACAAATCTGGTGCGGGCAACACATGACACTCAGTTACCTCCATTTTTAAAATCAATAAAACAATTTTCAAATACAGTTAGGGATAAAAATACGTGAAACTATTAAGAATTAATTAAATTGAATTTATATAGAAACATGTGTTTTATTAATAAATCTATATTATTTTTATCTAAAATAATTAGTTAGTTTTATCGGCTTTTCATCACTCTCTATTAACTTTTAAAAGCTTGTGTATGAGATAATATTTTTTTCTTAAATATTTAGCTTTCCAACGGTATATTATACATGTATATCACAACAAACAAAAAATTGCATCAAAAAAATATTTTTTCAGTTTTCTCCTTTAGTTGGGTATCGAAGACATTCAATTTATATATTTACCTGTTTTTAATCAGTGGTAACAAGATTATTTTATTCAGAATGAAACCTACACGATTTTATAGCCTATTAAATTTTACAATTGATACAGCGAGTTAATTAAAAATCGTCGGAACCGTTTTGGAGAAATTCATAAGAAGGTGCAATATGCAAGGTATAAAGTGGCTCTATCGGTCAGCCGATTTTGATGAAAAAGTTTTTGTAACACCTCGGGCGTATAGTTGTCTTAAATATGAAATTTCAGTTTCATAGGACTTTTCCGTTTCCGTTTCCGCCCGGGAGTTTCCACACACACAGACCATTTTGCGGTACTTGGTTATTTGGACTTAGGGGGCCCTAAAACGTTTATTTCCGTTGAAAACAGGAATTCGAAAATTTTCACGATCGCAATACTTTCTCTTACTATATATATAGCAAGTGAAAGTAAAAATATACTTTGATTTTATTTCTTCAACTAAAAATCGGCTTTTTGTTTAAGAATCATGATTATATCATTTTGTTCATATCTTTGACTCCTATGTTTCAGTAAAAAAAATCATCATGCATTAATTTCAAATTTTATTATTAACAAAATAATAAATGTGAAAAAAGAGATTTTTTAAAAACTCTCGAAAACCGTTTGAAATAAAAAGCTAAAAATTTATGTAAATTATCTTTATTTGACACAAAACTGATCCACCAAGTTCGAGTCAAAAAAGCCACGGCGGCAGATTTGCCATACTTACCCGGCTATACCCTTTTCTTCCTCTAAAGTATCTTGTAGGTTCCAAAAAATTAACCATATCATCTTGTTAGCATTGATAAAAAACGGATAAATATATAAGTTGAACGAATTTGATAACCAACTGAAGGAGACAAGAATAAATGATGGTTATCAATTTCTTTCAACTTTAATATTATAGGTATTAATGAGGAAGATGGTTGGGGGTGCGGTCGCACACACATTAAAACAGTGCTTATTTTAATTGTGTGCCGACGTTTCGGCATACATTGTGGGTCTTCATCAGGGCAAAGAGAAACAAGTTAGCAACCAATGTAATTATAAACTTAATAATATGTTAGCTATGTAATAATAACATGATGACAGTAATATAATATAGAAAGAAACATAAAATTAAATTTAAAATGGTAATAAGATGCCTGTTATAATGTATGGAAGTGAACAAAATTAAGATGACAATATTTCAATAAGACTATTTAAAGAGAAACTAAGTAAATGATTAAATGTTAAAAGAACAATATGTGAACAATTAAAATTTTAAATATGAACAATAACATATTATTAAGTTTATAATTACATTGGTTGTTATCTTGTTTCTCTTAGCCCTGATGAAGGCCCACAATGTAGGTCGAAACGTCGGCACACAATTAATAATAAGTACTGTTTTAATGTGTGTTTCTCTCTAATGACCGCATCCCCAACCATCGTCCTCATCTAATTTCTCAACGGTCAGCTAAACTCCACTATTAATGTTATATAGGTCTCACACTTACAATACATTAGTTATTTTTATTTTAAACATATTTATTGATATTTACAACTGTATTAAATAAAAATACAGGGATCACTTGTAGCTGGGTGGCTAGCGTAACAGCCTCCCATGCTAAAGGTCACGGGTTCAAACCCGCAGGTGGTGGTGGTTAATGGGAGTAAAAAATCCTTAGTTACGCCGTCCTTCGGAGGGGACGTTAAAAGGTGGTCCCGAGCCTGTGCGATGTCAGGTACTCGTTAAAGATCCCTATCCTAATAAAACCTGGATAGGCAAAATTTAGGACTCCCACTGTAGCATCGTCCGATTAGCCATAGTAGCATAAAGTGACGTTAAACAAATAAACAAACAAACAAAAAATAAAAATACATCTAGTTAATGTGATGGTAATATACAAAACTGTCATGAAAAACATGTAGAGACACTACCCAGTGGCAGCACTCTAAAAATATTCTAAACTAGAAGGTCTCGGGGCCATTCCCTTTTCAGGCGCCTCGGAGGATCATCCGGAATTGAAGAAGAAGAAAGGATTGAAACTAAATGGGTTAGAGTGAGGATGGTGTTTGTCATGAAAGGATTAATACCTGGTCCGGGCCAAATCAGTAACATAGGGAACATGAAGGTCTTTATGGATAAGTTTATTCGTGACAAAGTAAGGAGCGTTGAGGATTTTACAAAAGATTTTGGATTTGATGCGGGAAGAATTTGATGGTTTAGTAGAGCCCCAAAGCTCTACTCCGTAAGTCCAGATTGGTCTTATAATAGTCATGTAGATGAGCCTTTTGTAGTTCAGAGGAAGGTTTGATCATTTGTCTAGTAAGTGTTGAAGTAGCCTAAAGCGGCGAGCAGTTTCTTGTCGTTTTAGTCGTGTATGTGGATTCCAAGTTAGGCGTTTGTCAAGAAGAAGTCCTAGGTATCGGATCTGTTCAACAGGAACCAGTTGAGTGTTATTAAAGGATACTGTAGGGCAGGAAGTCAAAGGTTTACGGCGAAGGGTAAAGGTTATTCGATGGGATTTGTTGGAATTTATTTTTATTCTCCAGTTCTGACACCATACTTCTGGTCTTTGATGTGGGCTTGAAGGGTGTTTGAGGCAACAAATGGATCTTTATGAACTGATAACACGCAGGTGTCATCAGCATACGTAGAAAGGAAAGTGTTAGGATGGGTTGGGATATTTTTTATTTAACAACCAAAATATTCACTAGCAATAATTCATTAATAATTAATACTAATAATAGTGGCAGAACAACGTTGCTGATGTTTTTATTGAGAAAAAATTAAAAACTGGTTTGCCGTCTGTGATGCCAATTAGCGATAAGTGGGAAGTGGATGTTTTTAGACTATGCCAAACTTGAAAAGTAAAAGCTCGTATTTTAAGGAGTTGTTATTTTTGTTTTTCTTGTTCGATAACAATGATTTTCATCTATGTACCTTTGCAATCAAACAAGAAATATACATTTATAATATACTAAAATTGTACTTTCCTAGTTATATCCAACAATTTAACTGATGTTTTTCATTTCAGCGAAAGGTTGGAGTGCCTGCAAACAGAGCTCGTTGGACTTTGAGGATTGCCTGAAAAACCAAATCAACAATGCTATTCTTTTCTTTAAGGATGGTAAGTAAAAAATTGCATAATATAGTCAATAAAAGTGCAAAATCATGTCTCAGATAGCTTGATTAATAATGGATTAGTCATATTTTCCATTGAAAAATTATTGAATCTTCCGTAGTACAGTAGGATAAAATAAAGGACAGGTTTGCATTTTCCATACGATTGCACACCTAAAATACAATTACGATTTTTTTTTATCATTTTTATTTTTTTTTAAGGATGCGATGAATGGGTGACGGTAAAAAAAACATTAGACAATTGTAAAAAAAAAAAAAAAAATCAAAACAATAGTATAGTTATTTTTACTATTATTATATACTGGAAGGAATTAGTCCGGGTGGCGGTCAGTAAATGAAACAACTAAATAGTTTCAACTATTTATTGCTTATCAACGTTTCGACCCCCATTATGGGTCATCAGGGCTTAAAAGATACAAAAGAAATACAATTAAAATAACATTAAATACAATAGGGGTACTCACTACGTTTGATATAGCATGCTATTTGTGCTATTGTGCTAAACCCATCAATTTTATACAGGAAATAACTGTAGAAACTCGACGGGTTTAGCAAAATAACACAAATAGCATGCTGTAGCAAACGTAGTGAGTACCCCTAATATTATATAAACTATTGATCTGGAGAGTGTCGATATCAAAATATAAAAAAATAAGAAATGTATATGTAAAGGAATCAATTAATTAAATTAAAATGGCTATAATATAATAATGAAAATGTATTGAAATTATGGCTAAAGAAAATGTACAAAGATATCAATACTCACATGAAATAGGAAACATTAAAATATGGAGTAGAGTGGAGTTACGGATACGTACCTACCGTATGATAGGCGAATGAAAACTAGGTATAATATTATAGGTGGAATAATCAGGAATCAGTCATTTTTTTAATTTTGCCAACGTTTCGGCTCAAGCTTGTGAGCCATCATCAGGGCATTACTGTGCCATGTCCTAGCATAAATCAATTTAGTATACCAGTTTATTATTGTTTTCATTAATGAACCTTTGCAATAGACAAAAAAAAACAATATTTGAGGGTAAACCAAAAAGAAACAAACTCTTCAATATTTGAGGGCTTACGTTTCAAGATCCGTAGAACACGAATAACGAATAGAAAAAAATCCGTTTCTGCTTATTAATTAATAAATAACAAAAATTGCTATCTAGGAAAGAATCAAATTTACTACAAAATAAAAAAAAAATCTGGTGCGGGCAACACACGACTTTCACTTACCTCCATTTTTAGAATCGATAAAAGAATTTTCAAAAACAGTAAGAGATTAAAATGAGTGAAACCATTAAAGAATTAGTTAAATGGAATTTCTATAGAAACATGTGTTTCATTAAAAAATCTATGATATTATTATCTAAAACAATAACTTAGTTTTATCGTCTTTATATCACTCTCTATTAGCTTTTACAAGCTCTTATGTATTAGATAATATTTTTTCTAAAATCTTTAGCTTTCCAACGGTATATTACATATGTATATTACTGTTCTTATGTTCAAAAACGAAAAATTTCATTAGAAAAATATTTTTTTAGTTTTCTCCTTTAGTTGCTTTTCAAATTTGCTCAACTTGCATATTTAGCTGTTATTTATCAATGCTAACTAGACAATATGGTTATTTTTATTAAATATAAAAAATTAAAGGTACTTTAGGAGAAGAAAATGCATGGTATAAAGTGCCTCGCTTATTTTGATAAAAAAGGTTTTGTAACGTCTCGGTGTTGGTTGTCTTAAATATGAAATTTCAGTTTCATAGGACTCTTCGTTTCCGCCCAGGAGTTACCACACACACACACCCTTTTTACGGGTCTTGGTTATTTGGACTTAATTTATCTTCGGGAAAATAAAAATTATAAATGAAAACAGCCTGAACAAGCGAACATTCGACATAATACTGCAACTACGAAAACACCAGATGATATCCTGTCACACAGTCACAATAATCACCAATGTAGGTGGAGAAAAGTCAAGTCAAAAGTTTGGAAATTTCTAGTGCTTCAACTTTTTTATTATTGGTTGGCAAGACCCTTAATACTAATATTTCCCGCCATACCGTGCTTACAAATAAATAGTAAATGAGAGAATCATTCCTGTTCCCACAAGTGTCTAATAACCGGCAGTGGGATTATCTTTATTCGATGGTCATTTATGGTGTTCAAGGTGTGTTCAGCGCAAAGTCTTTTTGCTTTTATTTAACAATGGACATTGCTGGGACAGATAAGACATTATATTTCCAAACTCGTGATTGAATATACATTGCAATCTACCAGTAGAGTTAATTTAGCAATGTGTAAATGTATGCCCATATTCAATAACGAAAAACTATATAACCCAAAACTTACCCCAAGGATTTGTTTCATCAATCCTTCCATTCTTATTATAAAGAATTTTTGCGTTTTGGGTGATACATAATTTTTTTCAGAAACAACACTTCGAATCACAAGTTTTACAATCTATAATTTGAAGATTTTCCTAAATTATATAAAATACATCTATTAGCAGGTTTTAGCAACTCCGAGCCATAATTAGATTTGCTGTATTATGTTTCCCGTATTCTGGGACTTCAAACGTAAAATGTAGGGAAGTTTTAGACATAAGCAAATAAATTTGATGTATATATTTTTTTCATATTTTTTCCCGTAATCCGGGATCCTAAAGGTTAAATATGGACAAGTTTCAGAATTTTGTCCACCTAAATCGGCCATATTTTCCTCTCTGCATCAATAGAAAATGGCAATAACAAGACTTGCTGTTACGGAAATTCTATTCGTTGCCAAGGCATGAACTATAGAGAATGCTAAAGGCTTAGAAAAGAGCAAACAAATTTTTTATGCAATTTTTGTGTTTTTGAGCATAAACACTGTAATATAATGTATAATATACCGTTGGAAAGCTAAAGATTTAAGAAGAAATATTACCTTTACTATATTACAAAAGCTTTTAAAAGTTAATAAAGTGTGATGAAAAGTCAATAAAACCAATTTATTGTTTAATATAAAAAAATCTGGTGCGGGCAACACACGACTTTCACTTACCTGTTTTTAAAATCGATTAAAGAATTTTCCAGTACAGTAAGAAATAAAAATGAGTGAAACCATTAAAGAATTAATTAAATGGAATTTCTATAGAAACAAATGTTTTATTAAAAAATCTATTATATTAGAATCTAAAATAATCACTTAGTTTTATCAGCCTTTCGTCACTCTCTATTAACTTTTAAAAGATTGTGTATGAGATAATATTTTTTCTAAAACCTTTAGCTTTCCAACGGTATATTATACATGTATATTACTGTTCTTAAGTTAAAAAACAAAAAATTGCATCAAACTAATATTTTTTTAATTTTCTCCTTTAGTTGTTTTTCAAATTCGCTCAACATGCATTTAGCTGTTATTTATCAATGCTAACAAGATAACATGGTTATTTTTATAGAATTTATAAAATTAAAGACACTTTAGATGAAGAAAATTTAAAATATCGGTATTTCAGCCCTATCAAACCATTTTAATCAAAATAAAACCTACATGACGTTTAAGCCTATTAAATTTTACATCGATATAGCGAGTTTAATCAAAATCGTCGGAACCGTTTTTGAGAAAAGGTTCAAAATGCATGGTATAAAGTAGCTCTTCTGGTTAGCTCATTTTGATGAAAAAGGTTTTGTAACGTCTCGGGCGTTCATATTTTTCTTAAATATGAAATTTCAGTTCCATAGGACTTATCTTTTCCGCCCGGGAGCTACCATACACACACACAGACCTTTTTGCGGGACTTGGTTATTTGGACTCAGGGGACTCTAAAACGTGTATTTCCGTTGAAAACTGGAATTCGAAAATTTTCACGATCGCAATACTTTCCCTTACTATATATAGTAAGTGAAAGTAAAAATTATTGTAATCGTTTCATAAATAGTGTAAATATAGATTTTTTAAATTAGCAGTGGTGATATGCCATTTATTTAATGCTTTTCATGTTACTTAATTACCTATCAACAGGTATATAAACAGTTATAGACTAATATAGTTATTTGGAAATAATAAACCATTGTGTAATAAATTGCAGCATTTTATTGGAGAAAAGCTTCACTTACGAATTCATATTTATGGTTCAAATGAGTTGTGACGATATACAGTGATTACGTCAAAAAGCAAAAATATGTTGAATAATTATGGGTACAGCTACTTATTCTGGTGTGCTATTGTAAAGTTGACGGAATAAAATTAAGATTAAGCTGTAGTAATTATATTTGCATATTTGAAAGGGTAACTGATGATAGCGAATTTTTAGGTATTATGTTTACTATTTTTACTTTAACTTACTATATATAGTAAGGGAAAGTATTGCGATCGTGAAAGTTTTCGAATTCCAGTTTTCAACGGAAATACATGTTTTATGGTCTCCTGCGTCCAAATAACCAGGTCCCTCAAAAAGGTCTGTGTGTCCATGTGCCTGTGTGTGGTAACTCTAGCGCAAAAACGAAAAGTCGTACGAAACTGAAATTTCATATTTAAAACTATTATAGGCCTGAGATGTTACAGCAACTTTTTTACTAAAATCAGCTGATTTGAAGTCCTACTTTATCCCATGCATTTAGCATCTTTTTACGATTTTCTCAACAATGGCTCAAGCGATTTTGATTAAACTCTATATATCAATGTAAAATTTTATGGGCTTTAATATATTTTAGGTTTCATTCTGATTGAAATAGCCTGATGGGGCTTAATTGCAGATATTTTAAATTTTCTTCCCGTAAAGTATCTTTAATTTTGTAGATTTGAAAAATTAAGGCACATTATATGATTAGAATTGATAAATAATGCCTAAATATGCAAGTTGAGCAAATTTGATTCACAACTAAAGGAGAAAATACCTAAAATAATTCTTTATGCAATCATTTCACCACATGGCCGCTTGACAGCGCTGTCATCGCTTTCACAAACGTCCACTTTCACAAACGTCACCGCTTTCACAAACGTTTGGTGGGACAGTCCCGATTTTTCAAAATTTGTTCCGCGTACCGCGACGTTTTTTAAAAGTCCCGACTTGGACTTCAGATTGGACATCAGAAAAATCAAAATTAAGTGTTTAAACTTTGAATGCCATTTTATGTGTCAAATGTAATTTGACGAATTCTTGTGAAGATTTTTTACAATATTTTAAAAGATGGCAACAATTTAATGAAACAAATTCAATTAAATAAAAAACATGTCAATGAACGGGAGTATTAATGAACGGACCATTCGCCGTTGGTTTGCTAACTTGGAAAACTAGTCCCGAGGAAGACCTCCGTCCGTAATAGACAACGATGTCCTCGAACATACAGTAGAAGGAAACTCCTACCAAACAACTAAATGCAAGTACATCTACCGTTTCCAGACATTTAAAGTGTATTGGGAAAATAAAAAAGCTCGATACATAGGTACCTCGTGATCTCACTGAGCGGCAGCAAGACCCCATGTTTCAAAACATACCGTGCAAAAATTGAAAGAACTGGGCTACGAAGTTCTTTCGCACCCACCATATTCTTCCGACTTGTCTCCAACAGATTACCATCCGTTCAGGAATGTAGACAACTTCGTCAGAGGAAAACTTTTTGAAAATGATGATCAAGTGAAAAGTGCGTTTTCAGATATTGTTTCACTTCAAAGCTCAGAGTTTTTCAGTTCGGGGATAAAAAAGTTGGTGTCACGTTGGGAAAAATATGTAGAAAAAGAAGGTAAATACTTCGAATAAAATTATCTTGTTTTCATATCGTATTTTTAATAATAATCCTTTACCTTGAAAACGGACATGTCATGTAAAACAACCCAATAAAAAGAAACCAGTAACCATAAAACCTAATTAACGATTTAATTCCATGATTATATTTTAATTAAATGTAAATTATTCAATAATTGTTGGCCTCAATTAATTAATTTGTTTTCATTATTTTTTAATAATATGTCTTTGTATCCGACCGACAAAAAAAACCCATCCAAATTAAAGAACACTGGTTTCTTTTCGTTATTGTTGTTCGATAAAGAATTAAATTCCCTACGAAACAAGTAATGGGGTCATCTGTGGTGTAGTGGCATATCATAACAGCCTTTTACGTCACAGGCTCAAATCCGATAGATGCCCCAAGAATTTTGTAAAGGGGCTAAAACATCATTCGATATAGGGGTTATGTTAGGGTCGATGTTAGGTTAAAGATACCTATCTGTATTAAACCTGGATAGGCAAAATGTAGAACTGCCACTGTAGTATCGTCCGATTAACTACCGTATCATAAACTGACTTTAAATTAATAAACAAAACAATAAAATAATGAATAAAATCGATTAATGAATATCGAAGATATAACGTTTTGAGCATGACAATCGTGATTGTCGATTTTCGATTAACGATTTTGATTAATCTCTCTGTAATATCATGAAGTTTAATCCTGATTGAAATAGTCTGACAGAGCTTAAATGCTGATTTTTTTTTCTCTCTAAACTACCTTTAATTTTGTACATTCAAAAAGGTTAACCATTTCATCTTAATGAAGTTGATGAAGGATGGCTAAATATCAAAGTTGAGCGAATTCGATAAGCAACTAAAGGAGTAAAGTGCGAACATATTTTTTTATGCAATTTTTGTGTTTTTGAATAGTAATACAGATGTATAATATACCGTTAAAAGCTAAAGATTTTGCAAAAAATATTATCTGATATAAGGAATTGTAAAGTATAAAGGAGAGTAATGAAAAACCGATAACACTAACTGTTTCTGGTTCCTGAAAAGGGAAATTCATGTTGACCTCGATGCCACCTGGCGGCCCCTCAAAGAAGCAGAGCGCCCCTACCGTGTTCATCTTGACATTTGAGTTAGAGGTTATTACCCCAAACACTAATTGATTGTTGTAGATACAAATTAACGGATTATAGTATATGTAATCACCTTCATTTCGGATCCAAATATACTCAGGTGGTATGGGCACTTGAGAAGCATGAGTGACGATAAAATCCCAAAGCAGATTATAGATAGGAAATTTGGTGGTAGGAGAAGGAAAGGAAGAGTGGTCCAGATGGAAAGATGGGATAATGGAGTGTGTAGAGCCTCGGAGGAAGGTATGATGGACTGGCAAAGATGGAGGGAATTTTTGAGGCGGGAGTTTGAATGAGTAAAACTTTAAGTTGAAGAAACTCCTTAAGAAAAGAAATACAATGATTTGAAGTTCGCACTGAATAAAATTACCCTAGCCATATTCAAAAATTAAGAAATATGATTTTAAAATACAGAAAAATATATTTACATAGTAAAGTTTAAACCTGTCTGTTCGTGGGAGCTCTCGTTTTAATTTTACAAACAAACAAAAAACTGCATGAGGAAATTGTAGTCTTGAGAACTACAATAAGGAAAAGGAAACTTAATTTATCTTCGGGAAAATAAAAATAATAAATGAAAACAGTCTGAACAAGCGAACATTTGACATAATAATGCAACTAAGTAAACACCAGATGATACCCTGTCACACAGTCACAATAATCACCAATTTAGGTGGAGAAAAGTCAAGCCAAAAGTTTGGAAATTTCCAGTACTTCAACTTTTTTATTATTAGTTGGCAAGACCCTTAATACTAATATTTCCCGCCATACCGTGCTTACAAATAAATAGTAAATGAGAGAATCATTCCTGTTCCCACAAGTGCCTAATAACCGGCAGTGGGATTATCTTTATTCGATGGCCATTTATGGTGTTCAAGGTGTATTCAGCGCAAAGTCTTTTTGCTTTTATTTAACAATGGACATTGCTGGGACAGATAAGACATTATATTTCCAAACTCGTTATTGAATATACATTGCAATCTACCTGTAGAGTTAATTTAGCAATTTGTAAATGTATGCCCCTATTCAATAACGAAAAACTATATAACCCAAAAGTTACCCCAAGGATTTGTTTCATCAATCCTTCTACTCTTTAAATATTACAAAGAATTTTTGCGTTTTGGGTGATACATAATTTTTTTCAGAAACAACACTTCGAATCACAAGTTTTACAATCTATAATTTGAAGAGTTTCCTAAATTATATAAAATACATCTATTAGCAGGTTTCAGCAACTCCGAGCCATAATTAGATTTGCTGTATTATTTTTCCCGTATTCTGGAACTTTAAACGTAAAATGTAGGGAAGTTTTAGACTTTAGTCTAAAAATTTATTAGTTTTATAATTTTTTCTTATATATTTTTTTCATATTTTTTGCCGTAATCCGGGATCCCAAAGGTTAAATATGGACAAGTTTCAGAATTTCGTCCACCTAAATCGGCCATATTTTCCACTCTGCATCAATAGAAACTGGCAATAGCAAGGCTTGCTATTACGAAAATTATATTCGTTGCCAAGGCATGAACTATAAAGAATGCTAGAGACTTAGAAAAGAGCAAGCAATTTTTTATGCAATTTTTGTGTATTTGAACATAAAAACTATAATATATATGTATAATATACCGTTGGAAAGCTAAATATTTAAGAAGAAATATTACCTAAGCTTTTAAAATTTAATAAAGTGTGATGATAAGTCAATAAAACCAATTTATTGTTTAAGATAAAAATCTGGTGCGGGCAACACACGACTTTCACTTACCTCCGTTTTTAAAATCGAATAGAGAATTTTCAAATATGAGTGAAACCATTAAATAATTAGTTAAATGGAATTTCTATAGAAACATGTGTTTTATTTTAAAAAATATTATATTTTTATCTAAAATAATCAGTTAGTTTTATCGGATTTTCATCACTCTCTATTAACTTTTAAAATATTGTTTATAAGATAATATTTTTTCTAAAATATTTAACTTTCAAACGGTATATCCTACATGTATATTACTGTTCATATTTCAAAAACTAAAAATTTCATTAAAAATATATTTTTTTTCAGTTTTCTCCTTTAGTTAGATATCGAATTCGTTCAACTTATATATTTATGTGTTTTTCATCGGTGGTAACAAGAAAATATATTAATTTTTATAAAATCTACGAAATTAAAAGTACTTTACAGGAAAAACATGTAAAATATCAGCATTTAAGCCCTCTCAGACCATTTTAATCAGTATGAAAACTACATGATATTAAAGGCATTAAATTTTACATCGATATAGCGAGTTTAATCAAAATCGTCGGAACCGTTTTTGAGAAAATCGAAAAAAGGTGCAAAATGCATGGTATAAAGTGCCTCTTCTGGTAAGCTCTCACACACACCTTTTTTCGCGACTTAATATGTATTTCTGTTGAAAACTGGAATTCGAAAATTTTCGCGATCGCAATACTTTCCCTTACTATATATAGTAAGTGAAAGTTTTAATAAAACACATGTTTCTATAGAAATTCAATTTAATTAATTCTTTATTAATTTCACTCATTTTCATCTATGATTGTATTTGAAAATTCTTTAATCACTTTTAGCAATGGAGGTAAGTGAAAGTCGTATGTTGCCCGTACGAGATATTTAACTCTCGACGTTCGAAGTCTTTAGCTTAAGCGAACTAACTACTCAAGAGGGGTTAGCCATTCTCACTATTTCAAGATTTTTCTTTTTACTGCTATCTCAAAATTATTTCAGACAAAATTTTACATATATTCAGAGTTTAAAGAAAGACATTTATTAAACAATAAACACTCCAAGTAGTTAGGAAATATCCCTTCACATCGATTAAGATTGAGTGCTGCGATCTAGCGGGCATATAGTTTACCTATGGCCACCTAGTGGCAGCTAGTGGAACTTCCGACTTGGGCCTTCTGACGGTCCGATTCAGACAAGAAAACAAATGAGAACAGTTAAGGAACACATGTGCCTCTAGAGGTAAAATCCCACCATTTGAAGGAAAAACCACTCCACAGCCATAAAGGAGAAGTAAGTTAATAGGCAACGGTCCTTTCTGGGCGGAAAATGAAGAGAAGAGAAGAATAACGCCCTCTGAAACCATATACGAGCAACAGCCATTAATCAAACACCGCAGCATTAGAAAAAATATTTAAACCATTAATGAAATCATTAATCATTAATGATTTTAACTACGGAAGTAAGTGAAAGTCGTGTGTTGCCCCGCACCAATTTTTTTGTTTATAGAGAGGCGTTCTTAAGTGTCCGATCGACCACAGTAGCATAAAGTTAAATAATAAAAAAAAAAAAAAAAAAGGAATATATTATTTTTACTTTCACTTACTATATATAGTAAGGGAAAGTATTGCGATCGTGAAAATTTTCGAATTCCAGTTTTCAACGGAAATACACATTTTAGGGCCAGTTAAGGTACAAAACCCTACATCCCTGAATCAGCACTTTCCCCCTCCTTCTAGTATTGTATAAATATCCCTTCTAGAGATGTAACCATGCAGTCTAGCCACTCTAGCCATTCAAGTAGATCTAGATAGTAGTTTAGTTCTTTGTAAATAGTAGTGTAGTGCTTGTAACAGTTTGTTTTTACCAATAAAGTTTTTTTTAAGTTCATCGAGCGGTTAAGTTCTTTATCTGGCGCCCGAACAGGTACCCTATCAGCCTCAGGTCAGTAAAGGTGACGAAATTTTCCTGAAGATCAAGAAAAATCGACGAAATATCCCAACAGATTTTGGATCTACTCAGTGAAGACAGCCTTGAACGGAAACTCAAGAAAGACCGACGAAATAGTCTATTGATAACAGGTCTTGGAGTAAACCACCTGAAGTTTGTGTTTTTACACTTCAATAGGGTCGAGACAAATTTGATAGAACTCCGCAGAACTGAGAAAAAACTTGAGGTACATATTAGTTTAAGATTTATTTTTTGTATGTATGCCTAAGGATAAGAAAAATATAGTTAGGTTAGATATAAGTGAAATTACAGACCAGTTAAGTAACTTATTAATTAAGAATAAAAATACTGATTTAACAGAAAATATGGCTACCACTTCATATTCTATGACAAAAGAGGATTACGATCATATCCCAACTTATGATGGCAATCCTGAAGATTTAATCTTTTTTGTAAAATCTGTTAAAGCAGTATACGATACAGTCTGTAGTGAAAATAACTCTTTAAGATTACAAAATCATGCCCGGCTTCTTAGTAAAGTAACATCAAGGTTAGTAGGTAATGCTAGGCATTGTTTATTAACAAATACATTCATAAATGTTCAGAACTTTTAGATCATTTACAAAAGAATTTTAAAGACTCTAGACAGTTGAACAACTGAAATTAGAATTATTAAATATTAAAGCAGGACCAAAAGAACACCCTATTTCATTTATCGATAGGATAGCACACATTAGAGCCTTAATATTCTCTAGAATCTCCCTAGACGATGAAATTATAAATAAGGACACAGTTATGAAATTACAAGATCGGGAAATCAACTATCATATTAAAGCAAATTTACACCCACAGCTTTGTGATTTCCTAAATCACTTGAGACTTTCAGATATAGACGATATTAGAAATACTATTCAAAATGACTTTCTTTTATTTTAGAAAGACTATACGGACATCATAATAATTTCACACCAAAAAATAACTTTAGATATAAAAATAATAAACATTTTAAACCAAACAATAATTTTAACTATAATCACAATTATAATCATAATTATAACCGATATCCTTATCATAATTATAACCAAAATCATCATAATAATTATAATCAAACTCCTTATTTTAATTCTAATCCTAATCCTAATTATAACTTTAATCCAAATCATAATCCTAATTATAATTTTAATTCAAACCCTAATTTTAATTCTAATTTTTATTCAAACTCTAATTTTAATTCAAACCCTAACCCTGAGCCAACTCCCAATTATAGTCAAAATCAAACTAGTAGAGACTCGGGTCAAAATAGGCGTTTCAATCAACAAAGCACGAATAATTTCACAGGTTTTAACTGGGATCAACAGAGGCAGAAGACGCCTTTTCCCACGGGCCCTTTTAAACCCGACTCAGCAAATACAGTGTCTATGAGAACTGTAAGGTCAGATAACGCGCCTGTCCACCACGTAACACAAGACGACGGTGAGATAAGCGACATAAGACAACAGCTTGGAGCATTAGCTCAACGGTTCGATAATTTTTTAGGGGTCAGTCCACCGGACACATCCCCGAATATCCCTTAAATTTTACTGAACAATTACCCCAATTTAAAGATTTCTTAGGACAGACTTGGCTTATTGATACCGGCGCTCTAAAAAATTACATTAATCCAAGTTCCGTACCCGAGGGAACTGAAATAAACTCGGAAGAATTTTTTGTCAAATCTCCAACCGGACGCGAAAAGGGCAATAATACAGCATTAATTGACCTTGCTCCAAATCTGGGACTAGACAATCAATTTTTAGTTAAGTTTTATATACTTCCTGTTAGTAATAATTTTGATATACTATTAGGTTATGAAACAATGAAAGCTTTAGATATTAATATATTTAGTAGAAAGGAAAAAAGTTTTTTTGTTAGATGGAAAACTGACAATTAATAATAATGGTTCTCTTGAGTATGTTGATACTTATAATGAAATTACTTATAATACTAATAATAATGATAATGATGAAATTAATACTATTGATAATAAATATAAAAATGATGGAATTAAAAATGCTATTCAAACTAATATTAAAGTAAAATATAGCACTCCTAAAGATAAGTTTAATGATAAGAATAAAAATAATAATGATACTAATTCTTATAAATTTAATGAAATTAAAGATCTCATTCGCCATGAGCATATAGATAATGAGCATCTTAATAACGATAGTAGGAATAAGTTAACTCGAATAGTAGCCGAAAGCGGTGAACAAATAAAAAAAGATTTAAAAACAGAAATAGATATTCAAAAAAGTGATATAAAAGAGTATAAAATAGAAAAAGAAGCGGAATGTTTAATAAATAAAATTGAAGATAATATGAGTACTATTGTGTCAAGTAACTCATGTGAAACTAATGTGATAATAGATCAATTAATAAGAAAGAAAAATAACTTAGAATTTAAAAATTTGAATGATTTAGAAAATAATTTCAGTGATAATTTTTGTTGTAGAGATTACAAAGAATATTTGATTCTAGTATTAAAGCGTAGATATTTAAATTTCAAATATAGGAGAAAAAATTAGAAAGGGATTATGGATTGTTTATAATTGATTTACTACAAAGGCTTTTGATCGGATTAGTGTTTATTGCTAATACCACATTATCGAAACCTTATTGTGAAATTAAAATAAATTACCAATATTTAATAGGTTATGATTATTTAAATTTATTTAATGAGAAAACATTTAATTGAATTTATATTTTATTACAGATACAATTTGGTAGAACCAATTCAGAAAAACTTTATTTTATTTTGATATTTTCAAACAGTCAATTTTTATATTGTTGTTATATGTCAATTCTTATAAGTCAAAAAATTAATAATTAGTCATAACATTTATTTTGAAAAATAGCCACTGATCATAAAAAAAAAAAATATTGTTGACATTGTAACATATTGTTACCTCAGAATAATTTAAAAATTTAACTATTATAAAGAGTCTGTTATACTCTTGTTATTATATTTCGTGTTTAATAATTTATGTTTTGTGTTTCTTTATAATTTGTTCTATATTTAGTACTATATTAGTTAAAAAAAAAAAATAAATAAAATAAAATAAAATAAAATAAATAAATAAATAAAACATTATATATCAATTTTTGATTTCATGTAAGAATATTAAAAATGTTTACTGGTATAGGAAATATTAAAAAATGTTCAGTATTATACTGAGTAAATAACATTTATGATAAAAATATTATATTCATAAGTATAGATATTTTTTCTAAACGCCTTTTCGCCAGATAGACAGATGCTTGTAATTCAATACAAGTTTCTGAAGTTATTATAGAATATTTAGAATTATATCCGTCTCCGGATCGTATAAAAATGGATAACGGTCGAGAGTACAAAAATAATTTAGTAGAAATTTTACTTCGTTCCCAAGGTATTGAACCTTATTACGTTACTCCTAACCATCCCAACTCCCTAGGACTCCTTAATCGAACACATTCAACATTAATTGAAATATTGCGGAATTTACATGAATCACAATCCAATATAAAATTAAAAAAGAGACTAAGCCTTGCAGTAATTGCATTTAATAATAGTCTAAATCAACAATTAAAATTAACCCCTAATGAAATCACTTTTGGAACTATCAAAGAAAAAATCAATACAGCTCCTATAACAGAAAAACTTGTGGAACAATACCATAATAATCTTAAACTACTTCATGAACAAATCAAAACAAACATCAATAAAGAAAAACAAACCCGAACAGAAGCACTTAATCAAAACAGGGAAGATCCAAACATTCCTGATAATACCTATGCTAGAGCGCGAACTAAAAATAAAAACGATAACCCCTTTAAACCAGTATATAAACTGAAAGACAAAAATAAAGAAATATTAGTTCATTCTGACAATATTCAAAGACAGCGTAAAACATATAGGAATAAAACACAACCTCACACATCATATGTTTCAGATAATGAAGGTGATGGTAGTGATACTTCTTCTATGGATATCTCCTAATATTTCAGCATACGAAATAACGGACTTAACTCATGCACCAGGTATAACTGCAATAAAAATGCCTTCAGCATTTACATTAGACAAATATCACACTTTAATTCACTATATAAATTTCACCCACTTGAAAGATGAATTGACATTAGCGGAACAAAATTTGGAATCTTTCAAGAGTAGTTCTACTTTCGACACAGTAAATAGACAATTACAATTCGTAAAATCTAAAATTGAATCCTTAATTAGTATGCCACAAACTAACAGACATAAACGAGGACTTATAAACGGTATAGGAACCGCCATTAAATGGATCACTGGCAATCTAGATGCCTCCGATAAGGATCATTATGATCAAATTATTTCAAAATTAGAAAAGAATTCTTATCACATAGAACATAATGTCGAACAAGAAATTTTGTACAACAAAAAATTAATTGAAACCTTTAGAAACGATATATTAATATTAAATAAAAATAATGAGCGTGCCGCAAAATTAATCAATTCTTTGGGCATGGCAACAATAACTGCTCACTTGAACGAAATGTATTCTATTATTAACTATATCACTTTGAGAACACTAGATATTGAAAACTCTCTGGAATTTTGTGAACTAGGAATATTACACTCCAGCATGTTAACTCAAGCTGATATATCATATTTACTAAAACGTAACATATCTTTAATTTCAACTGATTTGGAAACACTGTGGCAAATCAGCAAAACTAGATGTTCAATTAAAAATAATATAATTCACTACTTTATATCAATACCTTTGAAAACTAAAACGTATAGTACTATGTATCTTCTTCCAATTCCTGTATTACACAACAGCACATTTGTAACAACTTTAACACCTAATAATAATAACAATTTTTATTGAGAAAATTTTACAATCTGTCCCAATTTGGACATTAATAGTATTGCTGAATGATATCAAACATACTACATTCATACAATATTTACACAACATAAAATTACAATAAAATATATACACAATAATGAATCAATACAAAAGTCAAAATTCACTTATATCTATATACACATACACACACTCATACATACATCATATTGAGTGGAGAATCTAGCCAGTGCTAGAACTCCAATATATTTACAAAAGGTCGCGGGGCCACTGCCGTTTCAACCTTCTAGGTGGGTTGTATGGATGAGTGGAGCTGGATAGGGATTGAGCTAAAGGATTAGGATGATGAATGAGGTTCTGGTGGAATTTGGAAAATTTGGATGGAATTAGGTCTGAAATAAATGGAACATTAAGGTCGTGGTGCAAGGTATAATTGGAGACATAATAAGGAGCATTTACTATTGTACGGAGGACTTTGGATTGAAAGGATTGAATGCGTTTGATGTTAGAACGTTTAGCTGTCCCCCACAGTTCAAGTCCGTAGGTCCAGATGGGCTTCAGTATTGTCTTGTAGATTAATAATTTGTTTTCAACTGTAAGTTCAGATTTTCTGTTGAGTAGTCGGTATAACTGTCCGAATCGTCGGTTGAGTTCTTGTCTTTTAAGTCTTGTATGTGGGTTCCAAGTCAATCTTTTGTCTAACAGTAAGCCAAGATACCGGACTGTATCTGAGAGAGGAATCGGTAATGAGTTGAAATAAACTGGCGGACAGGATTTTCGTCTAAGAGTAAAGGTTATGTGTTTACATTTGGCTTCGTTCACCTTTACACGCCAGTTATTACACCAGTGTTCGATAAGGAAAAGGTGTCTCTGAAGGTTTAAGGATGCTGTTTCAGGATTGGAACTGGATGATAGGATGGCGGTGTCGTCTGCAAAAGTTGCCAGAAAGGTATCAGGATGTGTAGGAATATCAGCAGTGTAAAGGATGTAGAGGATGGGTCCCAAGACGCTGCCTTGAGGAACACCGGCCTCAACGGGATAAAGGTTAGAAAATTCTTCACCACAGCGAACTCGGAAGGAACGGTTCGAGAGATAGGATCGGAGAATGAGGTATAGGGACTGGGGTAAATGGGTTTTCAGCTTGAAGAGTAATCCAGTGTGCCATACCCCATAAACTTGTATTATTAAATAAGAATAAAACCTTTACAGGTAACTGTACATATATTAACTCTTATTATTATTGTATAAATGTTAAAGAAACCAACAATAATTGTACAAAAAATCTACTAACAAATAGTTTTAAAAATTGTATTACATCTAGTATTAAGGTTAATTCTTTTATTAGATATATTGATGATATAGATTATTACCTTAGTTTTAATATAAGCTATGTAACTTTAGAAGATAAGGCTTCCCATCCCATTTTTTTACCTCTAACTGCCTTAATTAAACTAAAACAAAATGAAACTTTGTTACAATGCCCTAGACCTAATACTGTAGTTATAGATTCAAAGATTATTAAATTAGAAAATACTATTAGTAACCCTGTACTTTTAAACATGTCATTTGATGTACTTGAACTACCACCTAATCAATCTGTTACCCTAGAAGACTTAGATTATATCTCCTTTATAGAAACTGATTATTACTTGTACCTTAGCTTTATAATTTTATATCTTTTTATGTATAATATCTATATTCTTATCCTTACTCATTGTAAATGTACCTCAAGGGCTCAACCATTGGACAACAACATAGAACATGTCCAGCTACCTCAAATATTTAATCCTTGAACTTTGCCTAAAAATTAATGCTCTCCGGAGTTTCGCATCTTGAGAAGGGAGGAGTTAAGGTACAAAACCCTACATCCCTGAATCAGCACTTTCCCCCTCCTTCTAGTATTGTATAAATATCCCTTCTAGAGATGTAACCATGCAGTCTAGCCACTCTAGCCATTCAAGTAGATCTAGATAGTAGTTTAGTTCTTTGTAAATAGTAGTGTAGTGCTTGTAACAGTTTGTTTTTACCAATAAAGTTTTTTTTAAGTTCATCGAGCGGTTAAGTTCTTTATCTGCCCCCTGAGTCCAAATAACCAAGTCCCGCAAAAAGGTCTGTGTGTGTGTGGTAACTCCCGGGCGGAAACGGTAAGTCCTATGAAACTGAAATTTCATATTAAAGACAAATATACGCCCGAGACGTTACAAAACTTTTTTCATCAAAATGAGCATACCAGAAGAGCCACTTTGTACCATGAATTTTGCTCCATTTTTCGATTTTCTCAAAAACGGTTCCGGCGATTTTGATTAAACTCGCTGCATCGATGTAAAATTTAATGGGCTTTAATATCATGTAGTTTTCATTCTGATTAAAATAGTCTGACAGAGCTTAAATGCCTATATTTTATATGTTCTTACCCTAAAGTACCTTTGTTTGTTTGTTTATTCGTTTAACGTCACTTTATGCTACTATGGCTAATCGGACGATGCTACAGTGGGAGTCCTAAATTTTGCCTATCCAGGTTTTATTAGGATAGGGATCTTTAACGAGTACCTGACATAGCACAGGCTCGGAACTACCTTTTAACTCAAACCCAACACAACCAGAAAACTGTCAGCTCATGTGCAGATCTTTTTTCTTTTCCATTCATGTCCAAGACTCGGATATACATTTGTTGCAACACATAATAGTTGTGTTGGAACAAATGTATATCCATGTTTTCTGGTCATGTTGGAACGACTCTTTTGCAGTTTCTTCTAAGATACTGTTTATTCGTTTAACCTCACTTTTTATGCTGCTATGTCTAATCAGACGATGCTACAGTGGGAGTCCTAAATTTTGCCTATCCAGGTTTTATTAGGATAGGGATCTTTAACGAGTACCTGACATAGCACAGGCTCGGGACTACCTTTTAACGTCCCCTCCGAAGGACGGCATAACTAAGGATTTTTTACTCCCATTAAAAAATCCTAGGGCCACCCGCAGGTTTGAACCCGCGACCTTTGACATAGAAAGCTGTTATGCTGGCAACTACGCTATGGGTGACCCCCTAAAGTAACTTTAATTTTGTTGATTCTATAAAAATATCTATATTATCTTGTTACCATTGATAAAAAACAGGTAAATATGCAAGTTGAGCGAATTTGAAAAGCAACTGAAGGAGAAAACAGAAAAAATGTTTTTTTAATGCAATTTTTAGTTTTTGAACATAAGAGCAGTAATATACTGTAATGAAATGTAATGTATTGAGGATACTGAGGGGAGTTCATAATTAAACAATTTTAATATTAAACAATTAATGATAACGAACCTTTGTCGGCAAAACATCACAATACATGTATGATATACCGTTGGAAAGCTAATGATTTTAGAAAAAATACTATCGCGTACACAAGCTTTTAAAAGTTAATAGAGAATGACAAAAAGCCGATAATAATAAGCGATTATTTTAGATAATAATACAATCGATTTTTTAAATAAAACACATGTTTCTATAGAAATTTTTATGCAATCAATTCTGTAATGGTTCCACTCATATTTATTTCTTACTGTATTTGAAAATTCTTTAATCGATTCTAAAAACTGAGGTAAGTGAAAGTCGTGTGTTGCCCGGACCAGATTTTTATTTTTAAATATGTAGTTGTCTGCATCATTATTTTTTTTCCAAATATTGAAAGAATAATGTTTTGTTTGTTCACAGGGAATAGGAAGATGGGGATCGTTCCCTTAAGTCCTCTTACGTTCGAATCTATGGTGGTGGATCAAGGAGGAAACGGACCAGTTGCTATAAGGATGGAAATGCAAAATGTTCAATTCTTTAACTTGACTGACACGAGAGCTACGGTCGCCAAGTGAGTTCCATTCACCTAGCACATGCGCAGTTCAGGTTTAGGTTAGAAAAGCTGTACTGCGCATGTTCAAACTCATGCGAAATAAGATGGTGGGAACAGACCTCTTTTATTAAAAAAATAAATAACATATTTTATTGATCCAGGACTGATTGGAAGACGATGTTTATTAAGTTCCACATCGGATACTCTCGAATCTCAGGAACCTACGCAGGCCAAGGGCACGTTCTCTTTCTGCCCATTCTAGGAAGTGGAGACTTCTATATCGATTTTAGTAAGTTTGCAACAATCAATTATGTCTTGGTTCTGTTCCAACATACATGTTTGTTCGTTTTATTGTTGGTTGGAGATTGGCTACAACAGGCCTCCTCAACCAGCAACCTCCAGAAGTTTCTGTCCTGTGCTGCAGCCATCCAGTTGTGGACTCCTAAACTCTTCGCATCTGCAGCCACACAGTCAATCCATCTTAGGCGGGGGCGGTCAACTCTCCTCCGACCATGGACTATCTTCTTCATTAGTCTTTTAGGAGTTTTATGTTTCTCCATCCTGGCCACATGTCCAGCCCATCTTAGGCGATGTCGCTTAATTACGCTAACAACTTCAGGCTCTCTGAAGAGGTTGTAAACCTCTTCATTTTTCCTTCTCCTCCACTCTCCACCGACCAACACTGGTCCAAAAATCTCTCTGAGTATCCCTCGCTCAAATGTGGCCAACCTCTGATACATCTCGTTGGCCGTGGTTCATGCCTCCGCTCCATATGTAAGAACTGGGCGAATCAATGTTTTATTTGTTCTCATCCTGCCGATTCTAGGAAGTGGAGACTTCTACATAGATTTTGGTAAGTTGTCAATAATCAATGACGTCTAGGTTATGTTCCAACATACATGTTTGTTCGTTTTAGGTTTCCAAATTTGGACCAAAGTTTTTTTGTTTTTTGTTTTTTTGGTAAGTTTACCCACCCCTTACTTTCCAATTGGATATGGTAACAACGAGGGGCAGAGCTGATACGGAAAGTCCTCTTTCTCCTACAAAGAGAAGGGATGTTCGGCATCCTCTTTGAAGATTGAATATTAGAAAATAATTATATTTGTTGGCCTTGCTGATTCCTTCCACACATTCACTCATTCACTGACCTTAGAAGTTTCTGAGCCTTTTAACGTCTCTATTTACGTTATATAATTATTTATTTAAATAAGTGCTAGCCCAGCGGAGGGGGAGTGAGTAGTAACCATTTTGGACTTGAAACTTCTTTATTTTCACATCAGGTAATTGAACCTAAAAGGTTACAATACAATTTTACAATAAATCACATTTAGAACGTTTACTGTAAACAAAAAAAAATACTAAACGTCAAAGATAAACTTACCCCTACGGGTTCAATATTCATTAATATATCAAAACCAAACTAACATAATAAACATGTATCATAAACTGAACAAGACATAACCAATATATGAACAATACATAACCAATAACAACATCAATGTTTTTGTAATCTCCCTTAATTTAAATACTTTTTCAGGCAATGAAACAATTCTTTATTGAGCAATATTACAATCTGTCCAATTTAGGACATTTTTAATAGTGATGAAGTACAACATTCATACTACATTCACACGATATATACTAAACAATAAATTTATATAATAATAATACAATATACATATATACAAAAAAAAATCAATAAAATATATACAAAAGTCACTCATACCTATATACAATTCACAATCATACAGCACGTGAGTGGAGAATCTAGCCAATGCTAGAACTCCAATATACATTTTACAAGAGGTCTCGAGGCCACTGCCGTTTCAACCTTCTAGGAGGATGGTAAGGATGTGTGGAGCTGGATAAGGATTGAGCTAGGGGATTAGGGTGATGGATAAGGTTCTGATGAAATTTAGAGAATTTTAATGGTATAAGGTCTAAAATAAATGTAATATTTAGGTCGCGGTGTAAGGTATGGTTGGATACATAATAAGGAGCATTAACTATTGTTCGGAGGACTTTTGATTGGAAGGATTGAATGCGTTTGATGTTAGAATATTTGGCTGTCCCCCACAGTTCAAGTCCGTAGGTCCAGATAGGTTTCAGTACTGTCTTGTATATTAGCAGTTTGTTCTCGATAGATAATTTAGAATTTCTGTTCAGTAGTCTGTATAATTGTCCAAATCGTCGATTAAGTTCTTGTCGTTTAAGTCTAGTATGCGGGTTCCAAGTTAGTCTTTTGTCCAGAAGGAAGCCAAGATACCGGACTGTGTCGGAGAAAGGAAGCGGAACGGAGTTAAAGAGAACTGGAGGGCAGGATTGTCTTCGAAGGGTAAAGGTGACATGTCTGCATTTGGATTGATTTACTTTGATTCTCCAGTTGTTACACCAGTCTTCAATTTGAGAAAGGTGCGTTTGGAGGCCTATAGATGCAATTTCGGGATCTGAGTGAGAGGATAGGATAGCGGTGTCATCAGCGTACGTTGCTAGGAAGGTATTAGGGCAAACAGGAATATCAGCCGTGTATATGTTGTAGAGGAAAGGACCGAGGACACTGCCCTGAGGAACACCGGATTCGACTGGATAGTAATTGGAATATTCTGCACCACAGCGAACTCGGAAGGAGCGGTTTGATAGATAGGATCGGAGGACTAGGTATATGGATTGGGGTAAATGGTTTTTGAGCTTAAAGAGTAATCCCGGGTGCCACACCCGGTCAAATGCTTGCGTTATGTCCAGAAATGCACCCGAGCAGTACTCCTTGTTCTCAAGGGCAGAGGAAATATGGTCAACGACTCGGAGCCCTTGCTGAACGGTTGAATGCTGGGAACGGAATCCAAACTGATGGGAAGGAATAGTGTGGGATTCTAATAAAGGTAATATTCGTTTGAGGAGGATTTTTTCAAAGATTTTTGAAAGGATTGGGAGTAGGCTGATAGGTCTATATGATGTCGTTGTGTTAGGAGGTTTACCTGGTTTTAGGAAGAGAATTATAGTGGAATGTTTCCATAAGAGAGGAAAATGAGTAGTGCGTAGAATGGAGTTGTAAATATATG
Source organism: Piezodorus guildinii (assembly GCA_023052935.1). NCBI lineage: Eukaryota > Metazoa > Arthropoda > Insecta > Hemiptera > Pentatomidae > Piezodorus > Piezodorus guildinii. The sequence goes on along the minus strand of CM041294.1, from coordinate 165,645,327 downwards.
TAAGAAATATAATGGCTTTAGATGGAAGCTGTCTGAGAATCTGAGGAGTGAGGAGATCGTATCCAGGAGATTTACGGAGTGCAAGTTTTCGGAGATGATATTTGACCTCAGAGGGATTAACTGCTTTAGGAGGTAATGAAAGCGGGTTTGGAGACTGAAGGAACTCTTCCACCACTGCAGTGTGGTTTGGATGGGATTCTGGATGAGGTGTGAAGACTTCGGAAACGTATTTGGCAAGTTCCTCGGCTTTGTCTTCATCAGACGCAGCCCAGGAGCCATTACTACGACGGAGGGGATGGGAAATATGGTGGGATTTTAGAATTTTCTTGGTGACATTCCACAGGGAATTGTCACAAGCCGAAAGAGAAGAAAGGAAGGAACTAAAGGATTGGGAACGGAAGGTCGCCAGCTCCCTCTTTAACTGTCTACAATAAAAGTTATAGGAGCGGCGATCTGTAGGGTGACGGGTGCGTTGCCATAAGGATCTGGATCGTCGTTTGGTGCGGATGAGGTCTATGAGGTGTTGTGGTAAGTGATTTTGGTTATGACTTATCTGGGAGTGCTTGGGAGAGGAGGCAGTCCAAACAGCTTGTTGAATAGCGATGGTGAAGGAGTTTACGGCATCGTCAAGGTCATCAGGAGTTTTGAGTTTCACACTGAGGTCAATATCACTGGTCAGGATTTGGCGAAAAAGGTCCCAGTTTACTGGTCCTCTGATAAATGACGGTGGGTTGGGTTTAGGAATAGGAATTAGGGATACTTTAAGGAGCAATGGACTATGGTCAGAGGACAGTTCATCAAGGCGAGTCACCGACATGTTTAGGGAGCCTAATCCGCTGTGGATGAAGAAGTCGAGGATGTCAGGATTACGGTTAGGATCAGTTGGCCAGTAGGTAGGAGAATCAGGAGGCAGGAGGTTGAAACGTCTAGAGTTGAGTGCAGACTGTAAATTCCGCCCACGACTATTCGTGGATCTGGAACCCCATTGTTGGTTCTTAGCATTCATGTCTGAACCCAGAATGAAGTGGTTTCCTAAGGAATTGAGGAAAGATTCGAATAGAATGTTGGAGATGGAATGTTTAGGAGGGCAGTACGCTGATGCGAGGGTGATCGGAAAAGAAAAAGTCTTGATTACTATGGCGGTGCATTGTAGGAAATCATAGGAGGGGACTGGGAGTATGTGGTGGGAGAGGGACTGGTGCACAATGACAGCAGTACCGGCATGGGCTTTTCCGTCTGGGTGGTCCGTACGGTATGTTACGTATTGAGGTATTTTAAAGAACTGTTTAGTGGTTAGTCTAGTTTCAGTAATAAGTGCTACATCAACGTTTTTGTCTTGCAATAAAGCTGTAAGTTCGTCAGTGTGATTTCTAACACCATTCGCATTCCAAAGGAGAATGGATAATGAGTTAGGTGTAGTCATTTAAGGATTTTTTAAGGATGGGATTAAATTTGATACGAGATTAGTAAGTAGTGATATTAGCGGCATAACAAGGGATTTTATTTCAGTGATAAAGGATGTCATCAAACTTGTAAGGTCTGTGACATTTGATGGAGGAGGAATATGAGAAATTTGATTCGGATGAGGTTTTTGATGGTTGGTTAAATTTTGAGGAATATGTGGTTGTGGAAGGGGTTCAGGATTTTGAAGTATGCGTTGTTCCGGCAGGGCCTCTTTGTTCTGGTTCCCACCTCCAAGTAGATGGGCAAATGTTACATTGGAATCAATTTTTTTTGAAGGTTGTCTTTTACTTCTGATCGGTTCAGCTGTTTCATCCAGATTCTGAGGTTTTTGGTATCTGCTTTTGAGGTTCTTGTAGATTTGACATCCCTTGTAGTTAGCCGGGTGGTCCTCGAGGCACAGAGCACATACAGCGGGTGTTGATCTTGATCTCGTGCATTCTTCTGATTTATGTTGCTCACCGCATTTTACACAGCGTGGTGTGTGGTGGCAGTAAGTTCTCGTATGACCATATGCCTGACAATTATGGCACTGAACTATTTCTTTCTTAGTGTAAGGTTTCTCAACTCTTACACTAGTATAGTACAATCTATTGAGGTCGTAAACTTTTTCAACTCCTGCTGATGGTTCCAAGTCCACGAAGAATAGAGGCATTGGAATTTTATCTTTTAGGACATTGGTGACTTGCCGCACTTTATAGCCTATCTCCGTCAGTTCTTCTTTGATAGCTGTAACTGGTGTCGAAGGGTGTAGGTTTCTAATTACAACCCTTAAAGCTCTCTCCTGGCGCAACTGATAGGTATGAAAATCAGCTTTGGTCTCACTCAGATATTTTACTATTTTTCTGTAGCTTTCGGCGGTAGTCGGGGATATTTTAGTATCACTGGTTCTACTTATACAAGAATAACTATTAGGATCGGTTAATTTGTTTAAATGCGCACAAAGTAGTTGAAAATTTTTAATATTTTTAACAAAAATTGGTGGAGGTTGTGGTTCTCTGGGTATAGGAGAAGATTCCATAGATTCTTTTTCATTTTGATTTTGGAGGATCTGAAATGGGTTCGGTGTAAAAAACGGCGATTCATCAGTCATTCCTTGTGATGATGTGCTGGGCTGTGGTTCAGATCCTAAAGAGGTAGCTGAAGCGGTCGCTGGTGGAATCATTTTTTTATTATTTTCACGGCGAGGTCTCTGTTTTGTAGGAGACGAGTTTGAACCTGCAGATCTAGATCTTTTACTTGTAGCTTTTGAGGACATAACTTGATGAAAATATCTCATTTATTAAAAAAAAAAAATAAAAAAAAATAAAATAATAATAGATAAATAATGAAATGAGAATGAGAAGGAAGAATAATAAAAGAAAGATAAGTTAAAGAAAAGCAAGCCCGAGCTTGCCGAGCTAGCGGCGATCAGCTGATCAGTGACCCTCCTTTCACTTTTCGTGATTGTACAAAGTAAATTATAACTTTGCTTACCGATATTTCTCCAATATTCACTGCTGTGGTTTTCTTGAAGTCTAGTGATGTTTTCCAGACTGAACTCAAGCGAATTCCTACTGAAAAGAGCAAAAATCTGAGAGACGAAGTAACGTATGACTGTTGTCATCGAGCGCATCAGCTGTTCCTAAATACTTTTTAATTAAAAGATCAGCTGATTTCATTAGAGCGAGGTTATGAGGCTAGTTTTTTTCAGCTGTGACAGCCTCCCCTACAATCCTAGTCCATTCTATCCTACTCTATGTGAGTCTCCTCAAAGGTATTTGTTATCAATACCTTCTCCATACTACACGCCAATCTTCAACATGGACGTCCCCTCGTTCATTCTCCTCCAGACACTACCATCCAGCAAGTTTTTGGGTGTCCTACTCTCCGTATCCCCTCCACATGTCCTAGCCACCTCAACTGGTTCTTTCAAACAAAGGAAACCATATCTGGTTCTTGAAACATTTCTTTCAGCTCCTCATTCTTTCTTATTCTCCAGTTGCCGTTTTCGCAGACAGGTCCATATATTCTTCTGAGTACTTCCCTTTTCCGAACTTTTAACATTCTTTCTGTTTACACTGAACTATCCGTGGAAGAACAGTACTTCCAAGTGATAACTCACATTCCTAGTGGTTTGGTTAAACTAAATTAGTGGAATGTACAGATTAAAAATAGTAAAATAATTAAAGTAAACGACGAACCACAATCCATTTATTACACTATCTAACGATTTCAGCCACTGCTACACAACATTGCAATAACCTCCACCAAAGATTAAGATACAACCAACCGCTAACAGAAACATCAAAATGCCTTACCAACCTTTACATACCACCCCGACGACTACGCCGAGAGATATGCTGGTCACTTGATGAGCTATCCTGAGATGAGCCTCTGCTTTTGCAGATCACATATTTCCTTATTGCAAGGAAACTGCAGATTGCAAATTTATCGAAGAAATATTTAAAAAATGTGTTTTGTAATAAATAAATAATCTATCTAGTGGGTTTCTTAATATAAATTGTCTTTTCATCGTTTACATGGAGGTAAAATTTTCTGCAGCGTTTTTAACTCCTCAAACGCCCCCAGTAAAGCTGCTCCTAGCTGATATCACCATGTCGCACAAGTGCGGAAAAAATTAGATTTTTCGAAATATTTGATTTTGATCATCTGGTTCGTGTTTCTGTTGTACATCAGCCACTGCATATTAGATATAGCACACATTTCATCCAGACTAATGTTTAGCACCATTTATTGAGGCTTAAAGTCAAGATAGTGGAAGTTTTGCTTAAATTACACCTAAATTTCAGAGTTTGCTATATAACTGGAAATATTAGTAAAATAATTATAATGTTTTATTCCTGTTCTAGGATGTTTAAATATGCCACACATAATACGAATTGGTCAAAAAAATATTTTTGATCACGTAACCAGACCAAAGTTACGAACTACCATAAACATTTTGAAAAGGTAGTGCAACAAAAAAAGCTTCGGCTTCCTCCGGGATGGGGAAAGTATTTCTCAAAAAAGACATGTTAAAATAAAGATTAGAACAAAAATCTTTACCTGCCTATCCGATCACTACACCGCAAAGAAAAGAAAAGATTTTAAAGTAGCCCTTTGTTTGCTGCACTATTTTGTTTACCCAATAGGCTTAGATAATACATGTCCCCACGTCAAAACACTTTAATTCAGAGTTCAGTCGAGTTGCTAAATGTCTAAGTTGCGTCTAAAGTCTAGTTGCGTAGTCTAGCCATGAGCTCTATCAAAATTAAATACCGCAATTTGTGTAGGTGCTTGTGGGGTGGTACAAACTTCGACTTATTTCTTTGACGAAATCACCCTGAACTTGACGAGGAAAACATTTCTACAATGGTGACAGCTCTAAGTAAGAGTTTTTTGCCTCATTTTAATAAAAAAAAACAAGTTAAATCGGGACCAGGCGAGGCTCAGAAAAATATTCAGCTAGTGGATGGAAAATGGATATGTTTTCCACATACCAGACGACGAATCCAGCTACTGGAGACTTCAGATCCTTTTATCACGAACATGAGACCTGGACCAAAGAAAAAGCTTCTGGAAATCAGTAATGTAGTTAAGCAACTGTTAATATAATTTCCTTTAATTTGAAATTGAAAGTTTCTTTTTAATTTGAGCAAGCTTTGACTTTGAATCTCTAGTTTAAATATTTACGAAATTCTCCAGTCTTTTAAAATTCCTTGAATTTTAATTCATGAGTGTTTTTTAATTTAATTATACACTCAAAATACTTGTTTGAACTGGTTTTCATAAGTGCAACCTATTTCGAAAATTTCCGAAATTTTTATCTTGCCGATAGGCTTTAATTTTCTCATTGGTTATTTAATTTTCTTCACAATTTCAATAAATGCCGTTGAACTTGATGTATTATTTTATTCTGAGTCGAATGAGACCAACCCCAGATTTTTTTGCTGATCCGTTTTCGAGATATTGATTTTTTTCCGCTTTTTGGCCATTTGGCACCACTGTGCGTCGTCAGCGTATACTGCATCAACCTATTATATATGTTTCACCATTAGGGCTTGTCCCAATTGCACGTTCTGCACATTCAAGGGCTAGGTTAAAAAGACCACAGCAGTCTTATAAAGTTAAGAGAGCCCCAAGATTTAATATCTGATTGAACTTCACATCTTCAGGTATGGGCTTCTCAAATAAGCTATCCGGTATATCAAGAACCCAAGTTTTTGCTGACAAAGGCTTATTTGCAATTCAATTAATAACTATGTATCATAATCCTCTCTCCCTCATAATATAACAAGATGTATGATTCATAACTTTTTTTTTTTTTTTTTTTACAGAAAATATGGATTACACACTCAACATTACTTTTAAGGATGTAATGAGGAATGGGAAGAAGTATTTCCAAATCGACAGAATGACTATATTTTGTCACCTGAAAATGTATTTATACATCTTGGTAACCTCTTTAATGGCAATCAAATATTGGGTAAGGACCACCTTTTTATACCTATACATAAAAAATCTGGTGCGGGCAACACACGACTTTCACTTACCTCAATTTTTAAAATCAATGAAAGAATTTTCAAAAACAGTTAGAGATAAAAATACGTGAAACTATTAAGGAATTAATTAAATTGAATTTATATATAAACATGTGTTTCATTAAAAAATCTATTATATTATTATCTAAAATAATCAGTTAGTTTTATGTTCATTTCATCACTCTCTATTAACTTTTAAAAGCTTGTGTATGAGATAATATTTTTTCTAAAATCTTTAGCTTTTCAACGGTATATCATACATGTATATTTACTGCTCTTATGTTCAAAAACGAAAAATTGCATTACAAACATATTTTTTCTGTTTTCTCCTTTAGTTGGTTATCGAATTTATTCAATTTATATATTCACCTGTTTTTCATCAGCGTTAACAAAATAATATAGTTATTTTTATTGAATCTACAAAATTAAAGGTACTTTAGGAGAAGAAAATTTAAAATATCGGCATTTTAGCCCTGTCAGACCATTTTAATCAGAATAAAACCTACATCATATTAAAGCCCATTAAGTTTTACATCGATATAGCGAGTTTAATCAAAATCGTCTAAACCGTTTTCGAGAAAATCGAAAAAGGTGCAAAATGAATGTTATTAAGTGCCTCTTCTGGTAAGCTCATTTTGATGAAAAACGTCAACGGAATAAAAATAATATCTTAATATTTTTTTATTTTTAACATAAGTACAATTTATAAATATCATAAATGTATAATATTTTATTCCTTGAAATATTTTTTATTTGATTGAATTTGCTTCATTACATTGTTGTCATTTTTTAAAATATTTTAAAAAATCTTCACAAGAATTTGATACATAAAATGGCTTTCAAAGTTTAAACACTCAATTTTGATTTTTCTGCTGTCTACATTTGATTTACTGTAGAAAAACTTATAATTATATGTTTTGATTCTTTAAGATAAATTCAAATTTTTAATTAATTTGTGATTATCTAAGTGTCCTTTAGTAAATTGCAATATTATATGTTTACGAGAATTGAAAAAATTACTAAAACGTTGATTAAAAAAATGACTAAAACAATGATTGTCATAAATATAGAATTTAACTTAATTGTAAGAGTCGGGACTTTTAAAAAACGTCGCGGTACGCGGCACAAATTTTGAAAAATCGGGACTGTCCCACCAAAAGCGACAACAGCGATGACAGCGCCTTCCAGCGGCCAAACGGTGAAAGAATTGCATATAGAGTTATTTTAGGTCTTTTCTCCTTTAGTTGTTAATCAAATTTGCTCAGCTTGCATATTTAGACGTTATTTATCAATTCCAATAAGATGATGTGTCTAAATTTTTTAAATCTACAAAATTAAAGATACTTTAGAGGAAGAAAATTTAAAATATCTGCATTTAAGCCCCATCAGACTATTTCAATCAAAATGAAACCTACGTGATATTAAAGCCCATTAAATTTTACATCGATATGTGAGTTTAATCAAAATCGTTAGAGCTGTTTTTGAGAAAATCGTAAAAAGCTGCAAAATGCGTGGGATAAAGTAAGACTTCCGGTCAGCCGATTTTAGTGAAAAAGTTGCTGTACCATCTCGGGCGTATAGTAGTCCTAAATATGAAATATCAGTTTGGTACAACTAATAGTTTTTGCGCTAGACTTACCACACACACACACACACATAGACCTTGGCACTTGGTCATTTGAACTGAGGGGACCCTAAAACGTGTATTTCCGTCGAAAACTGGAATTCGAAAATTTTCACGATCGCAATACTTTTCTTTACTATATATAGTAAGTTAAAGTAAAAAAGCTTATTTTCAATTCTATTGAGCCTGGATATTCATTAATTGATTAAATATGCTGGATTTAAAGAGAGTTGTAGTGGCGGATGGAAGGAGGGATAGAATTCCATAGGACTGAGGATCGAATGAGAAAGGATCTGTCGAAATGTGCAGTTCGGTGGGCCGTACTGTATAAATCCGAAAGCCTGGAGCTTATACAATGGGGATGGATAAAAGATTTGCTTTACTCAGAGGTAAAGAATGATGCATAGAAATACATGTGACGATTGGAAGGGTAAAGCCACTTTAACTCGCTATAAAATCGGGATACGGTGGTGTATCTAGGGACCCTGAAGATGAATTAATTAAGCGTTTTATTTTTACCTCGAAATCCCCAGACACACCATCGTATACCGTACAGCAATAGTCAAAGTGAAGAAATATTAGAGAGGTGACGAGGAGTTTTCAGGTTTCATGCGGAAATAGGTGACGGAGGGAATACAGTCGCTTTAAGGTTGAAAAGGTACGACGGTAGATTTCGGGATATTTTACAAGCAAATATATTAAAAATGCTAAATAATAACCACTTTTTCCGTTTTCCCAACAGGAGATACCATGAACAAGTTTCTTAATGATAATTGGCGAGATATTATTGACGACATGATGCCTGCCATTTCCCCAACCCTTGGAGCAGGCTACAAAGAGTATATCAACAGAATACTTATCCAAATACCAGCGGAAGAAATTGACGTCAAATGAGAAGATTCTGCGGAAGAAAATTCTGTCATTTCCAAACAATGTAGGTTGCGATGTTCGGAAGATTTTTTTACAATTTTTCTTAATGTAAACATATAATAATAATGGAGTTAGTGTTGACTGTTAAGATATATAATTTGAGGTTGGTTGAGGATTAAGGTCTTTAAATAAAACACTATCGTCTAAAGCAAGTGATATATTGTCACTCTCAAATCAGAGCGATATCTAGCGCCTTTTTTGGTAACTAGGTGTTCCAAGCCTGCCTCCTTTTTAAATTAAACAACGCCACAAGGTGAGAGTACATATAGGTGAAAATTCTTGAGAGCGAGGTATCGTGAGAGTTTATGATAGAAGTGGGAGAAGGGCAAGGCATGTTTTTAAAAATAAGTTCGGATAATATCAAATATTACCTTTTGAAAAATCCTAATTATTAAAAGGAATTAATCCGGGTGGCGATCAGTGAATGAAACAATAGAGTAGTTTCAACAATTTTTTTTTTCCAATGTTTCGACCCCCATTGTGTGGTCATCATCAGGGCTAAAAAGATACAAAAATTTAAAATAAGACTAAATATAATATTTTAAAAACTGTTGCGCTAGAGAATGTCAATATTATAACATAAAAGGAACTAGATGTGTAAAGAAATCAATTAATTAAATTACAATGACAAAGGTATAATAATGAGAGGGCTATTATATCCAGAGTAATTCCTTTTAATAATTCTCAAAGGTCAACTAATTACATCCACTTTGAAATGATAATGTCATATCAAAACAAATGAGTGTAACATACACATCATGAAAACATGTCTTTTTAATGTATAAACTCCATTTTAAGAAACAAAATATAATTTATAATAAAACTTTAAAAAAATAGATGATGAAGATTTATAGAAAATACGGCAGTTAAATATTTATACGTTGCAAGTATCATGAGAGTGTTTGATAATTTACTATCACCAAATCTCAACAATTTTCACCTATTTGTTCTCTCACAGAGTAGTACAGCCTTAAAAAGAGGCACCTTGTTACCAAAAAAAGGCAATAGATACTACTTTTTCACAGGTTTCAGACGCTAGTAAATAAAACACAAATAAGATAAACTTATTTTATTATGTGTCGACATTTTGGCCTTCATTGTGTGCCTTCATCAGAGCTGATTCTGCGAAAGTATCTCAAGAAGTATATTTCACCTGATGAAGGCAAACAATGTAGGTCGAAAAGTTGGCACACCAACCAACTTTTCTATCATAAATATATTATAATTTTAATAAACAACTCTTTCATCTGTATATTTATGTTCTGCATTTATATTAATTGACACACATACACAACAAGCTTATTATTATATGTAAAATTTGAATTTATACTTTTTAATTAAATTATTATTTTTATCATGTTTACGTTTATGTTACCAAAGATAAAAGATTTAAAATATAAATGAAATAATGCATGAATGAAGGTGTTATGTTTCTAATCCAAATTTTGGTGTCATGACTGGGTTTTAAAATATTAGTTTTTGTTTTGTTTTTCTATTGAGATATATTAAAATTTGTTTCAAAATGAACAGTAGTAATAGTGATCTTCAAACAGATGGATCAACAAAGAAAATTGGCTGGTTAATATTGTAATTAGGCTCAAAGCACCTTGATTCATAAAATAAATTACTCAAAAAACTTGTTACATAAAACCATCTGACACTCATTGTTCAATAGTCTATGTGAAAAATTTTAATTTTAGGTCTCTAAGTAAAATAACTCCATTCTCACTCTAATCCTCTAGTTTCAATATTTTCTTCCACTTTAATTCCTGATAATCCTCTGAGGCATTAGAAAAGAAGAGGGCCTCGAGACCTTCTAGTTTTGAATATTTTTAGAGTGCTGGCGATGGGCAGTTTCTCTACATGTATTGTTCATGTCTATTTTCTTTTAGCCTATTTACTAGATGTGTTGTACAATACAGTTGTAAATATCAATAAATAAATTTAAAAAAATAAATGAAAAGTTCGTAAAGTTAATAAATTAATGAGTATTCTCTTACGAACTGTATTTTCTTAGGACCAAGTATCAACAAAATATATCATTAGTTTTAATCGTCCAAAATATGAAATAAATTGAATGGTTTAGTTTTTATGTAATATCTGAATGTTTACTTCAACTTAGATCTAAATAATTTTTTTCAAATACATTTAAGCTTTCAGTTTTAAACAAATAATTTCTTTAGTTTAAGGAATTAAAAACAGATTACAACTTCTATTAGAGCCATCTTACATTGTACAAATACAAACTTTCAAGGGTGAGTCCATCTAAAGGTACCTATTCCAAAAAATAAAAAAACGGTTAAATTAATTTTATCCACTATCTGAAACATATTCAACCTATCTAAATGCATAATTCATGCTCAATAAATATATATATATTTACATCTACATGTATTTATACCGATTATATCATCATTATTATCTATATCTGATATCTGTTATCTAATAAATGTTAGAAATATTTATTTATATTGATTGAATAGTTTGAAATTAATTGTGATAATTCACAATTATCACACACCGTTCACACTATTACAAAACACTTGCCCACTAATTTTTATCGACAACAACCAAATTCCTCAGACAAACTGAATAGAGTGATTAACGACATGTCAGTAGCTGAAATGCTGGTCAGAAGAAGGCTAAAACGAAGCTGGATGAGGGACCTCCTCAGCTAGATTAAAGCCTTGGAAGGGGTGCTGCTGGGCACTTTACTTCCCCATGCCTTCCATGTCTGATCTTACTTTTGTCCAACACATTTGCTGATGCAAAAATCTTCTGACAGGTGTAAGTAAAGATATAAAGAGAAAAAAAAAATTGTGATAATATTTTTTTTAATATATTTTTGTTCTCGCCTTTCTCTCTCTTTTTCATTTTATTTTTTACTATATGATTTTTTGGCTATAAATTTATCCATACATTGAGATATTCTTAATTTTAATTCCTTATATTTTACTGACCTGAGAATCATACTCTTCTGCATTCCCACACAATAATAAATAAAATTTGTATTGAAATTAAGTGAAATGAATATTTTTCTTTATTCTGCAACCAAGTTCCCTTAGAATAAAAACAGTGAATCAAATGGTTGAATATAGTCTGGCTATTTTTATCATGTAGTCTATTAAATAATTTATATACATATTCACACAGGAAACACACACATATATACTATGTTTTGATTTTCACCTAAACAGCTGATGCTTTTATGAGTGAAGAGGAAAGGTTTTACTGCTACAGATGTGACAGCAAATTTAAAAAGAATGAGGAAGAAATAAGAGGGATACAGTTCCAATGATTGAGTTAAATATTGATGACCGAGTTCTGGTTTTAAATGAATGAATGTCATAACAGAGGGTGAGGAGTTCAGTTATACAGGAAAGTTTAGTTTTTCCAAAAATGTTCAAGAAATTACTATTTACAAAGTACATATCAAACAATCATGTACTTACAGGATAGAGCTATGGAGCTCTCCCAAAACCTCTAACATCCAAATAATTCAGTCTTTCCTATCCAAAATATTATGAAAAATCATGTAAGGACCATTCTATGTGACTAACGAATTACTTTACAAGGACTTGGACTTACAGTTTCAGATAATGCTACAGAATATTATAATAATGTCGACAACATACTGCCATGAAACCATCGGCCCAAACACTGAAATCCACCAGCGATCCCTACATATTTGCATATTCCCTACATACATCCCGAAAATATTTGTGATGCTGGCCTAGAGCTATGAACTAACTATTCGTAAGATAACATATTTGCTTATTGCAAATAGTTTTTTTTTTTTTTTTTTTTGCCGATGGCAAATAAAAATTTGGCCGAAACAATTAATTATAAATAAATAAAATATACTTTTTTTAGGGTTTTGTAATTGTTAAGAACCATAGAAATATATCTGCCGTGGAGAAGGATAAAGCACTTTAACTTATTTATTATAACAGGCAGAAATATGGTTAGGCCTGTAGAACCCCAAATATGTCATATTAAATAATATTTCTCAAGTTTCAAATCTTGTTTTCATGGTAATTTCATACTCATTGTATATATTGTATACAATATATATATATATATATATATATATATATATATATATATATATATATATATATATGTTTATATATTTGAACTACCCCAATTTCATATTTTAAATATATTTAATATTATTATAGATCAATAGATCAAAGTTAAGGTATTTGAGTCATTTAATTTTTTTTTGTTAAATAATATTTTTACAAAATCACCTAAAAACACTACATGACTGGTGTAAACACTGGATAATAAAACTTAACCATAACAAATCCCAACATATCACATTCTCCCTTCGACGTGAAACCTGTCCTCCTGTATATCTCGAAAATGAACCCATCCCTCAAACTGACAGAGTATGCGACTACCTAGGACTAACATTTGACAGAAGGATGACATGGGGACCCCACATCACAGCAAAACAAAAGACCCTAAACCAACAATTTCGGCTCTTATATTCTCTACAAGGACGGCGCTCAAAATTAGACCTCAGACAAAAACTCAACACTTATAATTACTTACTAAAACTAATTTGGACTTACGCTTCACAAATTTTTGGAACCGCAAAAAAAATACATATTCAAAAATTACAGATATTTCAGGCCAAAACTTTCAGAACAATCACACAAGCCCCCTGGTATATAAGCAATATAACATTACACAAAGACTTACGCATGCAAACTGTACAAGAACAAATACAGACTCAGTACAAAAAATTTCACAACAAGCTTCTAGGACATCCCAATAAACTCATACAAGACATGGCTACTTTTTTTTTTTTTTTTTTTTTTTTTTTTTTTTTTTTTTTTTTTTCTCACCCTCCGAATTTATTTATTAAATAGGTTTACATCTACATGCATATATAGTCTTATATCTAAATATATACAGCTAGGATAACAAAGATCTTTGTTTTGCCCTTAGGCATTTTAAAGTTCTATATGCAATATATATTTACACTGTGCGCGGTATGCGCTTGGGCTTTTGCGGCTTGAGCCTTTTATTTTACATTATGAAGTGGGGAGGGACCATAAAGACATGGCTACAGAAGACATGCCTAACAATATCCGCAGAAGGCTTAAGGAGTTGGATGAGAGACCACCTCAAATTAAAAAAAAAAAAAAAAAAAAAAAATGTAAAATCAAGACTAACAGCCACTAGGTAATTAAATAGGTTTAATTCTCTTCCTCATGCCTGACATGCCTTTTTATTATTGTACCACATTTTTCCAGATCTCATTCGCTGATTGTTTATAATTAACAGTTGTGAATTTAAAAAATAAAGAGTAAAAAAAAAAATTATTTATTACTGCTCTCTTGTGACTATTAATAAAACTATTTTCTCCATTTAGTTAAAATAGTTGATAAAAGAGAGCAGCACTAAAATCCTAAACCTCGCTGGGAATCCGCTTTCTGGCCCGAAAACTGTTTTTAGTATTAGGAAAGCATCATCCTACAGGAGCTCAACTTTTAGTAAATGTGTTAGACACAGTTAGTTCTTCAAACTTTGGAGTGAATGCGTGAAATGTGAAACCTTGATATTGTTTTCAATATGTTGATAACTCTAAAAATAATAAAATAAAATAAAACTTAAAAAATATTTTATATTTTCCTTATTTCTGTACTTCTTCCTTTATTTTTGTACAGAATAAAATAATATAGTTTAATATATTTATAGGATTTATTCTCAATTACATTTATTCCCACAGTTTTGATTGATACTTTTATGAAAGATTTTTAATTTAAAAACTGTAAAAAAACAACCTTCATTTAACATTAACATTCTGTCATTATTTTAAATATGAAAGAAATTTATAATTAATAAATTGATTGAACTTTTACAGTTTTTATTGAATTTTTTAGAGCATTATATGTTTAAATAATTAAAGTTTTTAGTACTAAAATTAGTATCATGAAGAATATAATTTGTTTTGTTAAATTATGTAGAACTATTTTTAAAACATCAAAAACTATCGGAAAATGTTATAATTCTAATAAATAAATGTTTTATTTAAGAGGAGAATAATTAATTTATACAAAAATATTATACTCTTCTAATATCAACACTTAAAAGAGTACACATTGACTTCCATTTCTCACTTAATCACTTTATTTCATAAGCTTTTCATATTTGTCGACGTTTCGGGGCTGTTTCCCCATTTTCAAGACTTATTTTTTTCATTATATAATTGCTATTTCATATATCACCCATCCTTTTATTTCATAGCACACTGCTATTTGTCCTTATTGGTGTTCATTGGCTCACTGTTTCTATTATTATACTCTTCATAATATTAATAATTTATTATATGGATTCAGAACTCCATATGGATAGTGAAAGAAGAAATTTAGTGATAGAAATAAAAACCATTTTAGGTAGACATCAACATACAGTGAGGGTCAAAAGTATTCGGAATTTACTCCCATTCCGTAATTTATTTGCTTTTAACTTATATTTTATATTTTTAAGGGTTTGTTACCACTTTATAATGTTAGAAGGAAGGCAAAATCGTTTTGTTTTTAACGTTTTGAACGTTCATTTACGAAAAAATGAAAAAAAGTGTATGCCAATGTTGTCAAAAGTATTCAGAATTACGTGGTTTCCGCCTTTATATTAATTCAGCGATTATAAATAAACATCCAGTAGGTAAAACATTTTGTATAATTATACATTTTAGTCAACTTGGAATTGATCTTACTAATTAATTGATTGTTTAGTGTGAAATATTACCCCATTGAAGCCCTTATTGTTCCTTAAGGCCATTTTAATTGTGGATATAGTATTCCTTAACTTTTGTTTATAGTAGGGCCCACAAATAGTTAATGAAATTTGAAAGAAATAATGGAAGAGGGATTTCGAGAACTTTTTGAAAATGTTGCAGCAACTAAATCTGAATAGACAACGTGTATATGTCCAAAGTCATGGTCGCGGGCATGTTAAAAATTTTCATTTATTCGTAATTTTTCTTCTACTTTTAATTCTGGGTTTTCATACTTGAAAAATAAACAAGTCTATCAATAATTCTGTTCATGAACCCATGAATCCAATGTTACTTAACTTTTTCAAAGAAAAACATACCTAACTGTCACTGACCGCTCAAGGTGTTTTACAATGGCATGCTAAATTCTTCATTTGGTTTCCTCTAATCCATATTTTTTTTCGTAATAACCATTTATTTTAGTAAAGGAGTCATCTGTAAACATTTTAATTTATCAATCTTCTCTTTAGAAAATGTTACAATCATTCGGCCTGTTCTCTTATTGTCTTGTCTAATGAAATGCATTTTCCGTACTTCTTTTACCATGTTTTTCTTTTTGTCATATTTTTTTAGAACGTGGCGAACAGTTGAAACACTTATTGTGTATCCAGAAGTTCTGAAAAATTTAGAAATAAGCTCAGGTTTACTCATTTGAGAAATGGTTTTCTTATTTGATAAATAATCAGTCTTTCAGTTTTAACATTTAATATTTTTTTGTACGCTCAATGTTTTGCTTTTATTTTTTATTATTCTATTATCTACACTATACATAGCCATCCACATATTCTTATCATTTTTTTTTTAAGATATCAACTATTTCTCTTTTCAAAATTATTCAAAGCCGTTGTTTGATGGTTGCGCTTTTATTTTAGGGGCTTATTTAAAAAAAAAATCCTTTCCAAGGTTGGGTAATGTTACATGAGGTAGAAGATTTGTTAAGAACATAAAATTATGTCGAATATTAGTGAGAATCTGAATATTTGAATCCATTAAACAACAGCATATTACGATTTCCGAATATTTTTGACACTGAATGATTTTGTAATTTTACATTATTAATCGGATATTTTTAAAAACAATAGACTTTTCGATGATCTAGTGAGTAATTTTGCTTTATGGGAGTATCTTTTAAAGATTTATGAGTAAAAAAGAATTATATAAATTCATAGTTGTGAAATATGCTTATTAAATGAAAAGAAATACGAATTCCGAATACTTTTGACACTCACTGTACAATTGTTATAAAATTTATTAAAATGAAGTAGTGTTCTTCGAAATGTCAAAAACTATTGAAAGATGTTATAATTCTAACAAATAAATGTTTTATTTAAGAGGAGGATAGTTCTGAAATAATTTATATAAAGTTTTCAGATTGTTCAATTTCCAAATGGGTTTTAATAAGTAAATTTAAGTTTTACTTATAATAATGTAAACACTTGAAAACAATTTCAGTTCCTTTCTTCATGTATATAACAAAATACTACTGAAGATATCTACTAATATGTTTATTCTCAATTAAACAATTTAATCTAAACTTTAAAAAAAAATATTGAAACAAAACAACATTGTTTTAACATTTATATTCTGAAATTAATTTAAATATCTAATAACTGTAATAATCAATAAATATGTATTGCATCTACTGTTTGTTTTCTTTTATGGCTTCAGATATTTTTATATTATCCATTTTCACAGGCATTTTAATAAGATGAAGTTAAAAACAACAGGAAAAATGAAATGTCACTAATTACGTATAAAATATATATAATTATGTTAATGAACATAATATTAGGTATAAACAAAGGAAATGCTGGTGAGAACCATTAAAATTCAAGGTTAATGGATTCGTAAATTTTTTATTGAGAATTTAAATAACAAAGAAAAGACAAAAGTGTTTAAAAGCTCATTCAAAATATTTATGACTTGGTCAAAGAACCATTAGCAAGGGATTAATGTTAGTCTGAAAGTATTTTTAATGGTTCCATTAAAACATTACAATTACTTAGTAAGTGCAGTGAGTCACTGTAAAAATGATGCAAGAGATTTTTAAAATAAAATTACTTTTATATTTAGAACTAAAATTTAATCCATTAGTACTGAAAATTACAAAAGTTAACTTGAACAATGAACCATATTTAGATACCTTTTGCAGTAACCAAAAAATCTGGTGCACGCTAAACACAGCTTTCACTTACCTCAGTTGTTAAAATCAATTTAAGAAGTTTTAAATACATTTAAAAATACAAATAAATAGTTGAAGAATTAATTATTTTGAATTTCAACAGAAATATGTGTTTTATTAAATAATCTATTATATTTTTATCTACATCAGTTAGTTTTATCTGTTTTTCACCACTCTCCATGAACCTTTAAAATTCCATATATTAGATAATATTTTTTCTAAAATCTTTAGCTATCCAACGGTATATTATACATCTATATTACTATTCTTGTGTTCAAAAACACAAAAATTGTTTAAAAAATATTTTTGCATTTTTCTACTTTATTTGTTTATCAAATTCGCTCAACTTGCACATTTACCCATTATTTATCAATGCTAATCAGATGATGTTCCAAATTTTTTTAAATCTAAAAAATTAAAGGTACTTTAGAAGAAGAAAATTTTAGATATCGGCATTTAAGCCCTGTCTGACTATTTCAATCAGAATGAAACCTACATCATATTAAAGCCCATCAAATTTTACATCTATCTATACAGTTTAAACAAAATTGTTAGAGCCGTTTTTGAATAAATCGTTAAAAGGTGCAAATTTCATGGTATAAAGTAGATCTTCAGGTTAGCTGATTTTGATGAAATAGTTTCTGTAACATCTTGGGCGTATAGTAATCTTAAATATGAAATTTCAGTTGGGTAAGACTTTTCGTTTTTTCCCTAGAGTTACCACACACAGACCATTTTGCGGGACTTGGTTATTTGGACTCAGGGGACCCTAAAACCTGTATTTCCGGTGAAAACTGGAATTAGAAAATTTTCACGATCGCAATACTTTCCCTTACTATATATTTCATATATAGGTAAGTGAAAGTAATAGTCTAACAAGGCTTAAATGCCAAATATTTAAAAGTTCCTCCACTAAAGTATCTTTAATTTTGTTTATTCATGTGTATCGTTCATCTGTTTATCAGGTGATTAAAACATGCTATCTAGTATTAAACCTGTTAAATATTGTACAATCAGTCTTAATGAAGTAAATAAATAATAAATCATTAACCTTTGATACCTGTTTAAAAAATGAGTTGAGATATAAATTAATATGAACTTCTTTGTTTAATTTATGTTAGTGAATACATACCTAAAATAGTGCCATGCAATTACAAAACACTCTGTATATTTAAAAAATTGAAGTTAAAATAACAAATTAGGTTAACAAGAAAATAAGTACAAATCATAAGGAATATTTGATTTATTTCCAAAATATAAATAAATAATTTAAATAAACTGTACATTTAAATTCACAACACATCACTTTGGTCTTTAGCTGATATTTCATTAAAATGATAAATTTAATTAGCAATTTATAGAAGTAAAACTTTAAATACATTCCACATAAATAAATAAATTGAGATTGAACAATTATAATGACAAATCTCATGAACATCAATGAAAATTAGACTTATAAAAATAAAGTATTAAACCGAGAAAAACAAATCACAATAAATAAATTCCAAACATTATGCATAGTATTAAATTAACACTATAAATCAATATAATGGTAGGGAAAAACTTAATTACACCTTAAATCTAAAATAAATAGCTTAATTTACTTTGTACAATATAGTCGATAGTCAAATATTTAATATTTAACAGACCCTCTAAATCCCGAATTTACATTGTAAAATGATTTTTTCATTAACAGTTTTTTTTTTTGTTTTTTTTTTACAAAAAACGTCAAGAAAAATCATTTAAATCACAATAGATGAGAAACCAACCACCGCATTATTACCCACGCTTCCATTAAAATAGATATTTTACAAATCTTTTCCTTCCGGAAAAGACATCCTTGGCTTCATCAGAGTAACCTCTAGAAGAGTCCTTTGGTATTTCAGATCGTTTTAGTCTTCACCAAAACTGCTACGTTAGTGTTGATCTGTAAAAAACCAAGTATTGTTATAGCCTTTTTTGAAAAGTTCTTAAAAAGGTGTAAAATGAGTGAGGAGGAAATGAACTCTAACTAAAATTAGACCTCATTTTTTATTTAATCCATGTATAAAAAACTATTCCTTTTACAAGCCATGAAGGATCTTAAGGTCAGTAAATTTAAAAATTCATGGCCTCTGTTTTTAGGCCAATAGCATAGAAGGAAGTTGTTTGTTCGTTCATTTAATTAGTCTGCCTTAATTAATTCAAACCCGGTATCTGGAGGATAGTTTTCTAGTGCTCTATCCACTAGACCACACAGTGCCCCTAATTCATGAATATATATACTGTTGGACTAATGGTTTCAGCTAACTCCTTCTAAACCACAAGACAGGTTTTGATACCTTTTCAGCTAACTCCTTCTAAACCACAAGACAGGTTTTGATACCTTTTCAGCTAACTCCTTCTAAACCACAAGACAGGTTTTGATACCTTTTCACTATAATTTAGGGCATTCTTTCCTCAAGGTTTAAAAGTAAAATGCATTGCAATTAAGTTTTTCTTTTGAAGGGAAAATTGTATTCTATGATAAAGTCATTAAAAAGATTTTAGAAAAGTTAATATACAATCAAATAAGTTGTATAAGCTAATAGAAAGTTCTTATGAACCAAAATAATTTGGGATATATGCTATTTGAAATGCTGTAATGAGAGAGGTTATGGTAAATTCTGTGTCTACAAGTCATATTCTTCCATACAGTGTGCTATATTTTAGAAAAATATTACAAAATAAATGGAAAGTTGTTACAAATCCATAAACTAACATTGTTATTGATTATTTCATGAAAATAGATTTTTCAATTTAAAGTAAACGAAATTCCCTTGGAAACTTAATTGAACCTTTAAAATGTATTTTAAATTCTTCATTTAAAATGTAAAATAAAAATGGATAGGAAAGGGATCTATGTTATGTCCACAGTTTTTGAAAACATATATTGCAATCATGTTTTCTTCAGATGGGAAAATTAAATTTTCTGTAATCTATGCTTAACTTTAAGATAATAAACAAATAAAGTTGACCAATTTTGTGAAGGAAAAGTTGATTCCGAGTCAAATAAACACTTCATTAAGTAGAAAGCTTTTTGTGTTTACATTTTGGCCTAAATTTTAGGCCTTCTTCGGTCTATAAAACAAAACATAACAACCAGTTGTAGAACATAATATTGTATAACTACTGGTTGTTATTTTTTGTTCTATAGCCCTAAAGAAGGCACACAGTTAACCATTTTAACTTCACTAAACCAATTTTGATATATTGACTAATTCATGTTTCTCATTTCTGCCGATGATCAAATGTAATAATGAATAGATGTTATAAAATTAACATATTTTCTTGCTGATTGCACTTTTTATTACGATGAACTAGAAATCTCGAAGCAATAGACTCTAAATCGGTCAAACAGAGTTTTTTTTTAAATAAATGACACCACATCCTTACTGCACATGCAGGGGCGGGATCACGAGTATTATAATAAAACTAGATTTTATTATTATAAAACTATTAATATTAGTATTATATCGTTCAGACCTGGTGGGATAAGGCCCGGATCCCAGCTTAGGCTCTATCCTCCGCTGCAGAGAGTGGACCCTGGCAGCGAGGTAGCACATCAAGAAGGCTGCGGTGAAGAGCATGCTCCCGAGGGCACCGCTCATCAGCATCATGTTCTGGCAGGCATTCTCCTGCGTCGGCTCGGAGTACACATCTAAAACAGTCATCACGGATCATTAATAAAAAAATATATATATATATGCACATATGACAAATCAATTTAAAATAATATAAAAGTAAGGTAAATTACACAAAAGACTGCCCATACTCATCATCATCACAGTATTGTCCTCTCTACCGCTGTGCAGTGTGAGACTGCCCTCTGTAGAGCTTGGACCACATATCCCTCTCCTCAACCAGATATCTTCTTCTCTTCCAATCTATCTCACACTTCCTGAATGCCTCCTTTACTCTTCCTCCCAGGTGATCCAAAGTCTTTCCCGAGGCCTTCTTCCTTCTAATTGTGTCCCATAAGTCATCCTTGCAGTCCTACTCAGATTAATTCTGAAGAGGTGGCCAAACCATCTCAGTTTATTTTCCTCTACAATCGTTTCCAGCAGCTGTGCATCGAGGATTGACCTGATAGTTATATTCCAGATCCTATCTCTCCTGGTCTTCCTATAAACTTTCCATTGGTATCTCATCTCCATTGCCTGGATCTGGCTCCTTGTTTTGATGTTATATAATTGATAAGAATATAGATAGATAATTTAATATAGATTGATAAAAGAATAATTTTGCCAATAAACACAGACTCCACGGACGGTCAATAGATCATGTAGTGCATCTGATTTTAGATTACAAAAAAAAAAGTTATTCTCTTTTGTGATTTGTACATTGTTTATTTTTTATTCACTGTAATTTTGAAAAATAAAAAGACTTTTCTATCTACCTATTCTTAGAACAACATTCAGACTGGGATTTCAAAATAAACGAATTTCCAGAGTTTTTATGCTAACTATTATGAATTTATATTTCAAATCAATTTGAACTTTAAAACTTCAATATCTAAAACTATTTACTTATAATTATTATATCAATTAATATCTCTCCCATCGAACATCCGTCATAGTCCTTCCCAATCTTCATTCAAGTCTCTCCTTTTTAAACACCTTCTTGCTTCCCAACCAGATGCCAACTAATTTTAAGTATAGCGATTAAAGTGAGGTGAAAAACGACTAAACTTCATAACATAAATGATAGTAAAGTTGATTTTCATTTTTATTTTTAATTATTCTAATGTTTTTTGGTTTGTTAATTCTATATTACATTTAGATATTATTGTAATCTTCTTAATTTTATTTTCTATTTATGTCTCATTTTATCATTTACAAAAATATATATATAATATATATATATATATATATATATATATATAATATATATATATATATTGTAATCATTAATGTTATAAGCTTTTTCCTTTTTTTTTTTTTTTTGTATGTGTTCTTTGGCCATCTGTAATCCTTATTTTTCTTGTACGTGTATGTTATTCTTAAGGGACCTTCCCCTAGAATAAAGTTATTTTTTCATTAATTTATCCAGATATCTTTGAGCAGTTTGATAATATAAAAATAAATCCTACCGCCAGGCATAAGAACAGTGTATTCGATGTTCTCCTTGAACTTGGTGAACTGAGTGGTGGTGTTGCCATCTTCTCCGCCCTTCTCGACCCTTCCTGTTCTTGTCGAGTTCCTCTGTTCTTCTCTCTTCCTCCTGCCGTGGCCCGTCGGCTCGAACTGGTCCATGCAGTATTCCTGGTTGAGAGAGACATTTTTTGAATTAGTTTACATTTTGAACAATTCTATATAAATCTGATAACTTTCAGATGATAATACTTCAAATATAATGGTGCATAAGAGTCAATGAAAAATTTAAAAAAAATAAAAACAAAGACGAATTTTTTTATAGTGTATCATTATCATGATGTCATTTTTCAAATCCATAAGAAAATTAGTATTGACTTTATTTCTTAGTCATTTAAAAAAAAAACAAACAGAACTATTGGGTTGTTTCACATGAAATGTCCGTTTTTATAGTTTCTGAAATACATAAAGGATTTTGCAGGTCTCTGTTGTTTTCTTCCGAATGTTTACATATTTAAAGTAAACAGTTACTAATCCTATACCTTTGTATTATAAACATTAGCTTCCCAATCAATTACCCACTTTTTAGTATACCTCCAAATATAAACATGGAAACACGCTATTTTCGAGTAATATTTTTTAACGAGTTTAAACTTGGCCATTCAGCAGCTGAGGCAGCTAGAAATATTTGCAAGGCGTTTGGGGAAGGGAGTGCTAATGAGCTGACCATTCGCCATTGGTTTGCTAAGTTTTCAGCTGGGGATACCGACTTGGAAAACTTGCCCCGAGGAAGACCTCCGTCCGTAATAGACAACGATGTCCTCAAACATACAGTAGAAGGAAACCCCTACCAAACAGTTAAAGCACTCTCAGCACAACTAAATGCAAGTGCATCTACCGTTTCCAGACATTTAAAGTGTATTGGGAAAGTAATAAAGCTCGATACATGATGCCACAGATACAGGGTGCTCATGATCTCACTGAGCGGCAGCAAGACACCATGTTTCAAAACATACCGTGCAAAAATTGAAAGAACTGGGCTACGAAGTTCTTCCGCTCCCACCATATTCTCCCGACTTGTCTCCAACAGATTACCACCTGTTCAGGAATTTAGACAACTTCGTCAAAGGAAAACTTTTTGAAAATGATGATCAAGTGAAAAGTGCGTTTTCAGATTTTGTTTCACTTCAAAGCTCAGAGTTTTTCAGTTCGGAGATAAAAAATTTGGTGTCAAGTTGGGAAAAATATGTAGAAAAAGAAGGTAAATACTTTGAATAAAATTATCTTATTTTCATATCGTATTTTTAATAAACATCCTTTACCTTGAAAACGGACATTTCATGTGACACAACCCAATATAATTTTTTTTTTTTTTTTTTTTTTTTTTATAATTCTTATATTGAGATTTATAACTGTACACAGTACAACAGGTAAATGAGCTATTTACAGAAAATTGGCTTGAAAGGGGTTTGTGAAAAATCTACCCAGAGGTAGCACTTCAAAGTTTATTTGGTCAGCATGTCTCGAGGCCACCGTCTTTTCAGACGCCTCGGAGGATTATCATACAAGCGGGTTTGTATGGGTGGATAATTTGGAATGAAAGGAGGTGTATCTTTTTTGGGCAATTTCTTGGGAAATTCAGGTCTCTATGGATGAGTTTGTTGGTAACAAAGTAAAGAACGTCTAGGATTTGTTGAAGGATTTGGATTGCAAGGATTGGATGCGGGAGGAATTCTATGTTCTAGTGGATCCCCATAGCTCTATGCTATAAGTCCAGATAGTTATAATAATGGTTGTGTAAATAAAATTTTGATCGTTTGTCAAGGAAGTGTTTTAATAATCGATATCTACAAGCAGTTTCTTGTCGTTTAAGTCTTGTATGAGGATTCCATGTAAGACGTTTGTCAAGATGAAGTCCAAGGTATCGTATTTGTTCTACAGTGATGAGTGGGGTATGATTAAAGGAAACAACGGGACGGGAAGTCATAGGTTTTCGTCGTAAAGTGAAGGTGATTTGGTGGGATTTATTAGCGTTCCTATCGTCCGGAGGACTACAGGAATCAACCCAACTCAACGATCTTCGACCTCCTATAAATAATGTAAACAAATACAGAAAGATGACCTACCGGTTGGCAGTCCAGCGCATCCATGCAGGCCTTGATCTGAGAGTGGATCCAGAGAGTGGACCTCTCCCTCATCGTGCTCAAGAGGAAGGCCTCGAAGTCGAGGAAGACCTCGTTGTGCCGCTCCCTGTACCGAGCTGGCTGGTGGGGGATGATCGAACTGAAGTCCGAGTTACGGCATCTAAAAATAGAGAGAAGATACTGTATTTATAAAGTAATGATGTAGTTTAGTTGATCGTTGAGAAATTAGATGAGGAAGATGGTGCGGGGGTCCGGTCAATAGAGAGAAACATAAATTAAAACAGAGCTTATTTTAATTGTGTGCCGACGTTTCGGCCTACATTATAGGCCTTCATCAGGGCTAAAAGAAACAAGATAACAACCAATGTAATTATAGACTTAATAATACATGATTTATATAATAATAATATGGTGACAGTAATATAATACGTTAATTAAATTATAATTAAAATATTAGGTTTCTATTATCTTCCAAAAAAAAGTTTATCACAGAAAAACTTTAAAGAGTCAATGTTTCGGGGGCCTTCCCCATCATCAGGACTACATTTTAATATATCTGTTTAAAATTTAAATATGGAGGATTGTTTCAATCATGAAATGAAATGAAATGAAATGAAAAAATGAAATGAAAATGAAAAAACTTCTTTATTATCCTGGGACTAAAGTCCCTTAAGAATAAAATAAAATACATAATTGATGACCGGAACAGTGTGGTCATGATTTAGAATAACAAAATACTAAACTAAAAAATAATTAAGGTAGTAATATATGTACATATTTACAAGTCAGACTTTCGGAATAAGAAAAACAAAAAAAACAAAAACAGAAATAGCTGGTTCATCAATGATAATTTGAGTAATACAAACACATAAAAAAAAAAAAAATAATAATAATAATAATAATTGGTATTTATAGCATCTGCAGTTTGAAGTTATTGTCTGTTTGACTGGGTAAGGAGAAGGTGGTTGAAAAGTAGCGATTTGAAGGAGGAAGCAGTACTTGCATGACGGATCTCAGGAGGAATAGAATTCCAAAGAGTGGTTGCTTTGGCTAGAAAGGACTTGTCAAAGGCAGCAGTACGGTGAGGAGGAGGGTAGAGGTCAGAAAGACGGGATCTAGTAGAACGGGACTGAATTGATGATTTAAATTGAAGGGATTGGAAGATGTAGCTGGGACGATGAGTTCTGATAACCTGGTAGAGGAAGGAGGCTAGGAAATACTGGCATCTGTAACGAGGATAAAGCCACCTTAACTCGGTGTAATACTGGGTTATATGCGTGTCTCTGGTGATTCCGAATACAAACCGTATTGCACAGTTCATAATACGCTTAAGTTTTGCTTCGAGCTCACCTGAAAGTCCGCTGTACACCTCGCATCCGTAGTCAAAGTGGGGAAAGACAAGGGAAGAAACAAGGAGTTTACGAATATTGAATGGTAGGAGGTGATGGAGGCGACGGAATTGCTTTAGGGTTGTTATGGTTCGGCGGGATATTTGGGAGATGTGCGGTTTCCAAGAGAGAGTTTGATCAAGAGTAATACCTAAGTTCTTGACAGATGAATGGAAAGAGATAGGAGTATTGTTTAGGAAAAGGTTGGGGGAACTGGGAAAGGATTTAAGGAGAGCAGGTGATGCTATCAGGATGGCTTTTGTTTTTTCAGCGCTTAGCAGGAGTTTGTTGCTGTTTGACCAAGCACTTATATTATTTATGTCCTCCTGAAGTTTAGAGATAGCATCAGGAAATTCATTTAGGGTAAAGGAAATATAAATCTGAATATCGTCGGCATAGAGGTGGTATTGGGAGTGCTTGATGGAGAGCGGAAGATCATTTATGAATATGGAGAAAAGGGTAGGAGATAACGAGGAACCTTGTGGTACACCTTTTGTTAGTGGCAGTGAGTCGGAGCGGGGTTTATTGGGAACTACAACATACTGGGAACGGCCGGTAAGGAATGATTGAAACCATTGAAGAGCGCCTGTGGATACTGGGAGTCTATGGAGTTTGGTTAAGAGGATATTATGGTCCACAGAATCGAAGGCTTTGGAAAAATCAAGCAAAACAAGGATAGTTATTTTGTGCTGATCTATGGCCTTGTGGAGATCTTGGGAAATGTGGGAGAGAGCAGAGTGAGTAGAATAGCCAGGCCGAAAACCAGACTGGAGGGGGTTCAAAAGGTTATTTTGCTCGAGGTAGAGGGATAACTGAGATTGGACCAGACGCTCTAAAGGTTTAGAAAGGTTTGAAAGGAGAGAAATTGGGCGAAAGTCATTAGGAGATACCGGATTTGAGTTTTTCATCAGTGGACGGACCAGAGCGGTTTTCCAGGAAGTTGGGAAGGTTGCACTGTCTAGAGAAAAGTTATAGATATGATATAATATTGGAAGGATGGAAGGAAGCGAGGCTTTGATTAGTTTTACTGGGATATTGTCAGGTCCGTAGTCATTGGTTTGGGATTTACGAATAGAATTAAAGAGGTCCTCAGGGGTGATATGGGAAAAAAAGAATGAATCCGGATTGAAATGGTGCATAGGAGCAGGCATCGGCGTCTGACATGATAAGTGAGAGGAGCAGGAAGCAAAGTGGGTGTTAAGATCATCAGCGGAAATAGGAATAGGTTGGTTATGGGTGTGTTTTCCTAAGGATAGGTTACGCAGGATTGTCCATTTGGTTTTGGAGTCGGAAGCACAAGATAAGGATTGCTGAAAATATTGGGATTTAGCTTGGCGTATCATGGATTGGGTACTGTTTCTGAGATGTTTGAAGGTGGAGTAATCACTAGGAAGACGGGAGCGCCTGAATCGTCGCCTTGCAGCATCCCTGTGCCTCATACATTCCCTGATTTCTGGCGTTAACCAAGGAGCAGGAGGGTGTCGGATTTTCTTTGTGATAAGGGGAGCATGGTTGTCTAGGATATTATGGAGATGACAGGTAAGGGTTTCAACCATAGAATCTACGGTCCTAAGCGAGTATATGGTGTTCCATGGGATAGCTTCAAGATCTGGCGCCAAGATTTCAGAGGAAAGGGTGTTAAGGTTACGAAAAGAAATGGTTCTTGGGGAAAATAGAGTGATCGGAAGATTATAGGATATCTGGATAAGGTCGTGAGCAGACAAGAACGGAACAGGATGTTGAGACGAGGCGAGGAGTTTATCAGCAGAATCCAGAACATACAGATCGATCCAGGATTCTGAGAACTGGGTGTGGTGTGTGGGATTATATGGTACAATATAAAGATCGAGAGAGAAGAAGAGGTTGGTTAAGTAGGCATGGTCTGAGGAAGGCAACAATAGGTTGGTGTTAAAATCCCCAGTGAGGATGATATTGTTATAGGATGGGATTAGATTGTAAAGAGTGGATTCGAATTCTGTCTCAAAGGGTACTCTGGGAGGGCGGTATATGACTCCAAATAGTAGGGAATGTGAAGCTGTGGATATTTCGGCGAAAAGGTATTCGAGGTGAGGGCAATCGGAATGGGGTGATTGAATGAGTTGTTTGGATTTGAGGCTGTCATGAACAAAGAGACCCACGCCGCCACCCGTTCGGTCATCTCTGTCATGACGGAGCAATGTATAATTCGGAAGGGAAACTTGCGATGTCGGAATTGTAGGTTTCAGCCAGGTTTCAGAAACAGCTATTAAGTGATAAAAGTTATGGAGGAAAAAGTCATGGAATTCATCGATATGGGCTAGGAGTGACTGTGCGTTGACGTGACAGGTTAGAAGGACATTAGTCATGGGAAAGGAAAATTGGAAGTAGTGAACCGAGATGGTGGGCCATGAGAAAAGGGGAGCGAGGAATGAGAAGATGAATAAACCTGCAGTGCATTGACATTATTTGTGGAATAAGAACTAGAAACATAAACATTCTTAGAAAATAGAAATAAAACAAACATAATATAGAAAATCAAAAAGGTTTTTACAATTTCAACAGCTGTTAGTAGTCTGTACATAGCGAATAACAATAAAATAATTATTACTCTTGTTGAGTTAGATAACAAAAAATTCCCGTATATTTGCGAATAAAGAAAAAAAATTGCATTTTGTCTTAATGTTGAACAAAAATAAAAATAGCTACAGTAATAAAGAAAAAAATAATGATGAGATGAAAATCGCGAATTAGTGGTTAAAAAACGAATGGTCGAAAGCCGATGATCCCGAAAGGTGAAAAGTAGTCCCTGATGTCAGTCAAAAACTTCTAAGTCAGAAGGCGAGTTGATGACTATTACTGGTTGGCCATCCGCACGCCGACATTTCACTTTACCATCATTAAACCATGTGTATTTCAATTTGCCGGCGGCTCTTCTTTGCCGGGCCAGCCAGTAAAGATGCCTGTTGGTCGGGGACATCGCCTCACCCAAGAATATTTTATGGACATCGTTGTCTTGCCATCCTAGGTGGCGAGTAGAAAAGTCTCTGACAACCTTTCTCTTCCTCACCAGCTCATCCCTCACAGTCTGGCGCATAAAACGGACCATTAGTGGCCCAGGTACATCATCTTTCCTAGACCTGAGCCTCTCAACATGGTCGATGTCTTCCACCTCCAACTTAAGGCCTAGCCCGGCTCCGATGCCCATCACCAGGCC
The DNA here is from genome assembly GCA_023052935.1 of Piezodorus guildinii. Classification (NCBI taxonomy): domain Eukaryota; kingdom Metazoa; phylum Arthropoda; class Insecta; order Hemiptera; family Pentatomidae; genus Piezodorus; species Piezodorus guildinii. Next base: position 165,615,978 of record CM041294.1, on the reverse strand, counting down.
CATCGGAGACTCACCGGGCCGCACCGGTATGCCCCTAATCTCTACTGTCTTAGTGAGGATATTTTGCTCTGATCTGTTGAGCCTAATTTCAAGCTCGGTGACCCTAGTTTTTAATGTGATGTTTTCTAGAGCGAGGACATCAATTTTTTTATTTTGGGCCTCCAGGAGTGCCTCGACCGATTTTAAACGCTCCGCGTTCTCGAAGCTAATCGTCGCCTGCTTATTTAAAGTATCTTTGATATCCTTTATCTCCTCGGTATTGGCAACGAGTGAGGACTTAAGATCTCTTATCTCAGAAACGAGATCCTTCAATAATTTAAGTACGTCGGCCTCACTGCCTCCACTCTGGAGGGCCGACCCGGAGGGGCTAATGCTCCTGTCACCACTGGCGAACCTCTTAATTGCTTTGTCGCAGCTAAGACAGACCCATTTGTTTTTTAAGGCTTTAAATTTTTCAACATCCAGGTCTTCCATTTTGAGGCATCTACTATGAAAAATGGCTCGGCAAGTTTCGATACTGCATGTGAGTGCAGTTTTGTCATCTCGCGTAACGGTTTGATTACACTTAGGGCAGACAACCATTTTTAGTATTTATTATGGAAAAAAAGAATAAAATGAAAAATTTACGAAGTTATAATGAGTTGTGGAACAGAGAAAAAAATCCAGCAACAACCTATTTGACGGCTGATCAGGTACTGTCTTCCAATTGCTTCTTATCTCGGTAGCGTGGTTTATGCGCGTGCGCGTCCCCACTCCAAGCTATAGCGTGGTTATCTATCAAGCTACTTAAACAGAATTAATAATATAATATCTTACTGTTCTCAGCAAACTCCTTTAAAAAAATATAGCTCTGTGCTTCAGTTAATTTTTCGACTGCACTTACACCAACATACACACTACAAACACCTTCGCAATTAGTTATAACTAATAACTATTATGGCTAATACGATAAGGACGATGCTATCACTTTGAAGGCTTAGACCACACTGAATCATATGAAGAAAATAAGAAGAATTTTTGTGGACGAATTAACAGATATATTAAAATTGAGTCCTGATGATGGGGAAGGTCCCTGAAACGTTGACTCGTTAACGTTTTTCTATGATAAACTTTTTTTTGGAAGATAATAGAAACCTACTATTTTAATTATAAAATTAAATGTAAAATGATAATAAGATGAAAGTTATAAAGTATGGAAGTAAACAAAATTAAGATGACAGCTATAAAGTATGGATAGTTATAAATATAGGATAGTTTATAACTATCCACACTTTATGACTATCATCTTAATTTTGTTTACTTCAATACTTTATAACTGTCATCTTATTATCATTTTACATTTAATTTTATGTTTGTTCCCATATTATATTACTGTCACCATATTATTATTATATACCTCACGTATTATTAAGTCTATAATTACATTGGTTGTTATCTTGTTTCTTTTAGCCTAGATGAAGACCCACAATGTAGGCCAAAACGTCGGCACACAATTAAAATAAGCACTGTTTTAATGTGTGTTTCTCTCTAATGACCGCACCCCCAACCATTTTCATGTATTTATAAAGTAGTGATGCTAAAATGCATTGGGTTGCTTAATACACATCATACTACAATTTCTTAAAAAATAATTATAACATTAAAATAATATAATATTATAACTACATTGACTTTGTTTTTTCCCCTTTAATTATTTATTCTTTTTTTTTCTTTCCATAAAAAAAAAAAAAAAAAAAAAAAAAAAAAAAAAAAAAAAAAAAAAAAAAAAAAAAAAAAAACTCTTAAAACATTTTTCATATTGATTAACGCATTAACCCTTTTCGTGCCGGACGAAAAACCAGTGCCTTTGCGAAGATAAGCGGCCAAATTTGACAAAGATACAACGATTTGGAAAAACGCTTTTGAAAACCAAACTACAAATGATATTTACATGTTTAAAAAAGCCACGTATTCGGGGCGAAATGGAGAATAAAGCAACGATAATGATTCTCCAATATCAATTGAAAATAATATGAATAACACAATGCTCACAATAACGCGCGTTAACCCTCTCGGCCACCCCTTCCCTACCTAACCAAAGGTTGTGAGTTTGAATCTGAGTCCCACCCTTGGCGCTATAGATTGGAGTAGATTTACATAACATCACTTCCTCCCTCGGCACTGAGGCGCGATCTCGTAATTATTTTGACAGCAGTATAACATTGAAGTTAAATGAAGAGCTTCGGTTATCAGGTTGCCTGACGACACGCGGTTCACGCGCGTTTGCTTGTTCGGCTACTCAGCCTTCCTCACATAAATACAGTGTGTTTACATAAATACAGTATGAATGTATTTATCCTCGCTATCAGCTGATCTACCCTTACAACAGCTGCAATCAGAGCTACCCGACCACAGAGCTAATGGCCCAGAGAGCACACCTGTTTACAAGAGAACTGATCCAAGGAACTAGGAGATAGAGAGACTTCTAGTGTAGTTTACCCTAAGACCGCAAGACCTCCGGAGCGTGACAGTCCCTTCCGGCACTCCGCACTGACTGCTCTCCCAAATAGTCTTCGGTACCGTTCTAACCTCTTTGGGCTCTCATCATTTGGAACAGGCCCTGCAAGTCTTAAGTATGTTTCCTTTAAACATTTCCTTACAACAGTGGTCCTCAACAGATGGTTCGCGGACCCTTTGTAACTGAGGATAGAGTCCCGCAAGAAAGGTTTTGGAAAATATCTTTGCATATTTCGTAATAGATTAGTATGTATAAGCTTATCGAACCCTAGGAATATGCCAATAGCAGTATTGAAGGAAACAACTCCATACAATGATCCTAACACAATCTTCCCACCTACTCTTCGGTCTACCTAACACCTTCCAATCGATTCAGCGCTTAATAACTTTTTAGGAATTCTTCTTTACGAAGTATAACGAATTTACATGCCCAATGCTATTGCCCAATCAGACTGGTGGAATAAACGTCATTCCCCAAAATGACCACATAGTAAAACATTAATAAGTATAATAATAATAATTTTTTATTGATTTTAAGATTTACATCTTTTAGCGAAACCTCAATTTCATTTAGACAAAATCATTTTTTACATTTACTAAGGAAATGTTATAAACATAGAAATAAGAATTGAGCTACCTACTTTAGAAACGACATTATAAGAAAAAATAAATAACAATTAACAAAATAACTAAGAATACAAATCTTGATTAAATAATGAACAAAGAAACTTTAAATAAAAAATAAATAATAATAAACTCAAGAAAATCGACCAAAAACAGTTTTAAATAATACATATCTTGATAACAATTTTATATAAATAAAAAGTAATGACATAACAAATACCTATAAATTTTGTACTAGTCGTTCATAACAAAACTTCTTATCTTGATTCACCCTAATATGTCTTCTAAATTAAAATGTTCCATAACATACCTAACTAAATAGAATCTTCTGAATGGATTTAAAACTGGACACGATATTAAAAAATGTTCAATATTATCGTAACTATCGGTATTACATAGAGGGCATGTCATGTTGGGTTCAAATTTATAATATAATCCACACAATAATAAATATATCACATACTAAATATCAATTAATATCACTACTCCTTAGATACTTCCTAATAAGCATAAACCTAAAATTCTATTAGATTAAACCCATCACATACTTTGACTAAGTAACTACTAAAGACAATTCACAGGGGGTTATGAGAATTTTCTATACGAGATAAGTTGGCCCAAGGTCGCGGGTTCCACCTTGGAGATGCCTCTGGGATTTTTTAAAGGAGTAAAAATCGTTGGTTATGCATCTATTGGAGGGGTCGTATCCTGTGCGATGTCAAGTATTCAGTAAAGATCTCTACCATAATTAATCTTGAATAGGTAAAATTTAGGACCTCTGTGGAATCTACTTTAGGAAAATTCAGTCAATTAATATTATTGGATTATGTCACATGAAATGTCCGTTTTAAATGTAAAGGGTTTTTATTAAAAATACGATATAAAAAAACAAGATAATTTTATTCGAATTATTCGACAAGTCGGGAGAATACGGTGGGTGTAGAAGAACTTCGTAGCCCAGTTCTTTCAATTTTTGCACGGTATGTTTTGAAACATGGGGTCTTACTGCCGATCAGTGAGATCATGAGGTACCCATGTGTCGAGCTTTTTTATTTTCCCAATACAGTTTAAATGTCTGGAAACGGTAGCTGCACTTGCATTTAGATGTACTGAGAGTCCTTTAACTGTTTGGTAGGGGTTTCCTTCTACTGTATGTTTGAGGACATCGTTGTCTATTACGGACGGAGGTCTTCTTCGGGGCAAGTTTACCAAGTCGGTATCCCCAGCTGAAAACCTAGCAAACCAACGGCGAATGGTCCGTTCATTAACACTCCCTTCCCTAAAGGCCTTGCAAATAGTTCTAGCGGCCTCAGCTGATGAATGGCCGAGTTTGAACTCGTACAAAAATATTACTCGAAAATCGCGTGTTTCCATGTTCATATTTGGAGGTATACTAAAAAGTGGGTAATTGATTGGGAAGCTGATGTCTATAATACAAAGGTAGAGGATTAGTAACTGTTTACTTTAAATATGTAAATATTCGGAAGAAAACAACAAAGACCTGCAAAATCCTTTATGTATTTCAGAAACCATAAAAACGGACATTTCATGTGAAACAATCCAATATTTTTTTTTATTGTAAAATACATACTTTTAATTATAAATAATAAAAAAACTTAGAATGGTAGTAAAATGGCATTTAATCAAGTCTTCACATTATCCGAAAATTGTGAAAAAACATTAATTTGAGTTTTCCTTGAAACAGTTGAATTTTACATAAGTCGCTATGGACCTCACGACATATTTCCAATAGTTAAACAATACGAATTTTTGTTTGTTTTTATATATGATAAAATAGCTTAGGGTCTTTTCAACGAGCCATTTTTCAACTTATTTACATCCCTGCGTATCCTCAAACTTTGATTGATCTCGAATCTTGGGCCAGTGTTCCAAAGCTTGCACTTGTCTTTACTTCTCGGTCCATGAGCAAACCACTGATAATTCGGAAGTTGTGTTGGAACAAATGCCTGATAAAGATGTAGGCAAATTGAATCACACTTCAGTTAACACAAAAAGATGATCATTAATAATGAAATAGATTAATTATAAGAAATCATTAATTTCTCTTTATATATTTTTAGTCACGACAACCAATCTAGGAATTAGGAGCAGAATCAAAACCGACTCCTAGACTATTCGTAATCTAACCAGTCTCAATATTTACATGAGAACAGTAACCACTGCTAAGCTACTGCTCCACTATAACTCTGTGATATATAAATGCTTAAACTAAAACTCACCCGCCCCTGACGAGAGCGACACTGCCCGCTGCGTGTGCGTCATCCGGGTCAGGTGACACAGCAACCTCCATCAGCTTCACGAACTTCCAAGCTGTAGCAACAATAATATTATTTATTAATTGTATCTAATATATATATATATATATATATATATATATATATATATATATATATATATAAGAAATATATAGGTTAAATTGTATAAATAATAATAGGTTTAAGGAGTATCTGCCCCCTGATGTATCATCGAGTATCGCAGTGTGGTCTCCAAGAAGATTACATCGCGTGACCAAGGACCTACAAGGCCTGTCGCGCTAAGAAAGAAGACAGATCATTGCTTAAATAATTCAATCAATGTCTGCAGTATAAGCCCATAGTCTCGAGTTCAGGCACAATGCTTGCCCTACTCCTAGGACGGCTAACTGTCAGTTGAGCCCATATTAGCATTTTAGGAATTCGTTCTTCATTAAGTCTACAAATTTTACATACTACAGGCTAAAAGCTGTGAATTTTGTCGCTTTCAGAACCGGTATCTTGCGCCCTTTTTTATAATTATCATAATTGTTCCATATTTTCCTCTTTTCAAATTACACTAGAGATAAGCATCAAATTTTGCACTAAATCTTGGTTCCCTGCTCACGCATTCTTTTTCAATTAAGAGATCGCTATGTTCGACACTAAATACGGATAAGGTGACTCTTTTAACGCTGTGATATTAAGTACTTTTAGTGTCAACAAATGAAATAAGCAGCAAAAACAGTTTTTCTCACGTTAAAAAGCACTTTATAGACAATATCAGAGAGTTTTTTTTGTTTGTTTATTTATTTAACGTCACTTTATGCTACTATGGCTAATCGGACGATGCTACAGTGGGGAGTCCTAAATTTTGCCTATCCAGGTTTTATTAGGATAGGGATCTTTAACGAGTACCTTACATCGCAAAGGCTCGGGAACACTTTTTAATGTCCCATCCGAAGGACGGTATAACAAAGGAGTTGTTACTCCCATTAAAAAAAATCTAGGACCACCTGCGGGTTTGAACCCGTTACCTTTAGTAGTTGACAGTATTTCATGGTTCATTACAAGTTTTCAAGTAATCTCTTCACCATTGATTACTATTACTTTTGGAGAAAGTAAAAATAATAGTAAATAATACACTAAAAAGTCCTTAATAATTTTTGACAGCTTTAAAAAAGCAACCTTAACCGTATTGGCGTCCAACATGGGGATATCCTTATTGACAAAAGAGCAGAGAAACCCGATTTAGTGAAAAAGTCGCTAGGTATCACTAGTGTAATTTAAAAAGGGGGTTCACTTGTAGCTGGGTGGTTAGCATAACAGCCTCATATGCCAAAGGTCACGGGTTAAAGCCCGCAGGTGGTCCGAGGATTTTTTAATGGGAGTAAAAATTCCTTAGTTATGCCGTCCTTCGGAGAGGACGTTAAAAGGTGGTCCGAGCCTTTGTAATGTCAGGTACACGTTAAAGATCCCTATCGTAACGATACCTGTAGCATCGTCCGATTAGCCATAGTAGCATAAATTTACGTTAGATAAATAAACAAACATACAATTTAAAAAGGGATACACATATTTGCCAAAAAAGCTGCTAGATATCTCTCGTGAAAGCGACAAAGTTCACAGGTTTTAGACGCTTGTATATTCCACATTTGAGCCACCACGATTCTTTCACCTCATTCATACTGGAGGGACGCAACCTCCGTAAGCGTAAACTTCAAAATTCAATGGAAGATTCGAACCTCTGTGGACACAAAATTTTACGTATAACTTTATCCTCAGTTAATGAATCACACACAGTGAAGATATTAAAATACTATTTTTATTATCAGAACAAAATAGATATTCAGAATACAATATAACTGTGCTTAGGAGTTAGGGTGACTACAAGTGTACATTCCGAGGTCTCCTTCTATGAGTGTGCACAAGTAAATGTTACAACTAGAGTGATGAGTTTTGAGGATCAAAGGGTATATATAGCAAGGTTTTGTAGAGGGGATAAGGATTCGGCATGGGTACCTCAAAGCAAGTGCTTCCAGGTGGTTGGGTCCTAAGTACAGGTATGTGTTCTATGTCGGTACTTGGTCTGTCCTTTCTAGGTTTATGGGTGACACCCTCAGGTATAGAAAAGGAAGTTATTAATAATTACTGTATATTATTTATAAGTTAAGTCTCATTCTATAACTCTCTAAAACTCTCGTTCATGCTTCAAAGTGATCGTTTCGTTGAGTTTGAAATTAAAAACTTTAAGTTTCTTGACACAAGCCGCCTGGTAATTTCGCAACTGGATAACACATTTCACGCCTTCAACCCAAACAAGTTTATTTCCACCTGAATGTCGTTTTTTTTTTTTTTTTTTTTTGTTTATTTTAATGCTTATCTGGATACCTAAATACTTGCACGTGTACGTTAATCTCTCATAATACCTAAATTTCTCCACGTGTTTAAACTTTTATCCTGTCATATCTAAACCACAGCAGTGAATATCACCGTTCCAACTGCTTATCAGATGTTTGGTCTTATCCGAATTTATATCAAGCCTCATCTATCCAGTGTTTTTTATTAACGTGCTTCTTCACCCAACACTACGTTAATCTTGATTATAATTTTCGATTAAATTTGGTTAATAAATCAAGGCGAGTGCAAGGCGTCATAAAAATTATTAAAATACCATTAATATTATTTGAGGAATTTCAGATTGATTTTTTTTACTTTCATGATGTAAATGCAGGTTTACAAGAGAACTATTGCAAAATTAATATTATCATTTGTTTGTCTACATGTATATCCTAATGTAATTGATTCGATTTGAGTAAAGTAATTTCCTTCTCTGCTGTTTAAAACGCAAGAGATCTCATCCCGTAGACGGATTTCACCAACATACTTTACCGAAAAAATTCGATTGAAGAACGGTATTTGGGGAGTTGCGTGGTCAAGTGGATAAAGTATAGCCTACTGTTCTCCATGTCCTGGGTTCGAATCCTGCCTGAGGCAATGCTATGTATCGAGAATACTGGGAGGAGAAGACATAATTTTGAATCATTTAAAATAGAACAGTTTCTGGGCTACAAGCAGGAAGGTTTCATAGAAGGAATATGCAAAAAATGCACCCCTCCAGTGCTAGAGCAGAGATAGCCCTCAACCCTCGAAGTCTGAGCCCGGACAGGATAGGAAGCGGAAGTGCAGCCACGGAGGGAGGAAGTCGGGGGTCAAGCCACGAAGGGAGGAAGTCGGGGGTCAAGCCAGGGAAGAATTATGCAGTTATGTCTGAAGGTACTTTTTTCATGTTATATTATGTGGTAAATCTGAACAAACCTCAGTATTCTCGATAATCAACAATGATTCACAGTGTATTTTTATGTGTAATAATAATAATAATAATAAATTCTTTATTTATTCTGGGACTAGTCCCTTAAGAATAATATGACAAGAAAATTAAAATAAACACTTTAGAGTCTTAGAGTATAAAAACAAACAAAAACAAAAAACAATACAAATTATAAACAAATAATAATAATAAATTAAAAGCAACTTCAAATAAAAATATTGAAAATTAAACTTGATAATAAATAATATAAGAGATATGTACATATATATAATTTTGCAAAATACAAATAATACAATTTTTTTTTGTGGGGGGATGGGGTTTAATAATATATAATAAAACAGAATACAAGGAAGTAAAGATATTAGTCATGACCGTGGAAGTGACAATCGGGATAGTTGTAAAAGTGTCGGGGATTAAGGAGTAGAACAGAGCTAATCCTAAAAATATTAATTATTATAAGTCCTTGGTATCTGTCAGAAAGGAAAGCGATAGGTATTTAAATTGATAACTAAGATTTAAAATTTAGACTAAGAATTAAAAAAAAATAAAATAAAATAAAACGTAAGTAGCTAAAACTTATAGGAAGTAATTATTAAAATACTGAATTATGAACGTAAATAGAAAAGCATAACACAAATATTGTATATGAAAAATTAAAATATTCTAAAACAAAAATAATATGTCTTCTTTGAAGGAAACAATACAAATATTTGACAATAAGTCTGTAAGTTCAAAACAAACCTCAGGCAAAGTTATCTAATATGTACTATTTTATAAATAAATGTGTATTATAAGTTAATTACTTTATTTCCCGTTATGCCACCTGATCCCAATAATGAATTGATAAACATGATACCTTAGGCAAAGAAATCCAATAGTTTTATAAAATAATAACAGAAAATTTATATATTAATTAATACAGTTTCGGAGCCTTAGAAAAGTAGCGGCCGAAACATAGTAGCAGAATATTATTTATTCTCTTATTTCGGCCGGGGGTTGACCCTATGGATGGGTATGGGTACACTCAAGGGGCAAAACCAGCCTCTATAAACTGGGTACCCTAAAATGCGGAAAAACCTGAAGGCTGAGATCTCGGCCTAATCACGCCTTTGGCCTAGAAATATTATGATTTAATCATACGATTCCTCTGCGATGGGTTGTAGAGGAACAGTTGGTTTGCTTTTTTGGAACGGTGTATACTGTTTTAGAGCTGATTAATAGTTTATACTGACCTGACTTGGGATTTATTCTTGCCCTGAGCTGCAGCTTGGTGCCGATCGGTACCGCTTGGTCCACGGGCAGCTCGCTGGAGGATGTGTTGGCAATCCTGGCCGGGGCCTCCTTGTACAGCGCCACTTCGTACTCCAGTCGTCCGGGCGTCTCCTCCACTACTCCGGACACCCTCGCTCCATGCGGTCTGAAAGGGGCATAAAGACATCCATAATCTTTATTATGGTTATACTTCGTTTTTTTTACAGAATAAAGATAGTCCCAAGTTGGATTTTTTACAGCCATAATTAGGGTGCATTTACTGAGTAAAATATTTGGTAAAAAGAGAGATAAGGCTACTGAGGAGTTTAGAATTGCGGAACTTGTATCCTGTGAATATAATTGAGTTGATAGCATCGCGGAGACTCAAATGGGCGCGTAAAGTTGTTGGGCTCGGTGAGGAACGGATTCCAAGAAAGTTGGTACTCGCTGAACCGACTGGTAGGTGTCCGAAAGGCAGGCCGAAGCGTCGATGGGAGGATTGCGTTACGGCTGATCTCGGGGGCTTCAGCTTGAACGGTGAACATTTGACGAGTCTGTGTAGGCAGGCTTTGGTGGTATCGACATCGAACCTTCGGGTTCGGTAAACCTATTATTATTATAAAGGGTGCATTCCTCGACCTTAAAAAAACTGAGGAAATGCTTGGTCTCACTATGAACCAAAACAAGACCAAGCATATGAAGGCACGTGTAAGTAGTTTAAAAAAAAATGGATATACAAACATTCGGATAGGGATAATTTGGTAGACTCCAATAATCACATGCGACATGCGGTAGACCGCAGAGTAATCACGTTCAATAGGTGCTATTTCGGAATTTCGAGACACACGAAAACTAAATACATTTCCCGAACAATAAAACTGCGCATATAAAACTCGTAAATTACTAAGTATAGTAAGTTACTATTGTAGAGTATATTCACAGGTGATACTTTAAATTAATATTCAAAACTAGATAAATTGGCCCAACGTCTCTGGTTCAAAACAGCAGATGGCTTTAAGATTTATTGCAGCGAGAAAAAAACCTTGGTTTATGTCGCTCTTAGGACGGAACGTAACATTTTGGTCCTTGGGTACATGCGACTCCTTAAAAATCCCTATTCTAATTAAACCTGGGTAGGTAAAATTTAGTACTCCCAGAGTAGTACCGTCTTTAGAGATGTCTCGATTTTTTTTTTTTAATTTAATGAAGAAATGCATACTTTTAAATCATATATAATTATAATAACAATACAAGTAATAATAATAGCAATTGGAAAGGAGCATAATCGGAAAAGAAGAAGGAAAGTGTGAGACAAGACAAGCATATCTCTTCAGTCATTCAGTGGGCTTTGACCCTATAAGAGTTGTAGCGCCAGAAATGATCAAGATGAAGTCTCGATCCTCTTGCTGCATCAGTCCTTCAGGAATGTTTGCTATGGACGGTCATAGTTGTTTGAGAGAAGGTTCTTTAAGGATTTCATCAATGCTATAAAATCATATCTTAACCACACGGCCAGAGAAGCGGTGTCGACCACCAATGAACCTCACCACATCACTACTTCATAACAGTTCCTACAGTTCTATATTCTTCTCTCGTCTCCACTTTTGGTCCACATGGATTGGATCAATTATTCTCCGCAGGACCTTAGACTTGTCTGCTGGTTCTTGATTTAGCCCAACACTCCGAGATGTAGGTTAGAACCGTTTTTATTAACTGTACAAGTGCAGTTTTGTTGTTGGAACAGGAATCAACTTCTTGTTTCAAAAAGAGCATATATTGTGCATACTCTTCGGTCTACCTGTGCCTGTAGTCGCATTTGATTGTTCTAATCTACCAAAATACTGAAAAAAACTTCCATACCCAAATGCTTGTGTTTTGCCTTATTTCACAACACCTACACGGTAAAGAAGGAACGAATTTTCTTTCTAAATGGAAAGCTGAATGAAAATAAATAGGGTGAAAGCACTTTTTAAACCATTCTTGGAAAAAAAAACTAATGTTTGATTTTTCTATTATCATAAACACGCCTTACCAATAAAATAAATAGTTTAAAGGATATCTTAAAATATTACAGCATATGCATACAGCATAATACACACTGTTTTTTAGGGCATTAATCCTCTACCTCGCATTTTTAGGGCTAGGGGGTCAGGGCGCGGAATAATGCAGAGATAAAGACCACTGGAACCGAGACGCTATGTCCTAATAATAATATCGTCTCAAAACTTTTAAACGGTTTATCAGGTTGTCAGAAACGGTGAATTGATCACGCGCGTTAGCCCACACGGTCCAACCCGCTAATCCATGCATAAAACGTACTAGATAGTGTCAATAGGCCAGAATTACTGTTATATTATAAGCTATTTAGCCTTTATTAAAGGTTGCATGTTCGTTAAACCTTCCTCCTTTGCTCCTCAAAAAAAAAAATTAATAAATATAATTTAGGCAGTCATAGGGACTGCCGATAGAAGTGAACTTTTTTTTTTTTAATGCTCGATTTGCGCTGGCATTTTGTTGGAAAAAGGAGTACGTTGAAGTAAATTATGTTTAGAACGCATGTTTTTTTTTTTTGTTTTATTTAATTGTAAAACATCATCACCTGTAGAGATATACCATCTTGAATTATGCCATCGTAATCTGAATGTAACTGTAAACTGTATGAATTGGTGGTACACATAACATATATACTTTTTTATGACCTGCCATTTGTATTAAGGAAATTCAGACATTTAGGAATAAGCTTTATAGTTTTTTCAAGGAGACAACCTCAGTTTCTTTCCCAAGTAAACAAAAAAATATATGTTTTAATAAGTAATGAAATATACATTGGGCTTAATTGAAATATATATCATAAATCTGGTGCGGGCAACACACGACTTTCACTTACCGTTGATAAATCAATTAAAGAATTTTATAATACACTTAGAGATAAAAATTTGTGAAACTATTAAAGAATTAATTAAATTGAATTTATATAGAATCATGTGTTTTATTAAAAAATCTATTATATTACTATCTAAAAAAATCAGTTAGTTTTATCTTCTTTTCATCACTCTCTATTATCTTTTAAAATCTTGAGTATAAGATATTTTTTCTAAAATCTTTAGCTTTCCAACGGTATATCATACATGTGTATCACTGTACTTATGTCCAAAAACGAAAAATTGCATTAAAATATTTTTTTTTTCTGTTTTCTTCTTTAGTTGAGTATCGAATTCATTCAATTTATATATTTACCTGTTTTTCATCAATGGTAACAAGATAATATAGTTATTTTTATAGAATAAAAAAAAATAAAGGTACTTTAGAGAAAGAAAATTTAAAATATCTGCATTTACGCCCTGTCAGACCATTTTAATCAGAATAAAACTTACATGATATTAAAGGCCGTTAAATTTTACATCGATATAGCTAGTTAAATAAAAATCCTCTGAACCGTATTTGAGAAAATCATAAAAAGGTGCAAAATGCATGGTATAATGTGGCTCTTCTGGTTAGCCGAATTTGATGAAAAAGTTTTTGTAACATCTCGGTCGTATAGTAATCTTAAATGTGAAATTTCAGTTTCTTAGGACTTTTCGTTTCCGCCCGGGAATTACCACACAAACACAGACACACACAGACCTTTTTGCGGCACTTGGTTATTTGGACTCAGGGGACCCTAAAACGTGTATTTCCGTTGAAAACTGGAATTCGAATATTTTCACGATCGCAATAATATATAGATTCACATATTTTTCCTTTATCATTTTATCATTTTTTTTCATTTACTTAGACTCTATTTATATATTCTCATTATAATATTATCATCTCAATTATGTCTACTTCCATACTTTATAACTATCATCTTAATTTTGTTTATTTCCATACTTTATAACTTTCACCTTATTTCCATACTTTATAATTGTCATCTTATTATCATTTTACATTTAATATTATTTATGTTCCCATAATTTATTACTGTCATATTATTATTATATACCTAACGCATTATTAAGTCTATAATTACATTGGTTGTTATCTTGTTTCTTTTAGCCCTGATGAAGGCCCACATTGTAGGCCGAAACGTCGGCACATAATTAAAATAACGCTTATTTTTAATTGTGTGTTTTTAATTTATGACCGCACCCCCAACCATCTTCCTCATGCAATAATATATATAGTAAGTGAAAGTAAAAATGATTTTATATTCAAAAGTCATATTTCTCTGCTCATATGATCAAGATATTCTTTTGGATTTCGCTTGACTACGATTTAAATATTGACAGTAAGATCATCATAATTTTGCTTCTTATGTTTGAATGTTTTCATGCAAAGTAATGTTTTAATAATATTTACAAATATCGATATTTTAGAGTCAAGAGAATTAAGATATTCATTAAATTAACTTTATATACAGTAAGAGGTGAGTTCTAAGACATAGTTTTACCACGTCTTTACTCATTCATTTGAAACTAAAATCCTTAAATAAAGTATTATAGATATCGATATTTTTGTGCCAATGTTACATCGGTATGGATAATGTTCACGGAAATTAATATGGTTATCCTATATCTAATAGACAGAGCGCATGCGCCAGTCCAGAGCATGTTGGTAAAGTTACCATGGTCACGAAATCAAAGCTTTTACCCCAGCCGAAAATAGCATAACGCGCCTAAAGAAGTTTTCATTCAAAAAGTGCTCTTGGACCCACGATATGAGCAACATATGCTTTAATTTCACTAGATGGAAAGGCGTTAGCCTAAGTGACTAGATAGAGAGAGTACATAATAATGATTGGCGTCCATTAGTGACGCTCGTTAGTGAACGCCAGCTTTCAGCCGGGCATTTCTCTATGGAAAATGTGAATAAACGTTAGAAATTCCTTATATACTTATCAAGATTTAAAACTTTCACTTATTTTTAATAATATTGACATCCAGTCGCCCAGGTCCAAAGTGAGTATCGTCATGTAATGGTTCGTTCTTTTTTTGTAACCGTCACTTTCCCTCCTCATGTACAAGAAAGAAAATTGTGTTGCATATTACAATTAATATGTAGTAAAAACATTAGTCAAATTATTATTTTAAAACAATCTGGTGCGAACAACACACGACTTTCACTTACCTCCATTATTTGTATCATTTAAAAAAAATGTAAGCAATAGAAACATGTGTTTTTTAAAATAATCTATTGTATTATCCACGACAAACAGTTTGTTTATCGAATTTTCATCATTCTCAGTTAACTTTTACAATAGTATCTATAAGATAATATTTCTACTCAAATCTTTAGCATTGCAACGGTATATCATACATGTATATTACTGTTCTTAAGTACAAAAACAAAAAATTGCGTTAAAAAAAATATTTATGCTGTTTTCTCCTATAGTTGGATATCGAATTCGTTCAACTTATATATTTACCTGTTTTTTAGCAATGCTAATCAGACGATATGGTTAATGTTTTCAAATCTACAAAATTAAAGGTACTTTAGAGGAAGAAATTTTGAAATATCGGCATTTATGCCCTATCAGATTATTTCAATCTGAATGAGACCTACATGATATTAAAGCCCGTCCAATTTCACATCGATATAGCGAGTTTAATAAAAATCGTTAGAGCCGTTTTTGAAAAAAGTCGTAAATAGGTGCAAAATGCATGGTTTTAAGTGGCTCTTCTGTTTAGCCGATTTTGATGAAAAAGTTGCTGTAATTGGACTCTGGGGACCTAAAACGTGTATTTCCGTTGAAAGTGGCAATTCGAAAATTTTCACGATCGCATTACTTTCCCTTGCCATATATTCTATAAATAGGTAAGTGAAAGTAATACTATATATTCCAGATATGTGAAAGTAAAGAAATGGAAATATTATTTTCTTAATTATGAATGTAAGGGAGAAATACTGAAGCTGCAAAAGAAGGTTTGTTTTTAGTGATAAATGTTTCCCAGATTACTTTAATTATTTTACGTAACAAAAAATCATTTTCATTTGACCTAATTTTCGTGTTTTATTTCTGCATATAATTTTTCGTGAGATGAAAGGACTTTAGTATAGGAACGTTTTTCACACGATGCTCAATCTGGTCGTCCAGTGCATATCTTTGCATGACCTTTTGAGATAATACAATGCCCCTATATGAACGAACCCAAAACCATTTGTAAATACATCTTTTGCCCAAAGCCGTGGTTTAAAATATATTAATGAGAGAATTTTGAACTTCCTGTAAATATGTATTAAATAAATAAATAAAACAGTAGATCTGTATATTCAAGTCACAAATTATAATAGATGTAATTCCACCATAACTCGGTTATTATTGAAGATGGAGAAAAATCGAAAAGATTTTTGAGATCAAGACAACGCAATGAACAAAGAGAAAAAAAATCTTACATGGTCAAGCTATAACTTATAAGAGATGTGATTCCCTGATAACTTATTATTGATGATAGAGAAAATGTAAGTGTTCTGGAATCAGGACATTTTATTTGAATGAAAATCGAGAGAAAAGAATAGTAAAGCAGTCTAGTATAAATTTTTTTAGTTTATTATTTTTAATAATGAACCTCTGTAATCGAAAAAAAAAGAAAAATTACTCCCCCTGACTTGAACATTGAGGGTTTATGTTTAAAAAAAAATCCGTTTCTTCTAATAAATAAATAAATCAATTATTTTTGCTTTTAGTGCTATTTCATAGAGAATGAAATATTCTACAAAATGAAAAAATAATATACACTATAAGAATAGTGTTTTGAAATTAGCAGGGTTGATATGTTATTTTTCTTAGAATTATTTATTGCTTTTCATAGTACATAATTGCCTATCTAAAGCTTTATAAACGGTTATACCATAATATTGTTATTTGTAAACAGTAAACCATTGTGTAATAATTTTCAGCGTTTTAAAATTTGTTTAGTATTGGGTTCTTTAACAAGAAATGTCCGTTTTTATAGTTTCTGAAATACATAAAGGATTTTGCAGGTCTCTGTTGTTTTCTTCCGAATGTTTACATATTTAAAGTAAACAGTTACTAATCATCTACCTTTGTATTATAAACATTAGCTTCCCGATCAATCACCAACATTTTAGTATACCTCCATATATGAACATGGAAACCAGCGATTTTCGAGTAATATTTTTTCACGAGTTTAAACTTGGCCATTCAGCAGCTGAGACGGCTAGAAATATTTGCAAGGCGTTTGGGGAAGGGAGTGTTAATGAACGGACCATTCACCGTTGGTTTGCTGAGTTTTCAGCTGGGGATACCGACTTGGAAAACTTGCCCCGAGGAAGACCTCCGTCCGTAATTGACAACGATGTCCTCAAAGATACAGTAGAAGGAAATCCCTACCAAACAGTTAAAGGACTCTTAGCACAAATAATGCAAGTGCATCTACCGTTTTCAGACATTTAAAGTGTATTGGGAAAGAAAAAAGCTCGATACATGGGTACCTCATGATCTCACTGAGCGGCAGTAGGACCCCATGTTTCAAAACATAGCGTGCGAAAATTGAAAGAACTCGGTTACGAAGTTCTTCCGCACCCACCATATTCTCCCGACTTGTCTCCAACAGATTACCACCTGTTCAGGAATTTAGACAACTTCGTCAATGGAAAACTTTTTGAAAATGATGATCAAGTGAAAAGTACGTTTTCAGATATTGTTTCACTTCAAAGCTCAGAGTTTTTCAGTTCGGCGATAAAAAAGTTGGTGTCACGTTGGGAAAAATGTGTAGATAAAGAAGGTAAATACTTCGAATAAAATTATCTTGTTTTCATATCGTATTTTTAATCAAAATCCTTTAGCTTGAACACGGACATTTCATGTGACGCAATATATATATTTACGAGAATTTTTCATATGACTTAGGATGTATAACCTCATTTAAATTGGAACGCTGCACTCTGTAGTGCGCACTTACTTCACATTACTTTTTTTGTGTGTCCATTCATGGTACAAAAAAATAAGTAAGATAACTCGTTCAAGTTAGCTGCTCGTTCAAAAAGAGATACAATGGAGAGAGGACAGAGCGGCCCAACAGAGAAGGAGGGCATGATGGGAGGAAAATAGCTGACAGTGACCATGAGTTAGGGGATCATGCCAGCCAGGATATGTGGTCAGCATCTGAGGGCCGTTACGATAGCACACCGTGTAATCCTACACTCTTC
This sequence comes from Piezodorus guildinii, assembly GCA_023052935.1. Taxonomy (NCBI): domain Eukaryota; kingdom Metazoa; phylum Arthropoda; class Insecta; order Hemiptera; family Pentatomidae; genus Piezodorus; species Piezodorus guildinii. The sequence goes on along the minus strand of CM041294.1, from coordinate 165,597,876 downwards.
TGGCTCTAGAGGATGGCGTTTCTGCTTCTCGTGGAATTCGGCAATTAGCTATAAGGCATTCAGAACAGAATAACAATTTTTTAATTTCAATTACTATATATAGTAAGGGAAAGTATTGCGATCGTGAAAATTTTCGAATTCCAGTTTTCAACGGAAATACACATTTTAGGGTCCCCTGAGTCCAAATAACCAAGTCCCGAAAAAAGGTCTGTGTGGTAACTCCCGAGCGGAAACGAAAAGTCCTATGAAACTGAAATTTCATATTTGAGACAAATATCCGCCCGAGACGTTACAAAACCTTTTTCATCAAAATGAGCTTACCAGATGAGCCACCTTATACCATGCATTTTGCACCTTTTTTCGATTTTCTCGAAAACGGTTCCGACGATTTTGATTAAACTCGCTATATCGATGTAAAATTTAATGGGCTTTAATATCATGTAGGTTTTATTCTGATTAAAATGTTCTGACAGGGCTTAAATGCTGATATTTTAAATTTCATTTCTCTAAAATGTGAAAATTAGCTAAATATAAAAGTTGAACAAATTTGAAAAACAACTAAAGGAGAAAACTGAAAAAATATTTTTGTAATGCAATTTTTTGTTTTTGAACATAAGAGCAGTAATATACATGTATGATATACCATTGGAAAGCTAAAGATTTTTAAAAATATTATCTTATACTCAAGATTTTAAAAGTTAATAGAGAGTGATGAAAGAAGATAAAACTAACTGATTATTTTAGATAATAATATATAAATTTTTTAATAAAACACATGTTTCTAAACTATTAAATTTCACTGAAGGAATTAGTCCGGGTGGCGGTCATTAAATGAAACAACTGAATAGTTTCAACTATTTATTGTTTGCCTTTTAGTGGCAAACAATAAAATAGTTGAAACTATTCAGTTGTTTCATTTAATGACCGCCACCCGGACTAATTCCTTCAGTAATTCTCAACGGTCAACTAATTATATCCACAATATTAAATTTCACGTAGTTTTATCTCCAACTGTATTTGAAAATTCTTTAATTGATCTGTACAATTACTTCTTTTCTAATACTATCTTTTTACTTTTTTTTTATGGCACGACAGGCTGCCATGACAGGCCCTACATCACGCTATGTAAACTCCTAGGAAAATATACCCGTGATTCTACATAGTAGATTTTTTATCTCTATTTCCGTGAATGACTGCTATGTCTCACACAAAAAGATTTTAATAACGAAAAAAATACCACGTATCCCAAATAATTTTACTCTTCTAAGCATGTTAATACCGGATTGAGGACGTCTTTTCGATTAGCTATGTAAAATCAAAACCTTAACAATGACGGGCAGGTCCCAGAGCCAGGCTGTGAGAAGCTCCCATGGTTAGGGATATAGGTTATTAGGCTTCATGAAAAAGCAAGGAACGCAGTCATCCAAAGGATAATTTTAAATCTTTGACAGTCTCATCTGGATTATATCATAATTTACAACCAAAATATTTTATGCGGAAACCAACATTGTTAAACCATTAAAGCTTGGACGATTTCGCTGGCCTGGCCATGTTGCCCGGATGAGTGGAGAGGAAGTTCCAAAACGTCTTCTGGAGAGAGAGAGAGAGAGGCAGAGGACGGCCTAGACTCAAATGGAGGACTGTGTGACCCAGGATGCCAAAGCGCGACTCAAAATGAGAGGAGATCGGAGAGCGGAGGCACAAGACCGAAAAAATAGCGAAAACTTAATGTGGAGGTCAGGGTCCACATCAGGCTGAAGCGCCAAGAATGTATGTAGGAAGTGGCAGATCAAACACAAAAGGAGAGAGGAATAGGAGGAAATTCATCCCAAAAAAACAACCAAGAAAAACTATATTAAAATACTTAAAGATATACTAAATATCTATTAGAACTAATAATCTTGAATATGTAATTTATAAGCTCTTTTGCCTTAATTTTTTTTTTTTTAGTGCACTAAATAATAATACCTAATTACTGAAACCCGTTGTTGTTATGAGGTCGGTAGTAGCTATAACTAACTAGGCCCTAGCGGATTCGAAACCGGCAGATAGGAGTCAACTGATGTGTAGTGGCAAGCATAACAGCCTTCTAGGCCTAAGGTAGCGGATTCAAATCCGACAGATGAGAGTAAATCTTTAATATGCCCTCATTCCTTGTAAAATGGTGATATTTGCCTTCTTTTTTTTTTCTTGATTTGTAAATATTAATACAAAATATTAAAATTAAAAAAATCACCCACAAATACTTCAATATACCCATTTGTTCAAGACATAGCCCGAAGTAGATACACGCCTTTCAATTCTAAACTTCCTGCCCACACAAATCCACCTCATTCGTAACCTATCATCTTTAAGTATTCCCGATAATCCTCTAAGACAAATAAAGATAAGGCGACTAACGGACCTTCTTTGTTAAATTACATATTCAAGCAGTTCCTTCATAAGATATTATCATGTGTTGTAATTAAACAGCTCATTTGTTAAAAACGTTATTGTGAAAACTTAAAACTACTATACGTTCTATGGTTCACCTGTGGTGTAGTTGCCAGCATAACAATCTTTATGGCTAAGGTTGCGGGTTCATACCCGGCAGATGTCCGTAGGATTTTTTAATTGGAGTAAAATTCTAGCGTTAGTTACTCAGTAAAGATCCCTACCCTCATAAAAACTAGATAAGCAAAATTTAGGACACCCACTTTACCCGATTAGCCACAGTAGCATAAAGTGACGGTAAACGAATACATAAATAAATTATACTTCTCATTAGATAATAACGTTATTTTGCGCTTAAAACGGGAGTCTAAGGGAAATGAGAAAGTGTGAAAACCTAAAATTTAAAATCAAAAATTTTACAATCTATAATTTCAAGAATATCCTAAACCATATAAAATACATCTATTACCAGATTTTAACAACTCGGAGTCATAATTAGATTTTTACTTTCACTTATTATATATAGTAAGGGAAAGTATTGCGATCGTGAAAATTTTCGAATTCCAGTTTTCAACGGAAATACACTTTTTAGGGTCCCCTGAATCCAAATAACCAAGTCTGTGTGTGTGTGTGTGTGTGTGTGGTAACTCCCGGGCTGAAACGGTAAGTCCTATGAAACTGAAATTTCATATTTAAGACAACTATACGCCCGAGACGTGATAAAACATTTTTCATCAAAATGAGCTTACCAGAAGAGGCACTTTATACCATGCATTTTGCACCTTTTTTCAATTTTCTCGAAAACGGTTCCGACGAATTTGATTAAACTAGCTATATATATCGATGTAAAAATTAATGGGCTTTAATATCATGTAGGTTTTTTTTGGATAAAAATGGTCTGACAGGGCTTAAATGCCGATATTTTAAATTGTCTTCCCCTAAAGTACCTTTAATTTTGTAGATTCAATAATAATAACTAGATTATTTTGTTAACGCTGATGAAAAACCGGTAAATATATAAATTGAATAAATTCGATACCCAACTAAAGGAGAAAACAGAAAAAATATTTTTTTAATGCAATTTTTCGTTTTTGAACATAAGAGCAGTAATATACATGTATGATATACCGTTGGAAAGCTAAAGATTTTAGAAAAAATATCATCTCATTCACAAGATTTTAAAAGTTAATAGAGAGTGATGAAAAGTCGATAAAACTAACTGATTATTTTAGATAATAATATCTTATGATTTTTTAATGAAACACATGTTTCTATGTAAATTCGATTTAATTAATTCTTTAATAGTTTCCTGAATTTTTTCCTTTAACTGTATTTGAAAATTCTTTCATTGATTTTAAAAATGGAGGTAAGTGAAAGTCGTGTGTTGCCCGCACCAGATTTTTTGTATTGTTTTTCCCGTATTCTGGGACTTCAAACGTAAAATATAGGGGTTTTAGATTTTAGCAAATAAATTTGATGTTTGACCACGGTGCGCTCACTAATCGTGTCAAAAAAATTGATTAGTTTTCATAATTTTTCTTATATTTTTTTAAAATATTTTTTTTCCCTAATCTGGGACCCCAATGGTTAAATATAGACAAGTTTCAGAATTTAGTCCACCTAAATCGGTCATATTGCCCACTGTGCGGCGGAAAGCGTACAAACGGATTTATAAAAAATTGTTATTCGGATTCTACTTATCTTGAAACGTAAACCCTCAAATTTTGAGGGGAGGTAATATTGTATTTGTTTGGTCGATTACAAAGGTTCATTATTGAAAATAATAAACCAAACAAAAAAAAACAACAATAAAACTGTAGCATATTTTTTAGAAACATTTTCTCCATTCTCTTTCGCCACCGAAGGAGGTATTAGGTCAGTTCGGGAAATCAGACAAAAAGAAAAAAAAAAAAAAAACAGCGGAGGGAAAGGAAGTGTATAAAATTGAATCGGGAACTGACCGAGAGGCGCGCTATGGAAAGTGGACTATCTTCCATCCTTCATCAATTATAGGATCTGCTTCTGGTATTTCTTCTTCTCGCCTTCTGTTTGTCTTGGTCTATGAGGCTGGTGTTATTTCCTTGGTGCTCGTCTTCTTTCGATAACTGTAAGTAATATCGCGAAAATAGGAAAAAACAACAACTAATTGAAAACAATCCTTACCGAGAACATATAGTTCCTGAAAACCGAGCGAAAAAAAAGTTATATATAGAGAAAGATTGAAGAAATAAAAGGAGAGATCCCTTTCGTAAATAAAAAAATCTGGTGCGAGCAACACACGACTTTCACTTATCTCCATTTTTAAAATCAATAAAAGAATTTTCAAATACAGTTAGAGATAAAAATTCGTGAAACTATTAAAGAATTAATTAAATTTAATTTATACAGAAACATGTTTTTTATTAAAACATCGATTACATTATTATCTAAAATAATCAGTTAGTTTTATCTTCTTTTCATCACTTTCTATTAACTTTTAAAAGCTTGAGTATAAGATGATATTTTTTCTAAAATCTTTAGCTTTCCAACGGTATATGATACATGTATATTACTGTTCCATGTTCAAAACAAAATTGCATTAAAAAAATATTTTTTTGTTTTCTCTTTATTTTAAATCGCTCAAATTGATATCTAGCTGTTTTTCATCAGTGGTAACAAGATAATATAGTTATTTTTATAAACTCAACAAAATTAAATGTACTTTTGAAAAAGAAAATGTTAAATATCCGCATTTAAGCCCTGTCAGACCATTTTAATCCAAATGAAACCTAAATGATATTAAAGCCATTAAATTTTACATCGATATAGCGAGTTTAATCAAAATCGTCGGAACCGTTTTCGAGTAAATCGAAAAAAGGTGCAAAATGCATGGTATAAAGTGGCTTTTCTGGTAAGCTCATTTTGATGAAAAAGGTTTCGTATCGTCTCGGGCGTATAGTTGTCTTAAATATGAAATTTCAGTTTCATAGGACTTACCGTTTCCGCCCGGGAGTTACCACACACACACAGACCTTTTTGCGGGACTTGGTTATTTGGACTCAGGGGACCCTAAAATGTGTATTTCCGTTGAAAACTGGAATTCGATAATTTTCACGATCGCAATACTTTCCCTTACTATATATACTCGTATAGTAAGTGAAAGTAAAAAATACATCTTTAAAATTTTTTTTTTTTTAAATGGCCTACAGTATAGCAGGTCTCTTGGCCGGAGACTTGTTAGTCTTCTGGGTTGGATTGTAAGGGTTTGTGGCAGTTGGTAGGGTCAGAAAGGGTCAGTCTGTCGGGAATTTTGTGTAGCGATCAGTGGCTGTTGTAATGATGAATGGAATGTTCATGTCAGTATATAGTGTCTCAAGATGAATGGAATGTTCATGTCAGTATATAGTGTCTCAGATGAATGGAATGTTCATGTCAGTATATAGTGTCTCAAGATGAATGGAAGGTTCATGTCAGTATATAGTGTCTCAAGATGAATGGAATGTTCATGTCAGTATATAGTGTCTCAAGATGAATGGAATGTTCATGTCAGTATATAGTGTCTCAAGATGAATGGAATGTTCATGTCAGTATATAGTGTCTCAAGATGAATGGAATGTTCATGTCAGTATATAGTGTCTCAAGATGAATGGAATGTTCATGTCAGTATATAGTGTCTCAAGATGAATGGAATGTTCATGTCAGTATTAGTGTCTCAAGATGAATGGAATGTTCATGTCAGTATATAGTGTCTCAAGATGAATGGAATGTTCATGTCAGTATATAGTGTCTCAAGATGAATGGAATGTTCATGTCAGTATATAGTGTCTCAAGATGAATGGAATGTTCATGTCAGTATATAGTGTCTCAAGATGAATGGAATGTTCATGTCAGTATATAGTGTCTCAAGATGAATGGAATGTTCATGTCAGTATATAGTGTCTCAGATGAATGGAATGTTCATGTCAGTATATAGTGTCTCAAGATGAATGGAATGTTCATGTCAGTATATAGTGTCTCAAGATACACAAAAGGAGCTATAAATTTGTCCTTAGTAATTTCGATTGTAATGATGGTAAAATGTTGATGTTTGACTTTCTCCATGCATAAGTCCGAATTTATTTTATTATAACTTAATAAATAGTTAAATTGTTTGTCAGTGATAATGTTGAACGTTTATCTAGTAATCTTGAAATAATTCCACATCATTGATTCAGTTCTTTTCTTTTTCTCAATAAATTTAAATTATAAATTAAAAAAACATTTAAACAATGTTCAAGTTTAAAGAATTATATTGAGTTTCTATGGAAATATTAATTTTAGATTTCGAGCTTCTTCGATACATAGTATTAACTTTGATGTTTTACTCCCTTTAAACATTCCGAGGGCGATCTACGGGGTTCGAACAGCGACCTAGGGTATAGAAGCCTGTTATACCACAACACCACAGGTGAGTATGATCCAAACATTTTGAAGGAAGCGTACCCACAGTTTCTATAAGTAAAGGCGTCCTTGTACTAAAGATGCTATAAAGAAATATAAATTAAGAATTAAATGTAGAGTCGAAACAAAATACATCTAGGAATATGAAAAACTGACAGTCGAAACCAATTATAAGTGTTTATTAAAAAAAAAAAAAAAAAAAAAAGAGTTGCACAAACGCGTTGACAAAAAAGAGATACCTTCAGTGAAAAGAGGTATTTTCCGGCTTTCTACACAACTCAATATCGTCTTTTCCAATGACAATAACAAACGTGCTAGTAAATACAAACTTCTGGACCGAAATACCAGTGGGATTGTCGCAACTGCAGGAAATAGATCGACAATTCTTCAAAACGTAACAAGATTTTATAATCATTCGGATTTGAATACATTTCCCGTGTATACAAAAGTCTCCTTTTCTAAGCATAATACTTTTAAGCTATTATGTCGAAATTTTTGTTCGTCATTGTAGACATATGTGGTTATCCATTTCAATTAAATTATTAATTATTGTTTCTTTGACATGAACTTACCATTAATTTTTTTTTTTTAACATTTTAATTACACCTGAAAAAAATCACAATCAGCAAATGTGCTAAAATGTAAGTAAACATGGCGTGGGCAGCATGAGGGAGACAGGACCCAGTGGTGCATCCTCCTGACATTAAGCACAACTATATTTTCAGGTCAGGAGGTCCCTCATCCAACTCCTTTTCAGCCTACGCCGAGTTATGGATGGTATGTCAGTATGGTGGTGTGTTCGTTGCCAGTCTTAAAAATTGCGATTGAAATGTTTGTATTTTTCGTGTATGTGTGTCTTTTTAGCAGGTCCGTATATTTAGCATTCGTAAGTCCATATTGGTTTTAATAAATAAGTGTATACGTTATGTTTCTGTCTGATGGGTAATTTAGAGTTTTACGTTTAGTCTTGAGGTGTGGGCCCCATGTCAACCTTTTATGAACTTACCGTTAATGAATAAGGATTTTAAAACTCACTACTACTTAGTTCACAAAGAAACCTAGTTCTCTTACCTCAATAACTGGACTAGAAAAAAAAAACAGCCTTGAGAAGCGTTTTCAGGAATGTACAAGACAACACCAATAGAAAGAGTAGAAAACAATCCAAAATCATTTTCTCCAGCAAGAAAAAAAAAAAAACAGCGAGAGAATTGAGATCCGCCAGTTCACTCGACCGGTAAACTGTTCTTCGGTTATTTTTTTTAGATTTCGGCAATAAAGTCTATTTATAAAATAACTCAAACCTATAATAAAGGTCTTTTAAAAACTTTTTTTTTACAAAATCAATAAATGATTACTTAAATAAAACGTTGTTGAATTAATATAAGTTTTAATAATATTTATAAAAAATCTGGTGCGCTCATCACACGACTTTCATTTCCCTTCGTTGTTGAAATCAATTGAATAATTTTTAAATATATCTAAAGATAAAAATAAATTGTTAAAGAATTAATTAAATTGAATTTCAGTAGAAGCATGTGTTTTATTAAATAATCTATTATATTTTTATTTACAAAAAACAGTTAGTTTATCGGCTTTTCATCACTCTCCATTACCCTTTACAATTCCGTGCATCAGATAATATTTTTTTTCTGAAATCTTTAGCAATCCAACGGTATATTATACATCTGTATTACTATTCTTGTGTTTGAAAACACAAAAATTGCATTAAAAAAATATGTTTGCACTTTTCTCCTTAAGTTGTTTATCAAATTCGCTCAACTTTCATATTTAGACGTTATATACTATGCTAATAAGATTATGTACCTAATTTTTTGAAATATACAAAATTAAATGTACTTTATAGGAAGAAATTTTAAATATCTGCCTTTAAAGCCTGTCAGACTATTTCAATCAGAATGAAACTTACATGATATTAAAGCTCATTTAATTTTACATCAATATATGTAGTTTAATCAAAATCATCATTGTATTAAGTGGCTTTTCTTGTTAGCTGATTTGATGAAAACGTTGCTGTATCATCTCGGGCGTATAGTTGTCTTAAATATGAAATTTCAGTTTCATAGTACTTTCCGTTTTCGCCCAGGATTTACCACACACACATCTTTTCTCGAGACTTGGTTATTTCGACTCATGGGACGCTAAAACGTATATTTCCTTCGAAAGCTGAAATTCGAAAATGTTCACGATCGCAATATTTTCCCTTACTATATATTTTATAAATAGGTAAAAATAAAATAATAATATGAGAAAATAATTACAAAGATAATTTTAAAATATATTAAGTTATATATTCTGATATGTTTGTTTATTCATTTAACGTCACTTTATGCTACTATGACTAATCGGACGATGCCAGTTCTAAATTTTGCCTATCCAGGTTTAATTATGATAGGGATCTTTAACGAGTACCTGACATCGCACAGGCTCGGGACCACCTTTTAACGTCCCCTCCGAAGGACGGCATAACTAAGGATTTTTTACTCCCATTAAAAAATCCTAGGGCCACCCGCAGGTTTGAACCCGCGACCTTTGGCATAGAAAGTTGTTATGCTAGCAACTACGCTATGGGTGACCCCTATATTCTGATATATCACTTGGACGTCCGTAAAATAATGCAGGATTTTGGTTAAAAAAAAAAAAAAAAATTAAAATTGTTTTAATGTAATGTGTAGTAAAAGAAACGAAGCCCACTAAACAGTAACCATCACCTTTTTCTTAATGATTTAGAGGGTTTGGAAAATGTTCTGCTTCTTGTTTTTCAAACCACTGTCTAGAACCTCAAATATGATCTTAATGAATCCAAACATTCTGGGAAGAAAGGGTATGGGCCCCGTTCCGGCCGACATTTAAATCTATAAAATTGGGGATCACTTGTAGCTGGGTGGATAGCATAACAGCCTCCTAGACCAAAGGCCACGGGTTTAAACCCGAGGGTGGTCCTAGGATTTTTTAATGGGAGTAAAAAATCCTTATTTGTGCCGTCCCTCGGAGGGGATGTCAGTTACTAGACTGTGCGATGTCAGTTACTCGTTAAGATCCCTATCCTAATAAAATCTGGATAGGCAAAATTTAGGACTCCCACTATAGCATCGTTTGATTAGCCATAGTAGCATAAAGTGACGTTAAATAAATAAACAAACAAATCTATAAATTACGACTATATCTAGTTAACATCTTAGTAAAGAATGAATTATTTCAAGCAGTTAAATGCTACAGATGTGCTAAAATTTTACCATCGATACATCAGTTAAAAATTATCAGAAAAAATACTGATATTTCAGTATAGCCCAAACACGGCTTTAGAGGTAATTATTCAGTAATTTGTTGGAGATAATCACAATATTTTATTTACCATGTTAAATTATGGGATTTGTTTTATTTCCTGATTTTAAAAAAATTCGAACTTAAAAGCACTCAATTAACTTCTCATTTTAGCAGACCTGATTGTATGTTTAATGCAATGCTACTTTAATTATTAGAGGAACAGCATTAAATCGATTTCAGAAAGCGCTACCTAATATGTGTAGCGACATAGGATAATACATCAAATCGATCAATTATGCTTCGTAATTATTTATCATGTAAAATATGATGGTGATTTATGGTATGGTATATTATTTTAGGATAACTCACAGACTGCCTGCGAATCCTGCCGCTTTGTTCTCGATGACGGTCGGCTCTGGAGGCTTGCACATTATGATGAGCTCTTGGTCAGACATCATCACCACTCCGGAAACTGCGGGAACCACACCCTCACGTGGACGAAACCCTGGGAAAAAATAATATAATTTATGAGTGAATAGAATCTTATTGATATTAAAAAAAAAAAAAAAAAAAAAACAGAAAAAAAACCTGTAACTCTAAAACCCATGTTTTGGGCACAGTACTTACAGAGATATGTATTTCTTTCACACCCAATGACCGTAATATTAGTTATCCTCTTATTTTAAGGTACCCACTTTATATAGGGTGGGTCTGCCCAAGAGGGTTTCCCCTCGGTTGAAATAACAAAATAAATAATATTCTGCCACAGCCTGGATTCGAACCCAGGACCCGGAGAGCAGTAGACTAGTGCTCTATCCACTAAACCTCGCCGCTCCCCCTTTTTATTTATATACTTAGCTTAAATCTCTGAAATCCATAATAAAAAAATTCTGTTCAAATTAGATTAACTAAACTTAATCTAATTTGATCAGGTATTGTTTACTGACAACGAGATTAACGAAATATATCTGGTAGTACAGAAAATAAAGCTAGAATTTGGTTTAAAATTAAATATTTACAACTGTTTTATTTAATCGACATAGCCTCCACAACTATCAATACAGCCAACTTTTACATTGAATATAATGTCCCATCTTTAGAATTTATAAACTCCAAAAACGCGTTTTCTAATTATCTTTGTCCATTAAACTTTATTTCACGTAAGTAGTGGTCCAAGTTTCTAAAAAAATGATAATCCTTAGACGAGAGGTTAGGGTAATACGGCGGAAGTGATAGAGTTTTATATCATAGCTCCAACTTTTTCTTTTTACGACACCAAAGATGGCTTCATTATCCCCAATTTCTGATGCATTGCATTAATTTGGTTACAATACGATTCGGTATTGTATCAAACCAAATGAAGACCACCAAAATAACCATCATCTTTTTTGGATGAGTTGAGGGTATCGGAAAATGTGCTGATTCATCTTTGTCGATGCACTCTCCATAACTTCTACTGTAATTCTAAAGTATCCACTATTCATCAAAAGTAACTATTCAAAACAAAAAAGGGTCTTCGGCAATTAAGTGTATCACAAGCTTTTTATCTAACTATCTTTATCCATTAAACTTTTTGTCACGTATGTAGTGGTCCAAAATTCTAAAAAAAATTATACTCCTTAGGCGAGAGGTCAGGGTAGTAGGGCAGAAGTGACAGAGTTTCAGCTCATAACTCCAACAGTTTTTTTGACAACACCAAAGATGGCTTCATTATTGCCAATTTCTGATGCATTGCATTAATTTCGTTACAATACGATTCGGTATTGTTTTCTTCCTGATTTAAGAAGCTATAGTGTATCAAACCCACGAAACAGTAACTATTTTTCGATGAGTTGGAGACTTTGCAAAACGTTTACCACAAGTAACATTTCTGGACAGAAAAGGGTGATGTTTCCTTTTGGCAATTAAGTATAGCACAAGCTTTGTAATAATTGGTCAAAATCACACTTCTCATTAAAAAACATGTACATCTGCCGATATCAAATGACACCTGTTAACAAGGAAGATTGTGAGCTAACACGGCGATCTGATCTATAACACAATACGAATAAAAATAGCGCCATGTTACAATGGAGCGTGGTACACGTTCACTAATGAAGTGTTTACATTAACGAACCCCAGCGAGATAGCAGATCTCAAGCCACAGCCGACACGATCTTATGAGAACCAAACCCTCCTAGCGCGATACAATTACCGCTAACTTAACCTTTTACTGGGATCAGTAGGTCAGTCTGTAAATTGCTCCTGATATTAAATGGTTCAATCTTTAATATCTTTTTTCTAATATTAATCAATGTGAAAACCTAATTATTTATGGAACGGTTAAAAAAATAACTGTACTATTAAAATCCAAGCTCTTGACTTTAGTATTCATGATCACTACTCTTTTTAGGTCAACCGCAAGGATTAGGCCGACATTTTCAGGTTTTTTCCTCGAAATTTCAGGTGCCCACTTTACAAAAACTGGATGAACCCTAGGGGTTCCCCCATTCCAAGATTAACCAACAGCTGAGTGTTATTTATCAATTAAATATTACTTACCATAACTCTGTAATAAATAATGCCCAGCAGTGGAACGATAATAATAAGATTATCGTGCCACTGCTGGGTTCGAATCCTTAACCCGGAGAGCAGTTATCTCGAGCACCACAAAGCAGTTTCCAGAGGTTTTTATTTTAGGTGGTAATTGATAAAGATACTAAATCCAGATTAGTAAACAACTCAATGCAGGTTACATCGTAACAGATTTAATGGCGTTGTCCGCATTAAAATGTTACAATTATATTTTAGCAATTAGTAGATATAATTAGTTGACCGTTTGAGAGTTACTGGAAGGAATTAGTACGGGTGGCGGTCAGTAAAACAGAGATATGTATAAATACATATTCACTATAATATAGTGTTTTTATTTATTATTATAATGTTTCACATTTTATGAAATTATTGACATTTTTTACGTCTTAAAAATGAAACTATTTTTTTCATACTGTATAAAAACATTTTAATTTTATAATAACCTTTACCCTTCGTCGGAAAGCTATGACTTCCTGCCCTACAGTATCCTTTAATCGCACTCAACTAGTTCCTGTTGAACAGATCCGATACCTAGGACTCCATCATGACAAACGCCTAACAAGGAATCCTCATACAAGACTAATACGACTAGAAACTGTTCGCCGTTTTCGGCTACTTCAACACTTACTGGACTAACGGTCAAACCTTCCTCTGAACTACAAAAGGCTCATCTACACGACTATCATAAGACCAATCTGGACTTACGGAGTAGAGCTGTAGGAGTCAACTAAACCATCAAATTCCTCTCGTATCCAATCCTTAGAGTCCTAAATCCTTCGTAAAATCCTCAATGCTCCATATTTTGTCATGAATAAACTTATCCATAAAGACCTTAATGTTCCACATGTTACTGATGATGATGGCCCCGAGACCTTCTAGTCTAGAATATTTTTAGAGCGCTGCCAATGGGTGGTGTCCCTACATGCATTTCATGTTAATTTACCATAAGTCCATCACATTTATTTGATTTATTTTGTATACAGTTGTAAATATCAATAAATATGTTTAAAATGAAAAAAAAAATTCTATAATGTTAATAAATCACTTACTAGTCTAACGTTCGAAACTTCCGCTCTATTACAAAAGCCTCATTTACATTACTATTATCAGACCTATTTGGACATATGGAGTCGAACTTTGGGGCTCTATGAAACCATCTAATTCCTCTCGCATCCGATCCTTACAATCCAAAATCCTTCACAAAATCCTGAATGCCCCTTATTTTGTCACAAATCAACTTCTCCATAATGACCTAAACATCCCATTTGTTGCAGACATAGCCCGTGATAGATATTCTTATATTATTATTAGATATAATACTCTTATATCATATGGGTATAAAATATGAAAAGAAATCACGCACAGCTAAATAAAATTCTTAAAGAAGAGTTGTTCGTTGTTTTTTTATTTATTTAACATCACTTTATGCTACTATGGCTAATCGGACGATGCTACAGCGGGATTCATAAATTTTGCCTATCCAGGTTTTATTAGGATAGGGATCCTTAACGAGTACCTGACATCGCACAGGCTCGGGACCACCTTTTAACGTCCCCTCCGAAGTACGGCATAACTAAGGATTTTTTACTCCTATTAAAAAATTCTAGGACCACCTTCGGGTTTGAACCCGTGACCTTTGGCATAGAAGGCTGTTATGCTAGTTACCCAGCTACAAGTGATCCCTTAAAGAAGAGTAATCAAGTGAAAATAAACCGATAAGAGTCCTTCGAGGGGGGATGTTGAAAGTTATAAAATATTTAATAAATAAACCCTTATACTTGTTAATTCCTACAATATATAATTTTGAGAAAAAATAAACTAAACTTATTTTCTAAAAACAAGTGACTCACCTGTGATGCACGTCACCCCACGGGATAGTTTAGAATGACACAGGACACACCGGTGGGTCACCCCGGCGTAAACGTGTTAAGTAACAAAATTGTTTATAAAATACACTTATATATTTAAGTCATATTCAGGTTTATGCTTAATTTTATGCATAAAATATATGTTTTAAAAAAATGACACCCATCATATTTTGAGAAAGTATGGACAAGTCGAGGTACTGAAGAAAATCTATGAAAGGTGACGAAGGTGACTGGAAACTAGTGACGAGCTGAAAGCTTACTCGAGGTGTCGACAGCAGCTTAAGAAAGAAACCGACAAGTAAAACTTTTTTTAGCACAATAGATTGAATATATTATCTGGTAGGGATAAGAGTGACATCCACAGAGGACTTAATAAGATGATCTTAGAAAGACATAAAGAGTGTGTGCACGACCTTCGTTAGGTAAATACGTTCTCTAATTACACCTTTTATCCTAATACCTTAATTTAGTTTATTTAAACTTTCACTTACCTGTATATGGAATATATATTGCGATTGTGAAAATTTTCGAATTCCAGTTTTCACGGGAAATACATGTTTCAGGGCCCCTGAGTCCAAATGACCAAGACCCGCTAAAAGGTCTGTGTGTGTGTTGTGTGAGTGTGTGTGTGTCCGTATGTGTGATGGTGTGGTAACCACGGATTAAATATAAATCCATAAAAAATCAAAAGCAATAATAATAGGATTCCGAACACAACACCAAAAAATAAAAATAAACGAAATAAAAAAAGTATCAATAACTAACACAGAGTTGAGGTATGAAAGAAAAATAAAAAATTTAGACATTTTCATAAATAATAATGTAACTTGGAACGTACAAACTCAGCACATGTGCAGTCAAATTTATAAAGCACTATTCCGACTCAAGAAACTAAATTTTCAGCCTTCTATGCCGATTAGAAACGTCCCAATAAGTAATATGGTTATGCCCTACCTGATTATGCCAGTATGACCTATACGGACATCACAGAAATATGGTTATGCCCTACCTGAATTATGCCAGTATGACCTATACGGACATCACAGAAATATGGTTATGCCATACCTGAATTATGCCAGTATGACCTATACGGGCATCACAGAAATATGGTTATGCCATACCTGAATTATGCCAGTATGACCTATACGGACATCACAGAAATATGGTTATGCCATACCTGAATTATGCCAGTATGACCTATACGGACATCACAGAAATATGATTATGCCCTACCTGAATTATGCCAGTATGACCTATACGGACATCACAGAAATATGGTTATGCCATACCTGAATTATGCCAGTATGACCTATACGAGCATCACAGAAATATGGTTATGCCATACCTGAATTATGCCAGTATGACCTATACGGACATCACAGAAATATGGTTATGCTATACCTGAATTATGCCAGTATGACCTATACGGACATCACAGAAATATGGTTATGCCATACCTGAATTATGCCAGTATGACCTATACGGACATCACAGAAATATGGTTATGCCATACCTGAATTATGCCAGTATGACCTATACGAGCATCACAGAAATATGGTTATGCCATACTTGAATTATGTCAGTATGACCTATACGGACATCACAGAAATATGGTTATGCTATACCTGAATTATGCCAGTATGACCTATACGGACATCACAGAAATATGGTTATGCCCTACCTGAATTATGCCAGTATGACCTATACGGGCATCACAGAAATGTGGTTATGCCATACCTGAATTATGCCAGTATGACCTATACGGACATTACAGAAATATGGTTATGCCATACCTGAATTATGCCAGTATGACCTATACGGACATTACAGAAATATGGTTATGCCATACCTGAATTATGCCAGTATGACCTATACGGACATTACAGAAATATGGTTATGCCATACCTGAATTATGCCAGTATGACCTATACGGACATCACAGAAATATGGTTATGCCATACCTGAATTATGCCAGTATGACCTATACGGGCATCACAGAAAAAATATTAAATAGACTTCAAAGAGCCCAGAATGCAGCTGTACGTTATATAACGCAAACTCCAATAGATCAACATATCACACCTTACTACAAACAGTTAAAATGGACGAATATAAGGTCAAGAAGAGTATTTAATTTATTAACAATAACTTGTAAAATATTAAAGTGCAAAACCCCGAGCTATCTTTACAGCAAATATGATCTTCTTACACGATATTCATAACAGAAATAATAAAGCATCTAAATATACATTACTGATACCAAAACATAAAACATCTATTTTCAATAAATCATTGATAGTAAGTTCATGTAGAACATTTAATATGTTCAATAAAAAAATTAATTTAAACCAATCATTAGAAACTATTAAAAAAAATATAAGAGAAATAATAAATGAGAAATCATTTTAAGTTTAATAACAATATATTATTATATTAGAAAGACTTAACTAATATTTGTAAATATTATATTTTAAATTGTTTGTTGTTAAAGTTTGTAAAGTAAAGTTAGCACTAGTCTGCTGTGCTCCGGGTCCTGGGTTCGAATCCCGGCTGTGGCAGAAATATTATTTATTCTGTTAATTCAGTCGGGGGGGCGACCCTAGGGTATGGAGACCCTCCTGGGGCAGACCCAGCCTCTATAAAGTGGGTACCCAAATTAATTGGGGAAAAACCTGGCGGCTGAGCGTGAATAAGGCCTAATCACCTCATTGCACTGCCGTTGGCCTAGAAACAGTACGAATCTCTATATGTTCTGAGCCCAAGACCCTTCATGGGTTGTAGTGGTACAGGGTTTTAAAGTTTGTAATGTATATAGCTTATATAAGAGTATTAGAAATGTTTATTTGAAAAGAAGGATGGAGAGTTAAATTTCCTTTTATGTTTATTTATTTTAATTTTAATCTCAAATTGCCTGTCCTACAGTGTCCTTTAATAATATTCCGCTAGTCCCAGTTGAACAGATTCGCTATCTAGGACTCCTACTTGACAAACGACTAACTTGGAATCCGCACAAAAGACTGAAACGACAAGAACTGCCCAACGCTTTCGCTTACTTCAACACTTACTGGACAGACGCTCTAACCTTCCACTTAACTACAAAATGCTCATATATATTACCATCATAAGGCCTATCTGGACGTACGGAGTTGAGCTTTGGGGCTCTACTAAACCATCAAATTCTTCCCGTATTCAATCCCTACAATCCAAAATCCTTCGAAAAATCCTCAATGCTCCTTATTTTGTCACCAACAAACTCATCCATAAAGACCTTAATGTCCCATATGTTGCTAATTTGGCCCGTACGAGGTATCATTCCTTCCATGACAAACTCCACTCCCACACTAACCCACTAGTTTCAATCCTAGCTTCCTCTACCATTCCTGACAATCCTCCGAGACGTCTGAAAAGAAGATGGCCTCGAGACCTTCCAGTGTAGATTACCTAGTGGAGTGTTGCCAATGGGCATATTCTTTTCATGTCGTATCATGTATATTATCTATATTATGAGCCAATTTACTTGATGTATTTACTAATACAGTTGTAAATTTCAATAAATTAATAAGTAAAAAAAAAAAATTTAAATTGGATGTTTTATTTTGTTTTGATGATGTTTTAACCAATAGGTAGTATTAATACTAGGAATATATATATATTGTAAATACTGACTTAAAAGACCTGACTCAAGGTAAAATATGAATGTAAATACAATTGCTGTTCATTGTAAGAGAGGACCAGTTTGGTCCTAAATGTAACAGGTCAATAATAAACTCTATTCTATGTGGTAAGTCTAGCGCAAAAACTAAAAGTCGTACGAAAATGAATTTTCATATTTAACACAACTATATGTCCGAGATGTTACAGCAACGCTTCTAACCAAAAGAGCTACTTTATATCATGCATTTTGCACACTTTTACGATTTTCTTAAAAGCGTTAGAGTCGTCAAATTTTGAGTCGTCACGATTTTTATGAAACTCGCTATATTGAAGTAAAATTGTACGGGCTTTAAATCATGTAGGTTTCATTCTGATTGAAAAAGTCCGACAGGGCTTGAATGCCGATATTTCAAAATTTCCCCCTCTAAAGCACCTTTGATTATATAGTTTTTATGAAATTGACCATATCATCTTGTTAGCATTGCTAAAAAATAGGTAAATACATAACCTGAACGAATTCTATATCCAACTAAAGGAGAAAAAAGCAAAAATATTTGTCTATGAAATTTTTCTGTTTTTGAATTTAAAAACAGTAATATAGACCGTTGAAAATCTAAATATTTTAGAATTTTTTTTATCTTATACACAAGCTTGTAAACGTTAATAGATAGTGATAAAAAAAAAACAATAAACTAAATGATTATCTTAGATAATAATATTGTTTGCGATTACGCGAATTAAAAATAATAATATTTATTTTGATTTAAATTTAATTAGTTTGAGCCTTGGATACGGCACAGAATCTCAATTCACACTGACACTATATAAAAAAAAAAAAAAAAAGCTAGTCGAATTAAACATCTGTGCCTTATCCAAGGCTCAATCTAATTAAATTTAAATCAAAATAAATAATATTATTTTTGATTCGCGTAATCGAGGACAAATATAATGCATTATTTAATAAAACATTTGTTTCGATTAAAATCCAAAGTAAATAATTCTTTAACAAGTTATTTTCGTTTCTAAATTTGTTTAAAATTCTTTTATTGATATAAATAACGAAGGTTAGGAAAGTCGTGTGTTGCGCGCACCAGATGTTTCATTATTTTATCCAAGTTTTTAAATAGGGCAGGTCAGCTGCTCCTCCTCCTCCCAGCCTACTAAGATCAGAAACATACATCTTGACATTTTTGGTTTGGAAGGAAATTTGCTTAAAATAGAAAATGCATGGCCCAAAGTAGATATTCAGCCAATTTTGAAGGAAAAGTTGCTGTAACATCTCATAATTGTCTTAAATATGACATTTCAGTTTCGTACGAGTTTTCGTTTTTGCACTACTTACCACATACACATGGACACACAGACACATACCTTTTACGAGACCTTTTAGCGGGTCTTGGTTATTTGGACTCAAGGGTATATTTACAAAAAAACTGTATATTTTTGGTGAAAATTCTGGTTAGCCGATTTCGATAGAAAGGTTGCTGTAACATTTCAGACTTACCACACACACACACACAGATATTTTTGCGAGACTTGGTCATTTGGACTCAAGGGACCCTAAAACGTGTATTTCCGTTGCGTACTGGAATTCGAAAATTTTCATGACCACAACACTTTCTCTTACTATACATTTCATATTTAGGTAATGAAATGAAATGAAACAGTCTTTATTATGCAAAATAAGTAGTTACATATGTACAATGGTTTTTATTTATTTATTTTTTTTATAACTATCAATATAAATAGCATGCATATCTACATGGATACGCACACACACATACACTATTATACACTTCTTCTATGTCTTTCTTCCTGCATAGGTCTTCTCGTGAGGGAGTAGTAGTCAGCACTTCTCTGGGTGACTAGCCCTGTTGAGAAGTGGGGTCCGTGAGCTCTGTCCACTTCTCTTTCCATATAACCCTGGCTTTAGCGTCTCTCCACCAGAGGGGTCCTATCGTCAGCCTCAATACATCGCACCATCTCTTCACTGGTCGGCCTCTCTTCTTTTTTAGATCATTCATAATACTCCTCTCAATACTGTTCTGCCACACTTGGATTTTTCTCTCGAGGGCCTTAGTTAACGACCAGGTTTGAGAACCATATGTCACTACTGGGAGGATGCAGCTATCGAAGGTCTGCCTTTTAAGATCTACATCTAAATCTCCTTTCATTATGTGCCTTAGTGACCAAAACTTGTTCCATCCCATTGCGATTCTTCTCTGTACTTCTTTTGTTGCTCTATCCGAGAAGGGCACCAGCTGGCCTAGACACACATATTCGTCAACATATTCTAAGGTGTATTTATTTATTTTTATTTCTTTTGGCTCCCTATTTTACATTATTTAGGTAAGTCAAAGTAAAATCAAAAAGTTAAATCAGAACGTTGTCAGAAAATGTCTCTTTTCTAAACGTCGAGATTTCTATAAAATCTCACGTTTTCAATGAATGGCACTTAACCATCGGATGAGAATGAAACCGGCCGGAGAAATGGGAACGGGCCAGTAATTGACATCGATTGTAAACAAAAGAAACGACTTTGGAACAAAAAGTGGAAATGGACACCGTTATAGGAGGCCCGGCTAGAGACAATGCTCTACTAATTCCATGTGGTCTACCAACACTCAGCGATCCTCCACTTCCATTTGTCTACCATTTTACAAGTTTTGGTATAAATATGCCTCTAGGCTGGGAATCTATGACTAACATTTTTTAAACCCTCTTTTTGGCACACTGAGCTCTGTTAATGTTACTTGGAGTTTTTACGTCATAAATCTACTGCAAAATATTTTTTGTTATATAACATTTGTCGCTAGGATCTGCATAGGAACTATATTGCTTCGAACGAATAAAGTCATGTTTAGCTACATTTATTAAGTCTTGGGGCTTTATTGGCAAAAATGGTTTGTTGATGTTGCTCAGATATAAAATTTAAAATTATTTTCTAATATAACATTAGCTAGAACCTAAAAAAAATCTGGTGCGTGGAACACACGACTTTCACTTACCTCCGTTTTTAAAATCGATTAAAGTATTTTCAATGCAAGGAATTAGTCCGGGTGGCGGTCATTAAATGAAACAACTAAATATCTAGGTAACAAAAATAGGTATCTTCGCATAGATACTCGTTTTTTCGTCCGGCAGTAAATGGGTTAATAACATTACTTATTTAAAGTCTGACCTCTTTTATGAGCATACCCCCCAACAATCTTCTCCTATATGTGTCATACCAGTGCTGTTCCTAATCATCGTTTTGATTGGACCATCCACAACCTATTAATTTTTGATAGCATTGACTTCTAAAAACGACCAAAGCTTCCCTTGAGAAGACCGTAACCTTAACAAAGGCGATTAAAAGGCGTGTAATTATAATGCTCAATGGTTTCGCGACCCGCCCTGAGAACAATGGTCTCCGTTCTTCGGTCCGCTCTAAGGCAGCTCTGTTGGATTGAGCCGGTCCAGTCGGTTAACCACTTAGCTCACAATGCACCTTCTAAGTAGCTAACGAACCGTCTATAATGAACAAAGTGCAGTCTCATTGAATGCTTTAAAAGCATCTCATTATAGTCAATTTGGTTGATGGTAATTTTATTTGGTAATATCTAATATCTATTCGGTATGATAAACAAACTTTGTGTTTTGATTTTTTTCAATCTTAAAAGTGATGTTACAGACAAACAACTGTAATTTTTACATTGATCATTCTTATCCGATATGAATAAAGTATAATGTTCGGACTAAATCAAAACTTTTATTTAAGTAACATCAAAGGTCAACTACACGGTTGTATATACCTCTAAAAATATGAAATGATGACGCTATTTGGATTTCCGAGAACTCCTTCTAAGCCAATGGACGGATTTTGATTCGATTTTTACCATCACTTAGGGCATTCTTTCCAGAATGTTTATAAGTAACATACATTACAATTAAGCTTTTCTATAAACGGGAAAAGAAAATTTCCTATAACCAAGTCATCAAAAAATTATTCCTGAAAAGTAGTAATATAGACATACAATATACCGTTGGAAAGCGCAAGATTTTAGAAAAGTTAATATGCAATATAAGAAGTCGAACAAGTTGATATAAAGGTTTTGTAAGATCATAAACTTATTAACATATGTTATAGGTAAAGTGGGAGGTTATGATAGTTAAATGTTGCCACCGTCGTACAGAATCGTGCAAGTTACATTCTTCCATTCAGTACGCAATATTTTAGAAACAATATTACGTACTAAATCGTAAGTAAGTTGTTAAATTAAATGTAAAGTAGTTACAAATCCAAAACGAAATTGTTATAAATTATTTCTACTAATAACATTATTTAAAAACGGACCTTTCTCTTTAAACTAAACGGGATTTTTATGTAACCTGAATTAAACTTTGAAAAATAAAATACTCTTAAATGTAAGATTATCTATAAATGTGTTGAATATTTCTAATCTCTTTTTCTCTTCTTTATCTATATATTGGTTTCTGCAATATATCTAATTTAAAAACGGACCTTTCTCTTAAACGTAAAATAAAATAAAATACTAAAAAAATAATAAGTAAAAAGTAAAAAAAAATAATAAGTAAAAAATAATAAAAAATAATAATAAGTAAAAAAAAATAATAAGTAAAATAAAATACTCTTAAACGTAAGATTATCTATAAATGTGTTGAATATTTCTAATCTCTTTTTCTCTTCTTTATCTATATATTGGTTTCTGCAATCAACTATAAATCGGCCAAAAGTTTATTTTTAAACATAAATGGTACCATACTCAAATTTTACCAGAACAAAGGGAGGGCTGGTCGCTAGAAATATATATATATATATATATATATATATATATATATATATATATATATATATATATATATATATATATATTCTTATATATATATATATATATATATATATATATATATATATATATATATATATATATATTTCTTATATATATATATATATATATATATTCTTATATATATATATATATATATATATATTCTTATATATATATATATTCTTATACCTGCATTAGAATCATAACACTCCTTTTGATCGTCCTCTGCTGCCTCCCTTCGTCCTCTCTACCACCCCTAGATATATCTACCCTCCCCCACCCCCCCCTCGGATCCTCAGATATAATCACTTGTACCTTGTATGTTAATAAATAAATGGAGAGAAAAAATAACAAAAGACTAATCACTCTTGTTGTTACATGCATGTGTCAAACTCAAAGGAGACATGATAATGCATGTAGTCACCCACAAACTTATCCGCACAGTTTATATGATGTAGACGTATTTTATATAATCAAAGCAAAGTCTAAGTATCTTGACTGTGAGTGATTCATTAACTGTGGTATTATCCATTCCTTAGTAACGCGAATATAATAACTTACGAGGTCTAAGATGATTCATTTCAGTTTAGTCGAAATAAAATGGTGCAAACCGTTTCCTACTTCCTCCCTCATCAAAAGCTACAGCTCATAGCCGAGCGCTGACACTTCCTCAATGACAGCGAACTAAGCGTAGACGAACGCATAGGAATACGAAACGAAAAGTCACCTTGGCAGTCACGGCGGACGGTTCCCATAGTGGTCCCAACGGTCCCGTCACAGCCACCTGATGATGCTACCGAAACTGCCATAGTTATGTAGCGGTGATTTAGGGCTTCATGTGATCTCATCATCATTCCATCTTTTGGTAATTCTGCGGGGCAATATCCAATGACAGACCTAGTGAACTAGACAACAAGCCTAAACTTGAAATATTGGGTTGGAAAATACGTTCGTGTTGTGTTTTAAAATTTCAGTTCAATCCTATATGAGTTTATAAAATCATGTATACATGGGCAATAATGTTACATATTCTGAAAAACGGGCTAATTAAGGTGCTTCAGTTTCAACCGATATGTTAGCTCAAATAAGCTAAACTACCAGTGATATTAGGAACACCAGTTTTTGCTGACAAAGACTTATTTGCAATTTAATTATTGTAATGACTATCTATCATGACTCCCCCTCATTACATAAAAATCTGGTGCGGGCAACACACGACTTTCACTTACCTCCATTTTAAAAATCAATGAAAGAATTTTCAAAAAAAGTTTGAGATAAAAATACGTGAAATTATTAAGGAATTAATCAAATTGAATTTATATAGCTACATGTGTTTTATTAAAAAATCTATTGTATTATTATCTTAAATAATCAGTTAGTTTTATCTTGTTTTCATCACTCTCCATTAACTTCTAAAAGCTTGTGTAAGAGATAATATTTTTTCTAAAATCTCAAGCTTTCCAACGGTATGTCATACATGTATATTACTGTTCTTATGTTCAAAAACAAAAAATTGCATACAAAATATATTTTTATATATATGCATTGAGGCCCTGTCAGACCATTTTAATCAGAATAAAACCTACATGATATTAAAGCCCATTAAATTTTACATCGATATAGCGAGTTTAATCAAAATCATCGGAAGCGTTTTCGAGAAAATCGAAAAAAGGTGCAAAATGCATGGTATAAAGTGCCTCTTCTGGTAAGCTCATTTTGATGCAAAACGTTTTGTCACGTCTCGGGCGTATATTTGTCTTGAATATGAAATTTCAGGTTCATAGGACCTACCGTTTCCGCCCGGGAGTACCACACACACACACACACACAGACACACACACACACATGCTCAGATCTCAAGAGCGCGAAAGGAGCGGCCAGGTAAGGCTTGTAAGTTAAATTATATAAAGATGTCCATTACTGAAGTAGGCACATAGCCATACTGCCCCCCGCGAAGTAATGCCTGACGGCAGTTCCGTGGGGTGGTGAAGGCGAATAGGGAGGTGGTTTTTTAGTGAGTAGGAATCTCACACTGTTGTGGGCTTGTATAGCCACACATCGTCTATGAAAGATTTTTCCCCTACCTTAAAAAAAAAAAAAAAAAAAAAAAAAAAAAAAAAAAAAACACACACACACATACAGACCTTTTTGCGGGACTTGGTTATTTGGACTCAGGGGACCCTAAAACGTGTATTTTCGTTGAAAACTGGAATTCAAACATTTTCACGATCGCAATACTTCCCCTTACTTACTATATATAGTAAGTGAAAGTAAAAAATGATTCATAACTTTTTTTGCAGAAAATATGGATTACACACTTAAAATTACTTTCAAGGAGGTAATGAAGAATGGAAAAAGGTATTTCCAAATTGACCTGTATAATGGCAATAAAATAATGGTTAAGGATCGCCTTGTTATAAATAGAAAAAAAATATATATAATATTGGGTTGTAGTATAAGTTCGTAGCTTTTTTCAATATTTCAATTAAAAATAAAATAATGTTTACATATTCTGAAAAATGATTAGTTAAGGTGCTATTATGCATCAGTTTCAACCGAGATTCTTCATATTTAAGGAGTATTTTGCTTGCTCAATATTTAAGTGAAAAAATTCATTTTTGGCCTTTAATGATTTTTTATTTAAAAATCTCTGTGAAAGAAATTTGTGATGATTTCTTAGGAGAAAGTACCGTCCCTAAGTTCTTTGCTCGGTTCAGAACCGGAAATGTTGACTTGAAAGACACCAAGGGCTCGTACTTCAATTGTCTAAGATGAAAAAATTCCAGCATAATTGATCAAAAATATATATTTTTTGATTAAATAACCAAATCATGTAATCGATTAAAAATAGAACAAGAATCTGAGGGTTTTATTGAAATCACCATTAACAAATGCGATGATATCAAACAACCGATGTTGATTAACCAAGGACAAAGTAAATACAGCAACTGACATAGTTACTAAGAATTAATCCTTGACTGAATTACTAAAATTGCATTATCGTATTAATAATACTAATCTATTGGTTATAGATTCAAACCCTGCTATGGTAGGATAAATGTTTATTCTTTTATTTTGGCTCTCTACAAAGTGGGTATCCATAATTTTCAGGGCAAAACCTAACAGAGTGAGTTGTTGCCCTATCATAATCCTTGTCGGCCGAGAAACAGTATTAAACCCTATACACACTGAATTCAGGACCCTTAATAGGTTGCTAAGGATTTTCTTATTATAACCCCTTTTTTTATTAATAGATATTTTATTAATATTGATAGATGTCACTTCTTCTTTTAATGCCATTAGAACAGAACCGGCCATAGGTCATCAACGACTGCTGAATTTAGTAGACATGATTCATTTTTAAAACTGTCTGTTATACCACGATTAATAGCAAAAAATATTTGTTAAATGTTGATTTGTTATTTTAAACTAATACTAATTCTCAGCAAATGACTGATTTTGTTCCTACAGAAAAGTATACTATTATTACTTTAGCTACTGTTAACTTTTAGCCCACATTTTGTACGAAATTAGACAACTCATTGTCGTTTATGAGTTGCTATGTTTTTAACCTGCTGCTTTTCTAAGGCAGCGGTAGCTTCAAAAACTAGCTTACTATATTTAGTCAATATATTAACTATATTTAATGATACCATTGGATTTCCTTTCCAAAGGTATCGTGTTTACCAATCCAAGAGGTGGCATGCAGGGTAAGATTAAAGTAAACAAGATTCAATTAATACGTTATTATAATTATTCACTAACACATATAAATTATATCAACACATTGCCTAGAACTTCGATTGAGAATACTGAGGGACATTTTCTCTACTACCTTTGCCATACAATATTACAAATAACAATATACCTTTGAAACACTTAACCGGCTGGCGAAGGTGAAATCAGTCTTAGGTCCCCTTTCTCGGCATCATCCTCCAGCTGCTCTCGACGGCCACCTCCTATTCTTGTAGATGGAACCCGACTCACTCTTCTTGAGGATAAAACTTGACTGACTCTTCGGTTCTTCTCTCTCATTCTCGTCAACTCGGGTGGGCCGATATGGGAAGTGCCCCGTTGGCGGTATAGCCTTTGTGCTATTATTCTTATCTTTTCACGACTCTTAATATTCTTGTTGGCCGCCGCTGGGGGGAAACTACCAGAGGTTTCTGGTACCGCTGGGGGGCCCATACTGATAGGAAATCTAGTGGGCTAGGTAAACACCTTTTGAAGTTTTGCAGACAAAGGTTCGTTATCTTTAATTGTTTAATATTAAAATTATTTAATTATGAACTCCCCTTAGTATCCTCAATACATTACAGAGTTGAATTGTTTGTTGATTAATTAAACAAAACTTTAAGGTGCTGTGGCCAATACACTGGGAGTCCTAAATTTTTCATATCAAAGTTTAATTAGGAAAGGGCTCCTTAACGAGAACCATATATCACCATTTCACGCTCTCCCCTAACGACAACGTAACCAAAGATTTTTTCTGCGTTTAAAACATAATAGTGACCTTGGGCATATAATGCTGTTAAGCTAGCCACTACTCCACAAGTGACCCCTGTTGTTCTCTCTTTAGTTTTTATATAGGATTTTATACTCCCTTTAGAAAATCCTGAAGCCATCTGGCATTACACGTTACACAATAATAAACAGCTTGCTAAATTTTAGACAGCAAAATGTAAAAATAATAAATTTATGTAAGTACAACTATACAAAACGAAGAATCTTATCAAGATCGAACTTCACGCGAACTACGCGGAGGATCAGAAGGACCTTGTCCTGACTGACCCAGAACCTACCGCAGCACGCTCCAGTTGGCGGCAATGTTTATGCATGTTCTCCCCTACCTCGCTGCTCCAACTCTATCTATCTTCTACCTCGCTGTTCTACCTCTATGCTCCGATAGCGACAAAACACCAATTAATTCCCTAATCAGACGCCGTATTACCAGAAATCAGGCCGCTATGTCGGAAACGGGTCTATTGCCGTTTTCAGGAAGTATCTGATAATTATTCTACTTTCCATACTTCCTTTGCGCTCTCCTTACAGCTTCTGTCCATATTACTCTTTTTTTTTTTAATTCAATAAGCGAAAATTGCATAACAATTTGTATTATTTTATTATTATTATATATATTATATTATAAAATTATTATCATTTTATAAAATTATATGTGATTAATTATAATAATAATAAGGTGTTATTGCTTTTAAGATTTACATATTTTATCTAAGAGGTTTGGCCACTTTTTTTTGTTTAAACAAAATAATTTTTACTTATGATATTAAAAAAGTCATAAATATTTAAATTAAAATTAAAATTATCACTTTAGAAACAATATTTTAAGAACAAAAATTAAATGCGAATATAATAAATGAGGTCATAATTTTAATTTATTCTAAACGCCAAATTTCAGATTTAAATAAATATGTTTTAAGTATATTATTTCAATTAGGCACGTTCTTTTAAATACAAGTACAACAAACAAGAATAAAATGTAACAATTACAAAAACAAATAATTAAATTATAACCAATAATACAAAAATGACTAATTTTACTATTTCAAAGGATATGACCGATTTTAATATTTTTGGGACTGTTTCATTGAATAATCAAGCAAGGAACTCTCGAATTTTTCCGAATCATCTTTATTGTACAACAAAAAAGAATAAAATGTAATAATTTCAAATACAAATAATTAATAATAAAAAAGGATATGACCGATTTTAATATTTTTAGGACTGTTTTAATTTTTTTTTAAATATATGTTCAAGTCGCCATACTCCATTAAATGATTCTTAAAACTAAAATACGATTGAAAATGGAAGAGAACCCCTATTTTTTACTCGATTCTCCTTTTAAAAGGATATAAATAGAAATACTTCAATGGTAACTAGTGTTTTTTTTTTCTGGCGCGACAGGCCGTGTAGGCCCTTGGCCTCTTGGCGTAATCTCCGGGGAGAATACACTCACGATTCACGATGAAAGTTTACAGGGTAAGGTCATCACTCCTTACGCCTAAGGTAACTAGTATTAATGAAATAAAAAAAAAAATAAAAAAAAAAATTCCTAGTTACCATTGAAGTATTTCTATTTATATCCTTTTAAAAGGAGAATCGAGTAAAAAATAGTGGTTCTCTTCCATTTTCAATCGTATTTTAGTTTCAAGAATCCTTTAATCGAATATTGCGACTTGAACATATATTTAAAAAAAATTAAAACAGTCCTAAAAATATTAAAATCGGTCCTATCCTTTAAAATAGTAAAATTAGTCCTTTTTTATTATTAATTGTTATTGCTGGCACCCAGGACTGCTACGCAAACTCCGAAAATTCCTCTCTCCTACATTATTCATTCTTACCTCTCAGATAGAACTTTCAAAGTCAACCATAACCTTTCATACTCATCCATATTTTCTCAGTCCGCAGGTGTACCTCAGGGTAGCATCTTAGGCCCAATCCTTTATTCCGTTTATACAGCTGATATTCCTATTCATCTTAGCACTGTTCTCACTACTTACGCTGATGACACATGTGTGTTATCCGTAAGTAGTGACCCACGGTTGCATCACAATTCCTACAGTCTCAGAATGGTGTCATAACTGGAGAATTCAAATCTATCCCAATAAATCCCATCAAATTACCTTTACCCTTCGCCGCAAGCCTATGAATACCTGTCCTACTGTATCCTTTGGCAACATTCCATCAATCCCCGTTGAACAGATCCGCTACCTTGGACTTCATCTAGACTGAAACGACAAGAAACTGCCTGCAGATACCGCTTACTACAACACTTACTAGACAAACGTTCACAACTCTCTATTTACTACAAAAGACTCATTTACATCACGATTATCCGACCTATGGCATTGAGCTATGGGGGTCCACTAAACTATCAAACTCCTCCCGCATCTAATCCTTGCAATCCAAAATCCTACGAAAAATCTTCAATGCTCCTTACTTTGTAACTAATAAACTCATCCACAGAGACCTAAATATCCCACTGGTTGCAGACTTGGCCTGCGATAGATACACCTCCTTTAATTCCAAACTACCTGCCCACTCAAACCAGCTCGTCCGTAACCTCTCATCTACATCTATTCTCGGTAATCCCCGAGGCGCCTGAAAAGACGGTGGCGTCGATACCTGCTCATGAAATAAACTTTTTAAGTAGTACCACTGGGTAAATTCTTTACATGTCTATTCATGCCTGTTATTGTCATTCAGCCATTTTACTTATTGTATTTGTATATACAGTTGTAAAAAACAATAAAATATATTATAAAAAAAAAAATATTATTGCATTATTTGTATTTTTTATTTTTTAGTGTGGTAACTAGTATTACATATTAATATAAAAATTATTATTATATTAAAAGCGTTTTACTATCTTAATCTCTTCTCAATGAAGCATCATCAGAATCGGTACTTTATAATATACGTCTAACAGTAAACATCAGGGAGGGCGGTTTATTCGAATTTTTTAATAAACCATTTTTTTTTTTTTTTTTAATTTTAATATAAATAAATGTATTAGTATATTTATAAATACGGGAGCCCGTGGATGTGATACGAAGCGGAATGGTTTGAGTTCGAATCCCAGTCCCTTTCGGAATTTTTCAACCAAATAATTATAAGGGATTCACACAAATCACTCTCGACAACCTTGAGTCCCGTCAGCTAACTGGTAGCCACTTTTAAGTATAGGCGTAAGGGGACTGCAGAAAAGTACTAAAAGTAAGGTAAGGGGACATTGCACGGCTTTAGGCAACAGGGACTGTAGCCAAAAATAAATAAATAGTATGAAAACAATAATGGAATAAGTATATGATATCTAACTGTTAGCACTAATATGAATGCTAGAAAGAAAATACCATGGTAAATGTGGAACGGTGAAATTTAAAAAAATAATAACTTTCATAAATATAACATAGTCGTAACTGAAGAAATCGGTTATTGCTGGAGAAATTTAAAAGTAGTAGAGTAGGGTGAATGGAGAAACAGACATTTGGGGAAAAAAAGGTCGGAAGGTTGAAAGAAGATTCCGTGAAGAAGGAGGAGTAAGAGCGTGCCGGATGTGTGGAGTATGGGTGTGATCCGGTTGGACATGCTTCTGTTCGAGAGAATGGTTCTACACAATAGCACACCACACGATCTGGGATAGGGATGGCACATCTATCGGCTGTGTCTTGTCCCGAGGGGTAATATCTTGTCTATGCGTGTGTCGGCGGAAGGTCGCCCAGTCGACGCTCATATTGTTCGATACATCGATACGGTGGATGGATCCTATTGTCCATAGGCGTTATCAAATGCCTCTTTGATCTACAAAGGTACGCACACAGTAATTTCCACTGATAATCAGGTCGGTTCAGTGGACCGGTAGTGGACCCAGTTAAGGTGATGCTCAAAATATTTTTCTAAGCAGATAGATTGTTACTGAATCATTTTTACTTTCACTTACTTTTTTTTCTTTCTTTTTCACCTCATTTTGGACTATACGGGGGTATTTGGGCAATGGTGTTAAAACATGAGTTTATACCTGTATCAAAATGGAAAGAATCATTAGAGCGAAACCATTTAAAACTTTTACAATAAATTACAACAAAAGGATATGAAAAAAGAATGGAATGAATGGATATGAAATAACTGAAATTTACAAAGTAAGAAATATTTAAAATTGATAAAGGTAGCATAAACCTTTAAAGAAATTTTAGTACTTATTATGAAACGGGATAAATTAAATTATACTAAAATCTACATCAGATAAATTATATTCTTGCCATTTTGTTGGGTTTTTACTTTTACTTACTATATATAGCAAGGGAAAGTATAGCGATCGTGAAAATGTTCGAATTCCAGTTTTCAACGGAAATACACATTTTAAGGTCCCCTGAGTCCAAATAACCAAGTCCCGCAAAAAGATCTGTGTGTGTGTCCGTGTGTGGTAACTCCCGGGCGGAAAAGGTAAGTCCTATAAAACTGAAATTTCATATTTAAGGCAAATATACGCCCGAGACGTTACAAAACCTTTTTCATCAAAATGAGCTTACCAGAAGAGCCACTTTTAACTATGTATTTTGCACTTTTTTTCAAATTTCTCGAAAACGGTTCTGACGATTTTGATCAAACTCTCTCTATTGATGTAAAATTTATTGGGCTTTAATATCATGTAGGTTTCATTCTGATTAAAATGGTCTGACAGGGCTTAAATGCAGATATTTTGTAGATTTTATAAAAATAACTATATTATCTTGTAACCATTGATAATTAACAGCTAAATATACAAGTTGAGCGAATTTGATAAACAACTAAAGGAGAAAATCTGAAAAAATATTTTTTTAAAGCAATTTTTTGTTTTTGAACATAAGAACAGTAATATACATGTATGATATACCGTTGGAAAGAGAAAGATTTTAGAAAAAATATTACCCTTTACACAAGCATGTAAAAGTTAATACAGATTGATAAAAATCGATAAAACTAATTGATTATTTTAAATAACAATATAAATAGATTTTTTAATAAAACACATGTTTCTATATTTATTCAATTTAATTAATTCTTAAATAGTTTCACTCATTTTTATTTCTAACTGTATTTGAAAATTCTTTAATCGATTTTTAAAACGGAGGTAAGTGAAAGTCGTGTGTTTCCCGCACCAATTTTTTTATTTAACGTCACTTAAAGCTGCTGTGGCTAATCGGACGATGCTACAGTGGGAGTCCTAAATTTTGCCTATCCAGGTTTAATTAGAATAGGGATCTTTAACGAGTACCTGATATCGCACATCCTCGGGACCACCTTTTAACGTCTCCTCCGAAGGACGGCATAAATAGGGTTTTTACTTCCATTAAAAAATCCAAGTCCACCTGCGCGTTGAATCCATGACCGTTGGCATAGAAGGCTGTTATCCCAGCTACCCTGCTACAGGTAATCCCTCTTGCCATTTTATTATTATTATAGAAAGAAAGTAAAAACTCGGTTGGGAAAGATTTTACCAATATGACTGAATCCCATTAAATAAACACAAATTTACAATATATAATAATAATAAATCTCTTTATTTGTTTTCGGGCTAGCCCATACAAATGGAGTTGAGTTGTACAAAACAGTTAAACATAAATCGAAGAAATCTATTACAATTGTACTAAACAAAATACGCTTCCTTAACTAAAGCAAATACATAATAAAAAACAAAATAAATTGTAACTGTATAAATATTAAACAAATAAAATAATCATAAATAGTTGATGTGCTTAAATTATTCTTGAATAGACAGATACAAATTTCTTAGCTTTAAACATTCTGTTACATAATAAAATACATTTTCAAATTTCTTTTTATTTTCTATTTGCAACAAAAGTTGTACTATGAGGTCATTGTCTAACATATTTTCAATATATGTCCTCAAGTACTTATTTCTGGACACAAATTTACAATATATTAAAGACCAGAATATAAAAGAGAATGGAACAGCTTCCTAAAACGAAGTGCAACAAAAGGAAAATAAGAGTAATAAATGATTATCGAAAATTAATATCACTAAACTAAGCCTAAAAGTAAACAGGGCCTGGGGTCACTGTAGTGGCTAGCATAACAGCCTTCAATACCCAAGTTCATTGGTTCGAACCTGGCAGATTTTTTTTTAAAGGAAATTAAATATTCTGGGATATCCCGTTATTCGAAGGGGGTGTAAAATCGAGGCCCCATGTCTGTGTGTGTATGTCCGGTTCTTGTTTTAGATCCCTATCCTAATCAAAGCTGGATAGGCAAAAATTATGACCCCCCACACTAGCATAAAATGACGTTATATGAATGAACAACATACATACTATACAAAGTCATAAAAAAAAGAGGTATTAAATCAACGGTTGCATTTCGACATAAAATAAAAAATCTGGTGCGGGCAACACACGACTTTCGCTTACCTCCGGTTTTAAACCATTAAAGAATTAATTAAATGGAAATTCTATTGAAACACGTGTTTAATTAAAAAATCTATTATATTATTATCTAAAATAATCAGTTAGTTTTATCGGCTCTTCATTATTCTCTATTAACTTTTAAAAGCTCGAGTATAAGATAATATTTTTTCTAAAATCTTTAGCTTTCCAACGGTATATCATACATGTATATTTCTGTTATTATGTTCAAAAACAAAAAATTGCATTAAAAAAATTTAGTTGGGTATAGAAATCATTAAGTAATGCATGGTATAAAGTGGCTCTTCTGGTAAGCTCATTTTGATGAAAAATGTTTTATAAAGTCTCGGGCGTATAGTTGTCTAAAATATGAAATTTCGGTTTCATAGGACTTTTCGTTTCCGGCCGGGAGTTACCACACACACACAGACCTTTTTGCGGGTCTTGGTTTTGGACTCAGGGGACCCTAAAACGTGTATTTCCGTTGAAAACTGGAATTAGAAAATTTTCACGATCGTAATATTTTCCCTTACTATATTTAGTAACTGAAAGTAAAATGTCGATCTTATGGATCCTAACAAATAAAATAACTGAAGATCCCAGCACCCCTTTCCAAAGAATTTGATCCCTCACCCGTGTCTGACGTGGTGTGAACTTCATTCTTAGTGTATTATCTTCTTCTTTTTTTCTACACTGCATCCTGACTTTACAAATAATGGAGCTAGGATTAAGAAGTTATGTTTCTGCATCACTGCATGTCTCTCACAGCATATTTCCTCTTTTCATTAAAGTAAAATTTTTACCTTCTTCATTCATCGTTCCCTCCTTAATTATGAGAATCTCCATAACCAACGAGTTCTAAACTACCCTCCATATTATTATTCACGAGGCAGAATAAGTCTCAATTGGAAGCTGTATATTATACAGCACATAAAGATAATTCACCTTAAAAATGAGAATATGAATATTTTATGTGGGAATAACGTTCCGTTGAGAAGCGAAAATAACCTTGAACTACATCAAATCCATGTAAAATTACTGTATTCATACAATACCGATACATTAAGCAAGGATGGGCAAAAGAACAAGAATCGGGTTAGTACATATGAAATAACTGATCTGAGAACCATTCTTACAATCGAAACATATCAAGAAATCAGCTTAACAAAAGGTGAAATGTTTTATTGTTTCCAGCTTGTAATACTATGAAGTATTGTATTAAAGTAACAGAGTTATGATTATTAAATGAGCTAATAAACTTAAATTTAGATAATTTACTCCTCTCAGTTAAAATTTATCTAGTTCTAAATTTTTTATTTTACTTATTTTTTTGTACACCCCTACCTCGCCTTTGAAGGCAATACAGGGGTTTATCGGGCTAGGCGGTGAGGGCAGAGGATAAATGCGGAAATAAAAGCCCCCTCAGTACCAAGACTCGAACTCGTAATTATTTTTCTTCACCGGTTTATGGTCATCTGTAGTGCCTAGGCAACAACTTAATTTTGACGATTAGCAAATTATACTGACATGTTAGGAAAGCAAAAGAAGAGTCGCAAGGCCTAGATTGCTCCCAAAAAATAGTGTCCAGGTTTATTAAGGATATGGATCATTAAAGAGTATCTGGATGGAAGGCATCGCAAATTTTAAGTTCCCTCCGAAGGAATACATAACAAATGATTTTATTCCTTCCTTTTTAAAAACTGTATGGCTATCTTCGATTATAGGTTATAAAATGCGACCGTAGGTATACAACTCTGTAGAAGCCACTACACCACAGGTCATCACAGTAATTAGTTAATGAACAATAACAGTATATTTTTGTTTGATGTTACTGAATTATAGATGTGAAAACGAAGCAAATCTTCATCTTTTGTACATTTGTTTTCTGTATCACCCATTCTTATAACAATAATAATACAATCCCTTGCGAATAAGATGCCGATACCCAGCATTCTCTGCAAATACAATTCCATCTCATGACTACCATCCAAGCCCATAAACCACAGGCTACCCATTACAAATTTATTTTATTTTCTCTAATATAGTTGTAACTTTCAATAAATAAATTTTTAAAAAACAAAACAATACATTTATATAAAATTTGTGATATCCCAGCGACTGGATCCATTAATTTTGGTTTATTATTTTCAATAATGAACCTTTGTAATCGGCCAAAAAAAAAAAATTATCCGCCCACCTCTCTCAAAATTTGATTGCTTACGTTTCAAGATGCGTAGAACCCTAATAACGAATAAAATAAAATATGTCAGTCTGCCGTTTGATCATGTTGGTGCTATTCGATCAAGTTAAATTTCCTACAAAATATATTTTTTTTAAATCTTTGAAATCGGTTCTGAAATAGCAAATATAGATATCGTTTTAAAATTAGCAGTGGTGATAGACCATTTTCCTTTGGATTAATTATTGCTTTTCATATTATTCAATTAAAAATAAACAGTATATAAACTGTTATATTCAAATATAGTTATTTGAAAATAATAAATTATTGGGTTATAATTTATAGAGTTGTCTTTTTTTTTTATAAACATGGTAGATCAGATTAGAATGAATATCCGGAATTAAGTCATTGGAAAATAATTACAATGTACTCATGTAGATTGATAGAAAGTACCTCATAACATGTAGAGTCTATAGCTCTATATATATGACTGGATATGACAATCCTCCTAGATACGACTAGCTAGATATGACCTCGAAGCTGACAGACGTTCGACGGATTGCTACAGCGTTTCAACAAAGTTCCCTTGGCAATGATGCAAATACAAAAGAAGGGTTTCCTGCCTGACTGCAGCTGAGTGGCACCAAAGAGGTAGCAAAGAAAGAAAGGTGCGGTGAAGCGAGGTAGGAAGGAAATAAAAAAGTAACGAGATGCTATTTAAAACGGGAGGTCACGCTACCACCTTCTCTGCAGTCTCTTAGCCAATCTACTCGTCGGATGAGTGAAAGGTGTGCATCTGCCAGGCGTGACAGCATCAAGGTACAATATCGATACGAGAAGGTCGCACGCAGGTTTTTCGTTAGGTAGGGGGGTAAATAGGTTTACAATCGTGAAGGGTAGGCCAATTAGGTCGTGAGTTATCTTTTCCAAACATTCTTTATACGCATGTTAATTTCAATATTAAGTACATAGTTGTAGGTAACGTTGTATATAAACAACAGGTGAAAAAATTTTATGGAATCATTATTATAGGAATTCCAAGAGTACTTCAATTTTTTCTACCCACACCTCGCCTTTGTAGGATTATTCCGGGGCGGAGGGTTAATGCAAGAATTAAAAGCCCTTAAGTTCTTTCACTACGAATGAAAATGTTTGTGATAAACTTCAAAGTTTACGAGATATTCCCAAAAAAATAAATATATATATTTGTTTTATCTACTTCTCCCTTCCCTCCTTGTATAACCCGAAGCAGCAGACTATAGAGGTTTTCACTTGTTATTACAGGGAGTATAATGGAAAAACAAGTTTCAGTTTTTTTTAATTACTTTAGCAGCAACCTGGTACTTATAAGATACTATTAACAAACCCCCTGTTATAGATAAGATGGTGTACTCACATTCCTCCTAAGGACTCCACACCTGGAGAAGTCGCTGACCCTGAGGAGGTAGCTCTGCCTGGTCAGATCGGTGAGGTCGGGTGTGATCCTGCAGGCCGGGTGTGTCAGGGGGTCTATCGCACGGTCGTCCGCGAACAGTGGGTCGCCCTTAAACCCTTCCGGCCTCTTCAGTCTGGCCGTGATCGAGTCTGCAGAACGGCCGCCCTCAGCGCCGAATGTGCACTCGATGTCCGACACTGCAACAAGGATTAGTATTCAAGGAGCCTGTCGTTAACATCAGTTCCTAAAGATTCAATGAGCAAGCAATATGACTATGAAACAATAAAATGAAAACATATTTTTAGAAATAGATTATTTAATAGTGAACGAAAACTTCAATCGCAGCATTAATGCTACGATAAACTATTCATTCTAAATATACAGATATATACTTTCTTTGCACAGAGATGGCAATATAGCTTCTATTTCGTAACAAAACCATTTATTTGACCAAGAAATGTGGTTTCAAAAATTTAAAATAAAAATTAATGCCTCCAAATCTAGCCATGTGAGCTTTTCTCTGCGGAAAGGTACTTGTCCGATAACAATGCAGTACCTTCAAAAACCTATGTACGATACCTCGAACTATATCTGAAGAAAAGACTAACATGGAACATACATACGAAATTAAAGCGACAAGAATTAACAAGACGTTACAAACAACTTTCACATCTATTGGATTACATATCACCACTAAATTTACGAAACAAGTGACTAATATAGACTACTCTACTGAGACCAATTTAAACATACGGAGCAGAACTTTGGGTTCTGCAAAACACGTACATACAAAAAAAATACAAACAGATGAGTCCAAAATTTTACGAAAAATTGTTCACGCACCATGGTATGTTTCCAATCACACGATACACAACGACATAAACATTCCAACAGTAAATTCTTGCATTCACGACAAATATAACACGTTTTATTCTTCGACACATCACCACCCAAATCAACTAGTTTCTTCCCTTTCTTCCTCCCTGTTACCAGGGCAGACCCACAGACGACTTAAAAGACGATGGCCGAGAGATCTCTTAAACTGAAAATTCAGGACGCTGGTCAAGAGGAAAATAATAGGATGCGCAGCAACGCAGTTGCGAATAAAAAAACAAATAATAATAATATTAAAATAGAAAAAAAAATTTAAAAAGTTTAATTATTACATAGCATTAGTTATGGTTTATGATATGATATATGGTACTTACGTGAAGTACCTCAAGGGTCAGTTTTCACTACACTACTTTGCATAATAAACAAAGACGGCACGCCAGGCTGCTGTAACAGCGACGTATTTAGACGTTACAACAATGTTAACATAACACCTTAATGCTTCTTCCTTTCAATTATCTCTAAATTAAAAATATAGTAAGGGAAAGTAACAAAAATTGGGTCCCCTGAGTCTAAACTACCAAGTCGTGCGAAAGGTCTGTGTGTGTGCGCGTGTGTCCTTGCGTGTTAACTCTAGCACGAAAACGAATAGTCATATGAAACTGAAATTGTATACTTCAGACAACTATATGCCCAAGATGTTACTCCAATTTTTTCACAAAAACCTGCGTACTAGAAGAGCCACTTTATACTAAATCGATGTAAAATGTAATGGGCTTTAATACCATGCAGGTTGCATTCTTATTGAACTTTTTACTTCGTCTTTGTTTAGTATTAAATTTACTTATCCATCAAATAGCGATAATCGCACCTTTCTCGCTGAGTTATACGTCACTGGAATGGAAAAATAGAAGATATTGAGGGGGGAAGAAGATATACGAAAAGTTTAACTCCAAATGTTCTGTATTTAGAATCTTCCATCGGAATTTCGGTTAATATTTTAGGTTCTACATTTTGCTGGTCCTTCATGAGCTCTCCTCTTCTATGACAATTAAATGATATTACTTTCATTTGATCAGTAACGTAATAAATCATAAAAATGATATTTTTTAAGTCAAATTAAGTTTGAACATCTAACTTGTCACCCTAGTTTTCATGAACATACATCACGACCTTAATTCCATTATGTGACTAACATCAAAGACCACACTTTTGTCTTCTCCTTTAATATCCTCTACTTCCCAATACTCTTCAGCTTATACCCCTAAACAAACAAAGGCCTCAGATGTAGCAGTTATCGGCCCAGAATAGACGGAAGAATACTCCGATAGACGCCCCCGATGTTCACCAGCCCAGGGTACGCAGACCTAACGGAAGTCATGCTCTGTAGTTCTGTCTCACTAAGGAGATCACTATATGCCAGGCCGTTTCCCAAAAAGAGGCTTCAACTTCAAAGATCTAATGATCATTTTTATGGCAATAAATGTAAATAGGTTTATAATTTTTAAAATTAGAGTTTTGTAAGATATATATTTGCGAATGTCGCGCATAAGAACACCTATAGGATGGCCGATAAATGTTAATTTGACACTGCTAATAATTAGGCCCTAGAGGCTGAAACGTTGTGATGTTTATAAGTAAATAAATAAAAAAATATATCAAAAACTTCATTTGTGAAACGGCGACATATATATTTCTTAAAAATATTGAAGTAAAAGAAAACTGAGGACAATGATGAGAAAATAAAGTTTTATAATCGACCAAATGTGCTACCATAAAAGATGGTTCGGTGAATAGAGTTCTGGATAACTAATCTCAGGGTCCTGGGTCCGAATCCGGCTGTGGTATTAATCAATGATTTTTTTATTTAAGTTGCGCCACTGAGCTAATCCCATCAATTAATAAAGTGGGTACTTAAATTTTTTTAGACTAAACCTGGAGACCTGACAATGCCCTACAAACGAAGGATGGAAATAACTCTTATTTCTGGGGGGGGGGCAGTGAATTAAAGTCAAGTAATGACTTTAATATTTCAATTCTTACGAATATAAATACACGTTTTAGGGTTCCCTGAGTCCAAATGTCTGAAATAACCAATACTGTGTGTGTGTAGTAACTCCCGGGCAAAATCTAAAAGTGCTATAAAAACTGAAATTTCATATTTAAGACAACTATACGCCCGAGATCTTACAGAATCTTTTTCATCGAAAGATAATCAGACGAGCCATTTTATACCATGCATTTTGCACCTTTTTACGGTTTACTCAAAAACAACTCTAACCATTTTGTTTAAACTCTATGTATAGGTGTAAAATTTGATGAACTTTAATATGATGTAGGTTTCATTCTGATCGAAAAATTTGATCATCATCTTATCAGCATTGATAAATAACGAGAAATATGCAAGTTGAGCGAATTTGATAATTTGAATACAAAATATTTTTGTATGCGATTTTTTTTTTTAAACATTAAAACAGAAACATAGATGTATAATATACCTTTGGAAAGCTAACGATTTTAGAAAAAATACTATCTTATATACAAAATTATAAAAGTTAACGGAGGGTGATTAAAAGCCGATAAAACAAAATGATTGTCGTAGATAATAATGTAATTGATTATTTAATAAAACACATGTTTC
This sequence comes from Piezodorus guildinii, assembly GCA_023052935.1. Taxonomy (NCBI): domain Eukaryota; kingdom Metazoa; phylum Arthropoda; class Insecta; order Hemiptera; family Pentatomidae; genus Piezodorus; species Piezodorus guildinii. Next base: position 165,556,800 of record CM041294.1, on the reverse strand, counting down.
TATTCAAAATTAATTTAATTATTTCTTTAACAATTTATTTTAATCTCTAAATGTATTTAAAACTTCTAAAATTGATTTAACAACGGAGGTAAGAGAAAGTCGTGTGTTGCTCGCACCAGATTTCTTAATGAAACACATATTTTTATAGAAATTCAATTAAATTAGTTTTTTAATAGTTTTACTCATTTTTATCTCTAACTGTATTTGAAAATTCTTTAATCGGTTTTATAAACGAAGGTAAGTGAAATTCGTGTGTTGCCCGCACCAGATATTTTTTAGTTTGTTGTAAAGAAATATAACATCCTATTAAAAATTTCCGGCAGTACATTCCATCGCTTCTAGAAACATTAGGAATCTCTATATGTACCGAGCCCAAGACCCCTATATGTTGTAGAGATACAGGATTTCCATATACAAATATATAATAAATACAGCATAAGTAAATATATGTTTTTTTTTATAGGTTTGGAGGTTGTTTATATAACAATATGCAATATCGTATTAAGATATTAATCGTGCCTGTTAAATGGATACTTAGCAGATGTAACAGATACTAAAGTTAACGGTGAAGCTTTCCGTTCCGATTGTAGTCCATTTAATTCGCGGTTCTATCTCGGAATCTGTTAGCGGACCAATTACTGTTAACTTTGCCTAACTCACTATTCTATTGTAAGCATTCCATCGGTTGATAGTGCGCTCTGTGTGTCTAATTGTTTAATTAAAAGGTCATTGGCGAGTTTACATTAATTCAAATCGTTAGAAATGTTTGTAAAAATATTTTAGTTTCGTTCGAAAATTTATTTTCGAACTAGCCTCAAGCGCACATGCACACACACTAAAGTCCATACCAACATCTCGACTTTCAAGGAGGGACTTGATTATTTTAATTCAGGAAATGCTTAACGATCAAAATACTTCCTTTACAATATTCTATATTATAAGGGAGAGCACTAGATCACTACTCGGTTCGAATCAACTTTTAAAAACTTCTTGATCTTAAAGATTGAGGGGTTACCTTTAAAATAGTGGTTGGCATAACAGCCTCCTATGGCCAATGTCCCGGGTTCAACACGTAGGTGACCCTAGGATTTTTTAATGGGAGTTTTTTTTTTTTTTTTTTGGGTTCCCCCTTCCTGCCATTGCTGGCATACGGGGTTAGCAGTGGTGGGTTAGCACGCTAGGGAAATTATCGAAGAATACACAAATGCGTGCGCCCACCACTGCCAATAAAATACCTTTATTGCTAAAAATTCTTATTATACACTATTGTTGGGGGGTATAATATAATTATGTGGGTACAATATATATATAAATTTCTATGGTGCTACCCAGTGGACGGCTGTCCACCTTTATGGTGGGGTAGCACCTTATGCTGCATCCGTCCGGCAGGCAGCGGCGTCCAGCCCTCCTGGTCACCGCATCCGTCCGGTCCCTTACCGCATCCGTCCGGTGGCGGCGCCAGCCCTTCTGGTCAGCCGCATCCGTCCGGTCTCCTCTCTCTCCGATCTCCTGGCTGCTCCACTGGTGGCTCGTTGAGGTCGGGTGGTCGGCCAAGGGAGAAGAGCGTCGGTCCGACCAGCTCCTTCCACCCGTTAATGAACTCCTTGAAGAAGGAGAAGTTCTCCTTCTCCATCAGGCGGGGGAAGTCCGTCTCATCGAGGGCGAAGATCCCGGTATGCCTTGACAACCTGGCACGGTGTCCTTCCATCAAGGTGCAAGAAACGATGATGTGTTCCGCTGTATCAGGGACTCCGCAGGTGGGGCACCGGGGGTCGATCTCTCTCCCATGCTTTTGCAGCTTTCCCCGGAACCCACCATGTCCTGTGAGGATCTGCGAGAGCCAGTAGTCCGGGAGGACCCATGTGGCCTTTAATCTTGACTGGACGGTGGGGAAGAACTTTCTCAGCGTGGAGCCCTTCTCACTTGCCACCCACCGCCCGTTCCACTCTTCAATGGAGTCCTCCCTCAGGATTCTCTTCCATCTGTTAGGGGTCTCGCCGATCCTCTCCCGGAGTCCCGCCGGAAGCGCGTCTAGCCCCTGCCTCTTCACATTGTGCTTTATTAAATCTTCCTTTAGTATAAGGTCCAGGGGCATCGCTCCGGCCAGCACCTGCACCGCTTCATGCGACACCGTTCTATACGCCCTCGTGACCCGCAGCAGAGCCAGTCTCTGTATGGTGGCCAGTCTCCTCTTCTGTTGCCGCGTGAGGCTGCTGCTCCACGCCGGGGATGCATACCTCAGGATACCCAGGACCACGCCTTTGTAAATGGTCATCGTAGCAGGATACCTGAGACCCCAGAATGCACCCCCAATCCTGCTTAATCCGTTTAGTGACAGGGTCACCCTATCCCACAAGTACACCAGGTGAGGGGTGACATCAAATGCTTTCTTGAACTTTACTCCTAGGTATGTCACCTCCTCACCCGGTCTTACCCTTTCGCCTTCAATATCCAGATTGATAGGGTGGGCCCTGTCCGTGGAGCCTCTAAGGAGTATGGCCTGGGTCTTTGATGCGGCCATACTCAACTTCCGCCTCACACACCAATCGGCAACGAGACTGGCGCACGTCTCGGCTTGTGTCTTCAGCCTGGCTCTGCTGTTCGCGGCCACGATGACTGCCAGGTCGTCCACATAGGCCGTGGCAGGGAACCCTCTCTCCTCTAGATCCCCCAGCAACTGATCAAATACCAATTTCCACAGGGCCGGGCCAAGAACCGAACCCTGTGGGCATCCTCTCTCAATCACCTTCTCGACCTCGTAGTAGCTACCTCTGATCTTGACTCTCCTTTCGCTGAGGTAGCTACTGACGAGGGAGTACAGGTTGCTGGGGGTGTCGAACTGTTGCAGCCGCTGGAGAACGCAGGGCCACCACACGCTATCGAAGGCGGAGGATATATCGAAGAGCAGCAGCATTACGTACTCCTCCGCCCTCTCTTCCACGTCCCTGCGCACTCTCAGCAGTGCATCAGTGGTTCCCTTGCCACGGGTCGAGCCGAACTGCCGTGGATTGCCCGCAGCAGCGAGGACTGGTCTTAGGCTTGTCACGATCATGTGCTCCAGGACCTTACTAATCACAGGGAGGAGGCATATGGGCCTGTATGCTTTTGGCATCTCCTTATCCTTACCTCCTCCCTTGTAGAGCAGTCTCAAATCCGCAATCCTCCACTTGCTTGGGAAGTGTACCTGGTCCAGGCACTCATTGAGGATACCCAAGAGCTCCTCCTCAATGAGGGGGACACTGTTCTTGAGGATTGCGGCGTCGATCGAGTCGAGTCCTGGAGCTCTCCCGGTCCTCTGCCTATCCACGGCAAGACGAAGGTCCCATATGTCCCATGGTGGATACAGGTCGGTACCAGGTGGGTACACCGTGGTGCGTCTAACCATCTGGTCATATTCAGTATCCTGGGACGGATCATCCCTGGGGTATGTTAACAATCCATAGTTATGCCGTCCTTCGGAGGGGGCGTTAAAATGAGGTCCCGAGCCTGTGCGATGTCAGGTACTCGTTAAAGATCCCTGCCCTAATTAATCCTGGATATGCAAAATTTAGGACTCCCTCTGCAGCATCGTCCGATTAGCCGTAGCAGCATAAAGTGAATTTAAATAAATAAACAAACCAATCTTATAGATTTAAACCTTCATGATTTTAGAGCCAATTAAATTTTAGATCGATATAGTGAGTTTAATCAAAATTGTGAAAGAAAATCTTAAAAAGCTACAAAGTAAGTGGTATAAAGTGGATCTTCTGGTCTGCGGATCTTTTTGCGCGACTTGTTCATTTGGAAGATAGAGCATTTTGAAATTAGCAGCGATGATTGGCTAATTTCCAGTGATAAATTCTCGCTTTTCATAATAGTAAATCGCCTGTAAATAGCTATGTAAAATTGTTTGTTGTTTATTCGTTTAACGTCACTTTTATGCTGCTATGGCTAATCGGACGATGCTACAGTGGGAGTCCTAAATTTTGCATATCCAGGTTTTATTAGGATAGGGATCTTTAACGAGTACCTGACATCGCACAGGCTCAGGACCACCTTTTAACGTCCCCTCCGAAGGACGGCATAACTAAGGATTTTTTACTCCCATTAAAAAATCCTAGGGCCACCCGCGGGTTTGAACCCGCGACCTTTGGCATAGAAAGCTGTTATGCTAACCACTACGCTATGGATGGCCCCTATGTAAAATTGTATACCCTAATATAGATATTTGGAAATAATAAACCAAGGTGTAATAAATTGCAGCATATTTGTATTTTATTTTCTTTGATAACCAAGGGTTAGTGTTCCCTAGGTTATAAGAAAATATCAACAACAAAAATATATATATATTATAACTTCACTAATATCGTCCCTACCATTTCCAACTATCTAATATGATAAATCTCGTTTTTCAGATTCTACCCTCTCTTACGTGTGCTATCCGTGAATAGTGATCCTATTGTTGCTTTCCAAATCCTACAGAGCCATGGATCAGTCATTGAAGAATGGCGTCACATTTGGAGAACTAAAATAAATCCGAATAAATCCCACCTTCAATCTACGACGTAAACCTATGACTTCCTGTCCCGCTGTTTCCTATAACCATACCCCACTCATCACTGTAGAACAAATTCGATACCTCGGACTTCATCTTGACAAACGTCTAACATAGAATCCGCATACAAGACTTAAACGACTAGAAACTGCTCGTTGATATCGACTATTCAAACACTTACTTGACAAACGATCAAAACTCTCTCTTTACTGCAAAAAACTCATTTACACAATCATTCTCAGACCTGTTTGGAATTATGCATTGAGCTATAGGGGTTTACTAGAACATCGAATTCCTCCCGCATCCAATCCTTGCAATCCAAAATCCTTCGAAAAATCCTAGACGCTCCTTACTTTGTTACCAACAAACTCCTTCATAGAGACCTGAATATCCCACTAGTTGCAGAAATTGCCCAAAAAAGATACACCTACTTTCATTCCAAATTACCCGCCCATACAAACCCGCCAGTCCGTAACCTTTCATTTACATCTATACCCGATAATCCTTCGAGGAGTCTGTAAAGAAGTGCTACTGCTAAGTAGATTCTTCTCCATGACTTTTTCAAGCCAATTTTCTGCGAATAGCTCATTTATTTATTGAACTATGTACAATTGTTAATTTCAACAAAAGATTTTAAAAAAAAAAGTTAACAAAAAATATATTTTGTATTCCTTACCTCAGCTAAAACCTTACTTATTACTTTCACTTATTTTCTTCTAGTTTGACTGATGTATTTTTATCATTGAACTATTATTTAGAAGAACGAGTAAAGAATTTTATAAAATTAAGCTCGTTGAAATCTATTGTTATGTGTAAATATTAAAAACAGTTTTACATTGTAACTTTTTTTTTTTATCTAAAAAGTTGTGTAATATTCCAGACAACTGCGACGGTCTGCTGAAGAAAGAGAAAATTCCTAAAAAGGTTCAGGGTACGGCACTATTTATACAATTTCATTCATCCTTTTTCATTCATTGATAAAAAGTTTACGCTCGGTGTTTTGGAGATCCATAGCCACCAGCGGTTCTTCCGAGAACTCCGTTAGGAACCTTATCCTGGGGAAGATGACTCGCCGATCTCCGATTGAGAGGAATCTGATGGATGTTTTTAGTCCGATTCCCGATATAAGAAATGAACTTAACGCCGTGGGAGAGCCCTGGCAAAGAGTTAACGGTCGTTCATGAGTGGTTGAGCGATAGTTATTGAACGTTCTCTCACCGTAATATCGGAAAGTAAACCGGTATTTATGCAGGAAGAAATGACTAGATCTGCCATAAGCCATTTATCTTATCACATACCGGGGTTGTAACTGCTTCAAGTCAACGGGATTATCTGACATACCAGAAGTAGAGAAAGATATCGATATATACACATTTTTTAAAATGATTTCGTTAAGAGATAATTTTATTTTTACTACTACAGGTTTAAATTATAAATTATAATTAGCATAACGGTAAGGGTTTAAATTTTGGAGGTAAAATTCCGATTATAGTGTACGCCGATGATTGGTTACAGCTGGGCTAAGACACGGTAACTATAGAAACTTCCCTATAAGATCGTAACATCTAATAGATCGTAATGGATCTTATATAACTAATTAAAAATATTTACAAGAATCTGAAGTATTTATTGAATCTACCAATAAAATACGTACAACAGAATACATTACAATCCAGGAACTTGAACGAATGACTACTCACTGCTATTTAATTTTTTTGTTTCCTTATTTAAATTTATAATTTTATTACATAATACAATAAGTTACAATGCTATAAGAGAAAATAAATTAAACAAACATGTCAATAACCAGCCATTGTCAAGCGCTCCAGTAGTTATTCTAAACCAGGTTGTCTCGCGAATATCCTCTTTTCATACACCAATAAAAGAATTATCATGATTCGAAGCGGAAGCAAGGAACTAATGATTCTGAGTGGAAATGGAGTTTGTCATAGAAGGAAAAGTTCGGACCAAATTAGACACATAAGAAACATTAATTGTGGGTGAGTTTATTTGAGATGAAATAAGCGGGTTTTATATAAATCTTGAAAGGGATATTAGACAAAGTGAAAATATCGCACCAAATATGTTATTTTATTGAACAATGGAAAGTCCGAAACATTATAAGTTTAAAATTATAAAAAAAAGTATATGAACGTACCGTCATAAATATATATATATATATATATATATATATATATATATATATATAGATATATATATATATATATATATAGATATATATATATATATATATATTTTTTTTTTTTTTTTTTTGGGGAGGGGGAAAGGGAATGGGGAGAGAGGGAGGAGCTGTTTATAACCAACAGAATAAATATTGTTAATATGGATTTGGTGTTAAATTTACTAAAACTGAATCTGAAACGACAAAAAACTGCCAGATGTTTTCGACAAGTTCAACACTTAGGGCTAGGGATTGCAATCCGGAAAACCGGATCCGGTAATCCGGCGGATCCGGCATCATAATACGTTGATCGGATCCGGCAATAATATACCGGATCCGGTAACCGGATCCGATTATAGCAATTTTTGGCCCAAAACAGTGCAGTTTAATCAAAAAAATTACTTTAAATGCGTTACATTTGGTGTATATGTATGGGAGTGTCGTTCGACGCCAAATTACGTCACGCCACCCGTTCAGTTCATCATCATTCGTTCGCCTTTCGCGAGATAATACATGTTTTTTGTTTTTTCGGTGCTTCACCTAAATGTGATTAAACAGATATTATTACCTGAGATATAGGCGAACTATAGCCCACTATAAGTTGGCTGTAGAGGAACTTCTGAAACAACTCTAACTTTTTTTTTTCTTGAATCTGACTCACTCAATTGTTATGGCACTGAATTATATGATAAACTGGTTACAAATCTATTGAAATCTAGGAAGACTGAGCTACGTTACTGCTCACGTCTTCCCATACTTCACTTTCTCAGATAGCTTAATTAATTTATTAAGTTACTTTATAAAATCCTATATAATTATCCTTGCGTAATTAACTCAGATGGAAATTTTGATAACAAGAATATTAAATTATTTGAGAATGCTAACAAACAAGAAATCATCATATTTTGATGAATCTGTCTAATGAATGGCATCATTATCACAATAATAAGTTTGTATTATAAGTATAAATCTTTAAATTATTCTTCACACAATATTTGTTTTTCAAATAGTATGTAAGTACTAATAAAATTAGTATATATTATCAAAATTCAATTTCGATTTTGGAAAAAGGGTGGTAGAAACAAATTGTCTTTATTTTAAGTAAATAGTAATCAATAGCCGACTGTTTTAATAACATTAAAATTTTACTAGTTACCTGAACTACTAAACTTTAATTTTTTGCTCCATATCTAATCCTAACATAACTTTTATTTTATAAATTTCCTATTATTAGTACAATTATACTCGAATAACATACTAATTAATAAATAATAACAGTTTATCTTAGACCGAAAAGTGAAAATCAACCTGATTTTGACAAGCCATCCGGATCCGGCCGGATTCGTCCGGATTGATGAGATTTGGGACCGGATCCGGCCGGATTGAAAATGACGCCGGATTGCAATCCCTACTTAGGGCGCGTTTATACTGCATGCGTTTTGGGCGACTGAAGCGATAGCGGGTTCCTAGTTTACGCCTGCGGTATAAACGTGCCCTTACTGGACAAACGCTGAAACCTTCTGCAAAACTACAAAAGGCTCACCGACATGACTATCATAAGGGCGACATGGACTTACGGATTAGAGATTTGGTGCTCTCCTAAACCATCGAATTCTTCCCGTCTCCGATCCTTACAATCAAATTCCTTCGAAAAATCTTCGATGTCCCTTATTTTGTCACGGATAAGGCACCTTATGTTGTTAAAAATTAATGCAAAAATATTTAGAGGTCACCTTTGGAGTAGTGGCTAGCAAAAGAGCCTTCTTACCCCAGGTCACGAATTCAAATCTGTCAGATGGCCATAGGATTTTTTTAACAGGAGTGAAAATAAAATCATTAGTTATGTGATCCTTGAGAGGTGGCCCCGAGCCTGTGCGATGACAGGTACTCGTTAAGCATCCCAATCCTAATTAAACCTGGATAGGCTAAATTCAGAATATCCCACTATAACAGTGTCCGATTAGTCCCATTAGCATAAAGTGGGGTTAGATCAATAAACAAAAAATATTTTTAAAACAGGAGGTTTTCTTCTGAGGGCTTCTTTAGTCTTAATCCGTCATGAATCAAATTATTATTATATTATTGTTACGTTATTATTGTGACTTCCAGATGTCCTCCTAACATATAACGTTCATTCTCAATAAAACGTTTATGGATAACCGCAGCTATGTGACAGAGACTAGGGACCGACACAGAGAAAGGTCAGACTACAACCGGTCCCCGTGCACCTTCTTCGGTTATAGTGTTATCTTTGAACATCTGCCGGGAGGAAGTCAACTTCTTCTCATATTGGTTGAACGTCTCTTAAAAGAAGGACTATTATTTTTGAATCCTCTCTATTATGCTCTGTAGAAATCCAATTATCTTCTAGTAAAAAATATCTAGATCATAATTTGAAAAGAGTATAATAAATTGGTCTTTGATTATTAGCCACTTTATATTACATTTTACAACTTTGTATATAAGATAATATTTTTCTAAAATCTTCCTCTTTCCAACGGTATATTATAGGTCTATATTACTGTTGTCGTGTTCAAAAACACAAAAGTTGCATAAAAAATATGTTTTCACTTTTCTCCTTCAGTTGCTTATCAAATTTGCTCAACATTCATATTTAGCCGTTATTTATCAATGTTATTAAGATGATATGGTCAATTTCATAAAAACTACAAAATTAAAGGTACTTTAAAGGAAGAAAATTTAAAATATCGGCATTTAAGCCCTGTCAGACTCTTTAACTCAGAATGAAACCTACATGATATTTAAGCCCGTCAAATTTTACACCGATATAGCGAGTTTAATCAAAATCGTTGGAGCCATTTTAGAGAAAATCGTAAAAAGGGGCAAAATGGATGGTATAAAGTGGCTCTACTGTTTAGCTGATTTTAATGAAAAAGTTGCTGTAACATCTCGGGCGTATAGTTGTCTTAAATATAAAATTTCAGTTTCATAGGACTTTCCGTTTTCGGGTTGGACTTACTACACACACAGACCTTTTTGCGGGACTTGTTCATTTGGACTCCGAGAACCCTAAAACGTAGAAAAATGAAATTCGAAAATTTTTACGATCGCAATACTTTCCCTTACTATATATTCCATATATATAGGTAAGTGAAAGTAAAAATGTGACAAATGACTGACTTCACAAGGATTTAAACCAACCCACAGTTTCAGATACTGCAACAGAATACTATAAACATTTCCATGACAAAACCGTCTTCTTACAATCCGAACCTATATGCGAAATTATTAAATCCACCACGAATCCTTACAACCCATACTGAAGATTCCCCAGATTTTCTGATATAACCGCTTGGTTACGCTGAGATATTTCCTTTTAGTAAATAGTTACTTTTAAATGAAAAATATAAAAAAAATATTGTCACAACAAATAAATAATAAGAATGTTTAATGTCATTCCATCCATTAAAGTAATCTACACACGACCGTGAACTGTTATCAGTAATATGGTCATTAATAAGTCAATAATATTACGCCTGTAACACATACAGTGCCTTTCAAAAACCACTTATCAAAATCTGTTGCAATTTTATGACGACACTTTGGCGCTCAGAATTTTAACACTTTTTGTATTATGTGGATGCACTACGCAATCCAACTAAAAATTCATACCTTTAAACCTTTCTTCAATAAAAAACAAACAAAAACAAAAAACGATAATTACCGGTACAGTGAACTTTCAACTTTGGCAGTCGAGAAATCAAACTAAGACTAACTTTTATCTTCCCAATTCCCCTAAGGAGATTACTAGACTGTAAATAAAACTCAAGACACAAAAATCACATTGTTTATTCTTATTTAATTGTATCACGTTAGAAGTCTCTGTAATAATTATATTATATTAAATTATTTCTTCTTATTTACAATATTGACAAACCTTTCTTACATCTAATTAGCAAATCTATATATATATAGAAATCTCGTGTCACAATGTTTGTACGGGATAATCTCTGAAATTACTGAACCGAATTTGATCAAACTTCGTAAGTATCTGTTATTTGGTCCAACTTAAATGATAGGATAGTTTTTATTACTATTCTAAATAGTTGAAAAATATATTTTTCTAAAACGTAAAACAAAATTCGTTTAACTGTGGCAACACTGGTTAAACATGGTAACCTTCCCATATCTTCACATACGTGATTATTAATTAAAATAAATGTGTGTTGATTGTTTCTTTGCGTTCTTATTTATAAAATATACATTCACATTGTAGTTTCCATTTATAATAAAATACATATTACTATTACGTTTCCAGAAAAATTATAAGTACTTATTTGAATGACTTGCTATGAGTTATGAGTTGCAAAAGAGTTATGATGATATACAACGGTTATGTTGAAAAGATAAAACGATGTTATTGAATAATTTGGATGTGGCTACTTGGTACTGGTATGTAATTGTAACATTGAGTAAATAAAATTGATATCTGACATAAAATAATAATCTTTTATTTATCATAAACAGAGTAGTTCATGCTATTCACCTGTATTTCTTTTATATCACCTCATTCAACATAGTCACTATCAACATCTTTCGTAATTTTTGGCAGTTTTAAATTAAATTATTTTATTTATCAAATTGAATTCACTAAACCGCAAAAAAAGATAAAGAAGTGTAGTTTTTGTTCTATTTTTTCAATGTGTCTCGATATTAGAAACAAGATATTTATAGTTTAATTAGATTAATTATAGTGTAGCAGCGGTGTCACATGTAGTTGTTTCCCAATGTAATGCAGCAATGATTTTTATATAAATTTAATTTCTCCAAATTTTCAATTAATGTTTTAAGTTAAATTATTTGATATTTGTCTTACTATTATTTTTGTAATTATAAATTGAACACAAGAATAGTAATATAGATGTATAATATACCGTTGGATAGCTAAAGATTTTAGAAAAAAATATTATCTAATATATTGAAATTTAAAGGTTGATGGAGAGTGATGAAAAGCCGATAAAACTAACTGATTATTGTTGTTGATAATATATCTCTTGAAATTGAAAATAATTAATTCCTTGAAAATTTACTTGTGTCTTTAAATGTATTTGAAAATTCTGAAATTGATTTTAACAACGGAGGTAATTAAGTGAAATTCGTGTGTTGTGCGCACCAGATTTTGTAGTCAAATATACAATAGCGATCCAGTAGAAGTAAGCATACCCAAAATTACTCAATATATTTTAGCTGTAACGTAATCGTTGTATATAGTCACGTTTGTAACAAATGTGATAGATATACATTGTTTCAACGAATGGGGATTTTTTTACATGAAAACAACTTTGATAAACGTAATTATTAAAAATATAATATTTATATTTCTTGAAAATTTATATGTCATATAATAATGGAGTTGTTGTTGACCGTTTTGATTATATGGTAAAGGAGTTGGTTGAGGGTGGAGCCACCAAGAAAACACACCAGTAAGAAAATAATAAAAATAAGTTTGTTCTATTGGTAGTTTCTTTGTGACCACATCCCCAACCCAAACAACTGCTCCATCATATTTGTTTTATAGTTACTACTCTTAAACGCATTTATGCAAATTTAAATAATGACAAAATAAAATATTTGCGAGCAAAGCCGCGGATTACAGCTAGTTTATTATATATACAAATAATAATGAGGTTTTTTTAAGGTATTCATAAAGGTTATTCATGTAAACCATAGGTCGTCTGAATTTTTGACCGGTAGTGTACATGTCCATCGGTAAATATCACCTTTGGATAATCATTAGATCGCCTCTATTTATAAAATAAATCAATAAATAAAGTATCTATTGCTCTATAAAGGAGTCATTGTTTTAGAAATTTCTTTGAGACCATTAGGAAGAGCGGGAAGAAGAAGAATGCAGCAATCGGATGGAACTATTAAAGAAGAAAGAAGAGATTCTATAATGGAAGCAAAACGGCTGGCTAAACCAATATAGTAGAAGAAACTGGGGAAATTGCCGTTGAATAGAGGATAGAAGGTACCGCCGGGTCTACGTGACCTCCGCCATCCTCAAGAAGTCAATGACGCTCATCCTCCTCCGATCTGAAGCAGGATTATCTAGAAGATAGTATTTAATACTCAGCTAAAAAATCTGATACGTGTATCTTACGATTTTCATTTACTTTCCTAAAAGAAATATTTTACTTATTTATAAGTATATTAAAGGAGCGGCGTGTTCCAGTAGAGCACTAGTCTACTGTTCTCCAGGTACTGGGTTCGAATCCAGGCTATGGCAGAATATAATTTATTCTGTTAATTCAGCCGGGTGGTGAACCTAATAGGTGGAGACCCTCCTGGGACAGACCTAGCTTCTTAAAAGTGGGTACCCAAACTGGAGGAAAACTTGGCGGCTGAGCGTGATCAAGGCCAATTCACTTCATAGCACGGCTGTTGTCCTAAAAATAGTGGCAGACCCAGCCTCTTTAACCCTTTTAGTGTCGGACGAAAAAGAGTGTCTCTACGAAGATAACCGATAATTTGACAAATATGCAATAATTTGGAAAACGTCACTTTATAGCTACTGTGACTTATCGGACGATGCTGCAGTGGGAGTCCTAAAGTTTGTCTATCCAGGTTTAGTTAGGATAGGGATCTTTAACGAGTATCTGACATCTCACAGGCTCGGGACCACCTTTTTTCGACCTTTCCGAAGGATGGCATAACTAAGGATTTATTACTCCTTTCAAAAATCCTAAGACCACCTGCAGGTTTGAACTCGTGACCTTTGGATAAAAGGCTGTTATGCTAGTTATAATAAAATTATCTTGTTTTCATATCGTATTTTTAATAAAAATCCTTTAAAAACCCAATACTTTCTTTGAAAAGTCTTTAATGATCCATGCTACCATGATTTTGAACTCCTTACCCATTTTTATCTACAAAGTATCACGACCAACCGCATTCAAATATCATTTATTTATCCACCTCAAAGATCAATCTTCCACACCCATCTATCTTGACTTAACTATACTCTACTGAATTCAATCAAAGATATCATCTGTCTCGTTTGTATATTTCATTTATTTGAATTTTATTTATTCACAATTATTAGCTGACCAGATAATTATTTATCTAAATGATCTCAGACAAACTGAACTTTTTCTGTTCATTGTTCTTAAGTAATATGGAAGAAAATGTCCCAAAATAAAAATTATTTTTCATTTAATTTTCTATTGTTCTAATGAACCAAAACCTAATGCCAATGAAACCAAGCACAACAGGTCCGAAGAACAGATTTTGACCTTTCCGATAACTATCATTATTCTCAGACAAGAAAAGATAAACTGTATGTAATTAAAAAATACTTTTAAAAAACAATGCGCACTACTAACAAAAAATCTGGTCCGGGCAACACACGACTTTCACTTACCCCCGTTTTAAAAATCGATTGAAGAATTTTTAAATACAGTCAAAGATAAAAAATAGTGAAACCATTAAAGAATTAAATAAATTAAATTTCTATAGGAACATGTGTTTTATTAAAAATAATAAAAATAATCGGCTAGTTTTATCGGTTTTTTGTCACTTTTTATTAAATTTTACAAGCTTTTGTGCAAGATAATATTTTTTCTACAATCTTTAGCTTTCCAGCGGTATATTATACATACTGTTCTTATGTTCAATACCAACAAATTGCATTAAAAAAATATTTTTTCAGTTTTCTCTTTCAGTTGGGTATCGAATTCGTTAAAATTATATATTTACATGTTTTTTAACAATGCTAATTAGATAATATTGCCAATTTAATAAAAACTACAAAATTAAAGATACTTTAGAGGAAGAAATTGTGAAATATCGGCATTTAAGCCCTGTCAGACTATTAATCAGAATAAAACCTACATGATATTAAAGCTCGATAAATTTTACATCGAATCAAAATCGTTAGAGTTGTTTTTTTAAAAAATCGTAAAAAGGTGCAAAATTCATAATATAAAGTGGCTCTTCTAGTTAGCTGATTTGGAAATTTCTATAACATCTCGGGCGTATAGTTGTCTTAAATATGGAATTTCAGTTTCATAGCACTTTTGGTTTACTCGCGGGAGCTACCACACACAGACACACAGACACACACAGTCCTTTTTGCGGGACTTGGTATTTTTTTCGAAAATTTTCACGATCGCAATACTTTCTCTCACTATATATTTCATATATCGGTAAGTGAAAGTAAAAACCGAACAAACTTATGGCCCCAAGCAATATATTGAGTTAGCTATTAAAAGCGAACATATAACTGAACTTTCTTCTTTAGCAATAAAAAGTATGGACTCGAACAGTATCGATTTTCACACGAGGATATTTCCCCGATCCGCTCGGAGGTGTGGGATTTAGAATGGATCCTTTCCCCAGAGGCAATCAAGAGATGGCGATAGGTCACTCCCCCGAGGCCGTACAAAATCACTGACCTAGCTTACAGGGGATAAGAAGCAGGCAGGATCCACCGTGTCCGAGATGTCCCAGTGACACGGCCGAAAGTGTCGTCCTCACTTTCTGATCTAATAGCCTCCAGTCACCCTCCGCTTTCTATCCAAATGCGATCCATGTATATCTCCTTGCATCTTCTACCTCTATGGTATGAACCTCTATGGCAGTGGTTCCCAAACAAAATTTTCGCGGACCCCTTCAACCAGTCATTTCAATGGCAAGGACCCCCTAATTTTTTTTTTTTTTTTAATTTATTTATTGTCATGAGTAAATATGCAGAATGAAGAAAAGTCATGAAAATGTCTTTAGAAATAAATATCCAGAGATAACACTTTACTAAATATTTTAAGGCAATAAGTCCCGAGGCCAACTTCTTTTCAATCGCCTCGGAGTCTTATCAGGGATATCTAAGGAATATAAATTACGAAGAAGTGGGTTTGTGTGGTCAGGGAGTTTGGAATGAAAATAGGAGTATCTATCACGGGCTATGTTTGCAACAAATGGGACTCGTTAAAGAGCCCTATCCTAATAAAACCTGTATAGGCAAAATTTAGGACTCCCACTGTAGCATCGTCCGATTAGCCATAGTAGCGTAAAGTGACGTTAAACGATTAAACAAATGGGATGTTAAAGTCATTATGAAGGAGTTGATTTGTGACAAAATAAAGGGCATTCAGGTTTTTCGAAGGATTTGGGATTGTAAGGATTGGATGCGGGAGGAATTAGATGGTTTAGTAGAGCCCCAAAGCTCTATTCCATATGTCCAAATAGGTCTGATAATAGTGATGTAAATGGGTCTTTAATAATATACTGAAAATTTAGAACGTTTGTCTAATAAGTGTTGTAGTAATCGGTATCTTCGAGCAGTTTCTTGTCGTTTCAGTCTTGTGTGTGGGTTCCATATAACAATTGAATTATATAATATTTGTGGCGGTCGTGAATAAGTGGTTAAGTCAAAATCTTTCATTTTACATGGAAGCAAATGAAAGTATTACGTATATAATACCTGAAATAAAGTAATCAACATATATGAACAGCTTTCTTTCCACCTGAAATTTCTTCCACCAAGAAATATCTTTAACCAATTAACACGGCGTGGAGACGGTCTGAGGGAGCGATAGGAAGAGATTAAACTCATGCTTAATATAACTCGAGTTATCTATTTTTTCGCGACCGCCGCTGATATTAATTCGTTTCATAACCATGTTTGTTTACTTAAACCTATTACTCAGATTGAGTTTTTTTTTGTTTACTAATTCGTAGAGTATTAATTACAAATCCTTCAATATATTTACTAAACAAATAAAAGTACTCACCTATTTAATTCCAAAATGAGTCATTATGTTTCGAGCTTTTGTACGGGAAACATCTACTCCGAAGATCTTAGAATTACAGTGAAACGTGATGTGGGCCGGGGAATGAGCTTTCGGGAAGTGGGAAAAAAATGTCGTATACCTTTTTCTTCGGTGCACAAAATATTTAAAACTGATTATGGTCGGACAAAAAAGAAGAGAGACAAGAAAAATTTCAAAACGTTTCGAGGCCATGATAAAACCCGAAGTGCGAAAACGGAGCGAGCGAGAACTAAAAACCGCAGCAGATGTGCAGAGAAGTCTGGGAATCGATGCTTTATAACCCGTACTGTTAAAAAGAAACTTGACGATATGGGATATAAATACAAAATAATTGTTAAAAATATTCCTTTATCAAAAATACATCAAGCAAAAAGGCTAGAAATGGCTCGAATTTGGTTAGCACCACCGTAGGACATATGGATATTGTTTACATAAAATAAAATCCGTTTTTCAACAATTAATAAATAAATAATTTTTTTTTTTTTGCTTTTAGTGAAGCGAATTAAATTATAATGAAAAAATAATCATCAAATCGGTTAAGAACTAACAGATATATTGATATACATTGATAGCAGTTGTGCAATGACATTTTCCTTTAAATTATCTATTGCTTTTTATATTACTTAATTACCTATCTACAGTTTTATAAACAGCTATACCCTAATATTGTTATTTGAAAATAATAAACCATTGTGTAATAATTTACAGCTTTTTTTTTTTTTTTTTTTTAAATGAAATCGGACGGCGGATTCAGATAACAGTAAACAAAAAATGTCCTTTTGTAATTTGGAGATCAACAGATCTGAATGCTTTGTCTTATTAAAAAGTTATTTTGTAAAAATGTATACACTACGTTGATTACTTGGAAACCTGTTTCCTCTGTGCATTCAGAACAGTCACTTGATAGTTTCGGACAGAAAAAAATTGAGAAAGTTTCGTTCCAGTATTTAGTTAAGGGATCACTTGTAGCTGGATGGCTAGCATAACAGCCTCCAATGCCAAAGGTCATGGGTTCGAACCCGCAGGTGGTCCCAGGATTTCTTAATGGGAGTAAAAAAGCCTTAATTATGCCGTCCTTCGGAGGAGACGTTAAAAGGTGGTTCCGAGCCTGTGCGATGTCAGGTACTCGTTAAAGATCCCTATCCTAGTAAAACCTGTAGCATCGTCTGATTAGCGATAGTAGCATCAAGTGACGTTAAAAAATAAACAGTATTTAGTTATAACTTTATATTCTAATTATCTGATTTGATTCCATTTTCTTCTCTTCAAAGGCAGTATCTACATGCAGTACCATAGCCTCCAGAAACCTACCCCAACAACCACAGGTACCCCTTCACCGACTGACCCAGATGCCCGCCCAGTAATTCCGGAGCTCGCTAATTCCCGACTCCTGCGCTAAATAGGGTCCCCTGATCACGGACCGTTCTCGAGGAATTACCGTCTTCTGGTGCCGCTCTCCGCGTGGCACGACTCCCGTTCTTCCGACAATTAGGATTCGGGGGTGGCTAAGGAACTATCAAATGAGAGATTCTCCACGCGCTTCTCTCTCGAGGACCTACTTAGCATCATAGAATTTTATTATTGGAAGATAAATTTGCTTTGAAAGGTTAAATCCATTTACCAAAAACTTGTTATTTAAAACATATAATAAACAATTTTGCTTTTTATTTTCTTATCATAAAAAAATAATGGATATTTTTAAAACACTGCAAATTCTTACACAATGTTTTATTATTTCCAAATAACTATATTAGGGTATGACAGTTTATAATGCTGTTTAGCAACAATTAATTAATATGAAAAGCAATAAATAATTCAAAGGAAAATGGCGTATCACCACTGCTAATTTCAAAACGATATATCTCTGCTAGTTCTTAACCGATTTCAATAAATTATTTTTTTGATTTTGGGAATAATTTAATTCTCTATAAAAAATCAATCAATAAAAATCAATTTTTGGTATTTATTTAATAATTAGGAGAAACGAATTTATTTGATTCGTTATTCATGTTCTACGCATCTTGAATATAATAAAACGTAAGCATTTATACTAGACTGCGTTTCTATTTCCTATTCTTTCGATTTTCATTGCGATCGTGAACATTTTCGAAATTCAGTTATCAACGAAAATACACATTTTAGGGTGCTTCAAGTCCAAATAACCAAGTCCCAAAAAAATTTAGAGTGGAGATCCTAACACGAAAACCAAAAGTCGTACGAAACTGATATTCCATATTTAAGTCTATCCGCCCGATATGTTACAGCAACTTTTTCACTACGATCAGCAGACCGAAGTGCTACTTCATATAATGGATTTTGCACCTTTTTATGATTTTCTCAAAAACGGCTCTAACGATTTTGATTAAACTTGCAATATTGATGTAAAATTTAATGGGCTTTAATATCATGTAGGTTTCATTCTGATTGAAACAGTTTGACAGGACATAAATGCCGACATTTTCTTCCCCTGAAGTTCCTTTGATTTTATAGATTCTGAAAAATTACCCATACTTTACTATCAGGATTGGTAAAAAGCGGCTAAATATTAACGTTGAACGGATTTGATAACCAACTAAAGGATAAATGAACAAACATATTTTTTTTTATTGTAATTTTTGGGTTTTTGAACATTAGAACAGCAACCTAGATGTATAATATACCGTCGGAGACGCTACTGATTTTAGAAAAAAAATAATTATCTTATATACAAAGTTATAAAAGGTAATGCAAAGTGACAAATTGGATACAAAATTATTACTTATAATTATACGTAATAATTTGATATTGATATGTCATTTAACCTAAATCATATGTCTGCAACCAAACTATATAAATATTTTATTTAAATAGTAATAATAATAGGCTTAGCGAACCCGAAGGTTCGATGCCGATACCACCAAACTTCGTCTGCACAGACTCGTCCAATGTTCACCGGTCAAGCCCAAGCCTCCGAGATCAGCCTTAATGCAATCCTCCCATCGACGCTTCGGCCTACCTTTCGGACGCCTACCAGTCGGATCAGCAAATACCAACTTTCTCGGAATCCGCTCGTCATCGAGCCCAACAACTTTACTCGCCCATTTGAGTCTCCGCGATGCAATCAGCTCAATTATATTCACAGGATACAAGTTCCGCAATTCCGCGTTGTGCAACCTTCTAAACTCCCCAGTGGCCTCATCTCTCTTCGGACCAAATATTTTACGTAATACCTTATTTTCGAAAACCTTAAGCCGTTGTTCATCCTTTAAAGTAAGCGGCCACGTTTCACACCGTAAAGAACCGTTGGAAGAATACAATTTTACAATAAGAATATAATTTTATTTAAATTAACTTTAAAATTTAAGTTTATATAATATCCCGGTTGAACAGATTTGCTATCTAAGACTCCTACTTGACAAACGTCTAACATGGCTGATCTAATCCGCACACAAGACTGAAACGACAAGAAACTGCACCATCGCTTTCGCTTTCTTCAACACTTACTGGACAGACGCTCTAACCTTCCATTTATCTACAAAATGCTCATCTATATCACCATCATAAGGCCTATCTGGACTTACGGAGATGAGCTCTGGGGCTCTACTAAACCATCAAATTCTTCTTGTATCCAATCCTTACAACCTAAAATCCTTCGAAAAATCGTCAATGCTCCTTACTTTGGCACAAATAAACTCATCCAAAAAGACCTTTATGTCCCATATGTTGCTGATTTGGCCCGAACCAGGTATTAATCCTTCCATGACAAACTCCACTCCTACTTTAGCCCACTAGTTTCAATCTTTGCTTTCTCTTCCATTCCTGATAATCCTCCGAGGCGACTGAAAAGAAGATGGCCTCGAGACCTTCTAGTTCAGATTGTCCAGTGGAGTGCTGCCAATGGGTATTTTCTCTTCATGTCTTATCTCTGTTAGCTAATTTACTCGATGTATTAACTAATACAGATATAAATTTCAATAAATAATAATAAAAAAAAGTTTATTTAATAGTTCTTAAATTGATTTTAACAGCCGAGGTAAGTGAACGTCGTGTGTAGAAAACTTCTAAAATATTTAGGAGTTCTAAAATGTATTTAGTATATATAAATTTAAATGAAGGAATGATGGATTTCTATACGTTATTTGGGCTCTGCGTATCTTTAATTTTGTTAAATACCCATTAATTACAACTATTAATTAATTCACAACTGCCTTCTGACATTATCAAAAATAATATCTTAATTTAAATATAGACGGATTCGAGACACTTTAAAATAAACAAACTCTGATAAGTTGTCAAGGAATATACTAATAATAATAATAATAATTGGAGGTTTTACTATCAACTAAACTCGCCTCATATTGACAGTAAGCTCTCAGTCGACTGGTTGAGGATAGGTCAACTGTAAGCGGCCACGTTTCACATCCGTAAAGAACCGTCGGAAGAATAATAGTTTTATAAATTCGAATCTTTAAGTTTTTAGACAGAAGCCTCGAGCTCAGTAATTTAGCAACCGAATAATAATACGTATTTCCCACCTTTAACCGGGACTTTATTTCTTCCTGGATTTCATTTTTTTCTTGTTATCATTAAACACCTAAATACTTGAATTTCTTTACGTGTTCAAAAGTATGCCCTGATATATCAATATCACCAAGATCACCACCGTTTCTGCTACTAATCATATATTTTGTAAAGGAATATATGAATATAGAATTTACTATACCAGGAGTATACTATTTACTAAAAATATAAGTGACATCAGTTGATAGCTTGAAGTTTTGAATGTAACCAGAGGCCAGTAATAAATGGACTTAGGTCCCTTTCAAAAGATTTGGTTCATGTAAATATATATCTAAATTAAAGCAGCCTATAATAGTGGAATGAAATTATCATATTATATATCTTTACACTCTAATACGATCCGTAGAAGTGAGAGAATAAGGGCGCCAAAAAAACGGTAAGAAACAGTCAGGAATGACCCAATTATTGATACATGGCCGGAGCAAGACATCGAAGCAGCCAGCGCCTCTATTATCGGTCTTCATACCTCTCTGTCACCGCTCAGCTATCGATAGTCGGTATCGATTAATGTATTCTAGCGGCAGATAACGGAGCTAGTGATAGTGGATTGTAGCTAGTGGATAGTAAGCTGGCGGCACTACCTCTAGTGGTGAGCGCGTACCCTCACGTAACGACTACGGATCCTTCCTCTGTCTTGGTAAATAGAGGCCAGCAGGTGTTTGTGTGCGTGCGTTCATGTTTGAATGTGCGCGTGTATGTGTTTGCGTCCCAGCGTTTTCAATTAGCCGTGCGACCTTCCTCCATTGTCCACTTTCGGTGTGTCCCACACCATACGGCTCGGTCTTAGTGAAATAAACAATGGTAACAAAAGTCATATGAAAGCCTTATGTTCCGAAATAACGAGTGAAAACTAGAAAGACTTTTTTTTTATTAAAGATTCAGAAGAGGCAATGTTCAAATACATGGTAAGGAAAAGAACCAGGGACACTTTTTTACTATCACTTCCCTATATATAAAGTAAGGGAAATTATTGCGATCGTGAAAATTCTTGAATGGTTCAAAAAAGCGTATGTGTGATAAGTTCAGCAGGAAACGAAAAGTCAAAAGAAATTCCATATTCAAAACAACTCTACCCTCAACACGTCACAGCAACTTTTTCATCAAAATCATCATACCATGGAGCAACTTTATATCTTGCATTAGGTTCCTTCAATTCATTGATTTTATCGTCCTTCGTAGGGGACGTAAAAAGAAGGTCCCCTCCCCCCAAGCCTGTGCGATATCAGTTAAAAATTACAGATCTCTATCCAAATAAATCCTGGATAGGAAAAATTCAGCATCGTCCGATAAGCCACAGCAGCAAAAAGTCGTGTTGAATGGATTAACAACTTTTTACCACTGTTTTTCAAGTATTGTTGTTATTAGATCTGGACATTTGTTAGACCGATCTCTTTTAGAGTTCATTTAACTTGTCATGAAAATGTATATGGTGGGATAGCATTGTGTTCTGATCAATTGAATTAATTTGAATTTTTTTTTTTTTTTTTAACTTAAGATAGCTAGAAAATGATTCTTTTATATAGGAACACTATACGTATCTTCCGCTTCGATGTTTTTCATCGTGATCAACTTACACCAATCGTATAAATCCTACGAATCCTAAACAAGTATTCCCATTAAGGTTCTTTTCAACACCGATAAAACGCTGAGATCTCACGCGCAGTGCATGGTTCGAGAACATAAATCCTTGAGGTCAGAAATTAAGGAATCAGACATTTATTCCAACATAACTTCCGAACTATCTCGGATGGAGGTTTGCTCATGGACAGAAGACTAAGGCCTCAGCGCACAGTTCGTGGATAGGTTAGGCGCAAAAATGAAATTAGCAAAGGTCAGAGAACAGAACGACGGAATGATCATACTATGTTTTTCATCGACAAGGTTTACTTACAACATGGAAATCTCAGTATTCACCGTTGATCGACCCCATAGCTGCACCTGCCGAAGAAGTTAACGACCTGAGAGGATGGACCTGTCTTGGATCATCGGTCGGACTGTCATTGGCGTGGAGCCGAGTCATCAGAACTAATTGATTGATCAGTCATTAATCGTCGATATAAGAAGGCTATAAGGAGATGAACAGGTGTAATTTATCACTGCATAACTTGATCTATGATAAGGACTTGAAAGCTTAATATACCGAATCAGTTATTCAGGAGACCTGTCTACCTCCAAGGAGCTGGACTAGGAAAGTAAACTTTATTTTACCACCGTGAGATATCATTAGATGTCGTCTATTAATGCAAAATATTTGGAATGATTTCTGTAAGTAAAATCATGAAAAAAAAAAGAACACAGAATGAAAAAGGCAACCCAAAATATGTAACAACAGAATTTTGAATATAGGGTAGAAGTTAGTTCCGGGTGCAGTCAAATGGACACTTAATTAAGTGGAAACTTAATTTAATCCACTTAATTGAGTGTTCATTTGAATGCACCCTGAACTAACTTCTCCCCTATATATACACGCAGTCAACCATTTTTACTTCAAGAAGTTCTAGTTTAATCCCTACCAGTCCTGAAATACCAGAACAAATGGGACGTTTATTTCCAAAAGCTACAAAAGGACATTTTTTACGAACTTGATATTTTGACAGATTTGTGTTCTTATTATTTAGTTTAATCTAAATCTTCTATTTGACTTTACCTAATGAACTTTAAGTCCTTTAAAAATGCGATTAAAGAAATGCAAATATTTATTAAAGGTACTAACTACGCAATTTTATTCTAAATCATACTAAAACTCCTTACCTAATCCCAACATTGTTTTTAAATAATGAACCTATAAAATTCCACCAATCCCTTAAAAACCTGAGATTAACCCTTAAACAATCTCTTTCCTGGAAAAACTACGTTTTCGAAATTTCTTGACGCACTATTTCCATCTTAAAACTCCTAAATTACCATCGCCACCTTCTCCCATTAGAAACCCGCAGGCTCTTGGTTTGTTCACTAATATTCCCCCACTTTGACTACTGCTGTGCGGTGTATGGGGAGTGTCTCTGGGGATCTTGAAGCTAAACTAAAACTATTATTTAACTGCCCGATACGTTTCATCTTTGGGATATCCAGAGACACCTCTGAAACCCGATTCTACGAGTTGTTGAAGTGGCTTTACCCTTCCTACCGTTCTAAGTACTTCCTGGCATCCTTTCTCTTCCAAGTTCTCCGATTTCAACGTCCATCGTACATCTCTAATGAATTTTCATATAAATCCTCTGTCCAATCCCGCAACACTCGTTTGCGGCCTCCAGACTAGTTATATAACGCCTTATCGAACAGCAGCTTTCGACAGATCTTTCCGTGTAGAATTATATCCGTCATTCCAATAATCTTCTGACCTTCAAATCCCGTTTGTTCAAACACTTCCTGTCTATACAATTGTCAAATGATACCAACCAAACGGTAAGTGCAGCACTAATTTAATTCTTCTGTAATATTATTCTGGAGGGACTTGTCCCATAATAAATAAAGAATTTATTATTACATTATTATTATTAAAAACGTGTTATTAATATATTTTAAATTTTTTTTAGATGTTAATATAAAAAGAATTGAATAAGTTGGTTTAGTATAATAATTTGATTAATATAGTAATCATAGATTTTCGCGCTTCCTATAGGATTTCCTAAAATGGATATACCTAGTAATTTTTGAAAATGAACGCCTCAAATGTTGTACTGCCATTTTTTTTTAATTTGTTAAATTATCCTCACCTCTCTATACATTCATATAACAATCAGTGGATTGTTTGTTTGTTTATTCGTTTAACGTCACTTTTATGCAACTATGGCTAATCGGACGATGCTACAGTGGGAGTCCTAAAATTTGCCTATCCAGGTTTTATTAGGATAGGGATCTTTAACGAGTATCCGACATCGCACAGGCTCGGGACCACCTTTTAACGTCCCCTCCGAAGGACGGCGTAACTAAGGATTTTTTACTCCCATTAAAAATCCTAGGACCACCTGCGGTTTCGAAACCGTGACCTTTGGCATGGAAGGCTGTTACGCTAGCCACCCAGCTACAAGTGATCCCTCAGTGGATTGTCTGTCAGATGTAAGGAGGTAACAATAGCTTTATCTCTTCCATGACATGATTTCATTCAAAACAAAACACAGAAGGTCTCTTTACCTGATCCATGACCTTTTAAGTCTTCTCCTGATGTCGGACATATAGGTTGTTGTCATTTTCCTATCAGAGGGTAATTTGTAATTTTTTGTGTCATAAATTATTGTGAAAATCGTTTCATTTTTTTTTTTTTCGTTATCGTCTGTTTTTACTATTTTACACAATATAGAATATATACATATATCACAGGATATTTATTACCCTATTACCAGAAGGTATTCTAAGGAATATTTATAGGTGTGCTGCATGCCCTTTTAACATTTCAAGGGCTTTTTTGACTTGAAAACCGTTTCAAAATCTGTGGAGTAGGTATAAATCGCGGTATCATTTAATATATATCGATAAGAGAAGAAGTATAATAGAGACACTACCATTAAATACTTGCAGATATAATCGTAGCATAATTGGATCAAAGGAAGTACTACCAGTAAACAAGACAAGCCCCTATAAATCAGAGGATCCTGTATTATAAACGATAATGCCGGAAGCGCCGCGATTTCCCCCCTCGTTGAGAGTATGATTGCACTTGTAAATATCTCTACAATTATCCTAGATCCATATACAATTATCCATGATCCAACTATGGCAGGCGGCGGATGGCGTGACTGAGCAACTGCAGCGGGCTTTCTATGTCTGCATCAGGATATCCAAGATTATATTTCTTATCTGACGTTCTCTAAGCTACACGGTATGCCTTTCAAATATATAGATAGGTGATAATACTCAATTAATTTGAAAAAGGTATGACTTAGATCATTCGCCCGCTCATGTACTTTGGCATGTGAGCTATTAATTCCCTTTAGTTTATTTTTAACTAAGATTAAACACTTAGAACTTGTTTACACTAGAAGCGATAAGCTAGGAGGTTAGCGGGTTGGAATATCTTACAACGTATAGTTCAAACCTGGCAGATCGCTCTAGGATCTTTTAAAGGAAGTCATTAGATTTCTTTCTTAACACGCTCACATCGGGGCGAATATCTACGTTTTTCCGCGTGAGGCGGGACTGTTAGCTGCTTACCATCGTGGGGGGGCGACACTTTTTTTAATGCGAGATCACAACAGTTCCAGGCTTCCAACGTCCTAAATGCGATACTGTAACAGTTTTAACATACACAAATGACTTGAAGGAGTAATTATGGAAATTTTAAAAAAACATTATTCTTATATTGTTATTTATTATAAAAAAATTTCTTATATTATTATTATTATTATTATTAGTATTATATATTATATTCGTATATCATATTGTAGGAATAAAAATATAAAAAGAAATTACGCACAGCTAAATAAAATTCTTAAAGAAGAGTAATCAAGTGAAATAAACCGATAAGTGTCCTTTGAGGGGGAATGTTAATGTTATAAAATATTTAATAAATAATTCCCTTAAGTTTGTTAATTCCTAACAACATATAATGTTGGGAGAAAAAATAAAATAAACTTATTTTCTAAAAACAAGTGCCTCACCTGTGATGCACGTCGCCACACGGGTTAGTTAAGCGGAACTCCGCGGTGAGTCACCCCGCCCCACGGAACAGACTAGTGTGACCCACCGGTAGGTCACCCGGCCCCACGGAACAACTAGTGTCACCCACCGACTGGTAGGACTGATTTCTGAAATGTTTAATTTCCTCATAACTTTTGGTTAAGCTGTTCTTCTAAGTTTCTATTATCATTGTCCATTATCAGTTTTTTTTTTTTTTAATTAACAATTTTACCTAATATAATCTTATTAAAACGACCGTCCATGGAAAATGTCCTTTCTTAAAAAACTTACCACAACTATTCTGGATGAACCAAAATTATTGAATCATCTTCATTCCGATAATTTAACTTTATTATCATAATTTAAGTTTATGCAGCGTGAACTTTATAGATTCTTCAAGTTTTTATTAATGAAAAACAAAAAAAAATTAAAACATTAAGACGAAAATCGCTCAAAATCTCCAGAAATCTAGCACCACAGAAATTAACTAGAGGTTTATTGTTTACTTTCCATTAATAATCACCTGCAGGTTTGTGCAAAATTCGGTTTACGTGGGAATTTTTTATTATTATTTTTTTTTCCTTTTAGCTCTTGCTTTGTTTCCTATTTTGTCTGATAAATTCCAGTTTCTTTGTTTTAAATGTTTGTCTATACTTTATCAACATATTATTGTCTTTAATTCTCATGAATCGTAAAAATAAATGATCACCTGATTTGTTAATAATTATTTTTATATATTATTTTATTATTTGTTAATAAATTATTTTTTTCTACTTGTTTTTTAATATTTTACCAAACCAACATACATCAAAATTAAAATCGATTCCTCGTTAAAAAATATTGGCGGTCTATACTTTTAACCTTTTTTTCGTACGTCCAACAGTCAGGCCATAATACTACATTGTCCAATAATTTGGTGTTTCATCCCAGTGCGCGGCGTGAACGTGTTTAATAAAAATAAAATCCAAATCGTTCCGACAGAGCTTTTTTTAACATAAATGAAACCTCATTCAAATTCCACCCGTGCGAAGCAGTGGTGGTTTCTACGAGTAAATATACACTGCCGGACAAAATTAAAGGATCACTTACAAATATTTATATTATTATTACATAAGAGATAAAAATAGGAATTCCTTTGTCCCAGACTGGACTTTGTGTTGAAACTTATCAAGTTAATCCTCTACGTGTTTATATTCCCACCCGTTTATGGAGAAAAGGGTCAGTTAATCGTCTTCTTTTCTTTCTTCCTATCAGTAAATGGTTAGTTGTTAGCAAAGATTCATCTTATCGAAGATTTTCTAACATTTAAGAGACTTTAGTTTTTACTTGTGAGTTTAGTAAGAACGTTGTGATGGCAAGAACAGAAGAGATTGACCGAAGAGGAATCAATTCGTGCTGTTGCTTTGAGTGAAGAAGGGTTTTTTCAAAGGCATATTGCGCAACGGCTCCAGTGGTCACAATCCGTACTGTCCAGGGTGCTAAATAGGCACCGTCAAACTGGAGGGCATACAAGAAGAGTCGGACAAGGCCGTCCGAGGTCAACTTCCCACCGTGACGAGAGATTTGCAACTGCATGCTCTTCGGATCGCCGATCAACTGTAACATCTGCGTGGTCTCCTCCAGAGGTTCAGGAATGTGCAAATTTCAGAGCGAACCGTGAGAAGACGACTCAACGATTATGGATTGACCTCCCATCCTTCAGCTACTGGACCTCTTCTCTCCAGGGAACACCTAAACTGGACTCAGGAAGATTGGAGCCTCGTATTATTCAGCGATGAGTCAAGATTCTGTCTCCGAATCTCCAGATGGACGGGAAAAGGTATGGAGAAGGCGGGGAGAGGTGTGCTCCATGCACTTTTTCTCCAAGGATTGAGTTTGGTGGTTAGGGATGGTTAATGGCTAAGGGGAGCCCGTGGCTGAGTGGCTAGCGCGCTAATCTCTCATGCTACAGGTCTGAGTTCGAATCCAGTCCCAGTAGGACTTTTAAATGATGCAAAAAAATGCGGATTCACTCACAACCTCTCCCGGTATGTGAGACCCGTCAGCCAAAGGTGGCCACTCACAAAATTAGTCGTAGGGAGTGATGACCCTACACTAAAAATTGTATCATGAAACGTGAGTGTAAATCGTAAGAGTTCACACTGCGAGGCCCAGGGCCTACACGGCCTGTCGCGCCACTGGAAAATAAAAAAAAAAAAATTAAGTTTTTTGGTGGGTCAGTGATGGTGTGGGGGGGGGGGGATAAATTTAAACTCCCGTACAGAGTTGGTTCTTGTGAACCGTGGCTCTATAACTGATGACAGGTACATTAGGGAGGTACTTGAGCCACATGTAATACCTTTCGCCAGAAATATCGCAGGTAACTTAATTTTAATGCACGATAATGCCCGACCTCAACGTTGCTCGATCAGTGCAAAATTTCTTCAGATAAGAAGAAATAGACGTTATGGTTTGGCCACCCAGAAGTCCAGATATGAACCCAATAGAGCATGTATGGGACATGCTTGGAAGACGTGTTCGCGCCCGAACACAAAAAATTTGGCAGATTTAAGGGAAATGTTAGTGGAAGAGTGGAACAACATCCCAGAACAGCATGTAAGAGCCCTGGTCGCTGGAATGGGCAGGAAAATGGAAGCAATCATCAGAGCTAGAGGTGGGAATACCAATTATTGACCGTTTTCCTCGAATTCTTCCTTTTTATTCAGTTTTGATATTTCATTTCATTTCAAAGATTTACTTTTAAATTTTGAGATTGTAGGACATTTTTATTTTTTGATTTGTTTTTCTATTAAAAATTTCTAGAAAAGAATTTTTTATTTTTTATTACCCTTATAATAAAGTGTGACTTCCAAAGAAAAAAGAATATTTTCATAAATACTCTATACAGTTCAGTAATTTCAAAATATTGAAGTGATCCTTTAATTTAATTTTATTTATTTATTTATCGTCACTTTATGCTACTATGGCTAATCGGACGATGCTACAGTTGGAGTCCTAAATTTTGCCTATCCAGGTTTTATTAGGATAGGGATTATTAACGAGTACCTGACATCGCACAGGCTCGGGACCACCTTTTAACGTCCCCCCCGAAGGACGGCGTAACTAAGGATTTTTTACTCCCATTAAAAAATCCTAGGACCATCTGCGGATTTGAACCCGTGACCTTTGGCATGGGAGGCTGTTACGCTAGCCACCCAGCAACAAGTGATCCCTCCTTTAATTTTGTCCGCCAGTGCATATTTTATTTTTTTCACATTCCACCTCTGATTATTATTATTGCGGTTTTCGCTGATAAAGAGCTACTATTAAGATGTGGGCACAATGTCAGGGCGAGACGGCTATCTTAATAACATGCTATAATGGAGAGATTACAGCAGGTACAGTTTGATGGGGAGGTACGCAGTCAGTTTATTAGCAGTTGGAACAAAGAAGATTATGCTTGGCCTAAGGTACACAATAGAGATCGCACGGCCCCTATCTACGATATTATAACACTGATGAATATCACATCAGTCTGCTCCTGAAAGCGATCTCTTCATTAATAAATAATACCTGAGTTCATCAATGGAATAATCAAGTGCACTACTAGTACGTGGATTCTTCGCTATCTTCAAGGTTCATAGAAAATAATTTGGTGCGAGCGACACACGATTTTCACTTAACTCAGCTGTTAAAAAACATTTAATAAATATTATATATATATATATATATATATATATATATATATATATATATATATATATATATATATATATATATATATATATCTGTCACGGTGATTGTGTTCGTACTATTCCGAAACGGCTAGACCGACTTACATGAAATTGTGTAGGTGTGTAATACATACATACTATGTATAGTATAGGTGATTCGGGTGTTCCTATACAGAATTCGTTTTCACCAAAATGTTTATTTTTAATGTTTTGTACTTGGCATACATATTCTTTTTTTATTATTGAATTAAATAAACTTTTTAATCGCAATATTAGTATTTTTTTAAGGAACATATCCAAATAATTCAAAAGTCTTACATATGAGAAAAATCAGGTGCGGGCAACACACGACTTTCACTTATCTCGGCTATTAAAATCAATTTAAGACCTATTAAAAAAATGTAAAGTTAATTTAAATAATAAGTTTATTCACCTTTATTGGAAACATATGATTTAGATCAACTAATATAACAATACAAAATTGTTATAAATAATTATAAGTAATAAAGTTGAGTTCCTTCGTCCCTGTTCCTTCGTCCCTGTTCGTCACTTTATATTACCTTTTACATATTTGTATATAACATAATATTTTTTCTAAAATCATTAGCATTCCAACACCATTTTTTAAATCCGGTTCGTAGTAAACACATATGAAATACATTGAATTGAGAAAATAAATGCATGTTTTTTTGTTGTTTGTTATCAGCGGTCATCGTCTACAGCGTTCCGTTCCACATTCTGCCATAACTTCCGAACCCCACAAACTTACAATACATTCGTTATTTTTATTTAACAACCATAATATTCACTAGGGGAGCGGCGTGGTCTAGTGGATAGAGCACTAGTCTGCTGTGCTCCGGGTCCTGGGTTCGAATCCCGGCTGTGGCAGAAATATTATTTATTCTGTTAATTCAGTCGGGGGGGCGACCCTAGGGTATGGAGACCCTCCTGGGGCAGACCCAGCCTCTATAAAGTGGGTACCCAAATTAATTGGGGAGAAACCTGGCGGCTGAGCGTGATTAAGGCCTAATCACCTCATTGCACTGCCGTTGGTCTAGAAACAGTACGAATCTCTATATGTACTGAGCCCAAGACCCTTCATGGGTTGTAGTGGTACAGGTTTTTTTTTTTTTAATATTCACTAGAAATAATTTATATGGCTGAAGTAATAAGTGTATGCCCTAGCCGTCAATTAATATTACCTTTTACAACTATGTGGATAAAATGATATTTTTTTTCTGAATTATTTCTCTTTCAAACGGATAAAGAAGTCTTTATTACTTTTCTTACTATAAAAAAAACCAAAATTATATTAAAAAATATTTTTTTCTCTTTTATCCTTTAGTTGGTCATCAAAGCCGTTTAACTTGTATATTTAACCGTTCTTTATCAATGCTAATAAGATGATATTGTTAATCTTTTGGAATGTATAGATATTATAGAGGATAAAAATACAAAAAATTATAATTTTTTTATTATTGACTGGTAAAAAAAAGTGATTACCCAACAAGACAGAAATTTAATAATAAAATGTTGATCAAATATAAAGGGTTGCTTTACATACACAGCGTATAAATAAATCCAAACTAAACATTTTATAAAAACGTTGCAGCAACTAATTCAACAAAATTTCTTCAACTGTCTGGGACCCGTCAGCCTACTGGAGACAATCAATACGGGTTCAGTCCTCTAACCTAGTGTACTTGGATCAGGAATCGCACCGCGATTTTCACGGATGTCAAATAAAATCCAGGAGATTCGGTCTAGGGACTTTCTGTTTCGAGGAAAGGAAAGAAAAATACCTTCTTGTACGCCTGCTGACCCTGAACAGTCGAGATCCTTGGACCTAGACCGGTCACTGTTCATGAACCCGCGTATAAGTGGAACCATGCTTCGCAGCAGACTTGGGAAACATCTCTTGGCCCTAAGTTTTTAGCAAGGATATGTCTGTTAGATTATATATATTATATATATATATATATATATATATATATATATATATATATATATATATATATATATATATGATTTAAGTTATCTACGGGTCTTGAGGTTCAATCAATAAATAAGTAATTTTATTTCGTCTTATAAGACTAAATACATATTATGTATTTATTATATTTTTTATTATCATTTTTTTCATATATATCAAAATTTGTCTCAATGGACAATAATAATAGTGCTTTAAGATCACATTCATACAATATTTACATTATAAACAATGGAAAAATCTAATTACATTTTAAAAATAAATAAACGTATAAATTAACAAAATGTATTGGGGATTACCCGTAGCATGGTGGTTAGCATAACAGCCTCCTGTGATCCGAGGTGGTCCTAGGATTTTGTAATGGGAGAGAAAAATCCTTAGTTATGCTGTCCTTCCGAGGAGACGTTAAAAGGGGGCCCCGAGCCTGTGCGATGTCAGGTACTCGTTAAAGATCCCTATCCTAATTAAACTTGGATAGGTAAAATTTAGGACTCACACTGTAGCATCGTCCGATCAGCCATAGCAGTATAAAGGGACGTTCAATAAATAAACAAACAAACAACAAAATGTATACATAAAATATTGGGTTGTGTCACATGAAATGCACGTTTTCAAGGTAAAGGATGTTTATTAAAAATACGATATGAAAACAAGATAATTTTATTCGAAGTATTTACCTTCTTTTTCTACACATTTTTCCCAACGTGGCACCAACTTTTTTATCCCCGAACTGAAAAACTCTGAGCTTTGAAGTGAAACAAAATCTGTAGACGCACTTTTCACTTGATCATCATTTTCAAAATGTTTTCCTTTTGCGAAGTTGTATAAATTCCTGAACAGGTGTAATCTGTTGGAGAAAAGTCGGGAGAATATGGTGGGTGCGGAAGAACTTCGTAGCCCAGTTCTTTCAATGTTTGCACGGTATGTTTTGAAATATGGGGTCTTGCTAACGTTCTGTGAGATCATGAGGTGCCCATGTATCGAGCTTTTTTACTTTCCCAATACACTTTAAATGTCTGGAAACGGTAGATGCACTTGCATTTAGTTGTGCTGAGAGTCCTTTAACTGTTTGGTAGGGTTTAACTGTATGTTTGAAGACATCGTTGTCTATTACGGACGGAGGTCTTCCTCGGGGCAAGTTTTTCAAGTCGGTATCCCCAGCTGAAAACTTAACAAACCAACTACGAATGGTCCGTTCATTAACACTCCCTTCCCCAAACGCCTTGCAAATATTTCTAGCGGCCTCGGCTGCTGAAAGGCCGAGTTTAAACTCGTACAAAAATATTACTCGAAAATCGCGTGTTTCCAAGTTCATATTTGGAGGTATACTAAAAAGTGGGTAATTGATTGGGAAGCTAATGTTTATAATACAAAGGTAGATTATTAGTAACTGTTTACTTTAAATATGTAAACATTCGGAAGAAAACAACAGAGACCTGCAAAATCCTTTATGTGTTTCAGAAACTATAAAAACGGAAATTTGATGTGAAACAAACCAATAAATGTAAGGTTAACAATTAAATGAACAAAACATTAACACAGTCATACCTAATATGTATTTACAACTTTGTTACATCGCTACAAAAAAACGTAAATTTTAATTGAGATGTCTATTTAACTACTGTATTTCTATTCATTGTGAATTCAATCTATTCTTAAATTTATTCAAAAATGTTTTATGTCTCTCTAACAATAACACCATCTATTAATTATTGTATACAAATTTTAATATTCTGTTTGGGCATGAATATGAGAACAATAAATTCTCGAAAAGTAGCCTAAACAAAATTGCTCACTTATTTCCTGAAACGCATGACCCTTAGATAACTTTATGTGTGTGTGTGTGTGTGTTATATATATATATTGATCAGTTCTCGACTGTTGATAATTTAAGTTTCTATTGTCCTCAGGTTTCAGTCAATGAATAAACAATTTTATTTATGCGACGTTTCGAGAATTTATTGTTCTCATAATCATGCCTTAACAGTGGAAAAACAAAAAACAGAACATTAATATTTCCATACAATAATTAATATATGATGTTATCGTTAGAGATATAGAATAGAATACATTGAACAATGAATACTCATACAATAAATAAATAGATATTTCAATTAGAATTTACATCAAAGATATTATTAGAAATTCACTTACAATTTTTGACAAAATAGTTTCTTAAATAGACTCTATATAAATAGACACTGTCTATATCTCTAACAATAACATCATATATTAATTATTTTACAATAATATTAATGTTCTGTTATTTGTTTTTACACTGTTAAGGCTCTCAGGAATATGAGAGATATAGAAAAGAATACATTGAAAAATGAATACTCATACAGCAGGTAAATAGATAATTCAATTAGAATTTACATTAAAGAAATTATTAGAAATTTACTTACAATTTTAGACAAAATATTTTCTTAAATAGAAACTATATAAATAGACACTGTCTATATCTATAACAATGACATCATATATTAATGGGCATGACATCACACACGGCTAACGCATGGGCACATAATATCAAAAGAATTGTCCCCAAGATGCAAGCATTGTAGGGAAACCTTGACCATAGCTCATATTTTTGAAGAATGTTCCTTCTACATCAGGCAGCTGAACAAAAATAGAATACCAAGCAACGTCGCAGATGCTTTGGGAAACAATGGAAGAACGATTGATGAATTAATGTGTCTCCTCTCTCAAATGGATTTTTACAAGCTTATTTGAACTACTCTTGTTTTCTTTGGACTTAAATTATATATATATATATATATATATATATATATATATATATTTTTTTTTTTTTTTTTTTCTATTATATTTTATTTTACTTATTTTTGTAATTACTTTTCTAATTATTATATGTATTACTTTATTTTTCAATTAAATATTAATGTATTACTATTACTTATTTATTTTTATTATTATCTACTTGTTTTTTATCTTTATTTATTATTATTATTTTTTATTTTATTTATTTATTTGTATTTATTTATTCTTTTCTCTTGAATATTATCTTTTATCTCAAGATAATAACATTCATTTATCTCAAGTATAATTATACATATAATATTATATCTTTTAATGAATATCTCTTTTAATATTTTAACTTATACTATTTTTTTTTTTTTTTTTTCAACAACAATTTTTATTGAGAAAATTTTACAATCTGTCCCAATAACTTATACTATTTATCTTAACTTAATCTTCTATAAAATGAATATGTCTGGCACTGATGACCGCGATGTTTTGTGCCATTAAAACTTTAAAAACCAACCAACCAATCATATATTAATTATTGTATAATACTATTAATGTTCTGTTTTTAGTTTTTCCACTGTTAAGGCTCTCATGATTATGAAAACAATAAATTCTCGGAACTTCGCATAAATAAAATTGTTTATTCATTTACTGAAACCTAAGAACAATAGTAACTATATATATATATATATATATATATATATATATATATATATATATATATATTTTTTTTTTTTTTCTATTATATTTTATTTTACTTATTTTTGTAATTACTTTTCTAATTATTATATGTATTACTTTATTTTTCAATTAAATATTAATGTATTACTATTACTTATTTATTTTTATTATTATCTACTTGTTTTTTATCTTTATTTATTATTATTATTTTTTATTTTATTTATTTATTTGTATTTATTTATTCTTTTCTCTTGAATATTATCTTTTATCTCAAGATAATAACATTCATTTATCTCAAGTATAATTATACATATAATATTATATCTTTTAATGAATATCTCTTTTAATATTTTAACTTATACTATTTTTTTTTTTTTTTTTTTCAACAACAATTTTTATTGAGAAAATTTTACAATCTGTCCCAATAACTTATACTATTTATCTTAACTTAATCTTCTATAAAATGAATATATCTGGCACTGATGACCGCGATGTTTTGTGCCATTAAAACTTTAAAAACCAACCAACCAATCATATATTAATTATTGTATAATACTATTAATGTTCTGTTTTTAGTTTTTCCACTGTTAAGGCTCTCATGATTATGAAAACAATAAATTCTCGGAACTTCGCATAAATAAAATTGTTTATTCATTGACTGAAACCTAAGAACAATAGTAACTATATATATATATATATATATATATATATATACACGTACACAAAAACATAAAGTAATCAGGGAGCGATAACTATAAGCGGACGTATTGTAGAAGAGATATGGTACAAGGATATACATAGAGGACGCAGTAGGTCGCCGGGGCTGTAAGCTCACTCAACCGCAAAAACCGTGAGAGTTCTCCATAAGATCCCGGCTCCGGGTTGGCACAGATACATCCATTACCCTACTCCTCAACAATACTACTCAGCCCTATATCCTAGGCTCAAATACCTGGTTCAACCTA
Organism: Piezodorus guildinii; assembly: GCA_023052935.1. Taxonomy (NCBI): domain Eukaryota; kingdom Metazoa; phylum Arthropoda; class Insecta; order Hemiptera; family Pentatomidae; genus Piezodorus; species Piezodorus guildinii. The sequence continues at coordinate 165,520,002 of CM041294.1, read as the reverse complement.
GGTTTATTGAGTGAGTTATACGTCTTCGAGAGTAAAAACAAAGTTAAGTACCCGGGCACAATCATAAATAACCTAAGACAATCAATTGGAGGAGGAGATACGAGCAAGAATAACAAACGCTAAGAGATCCTAAGATAAGGGTATATAAGACAGTCCTTCGTCCGGTAGTTAAGTTTGAAAGTGAAACATAGAAGTGTCTCATCCTGACGAAGTGACAAATATTAGGCCCAACTAAAGAAGGAAATTGCTTATGAATAAAGTCTAATTCAGAAGTCATAGGCTTGTATCGAGGACCAGTCCGGTCTATTGTGTTTTCAGACCGCCGCACAGTGGGCAATATGACCGATTTAGGTGGACAAAATTCTGAAACTTGTCTATATTTAACCTTTGGGGTCCCAGATTACGGAAAAAATATTTTTAAAAATTATAAGAAAAATTATAAAAACTAATTAATTTTTGACACGATCGGCGAGCGCACTGTGATCAAATGTCAAATTTAAATAATAAACATCCTCTACACAGTCTACACAGCTGATATCCCAACCCATCCCAACACTTTCCTTTCTACCTATGCTGATGACACTTGTGTGTTATCAGTCAATAACGATCCTACTATTGCCTCTCAAACTCTTCAATCCCATATCAGAGAGCTTGAGATATGGTGTCAGAATTGGAAAATAAAAATCAATTCCAACAAATCTCACCAAATTACCTTTACCCTTCGTCGTAAACCTATGACATCCTGCCCTACAGTTTCCTTTAATAATATTCCGCTTGTTCCAGTTGAACAGATCCGCTACCTAGGACTTCTACTTGACAAACGCCTAACATGGAATCCCCACACACGACTGAAACGACAAGAAACTGCCCGTCGCTTTCGCTTACTACAACACTTACTGGACAGACGCTCCAACCTTCCACTTATCTACAAAAGGCTCATCTATATCACCATCATAAGGCCTATCTGGACTTACGGAGTTGAGCTTTGGGGCTCTACGAAACCATCGAATTCTTCCCGTATTCAATCCTTACAATCCAAAATCCTTCGAGAAATCCTCAATGCTCCTTACTTTGTCACAAATAAACTCATCCATAAAGACCTTAACATCCCATATGTTGCTGATTTGGCCCGAACCAGGTATCATTACTTCCATGACAAACTCCACTCCCACTCTAATCCTCTAGTTTCAATTCTTGCTTCCTCTTCAATTCCTGACAATCCTACGAGGCGCCTGAAAAGAAGATGGCCTCGAGACCTTCTAGTTTAGTAACTTAGTGGAGTGATGCCAATGGGCATTTTCTCTTCACGTTTTTTTATGTATTTTATCATTACCAACATATTTACTTGTTGTATTAAAAAATACAGTTGTAAATTTCAATAAAAATATAAAAAAAAATAATAATAATAAATAAATTCTTTATTATTATTCTGGGACATGTCCCTTTAGAATAAAATATACAAAATGTACAAAAAAAGGGCTTTAGAGTCTTAGAGTAAATTAATTAAATATAAACAAGTTAATGATTAATGGTATAAAATATACATATTTAAATGAGATGAAAAGAAAAAAAATAAATAAAAAGCTTATTTAGAATTCTATTGAGCCTGGATGTTCAATAAGTGATCAAATATGCGGGATTTGAAGGTAGAAAGAGAATTGGAGTGACGGATGGAAGAAGGGGTAGAATTCCATAGGATTGAGGATCGAATTAGAAAGGATCTGTCGAAATGTGCAGTTCTGTGGGCCGTGCTGTATAAATCTGAAGGCCTGGAGCGTGTAGAACGGGGATGGACAGAGGATTTGAACTGTAGGAGGTCAAAAATATATGATGGACGGCGGGATTGGATAATTTGGTAAAGGAATGACGCAAGGAAATACTTGCGACGATTGGAAGGGTAAAGCCACTTCAACCCGCCATAAAATTGGGATACAGAGGTGTATCTAGGGACCCCGAAGATTAAGCGAACAAAGGAATTGATTAAGCGTTTTATTTTTACCTCGAGATCCCCAGACACACCACCATACACCGTACAGCAATAGTCGAAGTGGGGGAATATTAATTTGCTAAAATCTAAAAATTCCCTATATTTTACGTTTGAAGTCCCAGAATACGGGAACAATAATACAAAAATGTAATTATAGCTCGGAGTTGCTAAAACCTGTTCATAAATGTATTTTATATCATTTAAGACATTCTTGAAATTATAGATTGTAAAACTTCTGATTCGGAGTGTTGTGTATGAAAAAAATTATGTATCACCCAAAAAGCAAAAAAACGCCAAAATTCTTTTTAAAATCTAAATACTAAAAGGATTGATAAACCAAATCCTACAAACAAATCATTGGGGTAACTTGGGGGATATATAGTTTTTCGATATTGAATAGGGGCATACATTTACTAATTGCTAATTTAACTCTACAGGTGAGATTGCAATGTATAATCAATAACGAGTTTGGAAATATAATGTCTTACCTGTCTCAGCATTGTCCATTGTTAAATAAAAGCAAAAAGATCTAAATAAACCTTGAACACAACAAATGAGCATCGAATAAAGATAATCCCACTGCCGGTTATTAGGCACTTGTGCGAACAGGAATGATTCACTCATTTATTATCCATTCTTAAACACGGTATGGCGGGAAATATTAGTATTAATAGTCTTGTCAACTAATAATAAAAAGGTGAAGCACTGAAAATTTCCAAACTTTTGACTTGACTTTTGTCCACCTAAATTGGCGATTTTGCCCATTGTGCGCCGGTTATATATCCGTAACTCAATATGATGAAACTCTTATTAAAATTATTATCTTTATAAAACTGCTATCTTGATTATTGTAATTTCTTTCGTTTGTTTGTTTATTTATTTAACGTCACTTTATGCTGCTGTGGCTAATCGGACGATGCAACAGTGGGAGTCCTAAATCTTGCCTATCCAGGTTTAATTATAATAGGGATCTTTAACGAGTACCTGACATTGCACAGGCTCGGACCACCTTTTTACGTTCCCTCCGAAGGACGGCATAACAAAGGTTTACACCCATTATAAAATCCTAAGGCCACCTGCGGGTTTGAGCCCAGGACCTTTGGCATAGGAGGCTGTTATGCTAACCACCCAGCTACAAGTGATCCCTAAAGAAGTTAGTTATACTATACTCTGCAACAGGTAACGCCAAAGAATTATTTAAATTATCATCACTATCGGTTAACTTTTACAATAGTATGTATAAGATAATATTTTTTTCTAAAATCGTAAGCGTTCCAACGGTATATTATAGATGTATATTAATGTTCTTAAGTTAAAAAAAAAAATCATTAAAAAAATATTTTTGCAGTTTTCTCGTTTAGTTGGATATCGAATTCGTTCAACTTATTTATTTACGTGTTTTTTAACAATACAGATCAGATGATATGGTCAATTCCATAAAAACTAAAAAATAAAAAAATAATTATACTTTTTTTGTCTATAGGCCATACATATCATATTATTTTATATTTATATTTACACAACTGTTATTCTTAAGTCTCAGAATAAAATTATTTTCCATTCAGTTCTAAAATACAAATCTATACATATTTGGCGAGTTTTATTTTATTTTTATATATAAATTTTTTTTTGGGGGGAGGGAGGGTCCTATAGGTTAATTACACGAACATCGAAACCCTGTATGATACTGGTGTTTCTAGAGCAACCAATTCTATAAAAAAAATCAGTTAATTATTTAAAAATGAGTAATTATAACTTCCTCATGTTATTTCTACAGTTAATTTAGTATGCAGTTCGAACTATCAGTGCCACATAAATCGGATAATAATAACAGCTGTTTTATCGACCACTGCTGACCAGATGGTGAGGCCTCCGCACTCAATCACGCGCCCTTGCGTCGGCTTTGAACCTTCGAGATCACATAATCGAGTGTACATGAGAATATTTCAAATGTAACACCCTTCAAAGAACTATCAAGGTCAGAACTGAAAGACTTAAGTAATAGCAATTATTTTTACTGTAATTAATAACGGTGAAATTAATTAAGACACATTAACTTTTAATGAGCAGCAGTAAATAAACACTCTATAATTTTATAATTTAAAAGTTGATTGCAAATGAAAGATTCATAATATGTTTTATAGCAGATATTTATATTAAATATCTCTCTACCTTTCTATGTAATGTTTGAATCTTCCCCATTCATATTAAGGGATACTTTATTTTTTTTTTCATAACTGTAATTTGAACTTTCCACGAACCAACATTTTAAAAATCTGATGCGCCCAACGCAAGACTTTCAGTTAAACCCGTCGTTGAAATAAATTTAAGAACTTTTAAATGAAGTCATTGCAAAAAAAAATAAAATTAAATTAAAAAAATAAAAGGTTTCAGAATTAAGGTATAGTTATTTTCGATGGAAACGATTGTTTCGGGTCTAAACTAAAAATCTAACAATATAAATTATTTTCCACCATGATCACTTAGTTTTATCAGCTTTTCATTACCTTTTACAAATATATACTAATATTATAAAGCTGAAGATTGTTTTTGTTTGAACTAATCTCAGAAACTACTGGTTCGAATTGAAAAATTCCATCTATCGAGGAAAGCTTTAGGCTATATAACATCAAGCCGCGACCAATAAGAGCGAATAATCAGGAAAATGTGGAAAAAAATGAAAAATTAACCTAGCATCCCAATGATTCCAAATGATTTACCTTTTAATTTTAAAATAATTCAATTACCCGTTAAATTATTTTTTTCCAAAACAATTAATAAATCGCAGGGTCAAACATTTAAACACATAGGAATCGATTTACGTCAAGACTGCTTTTCACACAGCCAACTATTTGTCGCATTGTCGTAATCGGGTGACTGAGAAAATCAGTCTATTCTTCTGTCACAAGAAAATAAAAATATCATTTACACAGTAGTACGTTAAAATATATTCTTTTAAAAACTCCTTGTTTGTTTGTTTATTTATTTAACGTCACTTTATGCTACAATGGCTAATAGAACGATGCTGCAGTGGGAGTCCTAAATTTTGCCTATTAGGATAGGGATCTTTAACGAGTACCTGACATCGCACAGGCTCGGGACTACATAAATTGAAGCAGACGAAATAGCGGGCAACAGCTAGTTATTATATAAGATAACATTGTCCCTAAAATCTTTACAATGTTATATTATATATACATTAATATTCTAGTGTTGAGAAAAAAATGACCTAAAAAAACATTTTTACTCTTCTCTTTTTCAAATAAATCGGTTCTTTAAAATTGTATGTTTTTATCAATCTTAATAAGGCGAAACGGTCAATTTTTTTATAATTTACTTTATAAAATTGTTACTTGAAGAAAATTTAAAATATCAGCATTTATGCTCTGTTAGACTATTTCAATCAGGATGAAACCTATATGATATTAAAACCCGTTACATTTACACCAATGGAGCGAGTTTGAAATAATTCGTTATAGCCGTTGTTGAGAAGTTCAAATTGCATCGTATTAAGTGGCTCACCGATTTTGTTGAAGAAGTTGTAACATCTCAGGCTGAAAGTTTTCTTAAATATAAAAATTTAGTTTCGTGCGAATATTCGTTTTTATGCTTGACTCACCTCGCACGCATACACTCACTTGTCATTTGAATCACGGGACCCTAAAACGTGCATTTTCGGCGAAAACACGAATTCTAAAATTTTCACGATCACAATTCTTCCCCTTACAATATATCTCATGTATTGTAAAAAAAAAAAAAAAAAAAAAAAAAAAAAAGCTCCTCCATATTCCATACATAGGTAAGTGAAAATACAAATCTGTAGCACTCCGTCCTTTGGTTTAGTAAATAGTAGTAATTCATGCAAGAAGCTGATTTATAAGAGAAACGTTCAATCGCATATTTTTCTGAAAGTTTCGGGTACCCACTTTATGAGAAGCTTTGTCTGTCTCAGAAAGGTCTTTTTATCCTAAAATCGCATCCAGGATGAAAGAACAGAATAAATAATTATCCAGTTGGTATCGAACTGTGGATACAAAGAATGCTCATGCAGCCTCCATAAAGTGGGTAGCTAAAAATTAGAGGACAAATCTGGTGAGCATCACCTTCTTACTTATACATAGGCTTAGAAACAGTAAGAATTGATGTCACGTACTGAGCCCAAGACCTTGTAATGGGCAGAGGTTTTTTTTTCTTCAAATAAATTAGAATTTTTAATTTAAGGAAAAATATTCTTCAGAACTAAAGAAAGTTCTTTGGAAACTTTACAATCGCTAAAATCCTATGAATGGATCGTTCTATAAACGGTAATTAAAAACGAGGCGAACTAACCGAGCATGAACTGTAGCTATGAATCTAGACTGGAATGTTCCGTTACTCTTAGTCTGGGATTGAATTGGGGATCAGCAGGTCAAGATAGCATTGAAACCATCAAAGAAGAAAGGAGTTTTGTAGATTAGCCTACCTGTAGGATCTCCTATTTCGGTTCATAAATACAAAAAAGGAATGGTAAATAGAAGATCACAAAACTTGAGTAGTAGACGATTTTAGTAATAGACGACAGTCTTGAAGACCTTGTCATAAACGGTGTGTATCTCATGATATCCAACAACCTAACGACATCTCGTAGCATCAAGCCTAATACAGACTGGTAGGATGGTCTATCTTGAAAATGACCGTTGTAGAGGAAGACTTCAAAGCTAAATGTACCACCAAGTTTTTTACAAAGCACAGACATGTACAATAAGATAGCATCATATAAGCCGCCATTTTCTTTGAAATTGGCGTAAATCTATAAGTTTAGACTAATTACCTCCAACTTAATATCAAGAAAATCAATTCTTTTGAATACTTGTACTGTAACGTCTCTATTTACGTTATATAATTATTTATTTAAATAAGTGCTAGCCCAGCGGAGGGGGAGTGAGTAGTATTGCATGTTTGTTTAACGTCACTTTATGCTACCATGGCTAATCGGACGATGCTACAGTGGGAGTCCTAAATTTTGCCTATCCAGGTTTTCTTAGGATAGGGATCTTTAACGAATACCTGACATCGCACAGGCTCGGGACCACCTTTTAACGTCCCCTCCGAAGGACGTCATAACTAAGGATTTATTACTCCCATTAAAAAATCCTAGGACCACCTGCGGGTTTGAATCCGTGACCTTTGGCAGGAGTGAGTAGTAACCATTTTTGACTTGAAACTTCTTTATTTTCACAAAAGAACATCAGGTAATTGAACCCCTACGGGTTCAATATTCATTAATAAATCAAAACAAAACTAACATAATAACCATGAATCATGGGATCTCTTGTAGCTGAGCGGTTAGCATAACAGCCTCCTATGCCAAAGGTCACGGGTTCAAACCCGCAGGTGGTCCTAGGATTTTTTAATTGGAGTAAAAAATCCTTAGTTATGCCGTCCTTCGAAAGGGACGTTAAAAGGTGGTCTCGAGCCTGTGTGATGTCAGGTACTCGTTAAAGATCCCTATCCTAATAAAACCTGGGTAGGCAAAATTTAGAACTCCCACTGTATCATCGTCCGATTAGCCATAGTAGCATAAAGTGACGTTAAATAAATAAAAAATTTAAATACATTTTAATTAAAAGATCAGATGATTTCATCAGAGCGAAGGTTTGTTCAAACCCTAGTTTTTGTCAGCTGTGACAGTACATGAAATTTATGTACACTGATATGAAAGTTTCAAAATGAACTTTTTGAACTATTTTCTTTAAAAATACAATCAAACGTTACCATACTTGGATTTTTTAACTTACCATCATAGTCTTGGGCGACTGCTACAGCCCCCACCTGAAATCAGAATAAGAACCAATTAATTATATTTCTTCAATGTATATTTAATTAAATTTGAATATATTTAAATTAAGTAATAAATTTCCAAGAAAACTGTATCAAAGCTATAGCATGCTACAATTTAAAAATATAAAGATTATAAATTAGGTACCCAAAAATTGGGAAGAAAACCTGGCGGCTGAGCGTGATCGAGGCTTAATTACCTCCTCGTACGGCTATCGGCTTATGTACAGAACATAAGACCCTAAATGAGTTGTAGAGGTACAGATTTTTTTTTTTATTTGTTTGTTTTCTATGGATATATAAACTACATATATGCTCATATAGGCATGTTTGTGAAAAAGAAAAGAAACAGCTTAAATTTTCAACATCCATTATGAGCGGCATTGGCTAGTACAATCATTCCCAGCAACAATTTTTCATTTAATTTCATCTATAAACAAAGTAGTCCTTGAAAATTTCAGTTTTTTACTTTAGTATATGTTTTAAATAACAACTTTCACTTACCTATATATGAAATATATAGTAACGGAAAGTTTTCCGATCGTGAAAATTTTCGAATTCCAGCTTTCAACGGAAATACACATTTTAGGGTTCCCTAAGTCCAAATAACCAAGTCTCGCAAAAAGGTCTGGGTGTGTGTGTGTGTAACTCCCGGGCGGAAAAGGTAAGTCCTATGAAACTGAAATCTCATAATTAAGACAACTATATGCCCGAGACGTTACAAAATCTTTCTCATTAAGATGAGTTTACCAGAAGAGCCACTTTAAACCATGCATTTTGCACCTTTTTTTCGATTTTCTCGGAAACGGTTCTGACGATTGTTTTAACTCGCTATATCGATGTAAAATTTAATGGGCTTTAATATCATTTAGGTTTCATTCAGATTAAAATGGTCTGACAGGGCTTAAATGCCGATATTTTAAATTTTCTTTCTCTAAAGTACCGTTAATTTTGTTGATTCTATAAAAATAACTATATTATCTTGTTACTACTGATGAAAAACAGGTAAATATATAAATTAAGTGAATTCGATACCCAACTAAAGGAGAAAACTGAAAAAATATATTTTTTATGCAATTTTTTGTTTTTGGACATAAGAACAGTAATGTATGATATGCCGTTGGAAAGCTTGAGATTTTAGAAAAAATATTATCTCATACACAAGATTTTAAAAGTTAGTAGAGAGTGATGAAAAGCCGATAAAACTTTTTTAATAAAATACATGTTTCTATAGACATTCCATTTAATTAATTCTTTAATGGTTTCACTCATTTTTATCTCTAACATTATTTGAAAATTCTTTAATTGATTCTAAAAACGGAGGTAAGCGAAAGTGTGTTGCCCGCACCAGATTTTTTACTTTCACTTACCTATATATGAAATATATAGTAAGGGAAAGTATTGTGATCGTAAAATTTTCGAATTCCTCTTTTCGAGGGAAATACTGAACCCAAATAACAAAAAAAGGACAGTATGTTTGTCTGTGTGTGTGTGTCCGTGTGTGTATGATAAGTCTAGCACAAAAACGAAAAGATGCCGAGAGAGCATTTATGTTTGTTATTATACTGTCCAACTTATTATTATTTTTTCTTTAATTGTATTGGTTGTTACCTAGTTTTTCTTAGCACTGAATGAAGGACCACAATATAGGCCGAAACGTTGGCACACAAATAAAATAAGTATATCTTATTTGTGTGTTTTCTTATTGACCTCATCCCCAACTTCTCTATCATATAGTTCTATATTTTTATAATAATATTACATTAATTTGCGATTTCCCAACCATTCTACTTAGTCCTCATAACGAAAATCCTGCCCACGCCTTTGGAAACGCCCATAAACCATACTCAAAGCAAAACAACTGGCTGACACTAGAGCCGACAGTCGCCCTGAGATGGCTGAATGGAGACCATTGAAAGGACACAATACTGCCGTACCGCTGTCGTATAAAAACTGTGTCAGTATCCTTTTCACAGCTCGTGTTTTACCTTTCCTTTCTGCAGTCCTTCCTCTGGCAGAGAAAGCGGGTCTACGTATGTCCTTCTCTCTGACGTCTGTAACTGGTGGATTACAAACTATGCAGTTATGGTTTCCCGAAAATCCTTAGTTATATGTTTACCTGTTTCTAAGGCCGTGATACAATAAAGCAAAACGATAAAAACTGATCGGAAAATTAAACCTAATTAAAATTCCTAATGATGGAGTTTTGTTGACCGTTGAGAAATTAGATGAGGAAGATGGTTGGGGGTGCGGTCATAAATTAAAAACACACATTTAAAATAAGTGTTATTTTAATTATATGCCGACGTTTTGGCCAACAATGTGGGCCTTCATCAGGGCTAAAAGAAACAAGATAACAACCAATGTAATTATAGACTTAATAATGCGTTAGGTATATAATAATAATATGACAGTAATAAATTATAAGAACATAAATAATATTAAATGTAAAATGATAATAAGATGACAATTATAAAGTATGGAAACAAGGTGACAGTTATAAAGTATGGAAATAAACAAAATTAAGATGATAGTTATAAAGTATGGAAGTAAACATAATTGAGATGATAATATTGTAGTGAGAATATATAAAGAGAGACTAAGCAAATGAAAAAAATGATAAAGGAAAAATATGTGAACAATTAAAATTTTAAATATTAACAATTTTGAGTTGATATATGACGGTAATATATTAAAAACATAGTTAAGAGTATAGGTAATATATAAAAAAAGAACATAGTCATTACAAAAGAGAAACAGTATGAATAAAAAATAATCTAAATTTTAAAATAATGTAATATTAAACTAATAATTATATGTCAGGATATGTAACGGAGAAAGATATGAGTATGGATAGAGGGAGAAAGAAATGGGCGATGAAAAAAGATCCTTATCAATAAGAAAAAAATACATACTTGACTAGACCTGAAGACGTTGCCTAAAGGAGTGACATCCATTCTTGCCACTGTTCCCAACCATGACAAGCGACTCATTACAGAATGCATTTACATACAACTAGAACCCCTTCCTGTTAATCAAAAGACTGACAAACATAACTTGTCACTAGCTTATTCTCAAATATTAAATTTAATAAAGCATCCCTAGCTCATTTTTTAAACAACTATCTGATCATCTGTTCATAATTTTATTTTTATATATTCTCACTACAATATTATCATCTCAATTATGTTTACTTCCATACTTTATAACTATCATCTTAATTTTGTTTATTTCCATACTTTATAACTGTCATCTTATTTCCATACTTTATAATTGTCATATTATTATCATTTTACATTTAATGTTATTTATGTTCCTATAATTTATTACTGCCATATTATTATTATATACCTAACGCATTATTAAGTCTATAATTACATTGGTTGTTATCTTGTTTCTTTTAGACCTGATGAAGGTCCACATTGTAGGCCGAAACGTCGGCACATAATTAAAATAACACTTATTTTAAATGTGTGTTTTTAATTTATGACCGCACCCCCAACCATCTTCCTCATCTAATTAAAATTCCATATTCAGGGAAGTTCTAGGGAGACCACAATTAGACCACCATATTCTATTTGTTGCAGACAGCCTGAAATATTAATATATATTTTATTAGGGTGTAAAATAGGTTCATTGCGTTTTTCAATATTTTAATTTAATCCTCTCTATTTTTAAATAATAATGTTTGCTTGGTCAATAATGTTTACATATTCTGAAAAAGGATTAGTTAAGGTGCTTTTATTAATCAGTTTCAACCGAGATTCCTTATCTTTAAGTGGTATTTTACTAGCTCAAAATGGAAGAGGAAAACATTCATTTTCGCTATTTAGTGATCTATTATTTCTGAAAAGGAAAATCCGCAGCACAATGGTTCAAAAAATTTACAGTGTGTATCGCAATGATGCCTAAAGACCAAGTGCTTTGCTGCCACATGCTCATTCAACCTTGAAAAATAACAATTCAATTAAGAAAGATACCTACAACTTCGAAATTGGCACCAAATCAAAGCCAATATAGATTCCCGCCCTGATCAAGTCAGCATCGCAATAATAAGGTGTGCAAGACTGATAACACTTTATCTCTGTCAGATCGTTAAGAAGAGAAGAGATTTAATTTCATCTATTACAACCATTTCTTCTTCGTTTCTACATTCGAATTATTTTTTATCAATCGAATAATAGGTAATAAGAATAGACGATTTATGACTGAATCACTAATAAAACAACCACTTTTGTGGCTTTAGGATTTGGTTACCCGAAAACATACCTTTACCCAATCACTGAAACTTTTTCTAGTAATTGGGGTTTTAAGAAAACTTAAGTTCCAATGCCTAGATAACTAGGTTGTTTTTTTTAAACAAAATCTCGTTCAAAACAGAACTGTAGGAGAGGGCGACTACATAACCGCTTTGATGGACAGAAAAAAAAGCTTCTCCTGGCGGTGCTGTGTTCGGAAGATTGCTGATAGGAATATATAAGGTAAATAGAAAAAGATGTTCTAAAAAGAATGATTCGCTGGTACCGAAAGGTAGACTTAATGCAACACGATCAGTTACCGAAAACCGTCCGTAAGTGGTTTGCTCGGTTAAGAACCGACATTTTTGACATGGAAGACGCAAAGCACTCGGGTTGCCCTTCAACTGTTCCGGGAGGAAGGAAATAATAAATTACCTGAAAGATAGCAACATGTAATTGTCCAAAATGGGCCATATACAAATGATTACAAATATTTACAAGAATCTAAAGTTTTCATTGAAATCACCAGTAAAAAACGCAACAAACTTATTTAACGACCCAATAATTCCAAGTTCCTAGCCCATTATTTTCTAATCTGTCATCCTCATGTATTCCCGATAATCCTCAGATGTGGCTGAACTGAAGCTGGCCTCTGTTATCGTAAAGAACACATTCAAATAGAACCAATTCGTTATCAAGCCCCATAACCTTATTCCTTGTACACAAGTGCATCATACATATATTGGGTTGTTTCACATGAAATGTCCGTTTTTATAGTTCCTGAAATACATAAAGGATTTTGCAGGTCTCAGTTGTTTTTTTCCGAATGTTTACATATTTAAAGTAAACAGTTACTAATCTTCTACCTTTGTATTATAAACATTAGCTTCCCAGTTTTCAGCTGGGGATACCGACTTAAAAACTTGCCCCGAGGAAGACCTCCGTCTGTAATAGACAACGATGTCCTCAAACATACAGTAGAAAGAAACCCCTACCAAACAGTTAAAGGACTCTCAGCACAACTAAATGCAAGTGTATTGCACGACCAAACTTTTAAAGTGTATTGAGAAATTAAAAAAGCTCGATACATGGGTACCTAATGATCTCACTGAGCGGCAGCAAGACCCCATGTTTCAAAACATACCGTGCAAAAATTGAAAGAACTGGGCTACGACGTTCTTCCGCACATACCATATTCTCCCGACTTGTCTCCAACAGATTACCACCTGTTCAGGAATTTAGACAACTTCGTCAAAGGAAAACTTTTTTAAAATGATGATCAAGTGAAAAGTGCGTTTTCAGATTTTGTTTCACTTCAAAGCTCAGAGTTTTTCAGTTCGGGGATAAAAAAGTTGGTGTCACGTTGGAAAAAAATGTGTAGAAAAAGAAGGTAAATACTTGGAATAAAATTATCTTGTTTTCATATCGTATTTTTAATAAAAATCCTTTACCTTGAAAACGAACATTTCATGTGACACATCCCAATATAAATGAATCATATTTCAGGATCACGCGTGAACGGCTGAATATATTTCTCTAATAAAAAAAACTCTCTCTTCTTTTTGTTTTTTCGTGTTTGTAGCTGTTAGGAGAAGATTTTTAATGTGGTCGTTAAGCTTGTTACCTTTACATTCTAAGATCGAGATTGAAATAGATTAAATTAGCTTTGTAGATCGGTGAATTAGCTAAAGCAGCCAGAATTGACTGTATTAAAAAAAAAAAAAAAAAAAAGTGGTATAAATAATTTGAGAAGACTCTATTTTCTATTCTCTAAAAACCTAAATAAGATTGGTTTGTCCTAATTTATTCGTCGAGGTACCATCCTCCTTTAATTAGAGCACCATGATATACCATTTCCTGAATACAGGTCACACTGTGGGGTTTTCCTGCCGCGAGGAAAGCACTGCCTCATCGCCAGTCTGCGGTAGGATTCTGTCAGATCACCCTTCAAGAAAACCTTTTTAGCTTAGCAAAATGCAAAAATGAAACGTACCAGCGTATGTAAATATGTAGCTTATTTTTTAGATAGTAGTTTAACCGTCATTGCAAAGCGATAAGATCAAACTTTCTAGATGTCACAGGAAAACCATTTAAACAAACCAAGCCAACAGTAAATTAACTACATATGGTTAATACAATATATTAAACACTGTAAATTATTGCAAATTTGTTTATTATTTCTATATAATAATTGGGTTGTGTCACATGAAATGTCCGTTTTCAAGGTAAAGGATTTTTATTAAAAATACGAAATGAAAACAAGATGATTTTATTCGAAGTATTTATCTTCTTTTTCTACACATTTTTCCAAACGTGACACCTACGTTTTTATCCCCGAACTGAAAAACTCTGAGCTTTGGAGTGAGACAAAATCTGAAAACGCACTTTTCACTTGATCATCATTTTCAAAAAGTTTTCCTTTGACGAAGTTATCTAAGTTCCTGAACAGGTGGTAATCTGTTGGAGACAAGTCGGGAGAATATGGTGGGTGCTGAAGAACTTCGTAGCCCAGTTCTTTCAATTTTTACACGTTGTTTTGAAACATAGGGTCTTGCTGCCGCTCAGTGAGATCATGAGGTACTCATGTATCGAGCTTTTTTACTTTCCCAATACACTTTAAATGTTTGGAAACGGTAGATGCACCAGCATTTAGTTGTGCTGAGAGTCCTATAACTGCTTGGTAGGGGTTTCCTTCTACTGTATGTTTGAGGACATCGTTGTCTATTACGGACGGAGGTCTTCCTCGGGGCAAGTTTTTCAAGTCGGTATCCCCAGCTTAAAACTTAACAAACAAACGGCGAATGGTCCGTTAATTAACACTCCCTTCATCAAACGCCTTGCAAATATTTCTAGCGGCCTCAGCTGGTGAATGACCGAGTTTAAACTCGTACAAAAATATTATTTGAAAATCGCGTTTTTCCAAGTTCATATTTGGAGGTATACTAAAAAGTGGGTAATTGATTGGGAAACTAATGTTTATAAATAAAATAAAATAATAATAAATAAAAAGCTCATTTAAATATCTATCGATTCCACAAAAAGTGCAGTTAGGGCAAACTGTGGCCGGCCGATGTTTAAACGCAGTGTTCATCATCAATTAAGCTTAAACATAAGCACGAATGGTCATCGTTTGATGATATAGTCCTATTTATTAATAAATTAAATATAATAAAATTGGAGTCATAATCGTCTGTCTCTCACACACAAACGGAATGTATGTTTACACGCAGTGATACAAAGAGGTTCTGAATGTTTACATTCACAGATACATAGAGGTTTGTTGAAATGCACAAAGATGAATATCCTTGCAGGAAGCGTGACGCGTTTTAAAAGAAATCTGACTACAATACTAAGTTTAAGGTTTCATTTAACCCCACCAACAACCATCTAATACGTCTTTTTTGAATGGAGAGAATAGACTTATTGTATTATAAGTAAGTGCATGAGTAATGATACTTATTAGTTATCGTAGTCCATAATCTTTAAACACTTTTATTACCTCAAATCATCTAAATTTTTAATTACAAATTGCTTCATAAAAGTTTTTATTTATTACAACCAAGAAATTTGACATAAAATTTAATTTGCCATCTGCAATTCCTTTGCAATGAGCCAATTTCTGGACTGCTAAAGCAGCGGCTCATAACAAGAGAGCTCGTTAGGTGATCAGCATATCTCTTGGGTCTGTGCTCCGCGTAGTCGTAGAAGTGGTTTGGAAGGTTCGTAGGGCATTTGTATCTTTCTGTTAGTGGGTAAGTGTTGTCTTTGGTGGATGTTGTTGTAATGTTCTGTAGCAGTGGCTGAAATAGTCGGAATGATAAAGCCGTAATGAATAATTTGTCACGTCGAACGGTGCATCCACTATTTTGCGGAGCACTTTTAACTGAAAATATTGTATTCTTTGGATTCTTGATGTTTTAGCAGAACCCCACAGTTCTATTCTGTATGTTCAGGTCGGTTTTAGCAAAACTTTGTAAAGAGTTATTTTGTTGGTAAATGATAATTTAGAACTCTGAGAATTTATCTATCTCTAATTTAGAACTTCATAAAAGTAACAGAGAATTTTGTTGTCTACAGAGTGACATAAATATTGAGACAGATTAGACATTTACTATTTAATTAAACATTTTGATAATGAGAGGTATTTTATTTTTTGCAAATGTACTATTTTAAAATGAAAAACTGATAAGTATTATTGATCTTAAGCAATACGAGTAATTTATTAGAAGACTGAAGTTTCATTTTATTTTACATATTAATAAAATATCTAAAATTAAAGACGATATTGAAATACTATATACAAGGATTTAAAGACTATATATAATCTATATTTATGTTGAATAATAACCTTGTATATAATTATAATTATTACTTTCACTTACCTACATATGAAATATGTTTATGTTTATTTATTTAACGTCACTTTATGCTACTATGGCTAATCGGACGATGCTACAGTGGGAGTTCTAAATTTTGCCTATCCAGGTTTTATTAGGATAGGGATCTTTAACGAGTACCTGACATCGCACAGGCTCGGGACCGCCTTTTAACGTCCCCTCCGAAGGACGGCGTAACTAAGGATTTTTTACTCCCATTAAAAAATCCTAGGACCACTTGCGGGTTTGAACCCGTGACCTTTGGCATAGGAGGCTGTTACGCTAACCACCCAGCTACAAGTGATCCCTCTATAAATGAAATATATAGTAAGGGAAATTATTGCGATCACGAAATTTTCGAACTCCAGTTTTCAACGAAAATACACGTTTTAGGGTCCTCTGTGTCCAAATGACCAACTTCCGCAAAAAGGTCTGTGTGTGTGTGTGTGTGGTAAGTCTAGCACGAAAACTAAAAGTTGTATAGAACTAAAATTTTATATTTTAAGAGCTTCTATCTATGGTGGCGATCTAAGAACTTACAGGTTAGAATTTATAAAACTATTATTCTTTCGTCGGTTCTTTACGAATGTGAAACGTGGCCGCTTACTTTGAAGGATGAACAACGGCTTAAGGTTTTCGAAAATAAGGTAAAGCGTAAAATATTTGGTCCGAAGAGAGATGAGGCCACTCGGGAGTTTAGAAGGTTGCACAACGCGGAATTGTGGAGTTTGTCTCCTGTGAATATAATTAAGTTGATAGCATCGCGGAGACTCAAATGGGCGCGTGTAAGTAAACTTGTTGGGGTCGGTGAGGAACGGATTCCGAGAAAGTTGGTATTCACTGAACCGACTGGTAGGCGTCCGAAAGGTAGGCCGAAGCGTCGATGGGAGGATTGCATTAAGGCTGATCTCGGGGGCTTGGGCTTGAACGGTGAACGTTGGACGAGTCTGTGGAGGCGGAGTTTGGTGGTATCGGCATCGAACCTTCGGGTTCGGTAGGCCTATTATTATTAAGAGCTTCTATGCTTGAGATGTTACAGCAACATTTCCATCAAAATCAGCCAACCAGAAGAGCCACTTTATACCATGATATATATGATATCATACCATGATATATATGATATGATACCATGATCAAATACGGCTCAAACGATTTGGATTAAACTCGTTATATCGATGTAAACTGTAATAGGCTTTAATATGACGTAGGTTTCATTCTGATTGAAATAGTCTGACAGGGCTTAAATGACGATATTTTAAATATTCTACTCTAAAGAACCTTTAATTTTGTAGTTTTTACAAAATAAGGAATTGATAAATAACAGCTAAATATGCAAGTTTAACGAATTTGATTAACAATTAAAAGTGCAAAAATATTTTTTATGCAATCTTTGTGATTTTGAACACAAGAAAAGTAATATAGCTTATTATATACCGTTGGATAGTTAAGGATTTTAGAAAAAAATATTATCTAATACACGTAATTAATTGTAAAAGTTAATGAAGAGTGATAAAAAGTCGATGAAACTAACAGATTATTGTTGATGAAAATATACTTAATAGGTTATTTAATAAACCACATGTTTCTATTGAAATTCAATTTAATTAATTTTTTAACAATTTATTTTTATCTCTAAATGTATTTAAAAATTCTTAAATTGATTTTAAAGACGGGTGTAAGTGAAAGTCGTGTGTTGCGCGAACCAGATTTTTACGTATTTAATTATTTTTATTTAATATTTTTCAAAATACATAATCTCTTTTTTTGCGGTTCCCATAAATGATCCTGTATTAAACAAAAGTAATAATTTATCAATTACTGCCTTCATCATAGTTTTGAATACTTAGCATAATCAAATCATTAAAGTCTGTGATTGTTTGTTCAACAATTTTTAACTGCCACGAATATTTTTTTTTTCTTATCCCCAATTCACAACAAACGAGTTATAAACAATTTATTTATGGAAACGTCTTGTAATGTAACTATATTAAATTTTAGAACAAGTTATGATATTAATGCGCGTGTTGTTAACATCAAGAAAAGTTCGATGAGTTAAACAATAGAGCTGATGTAGTTGACTCATTTTTTTTATTTATAAAATATTATAACTAACATTACAAATTTATTAACTGATTTAATTTAAACTTCTTTTCTAATGGAAGCTAAGATTCAGGTGGTGTTTGGCCAGCGGTAATAAATATGTTTGATATTTGAATAAACATACTTTTGGGGCAGATATTCAGTTCAGGTTTTACGACCATTCTAAATATCACAATGATGATGAGATCTAGCTGACATTAAATACTATTTAATTACTCATCCATATAACGGGTTTTATCAAACTATTTAAAGGTATTTTAAAGAAAATAGTAACATCTATAATATAAAGTGGTACTTCATATTAGTCAATTTCGATAGGAAAAAAATGTTAAAATGACAAAATTTCTAGGTATGCACTTATTTTAAAACGGTATTTTAGTTTCGTTGCATCTTTTAGTTTTTGAACAGTGCTAACTACATTTTACACAAATAGAAAATTCTGTTTCGAAAATTTTCACAACACTATATTTCATATAAAGGGCGTCAGAAGGAATGGCTAATACATTAGTTTTAAATTCAGAGTTAATTGCATATGCGAAAATAACTTTTAAAACTAGGTTTTTATTTTATTGGTTATTTACAAAAAAAAACGAAGTTTCTTGAATAAACACATTATTATGTACTCTTTCGGTTACCGACTTGAGTTGGAAATTGTAATATATACGTTCGATAACCGAAATGCTAATAAATTTGTGAATTTATGTTTGTTAATAATTTGCGAATACAAAAAAGATGAAAGCGGCGTTGTCTATTAAATAGAGCAAGAGAGGAAATAGTCTGCAATGCTTCGGGTCCCGAGAGTTCAAACCCCGACTATGGCAGAATTATTAATTATTAATTTTTTTTTATTTTCTTTTATATTTTTTTAGGAAGTTTTACTTAATATTTCACACTCAAAAATGCATTCCTTAACTTTCTTTTGACATTTATTTTTCTTCACGATTTATTACATAATTTTTTCATGAAAAACCTAGAAAAACTATGGTATAAATTGTGAAGAAAATAAATGTATAAAAAAAGGAAGTTAAGGAATGCATTTCTGAGTGTGAATTATTAAGTTTTATTTCAGCGGTGAAGAGACCCAGCGCGGTATAGACACCCTAATCTCTATGCGGTCTCCTGCGGTGTAGTGGCTAGCATCACCGAGTTCTATGCGAAACATGGAAAGCGAACCCTAGGATTTTTTATGGGAGTAGAAAATCCTTGGTTATGCCGTCCGTCGGAGGGAACGTAAAATGGTGGTCGAGAGCCTATGCTAAGTTAGGTACTCATACCTCCTAACAAAACCTAGATAGACAAATTTAGGGCTCCTATTTTAGTTTCGTTCGATTGGCCACAGTAGCATAAAATGAATAAACTAACAAACTGTACGAATCTATTGTGTTCTAGACCGTTTGTTTGTTGTTTGTTTATTTATTTAAAGTCACTTTATGCTACTATAGCTAGTCGGACGATGCTACAGTGGGAGTCCTAAATTTTGCCTACCCAGGTTTTATTAGGACAGGGATCTTTAACGAGTACCTGACATCGCACGGGCTCGGGACCACCTTTTAACGTCCCCTCCGAAGGACGGCACTAACTCAGGAATTTTTACTCCCATTAAAAAATCCTAGGACCACCTATGGGTTTGAACCCGTGACCTTTGGCATAGGAGGCTGTTATGTTAACCACCCAGCTACATGTGATCCCTGCTCTACACCGTTCTACAGGAAAAAATTTGTAAGAAAATAAAATCGGATAAGAACATATTAGGTTTGTTTCAAGTATTTTCCTGTGCTAAACCTCAAACAGACCAACTTTACAGTAAAAAAAAAAAAAAAAAAAAATTGATGTACATTATATTAGTTTTTACCCTCCAACTGACTGTAAGAAAATATCATACTGATGTTTGTTTCATTTAAATTAAACTCAGAAATGAAAAGAGGAATAAACGTATTTTTAAAGAAAAAAAACACTTTTCGGCTGTCTGAAGACCAGAAATAAATATTGAATTTACTTATTGTACACTAACTAAAACGGTATATGAACAACACTATATTTAAATATCTGCAGAACTCACCATTGCAAATACGACGAATGCAAGCATCCTGTAACCCAGAGTTGAAGGACACCTGTTGCGATCGAAGGTAGAAGAGTTACTGGAGCTGGAAGTCTGGAAGAGACGGTACCCACCCTCTGGAGGAGCGGGGAGTGGAAGGGGCTTCCGTTCTGGGGGAAGTAGAGCACTCCAGTCCAAGGAACTGGCTAGGTATTTAGCTGCCATTGGAAGGAGTCGTTTAATGCGATTTGAGGAGATTAAGGTGATTAATATATTTCTAGACTGATGAGGTAGAAGAAGGTTTTATGTATTGAACAGTATAGTAATGCAGTTTTTTTTTTGTTTTTTTTAAACTGTGCACTTCCAGCATAATTATTATTTATCAGTATTAGCGAACCGCTATTGCTTGGTACGGCTGCAATTTGAACGTGGTACCATTTATGTTTAAAAAAAGGCAGTTTGGTCAATTAAGAGTTAATCAATTTTAGATTATGAGTTCGTCGAAACAAAAAATGCGCTCAGCAAGAAAATATTATGTTTATTTTACAGCGTCTATTCATAATAATAGATAGAAACATATGCAGGTGAGAAAATCAATAACGTTACAAATTATTACATACTGGTTTATTATTTCAAAATAACCATAATAGGGTATAACTGTTTCTAAAGCTGTAGATAGGCAGTTAAATAATATGAAAAGCAATAAATAAATCAAAGGAAAAATCCGTGAAGCATCCGCTATATATATATATATATATATATATATATATAATACAAGAAATTAATTCATCGACCCTTTTTTTATATTATAATTTTGTTTTAAATAATTCGGGTTTTGGGTCATTAAACTAATACTCCTTCTTAATTTTCTTTATTTTGACGTTAATGTGGACGGAGGATCGAAACGTCAAAATAAAAAAAATTAAGAAGGAGTATTAGTTTAATGACCCAAAACCCGAATTATTTAAAACAAAATTATTATTATTATATTATATATATATATATATATATATATAATATATATATATAATTTTTTCCTGTATTAGATACATGGATTTAACCTATCCTAAAATTGTGGAGGGTCGGCTAAATTTTATTTTTTCTTTAGTTTATAAGGAATTATTATTGAAAATAATTTACCAAAATCTTTAATCAAACACTATATCTGAGAGTTAAAAATTAAAATTAAATTAAAAAATAAAAATAAAAATATAGAGAATATTTTAATTTTTTCACACTTTATGAAAGAATGGACATTTTGTACGTCATAGATTTATAAGTATTTTTCTCTTACCGTTAAATGTATTTTTTTTTTTTTAATTTTATTTTTATTTTAACTTTATAACGTCTCACATTAATTAAATAAGTAATTAAGTAAGTAACGTCTCACATTAATTAAATAAGTAATTAAGTAAGTAACGTCTCACATGAATTAAATAAGTAATTAATTAAAACTGTAAAATATAACACACCTTTTATTAAAATGTCTTCCCCTCTTTTGTTTTTGTTTGTAGGATTAATTAAATTTATCAATTGTCATTACTACATTTTCACTTTGTTTGTAATCTTTAGTACAATTTATTTTTCTTATCATCTATTATATATTGTATTCCACTGCTGGTTGTTATCTTTGTTTTTTGTTTTTCTTATAGCCCTGAAGAAGGCCTATAATTTAGGCCGAAACGTCGGCACCAATAAATTAAGTTTACGCTTAATTGTGTGTTAAATTGACTGCACCCTCAACCAACTTCTCTCATATATACACACAGTCAACCATTGTCACTTCATGATGATTTCACAAACATTATATCATTCATTAATAAAACTATGTAAGCATTGCATTTATTTTGAAATACTAATCCCTTCCTTTGAAGGGATATACTTCTTCGGAAGAATATACATTATCAATGAATCAGAAAGTAAAACTATTTTTATTTATGCGAAAATCAACTTATGGCTATGAAGCAAAAGAGCGTGAAATTCCATCAATTCGCTGTTAATAAATGGTCACATCTTCTTTTCGGGGTTCCAAAATGGTATTCAAATTATACGAAATATTGTCATTTTCTTCTTCTATGCCAGAGCTAAATACCGGAACCGATCTGTCTCGTTTTTGCTTCAGTAGTTTCACTGATTTCTTTAAAGGCTAGCTGGTCTGAATTTCAGCATTCCTCGGAAGAGATATTATTTTAAGGGGGTTCGTTCTTTTACAGCGGAAGAAAGTGTTTTGACTTTTTTATTGGTAAGTGACAATCGATTGATTGAACTTGTTTTTAAAGGGAAAAAATCTAGTGCACTCACATTTAGCCATAACTTACCATCCATGTTAATAGAATTATAAAACTTTTAAATAAAGTATGGGGATTACCCCGAAAGCAAATGAAGTTATTCATTCAATAAAGTAAAAGAAATAATTGAGTTCGGAGGAAATTTTTATTCGGTTTTAAAGAAAATTCGTAGTTCACTTTAATCATTTTTGTTTTTATAAAAACATGATTACTTGGTCAATAATGTTTACATATTCTAAAAAATCTAGTGCGGGCAACACGACTTTCACTTACCTCCGTTTTTAAAATCAATTAAAGAATTTCCAAATACAGTTAGAGATAAAAATGAGTGAAACCATTAAAGAATTAATTAAATTGAATTAATATAGAACATGTGTGTTATTAAAAAATCTATTATGTTATTATCTAAAATAATCAGTTAATTTTATCGATTTTTTATCGCTCTTTATTCAATTTTACAAGCTTGAGTATAAGATAATATATTTTCTAAAATCTTTAGCTTTCCAGAGGTATATCATACATGTATATTACTGTTCTTATGTTCAAAAAACAAAAGTGGTGCGCTCTGCTTAATTGCAAGCACCAGAGGCTCAGCCCAAACGAATTCGCTTTGGACCGAAGTTAGTTTTATCAGCTTTTCATCACTGTATATTACCCTTTACTATTTCGTGTATCCAACGGTATATTATACATCTATATTACTATTCTTGTGTTCAAAAACACATAAAATGCATAACAAAATATTTGTTCAGTTTTCTCCTTTAGTTGTTAATCAAATTCGCTCAACGTGCATATTTAGCTGTTAATTATCAATGGTAACTAGATAATATAGTTATTTTTATAGAATCTACAGAATTAAAGGTACTTTAGATGACGAAAATTTAAAATATCGGTATTTAAGCCCTGTC
Organism: Piezodorus guildinii; assembly: GCA_023052935.1. Taxonomy (NCBI): domain Eukaryota; kingdom Metazoa; phylum Arthropoda; class Insecta; order Hemiptera; family Pentatomidae; genus Piezodorus; species Piezodorus guildinii. The sequence continues at coordinate 165,496,250 of CM041294.1, read as the reverse complement.
ATACTATCTTAATCATAATGAAACCTACGTCATATTAAATCCCATTTAATTTTTCATGCATATAGCGAGTTTAATCAAAATCGTTAGAGCCGTTTTTGAGAAAATTATAAAGGTGCAAAATGCATGGTATAAAGTAGCCCTTCCGGTCAGCCGAATTTATTAAAAAAGTTGCTGTAGTATCTCGGGCGTATAGGTGTCTTAAATATAAAATTTCAGTTTCACAGGACTTTTTGTTTTCGCCCGGGAGTTACCACGCACACATACACGGACACACACACAGATCTTTTTGTGGGACTTGATCTTTTGGATTCAGGGGACCCAAAAAGTGTATTTCCGTTGAAAGCATAATTGGTTTGCTCGGTTAAGAACCGAACATTTTAACTTGGAAGACGCAAAGCGCTCAAGTCGTCCTTCAACGGTTGTTGAAGACCGAATTCGAGCATTGGTCACAGAGAACCCTCACTCTACTACACGGGATATCGCAGAATATAATTAGTTAAAATATTTACAAGAATTTTGCCTATCCAGGTTTTTTTAGGATAGGGATCTTTAACAAGTACCTGACATCGAACAGACTCGGGTCCACCTTTTAACGTCCCCTCCGAAGGACGGCATAACTAAGGATTTTTTACACCCATTAAAAATTCCTAGGACCACCTGCGGGTTTGAACCCGTGACCTTTGGCATAGGAGGCATCCCTGTGGGTTTTTTTATCAATGCTACTAAAATGACAGGATATTTTTTTTTAAATATACAAAATTAAAGAAACTTTAGAGGAAGAAAATAAAAAAATTCGACATTTAAGCCCTGTCAGAATATCTCAGTCAAAATTAAACTTACATGATATTAAAGCTCATTGAACTTTACATCGATATACCGTGTTTAATCAAAATCGTTAGTGCCGTTTTTGAGAAAATCATAAAACTATGTATGAATTGATTCCAAAGGTTCGCCGATTTTGATGAAAGAGTTTATGTAACATCTCAGGTGTATAGGCCGCCAAAATATGAAATTTGGGTGAAAATAAAAAAAAGTTTGAGTCAACAAAATTAGATGAACTTTAAAAGAAGAAATTTTGAAAATCCTCCAATTTCAATGAGGATATGTCCTACATGACATCGACAAAGCTCGTCTAATTAAACATTTATGTAACGAGTTTAATCGAAATCGTTTGATCAGTTCTTGGGAAAATGGTAAACATGTGTAAAATCCATGGTATTAAGTACTAACTTTGAGTGTTAATTTAGATGAAAAAACTCCATTAAATATTCCCAAGCATACACTTGTCTTAAATATGTAATTTCACGTCAGTACGTCTTTTCATTTTACTTTCACATACCTATATATATATGATATATATTGTAAGGGAAAGTATTGCGATCGTGAAAATTTTCGAATTCCAGTTTTCGGCGAAAATACACGTCTTAAGGTTCCCTGAGTCCAAATGGCCAAGTCCTGCAAAAAGGTCTGTGTGTCCGTGTGTTTGTCCAACACGAAAACTATAACGTATACGAAACCGAAATTTTTTATTTAAGACAACTATACGCCCGAGACGTGACAAAACTTTTTTCATCAAAATAAGTTTACCAGAAAAGGTACTTTATACTATGCATTCTGCACTTTTTTTATGATTTTCTCAAAAACGGTTCTAACGATTTTGATTAAACTCTTTATATCGATGTAAAATTTAATGGGCTTTAATATCATGTTGTTTTCATTCTGATTGAAATTGTTTGACAGGGCTTAAATGCCGATATTTCAAAATTTCTTTCTCTAAAGTGCGTTTAATTTTGTATTTTTTACAAAATTAGGCACATCATCTTGTTAGCATTGATAAATATGCAAGTTTAACGAATTTGTTTAACAAATAAAAGTGCAAAAATTTTTTTTTATGCAATCTTTGTGATTTTGGACACAAGAAAAGATGTACCGCTAGATAGGTACATCTATACATACATAAATCTATCTTAAATATGAAATTTAATTTTCGTTAAAAGAACTTCTTTCTACTTAAATTCCACATTCTTAGGTCCTCTTTCAGACCTAAAGGAGAATATTATATTAATTGTGACAAAGTCCTAGAAACTGGAGCAACCTATTTACCAGGCAAATAAGAGTTATTGTTCCGGCACAATTTTTCACTGACTTTACTTTCTAACCATAGCTAAATAATTGGCATTAAGAAACAGGTAGGAGCATATTCATCATATATTCACTTTCTCACTATTATGTTTGTTTTGTTTTTTTTTTTGTATTTTTTTCAACGGTTACTGAGAAAGTTATGAAACAAACGTCTAAGTCATACATACGGGGTCTGTTTAAATGAAACTTAAGAGAGTGGAAATTCATTCCTTGGCTGCCCTACGCTATCAATTCCGACTTCCTCACCCTGGTTAGAATAGTTTGTCTGCCAACAGGATAACCTGCCCAGTTTTCCATTACCGGAAGAGAAAAGGACGTAACAAAAAATATATAAATAACTATACCTCCTTCAAACTGACAATGACTGAGTTGAAAATTCCAATCTAGATTTACTGCAGAAATATTTTATTTGCTTATTAATTTAACGTCACTTTATGCTACTGTGGCTGATTATACGATGCTAAAGTGGGAGTCCTAAAGTTTGTCTATCCAGGTTTAATTAGGACAAGAATCTTTAACGAATGCCTGATAGTGCACAAGCTCGGGACCACCATTTAACGTTTCCTCCAATGGAAGAAATAACCATGGTTTATTTGCTCACCAAAAAACATCCTTGGCCCATCTACTAGATTTGAACCCAAAACCAGAAAAGAAGGTTATGCAGCAAAATCACTATAAGTGAGCTCAATCACTGAGGTGTGAGGTGTTACAAATGTCCCATTGGGGAATCTGACTATTTCTTAATTCAAGCTGTTTTTCTCGCACATATCTAATTTGAGTCTCTAAGTTGGTTGTATTGGGTTGTGTCACATGAAATATCCGTTTTCAAGGTAAAAGGTTTTTATTAAAAATACGATCTGAAAACAAGATAATTTTATTCGAAGTATTTACCTTCTTTTTCTACACATTTTCCCCAACGTGACACTAACTTTTTTATCCCCGAACTGAAAAACTCTGAGCTTTGAAGTGAAACAAAATCTGAAAACGCACTTTTCACTTGATCATCATTTTCAAAAAGTTTTCCTTTGACGAAGTTGTCTACATTCCTGAACGGGTGGTAATCTGTTGGAGACAAGTCGGAAGAATATGGTGGGTGCGGAAGAACTTCGTAGCCCAGTTCTTTCAATTTTTGCACGGCATGTTTTGAAACATGGGGTCTTGCTGCCGCTCAGTGAGATCATGAGGTACCAATGTATCGAGCTTTTTAATTTACCCAATACACTTTAAATGTCTGGAAACGGTAGATGCACTTGCATTTAGTTGTGCTGAGAGTCCTTTAACTGTTTGGTAGGGGTTTCCTTCTTCTGTATGTTTGAGGACATCGTTGTCTATTACGGACAGAGGTCTTTTTCGATGCAAGTTTTCCAAGTCGGTATCCCCAGCTGAAAACTTAGCAAACCATCGGCGAATGGTCTGTTTAAAAATATTACTCGAAAATCGCGTGTTTCCATGTTCATATTTGGAGGTATACTAAAAGTGGGTAATTGATTGGGAATCTGTTTATAATACAAAGGTAGATGATTAGTAACTGTTTACTTTAAATATGTATACAATTTGGAAGAAAACAACAGAGACCTGCAAAATCCTTAATGTATTTCAGAAACTATAAAAACGGAGATTTCATGTGAAACAACCCAATATTTAGAACTTAATTGAAGAGCAGGATGGCCGAATGGGTTAGCGCGCGTTGCGATGAACGCGCGTTGCTCAGCAACCAGATGATCAGAAACTCAGAATAAAATAATTATGAGTTCACGTCTTGGTACCCTCTTTCCCTAGCCCGAGAAATCCCCGCACAGCCACCAAAGGCAAGGTAAAGATATACAAAAAAAAAATCAATTCAGTTCACAAGAGATTAAAAAAAAAACATTATTTCCCTGACAATAATAGAATATATTGAATGTCATCTCAGATATCTTTAAGGATTTAGTGTAGAACGGTGACTTTTGATGGATTCGCCTTTATTTTTATCAAGCTGGAAATACTAAGTTGGTGACGGATCTTATTTTAATTTTAGGAGTGATAGATTCTTCTCTAAGAGATTCTTTATTAATTAATAACGTGAATACTTAATATTTTTAGGTTATTTAACTAAACTCTCGCATTTCTTTATACGGTCTGCAACATGTTTATGTTAAGCATCATATTATCACATTATTATATTAAATTTTTAATTTGTCTGAAATACATTAGAGAAACGAAATCTAATAAACAAAAACCTAGGAATTAGGCAAGGAAAAGTCCCATATACAAAAAATCTGGTGCGGGCAACACACGACTTTCACTTACCTCCATTTTTAAAATCAATGAAAGAATATTCAAATACAGTTAGAGATAAAAATACGTGAAACTATTAAGGAATTAATTAAATTGACTTTATATGGAAACATGTGTTTTATTAAAAAATCTATTATATTATTATCTAAAATAATCTAAAATAATAATAATATAATATAAAAATAATAATATAAAAATAGTTAGTTTTTTATGTTCATTTCATCACTCTCTATTAACTTTTAAAAGCTTGTGTATGAGATAATATTTTTCTAAAATTTTTTAGCTTCCCAACGGTATATCATACATGTATATTAAAAAAATATTTTTTCTGTTTTCTCCTTTAGTTGGGTATCGAATTTATTCAATTTATATATTTACCTGTTTTTCATCAGCGTTAACATGATAATATAGTTATTTTTATTGAATCTACAAAATTAAAGGTACTTTAGGAGAAGAAACTTTAAAATATCGGCATTTAAGTCCTGTCAGACCATTTTAATCAGAATAAAACCTAATCAAAATCGTTGGAACCGGAAAAAATGTGCAAAATGCATGGTATAAAGTGTCAATTTCAGTTTCATAGCACTTACCGTTTCAACCCGGGAGTTACCACACACACACACACTGACCTTTTTGCGGGACTTGGTTATTTGGACTCAGGGGATCCTAAAACGTGTATTTCCGTTGAAAACTGGAATTCAATAATTTTCACGATACTTCCTCTTACTATATATAGTAAGTGAAAGTAAAAAATTAATGTTGAAGGTAAAGCATGAACTTGGAGTGTATGAAACATGATTAATGTGGTAGCGTAGATATCCAATTGACTTACAAATCGTTTCTAGTTTTGAACGTACCCAACTACTTAAAATAGTTCTTCAGAAAGTACCTGTAGCACAACGTACTTTTATACAATTTCAAGCCCATGTGAGTACCACTTATAATACAGCACCCACGGTTAGGATTTTGGAGCAGGGAAAGCTACAGAATCAGATTAAGGACACAAAAGTATGAGAGGAAAGAGCTGAAAGGGAGATTCAGAAAGGAGTCAACTGAGTCACATGAGAACCCTGGACAGAATGAGGGCGGAAGAGTATGGCTTGCCAAGGCTACATGTATCTGAGTCGAGAGTATGGTAACCATGGCGATCATGATAACTTGTAGTCTGCAAAACAGAGGTGATAAATATCACCAACCAGGTTATCTCTTTGTAAAGATTAGAGGTTACTCAACATAAATGTACGTACGTATTTAAGATAGCTATAATAGTACAGTAAAATTAAGTAAACAAAAAAAACCTGAAACCTGTCAGAAATTGTTCAGCACCCTTCCCTTACTAAATAGTAAAAAGTCCTAGAGTTTTCCGCTTCGGTTTTTTTTGTAGGAGGGAGGGGGAGAATCGGAAAAAATTTAAATTATCCGTTTTTTTTTGTGAATATCCCAAAAAGCATTATTTTTATCCATAACATCTGTACAAAATTAAAGTATTTTAAAAAATGATTATGTAAATAATTTAGCTATAATGAATGGTCGCTGAGATAATAAAGTGATAATAGAAAGAGGTTTTCCTCATGTAGTTAAAATCCCTTCAAACTCCATGAAATATGAGTGTTCATGGGCAACCGACAGGATTAATTTGAGTGTTTAACATTTTTTATCGTAGATATTATCAATCACAATTAATATACAATTAAATTCTCATAAAATTATGACTAAAAATATAATTAACCTTGCCACTATTAACCATTTTAGTAAGCTTAAAAATCTGGTGCGCGCAACACACGACATTCACTTACCTGCGTTGTTAGAATCAATTTAAGAATTTTTAAATACACTTAGAGATACAAATAAATTGTTAAAGAATTAATTATTTTGAATTTCAATAGAAACATCTGTTTTACTAAATAACCTATTATATCCTTATCTACAACAGTCAGTCAGTTTTATCGGCTTTTATCACTCTCCATTAACCTTTAAAATTCCGTGTATTAGATAATATTTTTTCTAAAAACTTTAGCTATCCAACGGTATATTATAGATCTATATTACTATTCTTGTGTTCAAGAACACAAAAATTGGATAAAAAAATATGTTTACACTTTTCTCCTTTAGTTCTTTATCAAATTCGCCCAACTTACATATTTTCCCGTTATTTATCAATGCTAATAAAATGATGTTACAATTTTTTTTTAACCTACAAAATTAAAGGTACCTTAGAGAAAGAAAATTTAAAATATCGGCATTTAAGCCCTGTTATACTACTTCATTTAGAATGAAACCTACATGATATAGCCCATCAAATTTTACATCGATATAGGGAGTTTAGAAGGTTGCACAACGCGGAATTGCGGAACTTGCATCCTGTGAATATAATTGAGCTGATTGCATCGCGGAGACTCAAATGGGCGAGTAAAGTTGTTGGGCTCGATGACGAGCGGATTCCGAGAAAGTTGGTATTTGCTGATCCGACTGGTAGGCGTCCGAAAGGTAGGCCGAAGCGGAGATGGGAGGATTGCGTTAAGGCTGATCTCGGGGGCTTGGGCTTGAGTGGTGAACATTGGACGGGTCTCTGTAGGCGGAATTTGGTGGTATTGGCATCGAATCTTCGGGTTCGCTAAGCCTATTATTATTATTATTATAGGGAGTTTAATCAAAATCGTTAGAGCCGCTTTTGAGAAAATCGTAAAAAGGTGCAAATTGCATGGTATAAAGTGGCTCTTCTGGTAAGCTGATTTTGATGAAAAAGATTTTGTAACATCTCAGGTGTATAATTTTCTTGAATATGAAATTTCAGTTTCATAGGACTTTTCGTTTCCGTCCCGGAGTTATCACATACGGACACACACACACAGATCTTTTTGCGGGACTTGGTTATTTCGACTCAGGGGAACCTAAAACGTGTATTTCCATTGAAAATTGGAATTCGAAAATTTTCACGACCGCAATACTTACTATATATAGTAAGGGAAAGTAAAAATTAAAAACATAATAAATCCCAATACAATAGATGTATTGTATTTTTTATGTTTTTAATTACATAGCTTATACCAAGAAGTACAAAACCCACCCATTATAATATCTTTATTTTCTTTTTGTGCCTGACTGAGATGTAAATATACATTTTATTCCTATTCTCATAAAATGATTACATTTTTATTTCCACTTAAGAGCTTACACTAAAAGACCCCCAGAAGTTCACTTTGCTCCAAAATGAACTTAAATTTTCACATTTTTTTTTATTTAACGCTCAATATCTAAATACATACAAACTATGGGAACACATAGTAAATTCCATTTAAAAGTACATTAAAATTGCTATTAGCGGAACCTTTTCAATTTTCTTTATGTTTTGTAGTTTCCAAGATAATACTTTTCAAAGTACTTTTTTTTGGGGGATAAAAAATGTTGTATCACCATTGTCTACATTTATTTTGTGAAATATCATAAATATGTTATCTCTACGAAGATTGTGAAGATAAATCGAATTCTGACTGATCTCAACTTCAATTAGAGTGGTTATAGAAATCCTTAAGTTTAATTTAATTAACCGAGATACGATAGTTTAAGTAACAGGTTTTTTCTTATCGGAAATAAACATTTTGCTGCTATAATGAGTCATATTTCATAGAAACTGGTCTTCCTACAAAAAGTTTGAAGATAAAGTACATTATGGCATATTTAATGAGTTTCAATGTAAGTGGTAATAGATATTTTTTGCGTTTTCTGGTTTCCGAGATAAAGTTTGACGAGTAAAAATGTTTATTTTTCAAAAAATCGAAAAACGACATTTTGTTATTTCATTGTGTAAAATATCATAAAAACTTTACTTCCTAAGGCAATTATGAAAATAAGGTAAATCAAAGTCCAATTGATTAGCTTTAATTTGAGTGGTAATTGACATCTGTAAGTTTAATAGTTTTCGAGATAAAGGTCATTAAGTAAACAATTTTTTTCCGCTAAAAATCAGAAATAAGTTAGTATAATCAAAAGTAAGTTTTTCCATCGAAACACAGTGAAATTCTTTAAGCTTTTTAAATTGGTTTTAAATACGGAGAAAATTGAAAGTCGTGTGTTGCACTCACCAGATATTTTTTATACAACAGTATATTAATTGTATTGTTATTAGACATTAATCATAATATTACAAAAATAAAATATATTTTGGTGGGGTTTTTTCCCGAATAAAACTTTAAATGGCGTCCAGATGCATCTTTCACTTCAAATAATTTTTACTATGTTGAGAGTTAATGTAGAACGCGAATTAGAAAACAACATGGTAAGATGTCCAATTTAACTATGTTTAATAATGGTGATGTAGTGGAAAAAAATAAAATCAAGCCACATTTAAACCGCTTTCAGCCATTTATCGCTAATTTATAATAAAATTAATCGCATTACCTTCCATATTAGGCTGCCCAGATCGCCAGCTGACCGTGAACTACTCGACCTAGATCGAGTAAGCTCCGGAAGCAGGCTGACCAACTGTCACCGCGATCTAGCCAGCACAGGCTACTTGTTCACTGTCCAAGGCCTGCTCGATAAAATAGCTCTCGTTTTCCACACTTAAGAGCATCAATGTCATCGCAATTTTCTTTATTTTTGGTCCTTATTTGTGCTAATTCAATTATAGAAAAGAAAATATGTAGACCTCTACTTTCATTTAATAACGTTGACATTGTTGAAAAAAATTCTATTTTTATAGGACATAAGTAGAAATAATCGGGAGTCGTTCGTTTAAAAATATTTTAAAAAGGCTAGGCAAAATTAAAATATTTCTAAACGACTGACTTCCAATTATTTCTATCTATGAAAATTTAATATACATCCTCAATATTTTTAAGGGAATTAACAAGGGCGTCGGTAGGAATTCAGTCAGTGGGTTGAAAATTATGTATTTACTTTTTTACTTTCCCTTACCATATTTAAGGAATATATAGTAAGGGAAAGTATTGCGATCGTGAAAATTTTAGAATTCCAGTTTTCAACGGAAATACACGTTTTAGGGTCCCCTGAGTCCAAATAACCAAGTCCCGCAAAAAGGTCTGCGTTGTGTCAAGTCCAGCGCGAAAACTAAAAGCCGTATAAAACTGAAATTTCATATTTAAGATAACTATACGCCTGAGACGTGACAAAACTTTTTTCATCAATATGAGCTTACCAGAAGAGCCACTTTATACCATGCAATATGCACCTTTTTTCGATTTTCTCTAAAACGGTTCCAACGATTTTGATTAAACTCGCTATATCGATGTAAAATTTAATGCGCTTTAATATCATGTTGGTTTTATTCTGATTAAAATGGTCTGACAGGGCTTAAATGCCGATATTTTAAATTTTCTTTCTCTAAAGTACCTTTAATTTTGTTGATTCTATAAAAATAACTATATTATCTTGTTACCACTGATGAAAAACAGGTAAATATATAAATTGAATGAATTCGATACCCAACTAAAGGAGAAAACAGAAAAAATATTTTTTTAATTCAATTTTTCGTTTTTGAACATAAACCGAACAGTAATATATACGTATGATATACCATTGAAAAGCTAAAGATTTTAGAAAAAATATTATCTCATACACAAGTTTTTAAAAGTTAATAGAGAGTGATAAAAAGCCAATAAAACTAATTGTTTTAGATAATAATATAATAGATTTTTTAATAAAACACATGTTTCTATAGAAATTCAATTTAATTCATTTTCTAATAGTTTCACATATTTTAATCTCTAACTGTATTTGAAAATTCTATCATTGATTTTAAAAATGGAGGTAAGTGAAAGTCGTGTGTTGCCCGCACCAGATTTTTTTTTTTAAACTAACAATGAGTAAGGCTTAACCTCATTTTAAGGCTTTTTGCACACAATAGGATTCTATTTTTTATTTTAATTAAAAATAAAAATTTTCCTTTTTAAATTAATATTTAGAAAAATAGTAAGAAAACTGGATGTATTATGAGTTGTGAGGTTTTGTGGGGAGAAAAGGGTTATTAAAATTTAAAACTAAACTATACACCATAAACACCTCTAAGATATAATAAAAATAGTATATTTACAATCAAAATATCATACTCCTAATATGTACAGCATACATTTATAGAAAAACTATATGTAAGTGATCACTCATGTTGGTTCATCATCTTCTTCAGAACTTTCTGATGAACTTTCGATATCAGGAGTCATATTCCTTCCTATAATCAATAGTTATTTAGTGTTAAAAATAAAATGAATTATTGAAATTAAATAATAATGATTACTGTTAATTATTATTCCTTGAAATGTAATTAACGCTAATATATAGTTGCATTTTTGTTTGATTAAAAGCAAGTTCATATGAAACTGAATTTTTTTAAACTGAATATAAACAGCAATTAATAATTTTTCAGGCATACAGCTTTAATTAAAACCTAAATATTTTTAAGGGGTAGTAAGCAGTTTCCAAGATTTGCTGCTAAACAATATTATATTTGTTTTTAGAAGTAAACTAACATTTTTGGAGTAAAAAAAAAAAAAGTACAGATCAAATATATTGAAAAATAAATCATATAGGATGTGAACTTGTGCCAAACTAGAAGCCAAATTTGAATCTGTCAGAGAAGCTTTTTTTAAATTTTCTTTTCCTAATTTTTCAGACCAGAATAAGTTTCCCATCCTCCTCTTGTTAATTAGAATAAATCTTTTTATATATGAAATTTAAATTTTATATAATTCTTATTTTCTCTTTCCTTCAGGTCAAATATTAGTGTATTAAATGATTGACAATACTGAGCCTATGCTATGTTTACGCTTTTGCAAAATAGTGAAAGAACAGTTAAAGAAATTAAATTAAATATATGAAGTATAGATGTTTGCTTAATTCCTAACACATAAAATATTATTCATCGTCACACAAAACTAATTTATAAATTGAAGTGTTTTGAATAAAAATCAAGATTCTGGTTTTGATTTGATCTATTCTTAACAAATGAAAGTTTTTTAAAAATAAACTCCCTCCATTGTCAAGAACAAACTCTAACAGAAATGTTAATGTAACCAGTAATGTTTCATAAATGAATATATAAAAATAAATAAAACATACTATTTCTCTCCTCATCGCACTCTGCAAGGTAAGCATTTTGTGCCATCACGACTTCTTCGCCATCTTTACAAGCTGCATACCTGTCCAAAAGTTCTTGGTTCAAGTCTATAAAACTATTTCCCCAAGTGAATTGGGACAAATAATGTTCAGCTTCGTCTCGAAAACCTACAATAAAATATTTTAAAAAGCACAACATTTGTAAAGAGTATTTAAAGCATTACTACTTAGCATATCATCACCACAGAGTTTCAAGAACAAATTTAAAAACAGTTACTTTTGAGACATAAAAAAAAAACTTAATTAATAATTTCCCCATTCAAAATTATTTTGTTATTATAAGACCTCCTTAGGGAACATGGTAGTGGCAGACAAATAAGTAGCATGATAAATCTTTAAATAAATATATCACTCTTTTTATGGCACTCCACTGTAAATGTATTTGTAATAATTATGTGATATAATTTTAACATTAAAAATTTCATTATACATTTATTCATTTAGTATATTTCCAGAATAATTTTTTTTTTTTTAATTTATAAATAATATTTAACTTTTTTATACATAGTTTCTTGATTCAATAATTGATCGATTAATCAATGAAAACATGCTTTCATAATCAGTATATAACAACTATTTGTTTTAATGCAATTTAACGATCTAGTTATTTCAGATTTTAATTAAAAGAATATTTAATGATATACTAACATTTTTCATTTAATGTCACAATATTTAAAAGCCTTTGTGAATTAATACACCTTCCGCCCTCTCCTCCTACTATCATGAAAGCACATTCAGAACTGAATTATCATTGTGTAGCACATCTTTAATTAAACTGAGCCTAGGACTATTCCTATTGTTAACACTATTGTTTACAAGTTTTTATTTCATGAATATGCTTCTGCTTCTATTGAATCAACAAAACAGAGATGATTAAAAAAAATATGATAATTCATAATCATAACATCAACAATATACAAAACTAATGGATATTCTTAATGAATCAACTTGCTAAAAAATACCAATTTTTTTTAAAACATTCTCATTTCAAGCAATATACGAAAGCTTAATAGATGTACGTTACCTCCAAGAGAACTATTTCTTTTTTTTTTTTAATGAAAAGAGGCTTCACTAAAAATGATTGCACAAACTTTTCATACCAAAATAACATTTCAAACATAAATCTCTAATATATAAAATGATAACATGATTTGGTTTCCGCGAACTCCTTCTAAACCACGAGACGGATTTTGATACGGTTTTCACCATCATTTAGGGCATTGTTTCCTGAAGGTTTATAAGTAAAATATATTACAGTTTGGCTTTTCTTTAAACGGGAAAAATAAATTTTCTGTAACCAAGTCATAAAAAAATTATTCCTGAAATATAAGAAGTAATATAGACGTACAATATACCACTGGAAACAGCAAGATTTTAGAGAAGTTTATATGCAATAAAATAAATCGTACGAGTTAATATGAATCTTTAAACTAATATTGTTATTAATTATTTGAAATGTGATACTTTTTCATGAAAACAGAATTTTCACTGTAAAATAAATGGGATACCTATGGAAACTTAACTTTTAAAATGTAATTTAAATAGTTTATTTGAAATATAAAATAGTAATTGTTATTTCTGGAGTTTTTTAATACTAAATCATTATAATAATAATAATAAAATAATAGCAATCAAGTTTCCTTCATATGGTAAAAATTCAATTTTCTATATCTGTGCTTCACATTATAATAACAATCAAATAAACTTAACAAATTTTGATTTATATTTTTTATTTCTGCCGATGAATAAATATAATAATGAATAGACGTTATAAAATAAACATATTTTCTTGCAAATTGCACTTTCATCTAAAACTCCTAAACCGATAAACTCTAAATCGGTCAGAGACAGATTTTTTTAACATAAATGACACTTCACTTAAGTTTCACCCGTGTGAAGCAGGAGCAGGTCCGCTAGTTTATAATAAACGATAAACATTAATTTGCCACAATGCAGATTAAATTAAGTTTCTACTTAAATAAGTGTTTTGATGACTGCACCACAATTAACTTCTCAACCAGCAGTCAACCATTCTCACATCATTATAAACATTAAAGATTGTGATAATTCCTAACAGACTTATTTAATTAAGATAATTATTGCCTATCATTTATAAACATAACACCTTATATCAGGTAACTTGCCTGTTATATAAAACAGTGCTGCTAGCGCTTCAACACAGGACAACTTGATTGGCTTGCCATAATTAACCGGATTTGCAGCAACTAAAAATGGCAAAAGTCGTGGATTTGATGTTTTCATCTGCTCAAAAGGTGTTTCTTCTATTTTAGCCCAAGAACAGTCAACAACAGCAGCACCGAATCTCTCAACTATTTCCTTATCCAATGGAGATATACACTAAAATCAAAATTAATTTTTTAAAAATTCAATATGACTCTTGATTAAATGTAAGCTGAAGTTAACAATTACAAAACTTGAAATAAATGAAACACATTATAGAGCTATTGATAATAATGAAAGCCAAAGTAGGAAATCTGAAACAAAACATATTCTAAAAATATAAACTAAGTTTTTATGTTAAGATAAATTACATTACATTACCTTGACTCCCATTGGAGAGAGAACGATTCCATTAAACCTCTGCTGAAGCCTAAGGGTTTTTATCATTCCTTTTCTAGAAAGTTTACGGCCAGTGCATTTTTTTGGATCACAGTGACCCAAGTCCCACATAGCCACTGGGAAGTTGATTTTAAATTCATCTAAAAAACAAAATTACTATTAAAAATCCTGATTCAGTAATTGGAGAACCAAAATTTAAACCTAGTAGTATATTGAAATAAAAAAGAACACAGATTATTATCACTGAAAAACTTTTTCTCAAAGGTTCAAGGCCTATAACAACATAAGCATTGTTATTAAAACTTCATACTTCTGATTAGAGACATTAATTTATAACCAGTAACAACTAGTAGGTTGCTTACCATTTTCATCCCTAATTGCTAAATCTTGCATTGTACTTGGGAGATCATCTTGTTTAGAATATCTTTTATTCTTACGTGAATGAAAATCTTTCTTTCTATTACCACGAGACATTTCTAGTGATTAAAGGCGAATGGAATTATAAACAAAAGGCTCGACGGTAGATAACGACCCGTTCAAATTTAGATGAATTTTAAAAAACTTTTAATTCAATATTCCAAGGTATAAAGTACGAATCTGTGGTGAATATGATAAATAGCATCGTCTAGGACAAATCTGTAATTTTGTCAAAGTTTATTAATAAATAAAACCATAATGTTTTACTCGCCCAGGAATAATTCATGAAGTTAGTTTATAAAAACAAGAAATCAACTAATTTTGAATGCAATTACTAAATATATAAGATTATAACTTTAAAAAGTATGAAATACCTACATGTAATTGGAATCCCACTACAACCAAATTCATGGTATTCCGAATTTTTAAAGTATATTTAGTTTATAAATTTAGCCGGAGACATTTCACTACTATCCAGAATATGTTCTAGAAGAGTATTCTAAAGTTCTGTGTTTATGAATATAATAGTTTATTTAATTTCTTTGTAACATTGCTGTATATTTTCGCCTTTTAGTGTTAGTTTTATCTTTCTACTTGAAAAATGTTTATTGTTAACAGAGTTTTATAGATTATTTGATAGCCTTAGATCGATACATAAATATAACTAATATTTTCATTAATGGTTTAATTATTAATATTTCGCTTCCTATTCTAATTAAAAGTAACGGACAGATCTAGTTTTATTCCGCGCATATACCTCTATGTAATTTTTCTCTCTACTTACATGTTATTCAGTTTATTACCTTCCTAAAATTTCAGTTTCGAAATATTGTTTATGTTGTTTGTTTACTTGAAGCAGCTGATAAACATGTTATTGATACTTAGATAAGAAACTTGCAATTTTTGTTCGTTTAATATCGAAATGGAAGCTGAAGATGATGAGGGTGTTTATAGACTGGAAGGAGTTGAAGAAAAACAAGGTGGCCTCATAATTAAAAAGAAACCAGAACCCCAAGGAAGTTTTCAATTTAAAGTCCCACAAACTTCCTTACTTGGTTTAGACAGGCTTGCAGGTAATATAAATAATGGTTTTACTTGTTTGTTGTTATCAGTCACCTAAAATTTGTTTTTAGTGCTCTATTATGTTTTTAGCACTACGTAGGAAAGAAAGGGAGAATGATGAAAAGAAGGAAGCTTCAAAGAAATTAAAAGAAGAGGAAGAAAATAAAGCTAGTTTCGCGAAACCTGAAAAGCATGGAGATAGGTAGATATTGTTAATTTACTTTTTTAATAATTATGGATTTATATTGAAGTGTTATTCCACTGATGCTAAATTATCAGTTATCAAAAGTAGTGCTAAATTTTCATTGTAATCAAGATTACCACTGTTTTATTTAGGGATTAACATCTATAAAATATATCATTTAGTAACCATTATTAGTATCAATGATAAATTATCTTAGTTTTATCCAATAGATTAAAAACATCCTCCTTAAAAGTACCCTTTGGATGATTGATTTATTTTTTGGAAATGTAGAATACTATGTTACAAATTTAATCCTAAAACATAAACTATCTTCCAATAGATAAGCTATCCTAAAATTATCCTTCTTATCAGAAGTGCGTAATTGAATTGAAAATTATTCAATGTCTCAATCAATTAGATAATGTTACATACTAACCCAAAGTCATTTTTGTGTGTCAAGAATCATTTATCTTTGGCATAACAAGTTATTCTTTGAAAGTTTGATCAAAAGTAACCATCAGTTAATTGTCATTAATGTCTATTGAAATTATGTTTGCTATTATAAGACATTAGATCCTAGACGTCAAACTCTTCTTACAATGCTTGCAAGAGATACCGCTTAAAAATTCATTTTTTTTATGAGCTATGAATTTCACTGAAAAAAAGCATTCTAACCATGATTTACTTATTGGTTTATTATTTTTAATTATAATAATGAACCTTTGTAATGGCCAAATAAAAAAATGCCCCCTCAAAATTGAAGGGCTTAAGTTTTGTTTATTTATTTAACGTCACTTTATGCTACTATGGCTAATCGGACGATGCTACAGTGGGAGTCCTAAATTTTGCCTATCCAGGTTTTATTAGGATAGGGATCTTTAACGAGTACCTGACATCGCACAGGCTCGGGACCACCTTTTAACGTCCCCTCCGAAGGACGGCGTAACTAAGGATTTTTTACTCCCATTAAAAAATCCTAGGACCACCTGCGGGTTTTAAGGGCTTAAGTTTCTAAATACATAGAACTCAAATAACAAATTTAAAAAATCCGTTTGTGACGGCATAAGCCTGTGGCTTTTTCCTAGAAATACTGGATCATTTTTTAAAATTTGGCACAAAAATCCTGGGACATTCGACGATCTTAATACCTAGAGGTTGATATCAGCTGATTAGTTTTAAAATTTCAGCTGATTAAAAATTAATGATTCAATAACTTAACCTATTTTTAAAGAAATAGTATTGAATTTTCTACAAAATGAAAGAAGAATCATTTAAATCGGTTCAGACGTAGCAGAGATAAAGTGTTTTAAAATTAACAGTGGTGATAGCCCATTTTCCTTTCAATTATCTATTGCTTTTATAATAATAATAATAATAATAATAATAGTCTTTATTGATATACATATAAACATTTGTAATACATTTTTATTTACATTTTTTTTTTTTTTTCTTTTCTTTATTATATACATATATGTACATAGACCTTCCTTTTCAGGAGTTTAAAGTCTTTAACGGTAACTACCCGTACTTGAGTTGAAGAGTTCGCTCATCTTCCTCTTCCAGAATTCTCTGTCCTTGGCTTTTCGTGACCATAGCACTCCTTCTGCCTTTTTGATCTCGTCGACCCACCTTCTTCTTTGCCTGCCTCGGTTCCTTTTCCTATCCAATGGAGTCCACTCTGTCAATATTTTTGCCCAGTTTTCATCATTTTTCCTCATTAGATGGCCAGCCCATTGCCATTTCATCTTTTTCACGAATGTTATTGCATCAGTGACACCACTAACTTTTCTTATTGTTTGGCTGTTTAGCTTTTGGCTTTTCCTTAAGCCTAACATGCTCCTCTCCATTGCTCTTTGGCATGTTATAATTTTTCTCTCATGTAGCTTGTTGAGGGACCATGTTTGGCATCCATAAGATAGAACAGGCAATATACAGCTATTGAAGGCTAACGTTTTTAGAGGCTGGCTGATATTGTTGTTCTTCATGATCATCCCTAAGCTCCAATATTTTCGCCAAGCCATAGCTGTCCTTGTTTGGATTTCAGTAGACTGTCGATCTTTAAAAGATATCACTTGTCCTAGATATTTTAAATCATCTACTACGTCTATTTCAGGAAGATCTGTTTTGACTATGGCGACACTGGAGCTGGTGATTATTTTAGTCTTTGCCAAGTTCAACGACAGTCCATGTTGTGCACTTCTATACCTTAATTGTTGTAGCATTGTCACTATCTCATCTTCTTTTCTGGAAATCAGTAGCACGTCATCAGCATATTTAAGTACATTTATTTTGACACCATTTATATTTATTCCATATTGTTCCCATTCCATATCTTTTAGAATAAGTTCCAGTACTATACTGAACAGCTGTGGTGATAGTGCATCTCCTTGCCTGACTCCCCTTTTGATTGAAAACTCCTTGCCTTTTTTGTCGCTAGATATAAATCCTTTGTTATCAGTATACAACTGCTTTATTATAGAAATATATTTTTCCTCGATACCTATTGACTTGAGAGCTGTTATAATGCTGCTATGATATATACTGTCAAATGCTTTGGAGAAGTCCACAAATATGAGGTATAAATTTAAATTATATTCTTTACTTTTCTCTATGAGTTGGTTGACAGTGTGTAAATGATCTATTGTAGACATCCCCTTCCTAAAGCCTGCTTGGTCCAAAGGTAAATTTTCATCTATTGTTTTTGTAAGTCTGGTTTGAATGATTTTTGTAAAGACTTTTCCTATAGTAGCGCTCAATGATATTGGTCTGAAATTATTTAATTTAGTTTTATCCCCTTTCTTGTGAAGCAAAACAATTTTTGATATTTTCCAGTCTGTTGGGATTTCTTCTTCTTCTAGAACTTTATTGAAAAAATTGCATAGTAGAGCTGTTAGGTCTTCTCCTCCAGCCTTCAGGATTTCATTTGTAATACCATCTTGGCCTGGACTTTTTGAGCACTTCAGTGATTTAATTAAACTTTCCACTTCTGATTTCAGTATTGCAGGAACAGAATTTTCAATCCTTATCGTTTTTTGGGTTCTTTTAAATACTTTTCCTTCTTCAGCATTATATAATTCTTGGTAGTATTTTGTTGCCAAGTCGATCATGTTGCCTCTGTTGCTCACCTCCTTTCCTAGATTGTTTTTGTAACTCGCTGGCCAGTGTTTACCTTCATTTAGTTCAAATTTTAATTTTTTAAAGGATTTATTCATTTCCAAAATTTCAGTTATCTTATTTTCCTTATGTTTCTTAAGATCCTTTTTTATATTTTCCCTAAGGTCTTTATTTATGAGGGTAAGCAGAGGATTCGGTCTTCCCCTCTGTATTATTTCTTTCCTCTTTTCTAAAATTAGCAAGGTGTTTCTGGATAATTTTGCGTGATATCCTTTCTTTCGTTCCTGCAGTTCTGATATTTTTGCACTTATTATAATGTTATCTCTAATAGTATTATATTGCATTTCAATATTGTCATTTTCATTGTCATCTATTAGATTATGCAATTTTTTTATTTCTTCTTGAAAAATTTCCTCATTTATTTTCTTAGGTATGAAGGTATGGTTCTTCTGAGATAATATTCTTCTTTTTAAATATTTATAACGTAAAGTAGCTCTGATTAGGCGATGGTCTGAGTCAAAATTAAACCTGGTGATCACTTCACAATTTTTGACATTCTTTATGTTGTCTACTAATATGTAATCTATTTCATATTTTCTTCCATCTATTGCTTTTAAACATAGGTAAATACCTATAAACAGTTATACCGTTACATAGATATGTGGAAATAATAAATCATTGTGTAATAATTTGCAGCGTTTTTTTCATTTCATCTTTATTTTCTGGATCTAGGCATTATAGAGCTAAATATGATGAAACTCCTACTCATACTGGAGGAGTCACAAGAGAAGCCAAAGAAAGAATGGAAGAAAGGCGACGGAAAGAAGAAAAGAAGAGGGGAATTCATGTTGCATCAGATGTAAAAGAACGTAACGATAATAATGGTATTTAAAATTTTATTTGATATTTGTATTTTCTTGACTTGTCTTTTAAAGTTATTAATTCACTAAATTTCTTCAAAGATTCCTACAGAAAGGACTACAGGCGTGAGAAAGATAAGGAAAGAGAAAGGGACAGACATCGTGATAGATACAGGGCGAGAGAGAGAGAGCATGAGAGAGATAGAGAACGCAGCAGAGGTGACAAGGATCGTGACAGGAGAAACGATCGACGCAATGATGAAAGGAATGAGTATAGAAGTGAGCGAGGCTTCAACAGGTCTCAAAGGTCTTGGTCGGAATCACCAAGGTTCAAAGATGAGCCTCTGACGCCAATGTTTTCTGTTAAAGATACTCCATCAAGGTAAGAATGCCTATTTTGTAAAAATTTTAGATGATATCGTAATAAAGCCTATACCATTCTAGGTTTTTCTTAAATTTAGATTCCTTTTATGACTTTTTTTTAATCTGTTTTGTTTTCATGTTAGGACCGGTTGGGAAGAAGATGAAGTTTCTTCTACGCCCGCTGCAAAGTCTTCCTGGGAACACCCAACACCAAAGACAGAACCGAGGGAAGATGACTGGTCCATGAGGAGACCTACTCCTGCACACAGGTATATTCTTTTTCAAGATATTTTAAAAATAATAATGACAAAGAGATAATAGACAACGATTCATTACATCTATAAATTTTTGAATACACATGTGGAGCATGGACTTATAGATACATATATTTATACTATACTAAATATAGTAGTGCTTGAAGACAGACTAAAGCGCATTATGAACATTTTCTTAAGATTTGTCTTCGGCACTTCAAGATCTCATGTTACCCACTTATACGGTGAATTAAAGTGGCTCCTTCCCTCCATGGCTATTTCCTTGGATCATACCTTTATCAAACTATTAACTCCCAGCATCCATCCTACATCCACAGTCTCCTTCAATTTAAATCCTCAGTCCACTTACTCGAAACTAGATCCCGATATTCTGACCTTTATGCTCCTACCCACAGAACCAAAACATTTGATCGTTCCTTAATTGTTCGCTCTAATGCACTCTGGAATTCTCTACCAAACCATATCCGCCATGCCACTTCTTTATCCTCATTCAAATCCAAACTTTTCCTTTACCTACTGTCATCCCAAATAGACGATCAGCAAATATGATATGTCAATTTCATCTAGAAATCTACATTGAATGAAAGAAGATTTTTGTATACCGCCAAATTTTAATTTGATTTTGTTAAAATTAGATTTTATTTTCTCAGAAGACAATATTTAGAAGATATTATATATGTATATATATATTTTTTAAATTAATTTGTTTGTTTTTTTATGTATAGCTTTTCTCCTCATTGTTAATAATTGTAATTGAAAATAATCATTGTAATTAATAAATACTCATGTTTATTTTGCCTGTTGGCCAGAGATATAATATATTTATATTGTACATAACTATTATTCTAAGGGGACCTAGTCCCAGAATAAATTTTTTTTTCTATTCTATTCTACTGTGGTTTACAATGGAACGGAAAATTGAGAATCGAGTAGGTAATGAAACAGTTGATGTTTTTAAGAAGAGAGAGAGGTGGCTTTACGGATAGAGGTAAGCAGCGAATTCAAAGAGGATGAGAAGCAAACAAGAAAGGATTTGTGAAAGGATGCGGTTCTATCTGATTGGGTATAGATATTGATTAATGTCAGAGCGGAGGGTGAGGAGTTCAGTTATATAGGAATGTTTTATATTTTTTAAGGTTTGGAATAGGTAAGAACAATGAAAATATTTCCATCAAACAGAAGGATAAAAGCACTTCAAATCAGTGTTATAGTCAGAAACATGGTCACGTCTACGGGCTACAAAAATAAATCTTATAAAGCCATTCATCAGACGTTATAATTTTATTTCCAGTTCGTTGCTGATTCCCCCATACACCTAGCAACCATAGTTAAAGTTAGGGAAATTAACAGAGGAAAAAAGTAGCTGACGGGGTTTTTAAGGTTAGGACTCACAGAATCTATAGAGCTGTTAAAGTATGAAAATGGATTTTCGGGATATTGCAGATATATGGTTATTCCTGGGTAGGTTTTTGTTGAAGATGACTGTAAGGTTTTGTAATAGTTTTTAGAAATGGGAACTATATTGAGAAAAAGCAATAGGTAGTATGGAAAGGAGTTCTAGGTTGGTTTGGAACCAATTACTTATCAGTCTCAAAAACAGCCAATGTTTTGGCCAAACTTTTCAAAGACAATCATTTTATAGGGCTATCATTATTTACATAAATAACCATTATTTACAACATTACACAGCTGTATTTACCTTTATCTTTTAATTTATATGTTATATCTGTTTATTAAATGTATTTACCAGCTATTCTGTTTCAGTGCTATGTTAATACTTTATTATTAAATATGTTAATGCTTATTATCTATTTTTACTTTCATTTACTATAATTAGTAAGAGGAAGTATTGCGATTGTGAAAATTTTCGAATTCCAGTTACACGTTTATATTTATACACGTTTTAGGGTCCCCTGAGTCCAAATAACCAAGTCTCACAAAAAGGTCTGTGTGTGTGTGTGGTAAGTCCCGGGCCGAAACGGTAAGTCCTATGAAACTGAAATTTGATATTTAAGACAACTATACGCCCGAGACGTGACAAAACTTTTTTCATCAAAATGAGCTTACCAGAAGAGGTACCATATTATACCATCTTTATACCATGCATTTTGCACCTTTTTTCGATTTTCTCGAAAACGGTTCCGACGATTTTGATTAAACTAGTAGGTTTTATTGTGATTAAAATGGTCTGACAGGGCTTAAATGCCGATATTTTAAATTTTCTTCCCCTAAAGTACCTTTAATTTTGTAGATTCAATAAAAATAACTATATTATCTTGTTAACGCTGATGAAAAACAGGTAAATATATAAATTGAATAAATTTGATACCAAACTAAAGGAGAAAACAGAAAAAATATTTTTTTAATGCAATTTTTTCGTTTTTGAACATAAGAGCAGTAATATACATGTATGATATACCGTTGGAAAGCTAAAGATTTTAGAAAAAATATTATCTCATACAAAAGCTTTTAAAAGTTAATAGAGAGTGATGAAATGAACATAAAACTAACTGATTATTTTTGATAATAATATTATAGATTTTTTAATAAAACACATGTTTCTATATAAATTCAATTTAATTAATTCCTTAATAATTTCACGTATTTTTATCTCTAACTGTTTTTGAAAATCCTTTCATTGATTTTAAAAATGGAGGTAAGTGAAAGTTGTGTGTTGCCTGCACCAGATTATTCTTTTTCATAAACAAGTCATCTATTATTTATATTAATAAAATAAAACACCATTACACTACATTTTCTGGTAATCGTAGTTTCTCAAAACTGACATTAGATGTGAAGCTGAATTTTTTTTTTTAAGGTTCCCCATACCATGTAAATGTGTAATAGGTTTAGGGAAATTTATTTTTTAAACTTGAGTAAAATTGTTTTTAAAATAAATCAAAAACTATAGATTTCCTGGTAAATAATGAGTACTCATTTGAAAGGTAATAAAATTTCTGAGCAGATGAATGTAAAATAATCTTAATCTGAGCAAATAATTTATAATAAATATATTTTAACATATTGGGATTTTTTTCCATGTTTTGTGTGTATGTTCCCATGGAAACATATTCAATCGGTATTTGGTTTTTAAAAGTGATTTCAAGTGGTTAAAAATTATTTCATGATAATAAAATAAGAGAACTTATTTATAAAACCTATAAATACAGTTGTTGTTGTTTTTTTTGTGGAAATATTCACTTACAAATAGAATTAACTTATACTTATTTTGCAAATGAACTTTGATGATAAAAAATGAGAATGCCAAACAAAGCTAGAATATATTTACTGGAAGGAATTAGTCCGGGTGGCGGTCATTAAATGAAACAACTAAATAGTTTCAACTATTTTATTGTTTGCCAACGTTTCGACCCCCATTGTGGGTCATCATCAGGGCGTGTTGTAGGCGAATGGAAAACTAATGATATCCACACTACAATATATTTGGTGAGTAATTATAAGCAGCCTGACTTTTACTGGTATGTTATTGTAAATTTGATAGAATACAATTAAAATTTGCATTAAATGAAAATTGTTTATTCATTGTACAAAAAATAGTTCAATGAGTAATTGATTGGCTGAAAACTGAGTCACATGTATAATATTTTACCATAAACATGTATAAATTAACAAAAAGAAATATTTCCTAACAAAGTCGCAGGTTACAGTTAGTTTTGTTATGATTAATAATTTTGATTTACCTCAATCCTTTAATATAGGAGATGATGGTTGGGAAGTGAGGTTATTTTACTATTATACTATTATTTTATTTTAGTCACAAATCAGGATGACCAAACGTCCACAATCTAGGCTTTAAAACTGAAATTGTTGTTTTTAACCAATTGTTTTCATTATTTTAGGAGCAGTTGCTATAAATGTTTTTAATCAATTTCAATTCTCTATGTCAAATTTATGATAAATTTAATATTTTCTAATTTTGTTTCTTGTTGTCTTAAAAATCTTTCTTAATTTTTTTAACTTCTAGATTTTCTAAGGTATCTTATGAGATTATGTAAGATCAAGACTTGTAGTCCTGAAGAAGGTTTACAAAGTGTGCCGATTATATCTCTACTTTCTGTTTCATTTTGTTCCCTCCCAAATTATCATCTTCTATTTTATTTGTATATTAAAATAATTTTATATAAGGAATTAGTTTTATAACCGTTATCAATTTAAGTTATTGTTATTGTTTAATTTTAAAACAAAGTAATCTAGAAATACTAATTAGTTTATTTGCTTTTTTTAACAAAATTTTAATTTTTTTTTTATCATAAAGACTAATTTAATGTATCCAACAGGAATTGAAATATCATATTTTATACAAATATTGGAACTGTTGGAAAATAGTATTTTTTGAGAGGAAGACAGTAAAAAAAGAGAAGATTTGAGGAGATAGCTAAAGATCTTATTGTCAATAAAAAATTAAAATATAATTTGAATAGCTTTTTTTCTAAATTATATAATGCTATCTTCTTCTGGCACTACAGACCTAAGTGGTCCTTCCATTGCACTCTTAGCAGCCCTTTTTTGGGTGTGGCAATGATTGTTCCCTGGATGGTCTTCTTCACCTACCTGTCCTCACCCATTCTGTTCAGATGCCCATACCACTTCATTCTATTCATCCTTAATGCTTCTGAATGGTGTCACCTCTCACCTCCCTCACACACCCCAGCATAGATCCTTAGCAACACTTTCCTTTTAAATCTGTCAAGTCTTGCCTGTTAAGTCCATGTTTTGCTTCCAAAGGTTACCACTGCTCTTATTAGGATTTTGTACGTGTGGGTTTTAGTCTTATGCTCTGTTACCTGCTAAAATCCTTCTTACTTTCTTTACTTCGTTGGCTTCTAGTGTCATCAAGGATCCAAGATACGGGAAGGCTGGAACTACTTCTGTTTTCTCAGCCCATGTTGTAGAAAGAAGCCCATGTCTCCCTTCTTATTCTTTCAACTATCATTAGCTTGGTCTTCTCCACATTAACCTCAATATCAGCCCTACTTGCCTCCCCTCTAATAATGTAGTATAGTAATTTTTAAAAAAAATTTGGTGCAGGCAACACACGTCTTTCACTTACCTTTGCTGTTAAAATCAATTTAAGAACTATTACATAAACCTAATAGTTATGAAAACAATTTTAGGTTAATTTAAATAAAAATTGTATTCAGTTTTGTTGGAAACATATGACTTAGATTAAATAATATACCTATAATATAAAATTCTAATGTATATTATAAGTAGTAAGTTTATG
The DNA here is from genome assembly GCA_023052935.1 of Piezodorus guildinii. Lineage (NCBI taxonomy): Eukaryota > Metazoa > Arthropoda > Insecta > Hemiptera > Pentatomidae > Piezodorus > Piezodorus guildinii. The sequence continues at coordinate 165,470,600 of CM041294.1, read as the reverse complement.
CTCTGTTCGTCACTTAACATAACTTTTTTTTTACAACTTTGTGTAGAGGATAATGTTTTTACTAAAATTCTTATATTTCCAACAGTATATTATTCGTCTATGTTACTGTTGTTAATATATAAAAAACAAAAATTACATTAAACAAATATTTTTCCTCTTTTATCCTTTAGTTGGTCATCAACTTAGTTCAACTTTTATATTAAGCAATTATTTCTCAATACTGATAAGATGATATAGTTCAATTTTTAGAATGTACAAAATTAAAGGCACTTTAGAAGAAAGAAATACAAAAATGCGCCATTTAAGCCCTTTCAGACTATTCCTATCAAAATGAAACTTAAATCATATTAAAGCTCATTAAATTTTTCATCAATATAGTGAGTTTAATCAAAATTGTTAGAGCCGTTTATGACTAAATCCCAAAAAGGTGCAAAATGCATGGTATAAAGTACCACTTTCGGTCAGCTAATTTTAGTGAAAAAGCTGCTGTAACATCTCAGGCGTACAGTTGTCTCAAATATGAAATTTCATTTTCGTACACCTTTTAGTTTTCATGCTAGACTTACCACAAACCCACAGACCTTATTGCAAGACTTGGTTATTTGGAATCAGGGGACCCTAAAATGTGTATTTCCATTGAAAACTAGAATTTTAAAATTTTCACGATCCCAATACTTTCCCTTACTATATATTTTATATATAGGTAAGCGAAAGTAAAAATATTGTTTTTATTGTGAATTAAAATATCATTAGTTGAAAGAATTAGTTTATGTGATTTGATCATGGTAAGTATTGTGAATATTAACAGCTTTTTTTTTTCTGGAGTATTTAAGACCTTCCATGGCAAATAAGTCAAATTATTCTGTTGGCTACCAATAATCTATTCCATCCAGAGTGAGAAGGTTGTGGAATCGCCATGAAATAAATTTTATCCTGCACAGACTGGATTTAAACTATACCACATGACTGATTTTGCTGTCTTAACTCCATTGCCTATTACAGGCTTTTACTAGCAGCTGGAACTCTATTTGAAAAGATTATTTAATTTGTAATTGTTATATATTTTTCAATTGTATTCTCTCATTTTCATATTTTTTTCTTTCTCATCTTTTAATATTTTTCTTTTATAGATTCAACAGTTGGGCGCCAGAGAGGTCACGAACTGGAGCTACACCTTTAGCTGGCAAAGGTAATGAAAATTAAAAAAATATAATTTATTTTAATTATAAACTATTCTATCTAGCATTCACATATCGATCAATCTCACCAAGCTCTGGGTTCTTAATCTGCCAAAAGGATTATGGAATATTGACTAAACATCCAAGACGGGTATATTGATTCTCTGTTTATTTATTTAACGTCACTTTATGCTATTGTGGCTAATCGGACGATACATTTTGAGAAATAGTCGAAAGGAAAAGTTAGGTTACATTATTACCGAAAGAAAGGTGTTTCCTGTTTCAATCTTCCTCAAGGACAAGCAGTTGCTTGCTTCCATGTCAGAGTCCACTTGCTTAGGATCGAGATTTTAGATTCTTTAATTGCCCTGTTTCCAACAATAGAAGGATGGTGTACGAGAAGGAACGGTGTTAAAATATCAACCACTGTCCTTCTTCCCTAGAATAAATGCTGATTCGAAAAGGATTAATTACTATAATAAATTATAATTATTAATTAATGAATAATAAAACTAATAATTATGAAAGAAAGCTGAAATTATTATTATACATTTTTAATAATATAAACATAACATAAATTCATACCAATATACTTATAAAAAAATAAAAGAAGCTTTAACTTACTGGTGTTGAATTAAATAAAACAATTATAATTAAAACAAAATGAAAAACAGAGAAAAATTGAATTAAAAAAAATATCTATACTGATCTACGTTGAGGGTTGATTGATACTCCTGGTTGGTGGCTCACTCGTTGCTCATCCTAAGGGTCGTTGTGGTGATGTTGATTGTAGCAGTGGTGGGCGGCTGGGTTGGCTTTGCTGTCTCAATATCAAAAGTAAACACACTGCACTGTGTACTAATTTAAGAATGTAGAAGAGGTCTTGCTGGGGCAAAGGCTGGCGAGGAGAGAGAGTCGAGTGTAGAGACGATGCTATTAACCATATGTTTTAAAGAAACAACTGAATTATTACTGTTATAATGCTAAATTAATGTTGAAAATTAAATGTTTTTTATTATTTAAGTTTAAAACAAACTTAAATTGATTAAATTAAAATTAAAAAAGACAATTGAAATTAATTACTAATGAATAAATTTAAGTCTAGTTGGACTTATGGGTATATAATATATTGTTATAAAAAAACTTGTGTTGTGCCTGTTACTTATGGACACAAACAAGAGTTTGAAAGATGTAAATTTATATTCTATGCTGAACAAATTGTGTTGGGCTGCAAAGGAACAAATACCTCTTTAAGTTATGGTACCCTTTGTGGGGAGAAACCTTAATCGCGATCAAAGCATTCTCCATTAATCAAAAAGCAGTATTTCCTTATAAAGCATTCAATTCAAGACCCTGCATGTTTAAGAAATATGAAGATTATTTTTAATATCGTGTATTTTAAAATAATCGATTAAATAATTTTTTTTTTTTTAATCTTTAAATTAATATATGCAGTTTTTAAGTTAGTAAAAAAGCAATAAATTATTGCCCATAATCCTGTTAATGTAGGCTGATTGCCTTTGCTAATCTGACCAAACTTTTTTTAATCAAACCTTCCTTACGAGGCTATCAGCTCATGACCAGGCACTCACTTTTCCAGACCAGTTCTTTAAGGACAGAGTGTTAATATTATTATGGATATTTATGAGACTTTCCCTCACCTCTTATATCTTATTTTACATAGTATCGAAACTAGTATTTAGGAATTACTTATAGCCATGTATTTACTAATTTGTTATGATGATATACTCCATTGCAGAAGAAGAAGTCCCATGGGGCTCTGAAAAAGACCGCCTGCTCTGGGAGGAGGAGCAGAAGAGACTGGATCGAGAGTGGTATGGGCTGGACCAGGGGATAGAGGAGGGGAGGGACCCCTTTGGCGCCGTGAGCCAGGAGTACATCACCAAGAGAGAGCGTCAGCTGGAGCGATCCAAGAAGAAGAGGATGTCGGCGCAGCAGCGGCAGATCAACAAAGTAATTCATAGTATTATTATTATATGTTTTCCATTTAATTAGTAACACTTCTAATTAAGGAATATTCCTGTAGAGGGGATATGAACTCCAACCACTTCAGGTGCTTTTAGTTAAATAGTATTATATATTTAGGAAACTCCTAACAATTCTAGCTGTGTTTAGCAGTACAGCTTTCTGAGCTTCATTTAAAAGAGCTTTAGATAGGCCAAGCTGCTCAGTGGCTTCCAAAGTGGACTTTGGTATCAAACCATTGCTAGATATTACAATCGGCCTCACAATGACACTATCCAGCCTGTACAGTTCCTTTAGCTCAGCTGCTAGAGCTTGATATTTTCGAATTTTTTCTGCAAAGACTGAACTAGTGTTCCCATCATTTGGGACGGCTACATCAATTTGCTCTGCATTTTTCTTTTTCAATGAGGACGATATCAGGCTGGTTGTGGATCACCGTGTGATCAGTTATAAATGATTGGTTCCAATACATTTTTATACCTTCCCTTTGAACGAGGTCTTTAGGTTTGTATTGTTAATACCGTATTGATTCATTTATTAACTTAATTTTGCTTTAAAATCTAGAATTGTTCTTTTACTATATTAAACTTATAGAATTAAATATTTATTATGATTTGAAACAAAATTAAATGTTTAATTAGTACCTTCAGAAAATAATTGCATTTATTAATCAGGTTTGTACAGGACTTGAGCGTTCATCAGATAAAATCAAATAGAAGATTTAGATAACACTAAATGAGAATACAAATATGTCAAAATATAAATTTTGTAAAAAATATCCTTTAGTGCCTTTTGGAAATCAACGTCTCAATTGTCCATATTGAACAGTTTGTCAGGATCTGGAGGCTGTTAAAATTAGAGATTTTAAATTTGGTCTCCTTAAAGTTCATTAGTATTTTAGCTGTCCTTATCTATTTTAGTATTTCATAAAGATTCTTTTACAACTGGATTTTATTCTGTGTAATACTATCTATAATTATATCTGTATAAGTATATCTATAATTACAAGTACTGATAATTATATCTTAGTAAATTCCTTATGTAGAAGGCATTTAATCCGCTTTAACTAACCTATAGCTATACCTAATCTGCTAATTAAAATGTTATTATAGGTGGAATAGTCAGGAATCAGTCATTTTTTGAAAAGTTTTTAATTTTGCCAACGTTTCGGCTCAAGCTTGTGAGTCATCATCAGGGCTCAGTTCTAGTGTTATTTTCTGATGTTGCTGAAGATGAAGTAACAGAAAGTGATGAATCGGCGTCCGGATGTTGTGAAGGTGACACTGATGATGAACATGTTGTGGTAGGTTTATAAGATGAAGAGTACATATCTCAGATGTGATGGTTTCTGAAGTTTGCGATGATGAAGTTGAGGTCCCAAGTACATCCGGACGCCGATTCATCACTTTCTGTTACTTCATCTCCAGCAACAATCACAGCGACATCAGAAAATAACACTAGAACTGAGCCCTGATGATGGCTCACAAGCTTGAGCCGAAACGTTGGCAAAATTAAAAACTTTTCAAAAAATGACTGATTCCTGATTATTCCACCTATAATAGTTTCTACAGTTGACTATACATCCTCAAGCTAATTAAAATGTTTAATAATAATAATAGTCTTTATTATTTGTATTATTATTGATATAAATATAAACATTTATAATACATTTTTATTTACATTTTTTTTTCTTCTTTCTTTGTATACATATATGTACATAGACCTTTCTTTTCAGTAGTTTAATGTCTTTAATGGTAACTACCCGTACTTGAAAATGTTTAATATATTAACATAATTGTTTTACATAGGATAATGAGCTTTGGGAAAGGAACAGGATGCTGACATCCGGAGTGGTTCAAAATCTTGACCTGGATGAAGATTTTGACGAGGAAGCTGAAGCGAGGGTCCACCTCTTGGTCCACAACATTGTACCTCCGTTCTTGGACGGTCGCATTGTATTTACCAAACAACCTGAACCAGTCATACCTGTCAAGGTAGGTGAAGCATTAAAATGTAAATTTAGGTGATTACTCCTTTTACGTTAAGAATCTCAATGTTCTAGTTGACACTGATGCGACAGGTCTTAGAGACCCTTGGCCATGTGGTATGGTTTACTAAGATTCCACATCTCGAATATAGATGATATTTTATAGAGTAGGATCATCACTCCCCAAGCCTATTTTTGTGAGTAGCCACCAGTTGGCTGATGGGTCTCGCATTCCAGGGGAAGGTTGTGAGTGAATCCCCATTTAATAAAAAAAAAATATTATTAAAAAGTCCTGGGACTGGGACTGGGATTTGAACTCCTTTGGTGTGGTAGAATTTTGATCCATGTTCTATGGGATATTTAATTTTTTTTTTTTTTCCCGATCGGCTTCTTGAGCCATACATGGTTTTTTTTTAACATGAAAGAATAATTATTACAACTTGTAACAATGGAAAAAGTGGGGGTATAGTCTCGTCCAACAGACACCCCTAACGATTACAAATTTATATTTATTCCTAAGAATTAAATAATAAAAACAATTTGATAATATAATGAACAATTATAATAAAAACCAAAGAAAGAAAGAAAAGTAATGAACATAAAAAAATAATACTACATTTGGTGCAAGAATATAAAGTATAAAATTAAAATTGATTTTAATCTAAAAAATAAAAAAATAAGCAAAATAATAATGAATCAAATTAAAAATAAAAAAAAAATAAAATAATATGAGGTTCATAAAACTAGATAATAATATTTACAATAGAATGTCTTGTATAAGTCTTTAAACTATTGAATATTAAGATGGAGTTGTTCTTGACAGTTGAGAATTTATGATGAATAAGTTGGTTGGGGGCACTAAGAAAAGATACCAATAAGAATAACTTATTTTATTGTGTGCCGATATTTCTGCCTACATTTGTGGATCTTTATTAGGGCTAACTCAAGAAAGTATCTCAAAAAGTCAGTTATCTCTTAAAACAAAAAAATGTATCAAGTTATCTTGAAAATGTCATTTAGGACTCTCTCGGCTAAGCCTTGATGAAGGCGGCCCACAATGTATGCTGAAACATGAGCACACAAATACAATAAGTTTTTCTTGTTAGTGTTCTTGATGACTGCATCCCAACCATCTTCTTCATCATTTTGAATATTAAGTTTCAAAACTAATATATACCAAGAAGTTCAATAAATTACTGTTCTACAAACATACCTTGGTCATTGCATAATAGGAAACCAAGAAGCTTGTACAGGAGTAAATAATAACGTTTGATAAATAATAACGTTATTAAAAAAGGAATTATTAAAAAATCCGTGCAGAAATGATATCCGCATCCAGAAATAGTCAATTTCTCAAATTATATACAAAACTTGACCCGAAAAAGACAATTTATTACATCCACCACAACAAACTTGGTCTCTACAGCAAGTCTTTAATATTTAGAGGAAGAGGAGAACTCAGGGCCTCAACTGTCAGCTATGGAGGAGGGAAGGGTAACTGTCTGTGCCGTGTGCAATCTCAATGTACCAGAGAATACCTACATTTGGACAATATTCCCTGTCTGAAAGAAGTTTAGGATGAAATAAATATTAAAAGATAAGCCAGCTCCTGAATAATTAATAAATAGATTAAATGGGCTCGATAGTGTGAAACTAGCTACATACCTAAATAAATCAATAAAGTACAAAAATTTTTTGGTCCAGCATTTTTTTTGGTTATTAAAGTATTAGTAAAATCAATAACAATTGAAATAATGTTACTATGATTTGCATTTAATCACAATTATTATCACCAAAATTGTTAAAAAGGGGCAACTCGACAGACAGCTCATCACCATTGTCCTGCGAGCTTTGATTTTATTTTGTATTCTATGTTATTACTATTTTGTATATTATGTAAATAAACCATTTCTTCATTCATTCAAATAAAAACGTTTGACCTATAATATCACCTATTCTATAACATATTAACAATTAACTGTTGTAAATATAATTTACTATACATTAGTACCATACATTTGCTATCTAATTATATATCAGGTAAATTATGTCAACTTACTTGATGGCTTTATATTCCAGGACCCGACATCAGACATGGCGTTGGTGTCGAGGAAGGGCTCGGCGCTGGTGAGGGCCTACAGGGAACAGAAGGAGAGGAAGAGAGCCCAGAAGAAGCACTGGGAGCTCTCGGGAACTACCATTGGTAACATCATGGGAGTGCCAAAGAAAAAAGATAAGGTTTGTTCTATGTAGAATATTTTATATCCATACTTGTTTAAATTATTTAAACAAGTATGGATATTATTTAAATATAATTCTTCTAAACCAGTTATTAAAGGAATTGGTCCGGGTGGCGGTGAAACAATAATATAGTTTCAACTATTTATTGTTTGCCAGTTGTTTCCATTCACCCACCATGCACCCTGATGATGACCCACAAAGGGGGTTCCAAACGTTGGCAAACAATAAATAGTTGAAAGTATTTAGTTGTTTCATTTAATGACCGCCACCAGGACCAATTCCTTCTAGTAATTCTCTACGGTCAACTAATTACAACCACAATAAACCAATTATTGTATATTTTCTTCTTCTTTCTCTTTTCTCCTCTGCCTCATATGAGCGTGGAGGTGCATTCAGGCACTTTGTCTAGCCTTCTCTATCCCTTGTTAGATATTTCATCTGAGCAATTGTTCTTCCACTTTCCTTCATATTCTTTCTATATACTCATTATAGACACATCCTGGGCCCACCCTCAGGGATACTTACTGGTCCCTTTACCTTTCATGTTCTCTATAGGTTCCCTCTCCTCTTTCATTCGGCAGACTTGCCCAAACCACTCAAGCTGTCTTATCTTGATTATTTCAAGTTGTATAGGTACTTTTAGATCTTTTCTTACTTTTTCACTTTTAATGCAGTCTCGCCAGCATTAAATCTACGTTCCCTTTATTGCTATTTGGAGCAAAAAGCTGGATAATTACAGAAAAACAACAAAGCGGAATCACCGCTACTGAAATGGATTTCCTAAGTAGAATAATGGAAAAAAATTGTATGTCAATAATCATTTTTCAAGAACATTTTTTTTTATCAACAGATTTTCAAGATAAAGAATGAAGTAGCTCATTGCATCTAAAAAATTTGTATACAATAATTGGTATTTTTTGTTTTTGGTATGGTAGTAAAGTTTAATATTTTTTTTTCTCTATAATATATGAACTTAACTGTGTCATTTTAATTTCCTTTTTTTTTTCCCTTATAATTAATTAAACTTCACTTTTACAGTACTGTGGCTAACCGGACGACCCCATGGTGGGAGTTAAAAATTTTGCCTTACCAGATCCATTTAGGATAGAGATGTTTAACAAGTCCCTGACATCGTACTGGCTCGGGGCCACCATTTTATGTCTCTCTAAAAAGTAGCAGCATTACCAAGGATTTTTTACTCCCTTTAAAAAATCCTAGAGCCATCAGCCGGGTTTAAACCTTCGACCTTTGGCATAGAAGGCTATTTTCATAGCCACTACACTGTTCTTCAAGTTTTTGTAATAATGAGCTCATATTTGTTCTAAAAGTGTCAGAATCAATTAAAATTTGTCTTTTTTCCAGCCTCTATAAATTCCTAATGCAACATTTAGTATTTTCTTCAGATTCTAAGATTTTTTTTTAAATTATGGATAAGTTAAAAATATATATTTATTATTCAAAATAGATTATCAAGTTAGCACGATAATCATTCCATAAATAAAGTATTCATTTTAGGCAACATTTTCAAATTAATGAAGCAGATGCGGTCGAGAGTCAGAAACCCCTGCACATGTGTTGAGTAAATGTCCACATAACATACTTCTCGTTACCCACCGGCACAACCGCATAAAGAAGGAGATAGCAGAACTTTTGGAAAAGAAAAAATACAACTGCTTCCAAGAGGTGTTTTGCGTTGATACCAAGGGATCGACAAGATTTGTGGACATCTTGGCATTTAGTGTCACAGAAAAGGAAGCACTGATAGTGGATCCTATTATCAGATACAAAACAAATGACTGGGAACAATGCAAAAAAATTCAAGAGGAGAAGCATTTATTCGAAATGTATTCCATACCTACCAGAAAAATTTTGTGAGGAGTTTGGCGAAAGAAAATTTACAGTCACGGGACTTTGGTTCGGAAGCAGTAGGACTATGCCAGTAGATCACTGGATCATTTTTGCAGAGGTATGGACTTGAAAGAAAACATTTGCAAAACATAGCGGAGACCATAATCCTGAACTCACTGTGAATCCTGCATCACCACATATATTGAGGCTAGGCTTGATTTATATATGTCCAAGTATTTCTATTTGGCAGAATCTCCCTCTATTTGTTCTTTGAAAGTTGTCTTCAGGATTGATCCGGTATGCTGTGTACTCATAGCAACTCGGCGAAGTTGAGCAGCAGATCCAAATGGGAATTTCTCTCTCCTCTGAATATTATCATTTTTAAAAAATCTATCTGTGCTTTCAATACAGTAACAAAAAGTAGTCTACTTTTTTGGGAACTAATAATTCTACATTTAACATTTTTTTTATATGATGATGGAAGAAAAGTTTATTATAGAATGAATTTCAAAACATTTTTTGGGTGCTGGGTGATCAAACAGATCACTTTAATACAATGAATCTTATGTTATCTTGTGCTGACATTTTGGCATAAATTTTATGGCTTCATCAGGAGGATAACCAATGATTTTCAGATAGTGACTTCAATCCCTCTTATCTCTCATCCTCTACAAACTTCTCATATAGTAATTTTATTTATGATGACTAATAATCATTCTATACTAAAACGTTTTTTATTTCTATTACAGGAGGAAGATAAAATAGACGGTGAAGTCGATGCTGACTATAAGACGAGTCAGAAATTCGCTGAACACATGAAAGACATGGCTCCTGCCGCCAGCGAGTTCGCCAAGAAGAAGACCATTCAGCAGCAGAGGCAATACCTTCCGGTCTTCGCTGTCAGGGAAGAGGTAACAAACGCTCTTGTTATAAGCGAATATATCTTAGTACTTTCATTAAAAAATAATCAATAGAAATGGTGCATTTTGATTTAAACGAACCAGATAATGTGAAGCTAAAGTTATGAAGTACACTCACTCAAATTAAGTTTCCATACAGCATGTTTTTATTTTGCATAGCTATTTTTTTCCATTTAACAATATCCTTATGTACAAATCATTAATACTAATATTAGATAAAAAAAATATATTCATTTATTTTCATTCTGTTATTAATATAAAATGAAGCAAAATGTAATTTGTTAATGGTAGGTCAAAAATGTTTCCATATACTTTCAATATTAATCCTATTTCTTGTTCTATGACTGTATTTCCATTATTATATATATAAATCTTATCTCGATAATCAAATCTTAGTTTAGTATTATCTTTACTTGGGCTTGGAAAACTTATTTCTTTTCAATTTTCGCATTTTTCTACAACTTTATATGTTAAATAACATTTTTATTTTAGCTTTCTTTTTACATTATACATCTATATTACGGTTCTTATATGTGGAAAAATAAGGAAAATTATTTCTTCTGATCTTACCTTCATTTGTTTATTGAAATCTTTCTTATTTCATATTCACCAATTTTTTATCAATGCTAATGAACAGAAATGGTTAATTGTTTCTGATCAACAAAATGAAAGGTATTTTAGACAATAAAATTTTGGCTTTTAAGCTCTATCTCTCCATATTAATCAGATTGAAACACAATGAGTGTTTTTTAACATAGAGTTGAACTGCTTTAGTTGTAATAATTGAAAAAAAAAATTTAAGTCTATTAAAATAATCCACAAATAAATTAAATTACATAATTTTTACTGGTTTTTATATTTTGCAGCTACTGAATATAATACGTGAAAACAGTGTTGTGGTTGTCGTCGGTGAAACAGGTTCTGGTAAGACGACCCAGCTGACCCAATACTACACGAGGACGGCTACTCCAAGTCAGGGATGATAGGGTGCACCCAGCCCAGGAGGGTGGCAGCCATGTCGGTCGCCAAGAGAGTGTCTGACGAGATGGCCTCTCCGTTAGGCAAGACAGTGGGCTACGCCATTCGATTTGAAGACTGCACATCGGAGGTATGTTATATATTTCGAGGTATTTCATGATATTTTTTAGTTTTAAAATATAAAACCTGAATAATGATGTTTTGAAGAAGAAACCTATTTCAAAAAGTATGGTGTGTGTAATACACATCTTTTGCTTACCTTCCATTTCAATATAAATTTTAAAACTTATTAGTTGAATGACTGTTTATCAACCAAATATTTGTATTATTATTTCTTTCATATAAAAGACAATTAATATTCAAAGTATAGTCCATTATTATCTAACGTCATATCCATTCTTTGCGATGGCTATCAAAGAACTCTTGGACTGCAATTTCAACTTCCACAAAATTATCATATATTTTTCCCTGAAGAAAATTCGAAACCATAAAGTTCCTTTAACTTTTTTTTGGTTCGATGGGAAGTATGAGGACGAACACTATATTGTTGGGATAAAACTCATTTTCACACTACATTACCATTCTCAGCTATGTATATTAGATAATGTTTTTTTAATCTAGCTTTCCAACAACAATTAAATAACATTAAAATATGAATGAAATTAAAACCCATTTAATTTTACATTGCTGTAGCAAGTTTAATCAAAATCGTTAAAACCGTTTCTTATAAAATTATAGAAAGGTATAAAACTATGATATAAATTAGAACTTCAGCTTAGCCATTTGTATTGAAAATGTTACTATAACATAGAAGGCATATATCTATATTAACATGTTAACTGAGTATGATAAAATATTTAATTGTACATAAACTATTAATGCAATAGGTATTACAACATTTGTAACATAGAAATTCGGTGTATTATTTTGAAAACATTAAGTTTTATGTAGCTCTTATATAATAAATCTTTGCACAATTATATGTAAGCATGTTGTTTATGTTTTTATCCTTGTAATTAAACATAATTAATTCATTGGATTAATGTTTTCTGAATTGAAGTTATTTCATTAAGGAAAAATATTTTGTCAAAATAAAAATCATTTTCTTTCATTACTTGAAGTGTGATGATATTACATATTATTATGAAGATAAATAGTCCTTATTGTAAAACGAGTTTGGCAAAAGTTTATTTCTTGTTTAAGATGTTAAATATGGAATTTGATTTTCATACGACTTTCTTTTTGCAGGACTTGGTATTTTGTATTCAGGAGACCTTAAAACATGTATTTCTGTTGAAAACCCAAATTTAAGCATTTTCACTACTGCATTACTTTCCCTTACTATGTATTTCATGTTAAAATAAGATAAAGTAAAATATATAGATTTAAATATGTTTTTTAATCTTCTTTTGGTTAAAATAAACATTTATTATTTCCAGGACACCGTGATAAAATATATGACAGACGGTATCCTGTTGAGAGAGTCATTGAGAGAGCCTGACTTGGACAACTACTCAGCCATTATTATGGACGAAGCCCACGAAAGGTCACTCAACACTGATGTTCTCTTCGGGCTTTTGCGACAGGTCAGTATTTCATTGAACTAAAGTTTAGTTATAGGATATGTTTGATGGTTTATTTAATTTAGATGTGGCTACTAAAAACTAGTAATGTCATTGAATAACCTATTTTTTATTTCATGTTAGAGTTATGTGGATTTCTTTTTGTTTATATTATTTACTTAACATTTCTGGTGTTACTGGGTATTCTTGCCCGACGATTCACTGATCTTTTGATTCACTGACAACAAGGCAATTCTTTCTTCTCACAGATATTCTATTGTAGTTTCTCTAAAAAGTCATATATATTTGAATTAAAAAATTGGTTTTTAAAAATGGAGAATTAAATCCAATTGACACCTAAGTGAGCCATATGAGCTTCTCTCTATGAAATGGTACTCCGTACCTTTAAAAAACTATGTTAGGTGTCTCAGACTATAAAGATTAGCATGGAACATAATTTTTTTAAATAATTTATTTATTGATATTTATAACTTTAATGGTTAATAAAACAAGTAAATAAGCTATGAGATATAATATGTGAAGAGAAACTGTCCATTGGCAGCACTCCAGTTGGTGATCAGAACTAGAAGGTCTCTAGGCCATCTTCTTTTACGACACCTTATAGGATTGTAAGGAATGGAAGAGGAGGCAAGGATTGAAACTAGTGGGTTAGAGTGTGAGTGGACTTTGTCATGGAAAGATTGATACCTCGTACGGGCCAAATCTGCTACTTATGGAACATGGATGAGCTGATTCATGACAAAGTGAGAAGTATTGAGGATTTTTCAAAGGATTTTGGATTGTTAGGATTGAAGACTGGAAAAATGTGATGGTTTAGTAAAGCCCCAAAACTCAACTTTGTAAGTCCATATCAGCCTTATGATGATCATGTAGATGAGCCTTTTGTAGTTAAGTGGAAGTTTAGAGCGTTTGTCAAGTAAGTGTTGAAGTAACAGGCGAAGTAAAAGCGGCGACCAGTTTCTTGCTGTTTCATTCTAGTGTGCAGGTTCCATATTGGACGTTTGTCAAGTAGGAGTCCTAGGTAGCAGATCTGTCCAACTGGGACAAGCAAAATATTAAAGGATACTGTAGGACAGGATGTCATAGGTTTACAATGATGGGCAAAGATTATTTGGGGTGATTTGCACTTTAATTCTCCAATTCTGACACCATACCTCAAGGTGTCTTATGTGGGATTGGAGAGTTTGAGAGGAAATAGTTGGATCATTATTGACTGATAACACACAAGTGTCATCAGTATAAGTAGAAAGGAAAGTATTAGGATGGGATGGGATATCAGCTGTATGAAGAATGGGTCCTAGGATACTGCCTTGAGGAATAGAACATACATTTAAAATTAAAGTGAACAAAAAAAAAAAACGAACACATCTCTTGGACTGCAGAGCAGAGCTTAAGCGTTTAGCCTAGGCATGTTCACATATACTAAATTCTACTTCATATTCTTTGCAACACAGTTGCAGAAATATTAAATAATAATATTAAATAGTTAATGTTATATTTTATTGTATTTACTTCAATAATTATGTAATACCCAGGTTGTGGCTCGGAGGCAAGACCTGAAGCTGATAGTCACTTCAGCCACGATGGACTCCTCAAAGTTTTCCATGTTCTTCGGACATGTTCCAGTCTACACCATTCCCGGAAGGACTTTCCCCGTTGAAGTACTCTTTGCCAGAAATGCAGTCGAGGACTACGTTGAAGCGTCTGTCAAGCAAGCGTTACAGATACATCTTCAGCCAACAAAGGGTCAGTAATTTATTTAAATTATTGTACCATTTACTTTTTTATTTTCACAGAAAGGCTAATGAATGGGTGGTTAGAATTTTAAACCTGTAATTTAAACCAAGAATGCCAATGCATAGAAATTTTTATATGAATTTTAAGTTTAAATTAATTTTTAAAAGGATGTTTCTTGTAGCAATCAATGAATGTTTAACAAAAATTTTGATTTAAACTTTTTATTATATGTTATTAAAATATTACATTTAAAATAATTTATTAGCCATCTTGCGAGGGCTCATTGAGGAAGCCTAGGTTCACATCAAACTGTAGCACCACTGTATTATTATTATTATTACTATTACACAGTATTCATATCATATATATAAATTAATATATTATATAGATTACATTTATTTAATTAAACAAAAAAATTAAATAAAAATTATTAAATGCAGTATTAACACTCAGTCACTTTGACAGCTTGGATAGAAAAGCACTAATCAAGACCAGCAATATGGTTCAAAAGATTGGTCTTACGATAAATATTTGACACTATTTTTGGTGAATATTCATTGACTGATAACTGAACCTACTTATTGTTTTTTTTTTAAATATCTTCTCATATTCAATACTCAGTAAATTAATTTATCATAGTTAACTATACAATGTACCTCATTTTAACTAATTTAATTTATTTAATTTTAACTCATTCCTTTAGTGATTTATTGGTTTGTTGATTTCTCTATGATAGTTATATAATTAAATGAATAGTAAAGTTGAGAGAGAGAGATTAGCTTTGTATTATAAATCAATGTAAGAAGGTATTGATTTATTTGTTTAACATTTTAAATATTGATCTGGTTATGAATTTAAATGGAAATACTGATTGACTTTTTCTTAATTAATTAACTAAAAGTAATATTTCAAAATTATTTTAAAAAATAAATATTTATTTTTCAATGGTATTTGTCATTTAGCATAAACATTACTGCATATATGTAACATTTATTTTGGTTTCGTTATGTTACTTAATTATTTTCCAATTATTCATATGGACTATTGAGTTGAGTGTTACATAAATATTAATAACAATGACATCGACATTTCAGGAGACATTCTGATCTTCATGCCTGGACAAGAAGACATTGAAGTGACCTGCGAGGTGCTGGGAGAGAGGCTGGCCGAGATAGACGCAGCCCCTCCATTGTCCATTCTGCCTATCTACTCACAGCTGCCGTCCGACCTACAGGCAAAGATATTTCAAGCCTCGCCCGATGGGGTACGCAAGTGTGTAGTAGCTACCAACATCGCTGAAACATCTCTAACAGGTTTGTTTTGCCATATACCTGTGCTATTTCTTTGCTTCTATTATATATCTAATAATAACATATTTATATGAGCTTTATTTAATTAAAATATAAAATTTACGTAGTTTTGTAAACATTGATAGTAACTCCCTCACAATACATTTCACTTTATCTTAAATTCATTTACTTATTTACATTATTTTTGTTGGTGATAAAATTAAAAGAAAATATATATATATAAAAAATTAAAATTAATAAAGTCACAGATATTTAAATAATCTCTTTCTTAAGATAAATAAAAACACAACATAACAAATTTAGCACATGTATATTTTAACTGACTGTTATATTTTTTTTTTCTCTATATTTTATATAATTACCTACTTCATAATGCATTTGGTGAAAAAAGAAAGCTTTTGTTGGTGTAACAATTCTTGTATTGTAGAAATGTTGAGTTTGTTATGCATTGTAGTTATTTGTTGTATAATGGATAATTATTTATGATTCATATAGATAGGGTTTTTAGGATTTGTAGTTGTTTTTGTTTTTTTCTTATTAGATGCGTTTTGTTTGCCAAACTCCTGAAAAAGACACAAGTAATTTTGTTTTTTTTTTCTCACCCTAGCCTCAACTTTTTAGGCTATATGTGGGATTCTCAGGCTAGGGGTTGAGGGCAGGGTTAATTTCAGAGTTAAAAGCCCTCAAAACCTTTTTTTTTTCTTTTTTTTCTGGCTGGCATAAATCACTGCGACCAAACTGATCTATTTTGTGCCATACATGTGGAATTTGTTTGGTCAATACATGAGTTTAGTTGCAATTGCAAACTTTAAAAGGCTGTTGGGATCGATTATTTCATTTTTTAATGGATAATCAAGGCGGTCAACCCCAATAAGTGCGTACCATAACCTCGAAAGCCTATCGCAACAGCAGACTATTTATAAAAAGATGTTTCATCTTCTTGTCTGCATAGTCTGTTTGTTTATTTATTTAACGTCACTTTATGCTATGGCTGATCGGGCGATGCTACAGTGGGAGTCCTTATTTTTGCCTTCCCAGGTTTTATTAGGATAGGGATCTTTAACGAGTACGACATTGCACAGGCTTGGGACCACCTTTTAACTTCCCCTCCGAAGGATGGCATAACTAAGGATTTTTTACCCCCATTAAAAAATCCTAGGACCACCTGCGGGTTTGAAAACCCATGACCTTTGGCATAGGAGGCTGTTATGCTAACAACCCAGCTACAAGTGATCCCTTCTGCATAGTCTACACAGGGGCGTACTTGAAAGTCTAAACTTAAACATGTGATAGGAGTAACATTATACGAATGATTACTCAGACTTTCCTTGCCAGTGAGTCAGCTTTTTCATTGTCACTAATTCCGGTATGTCCAGGTTCCTATTCGATGCTCACTCTATTGTTACGAACAAGATAATTTAGGGTTTGATTACATTCTTCAACAACCTTTGAGGTTGTTGTATGATTATTGAGAACACCTAGTGCTGCTTGGCTGTTACATGGTAATTCTTTTACCACTAATACGCATTCATAGTAACGGGAGTTTACCCACTCTGCCCTTTCCCCTTCCTCCCCCCACTCACATGTAGGCCTAGTGATAGCCTTTTATAATATTAATTATTGCTTATTGGCGATTTCTTATATTAGGGGTACTCACTACGTTTGCTATAGCATGCTATTTGTGCAAAACCCATCAATTTTATACAGGAAATAACTGTAGAAACTCAACGGGTTTAGCAAAATAACAGCATGCTATAGCAAACGTAGTGAATACCCCTATTATATTATATATTATTATTATGTTATATTTCTATGTTTTTGACCGGCTGCTTTTCTAAGGCAGTGGTACCTTCAAAAACTAGCTTCCTTGATATCTTTAATCGATATATAGACTATATTTAATGAAACCATTGGATTTCCTTTCCAAAGGTATCGTGTTTACCAATCCAAGTAAGTGGCATGCAGGGAAAGATTAAATTAGACTAGTTTCAATACATGACATTATTATTTAAATTAACTTACACATATGCAATTTATAATGCAATACACAATGCCTGAGAATACTGAGGGACATTACCGTTAACCTTGCCATACTATACTACAATAAAGAAATACCTTAAAAAAACTTAGCTGGTTGGCAAAGGTGAAATTAGTCATAGGCGGCCCTTGGCTTCATCCTCCAGCTGATTCCCAACAGACCTCTCCTCTTCTTGTAGATGTAACTTCAACTCAGGTGGCTGGAATAAGACTGTTCTTCTCATTGGTAGAACTCGGCTGTTCTCTTGCTGGACACCAACTGCCCTCTCCTTGAGGATGGAACACCGTCGTCACTTCTCTCCCCTCTTCTTTTCAAAAGTCCCATATTTTGATAATTGCTGATCTCTTATCGGACAAAGGGAGGTGGGGCTGATATGGGGAGTGCCCAGCCCAAGCCCACGGACAATCCAAGAGGGTTTGGAAAATGCCTTTTGACTTTTGCCAACAAAGCTTATTAATATTTATTTAATTAATATAATAATTATCCAATCCTAACTACTCCCCTCAGTATCCTCAATATATTACAATATATTATTTCTTATATTATTATTTTTTGTTTTTTCACCCGCATTTCTTAATATGTTACTACGCCTTCTTATAAAAATATTTTATTTTAGTTGACGGTATCATGTACGTGGTGGACTCTGGTTACTGCAAGCTGAAAGTGTACAATCCAAGGATTGGTATGGACGCCTTGCAAATCTATCCTATCTCTCAGGCCAACGCCAACCAGAGATCTGGAAGAGCTGGTAGGACAGGACCTGGCCACGCTTATAGGTAACGTTAAAGGCTTAACTTATACTGCTACATTCAATAATATTAAATTAATTGAAATCTTGTTTATTGCAAAAACTTTTACTTTTAGGCTATATACTGAACGCCAGTTCAAGGATGAATTGTTAACTTCAACCGTGCCTGAGATTCAGAGGACTAATTTGGCAAACACTGTTCTGCTGCTCAAATCGTTGGGTGTGCAAGATCTGTTACAGTTCCATTTTATGGACCCGCCTCCTCAGGTATACTTTTTTATATATTAATATTTAATAAAAATTATAATTTAGATATATCATTATTAAAATTTGTTATAAAGTTAGCTTAATTATTCTCACACATAGGTATGTTCATAAATATTATTAATTCATAGCTATTAATAATTAAATTTTCTGTTTTCTATTGTTTTAGGATAACATCCTCAATTCTCTCTATCAGTTATGGATCCTTGGTGCTCTAGACCACACAGGATCGTTGACGCCACTTGGAAGGCAGATGGCGGAATTCCCTTTGGATCCACCGCAGTGCCAAATGTTGATAGTATCCAATCAAATGGGATGTACAGCCGAAATTCTAATTATAGGTACCTACTAGAATAATATACCTATAAGAATAATAACTGTAAAAATAATGTGTAATGTTCAATAAAATATTGTAATTTGAATGAGGGTACATTCAGCAGATAAGGAAAGAAACAGTGAGGTTGGGAATCTCAAATCAGGATTGTGTCAATATAGATGAATATAGAGAAAAAATAAGAAAGATAAAGGTCCTTGTGGGTGAGAAAGAGAAGAGTATGGAGTGAGGAACAGAGAAGAGTCCACTTTGAAAGAATGAAGTAGAGGTGGGAAGAGAGGAAGAGTGGGCAAAGTTGGGAGAAAATGATATTTGCATGGTCTTAAGGCCGTTTTGCATTAAAAAAAAAAATTGTTGTATTCTAATTTTATTTTTATAAAGTGATCCTTAAGGATAATTAATTAAAAACAATTTTAATAAGTTAAAATTTATTTTCTATGGGTCTCTGTCAATCAGGCACAATTATATTTAATTTCTAAATATTACTATAACTTACAAAAAATAATAAAATAATATGTAGGCTAACAGTGTTTCTTGAGCAGTAGTTCTTCACCCTTCCAAATCTAAACAGCTGCTACTTTTTTTTCTTTTTTTTTTCAAGGGTTTTTCCTGTATCATCTAGCATTCAAAATGGAGACTCTATATTTGTGAACAAACTTCCAAAATGGATGCTATGTTTATTAAAAAAAACATTTGAATTGGAGCTGTCAATTCCAATTTTAATTTAAATCTTATTGTCAGCCTGCCTTATTCAATATTTTAATATTGCAATAGTTAATAATTATATATTTATTTTTTTTATATATAAGCAGTTCATTTACAATATATTGATTATATTATCTCTGTAATTTTCAGTCTCGATGTTGTCTGTACCAACAATATTCTATCGACCTAAAGGGAGAGAAGATGAAGCAGACAGCGTTAGAGAGAAGTTCCAAGTCCCAGAATCCGATCACTTGACCTATTTAAACGTCTACAATCAATGGAAGCAAAACAAGTAATTTTTTTTCCTTATTTATTATATCACTTTATATGTTTTATTTATGTAAAAACTTTCTCGTTTCAATACCATACAATAGCACAAATGAGTATATATACCTTTAGACTTTAGGTTTTTTAAAGTTATTTGATTTACTTTTGTACTGTTTTTCAGTTGTGTGTGTCACTATTAATTTTCAGTCTTTATTATTTTTAAGTAACAGCACATAATTTAATTTTTATTAGTAGAGAAGTTGGTTGGTGTTCAATCATTGAAGCACTCCAATTGACAGAAAGAGGAATCCCAAATTCAAATGACTTTTCAACTTAGCTGATTTGCTATGAACGCATAGTATACTTGGTCAATCTATTAGATAATCTTATAAAATAAAAATGAAGTGTCAATTTTTTCCAATTTACTGTGCCGGCCTGTTCTAAATAAGTTTTCTTATCTAGAGTATTTTTATGACTGCATCTCCAACTAACTTAAATTTATTCTATGGTCAAAAATTGAAACGCTGACTTCGAAAAGGTATTATTGGTTTGTAAAATAAATTCGTAGAGTTTTTTACTGGTGATTTCAATAAATAAATTCAGATTCTTGTAAATATTTTTAATCAATCATGCTTGAATTTGGTCATCATAAAGTGTTAAAGGATGACCCAAGTACTTTGCATCTTCCAAGTCAGAATTTCCAGTCCCGAACTGAGCAAACCACTTATGGACAAGGTACTTTATTCTAAAACATCATCGCCATACACGCTAAAAATTTTGTTAACCGTCTGTGTAGTGTATTTTCTTTTTCAGAAATAAAAATGAAATGAAGAAAATGAATTTCTTTTCTCTTCCATTTTGAGCAAGCAAAATACCATTTAAAGATAAGGAATCACGGTTGAAAATAATGCATAATTGATAATACAACCCAGTTACAGGTCTTGGCCTCCTCCAACCATTGCCTCTAATTGTAACAGTCTTGTACTGACGCCACCAGTTCCTAACTGCCAGCATGCTGTGAGCATCTCCTGCTACACCATCTGACCATCTCACCTTTGGTCTTCCTCTTCATCTTGTTCTATGGATCGGCTGTGTAAGCATTATTTTAGGCATTTCTCCACCTGCCATCCTGGAAATATACTCAGCATACCTTAAGCGCCTCAACTTCATTGCTTTGACATCAGCTTCCCCGAAAGCATTGTATAGCTCCTGGTTTGTGCGCCGCTTGCTCTCCTCTCCAACTTCCACTCCTCCAAGAATACAGCGGAGAACTTTTCTTTCAAAAATAAAAAGTTTCCTTTTCTGTAGCCTTTGAAGTTGCTCTACACTCCGATCCATAAAGAAGTATTGGACGAGCAATGCCTTATACAGGTGGAGCTTGAAAGTATACACCTGCTTTACCCAAAGTAGCATTTGTTGGCATCTATAATCCATCTTTTTATCTTATTATCAGGGTTATTATCTTGAGTGACCACAGACCCCAGATATGTTATTTCTGAGACCTTTTGAAATTTATGAACCCCTATAGTGACTATCTCGCATGGCATGGAAATTTCTTAAATATCCTAATGTACCTTTTGCAATTTTTTTTTTCTTATTCATATTTCACGAGATTAAACTATATATTTTTTAAATTATCCAATATTAATAATGATGGAGTTTAGGTGACCATTGAGAACATTAGATGAGGAAGATGGTTGGGTAATCAGAAAGAAACACACATTATAAAAGTAGTACTTATTTTAATTGTGTGCCGACATTTCGGTCTACATTGTGGGCCTTCATCAGGGCTAAGAGAAAAAAATAACAACCAATGTAATTATAAACTTAATAATACATAGGAATATCTACGTATAAAGGTTGGTATACCTAACATATTATTAAGTTTATAATTACATTGGTTGTTATCTTCTTTCTCTTAGCCCTGATGAAGGACCACGATGTAGGCCGAAACGTCGGCACACCATTAAAATAAGTACTACTTGAATAAAATTGGAGGCTGATTTATATCTTCATCACCCTTATATTAAAAATTAATGCATGACATTTCGGCTAAAATGCCATCTTCAAGTGCAAAGGAAGAAATTTATGTAGTGTGAGTGGATGCTTACACCCAGAAGCCTCATGTCTAAATAAGATGTCCATGAAAGGGGAGAGAAGGGTGTTAACATTAAAATGGCCTTCATTTCTTGATTTAATAAAAGATTGGTGAAAATATAAATCAGCCTCCAATTTTATTCACAGAATTTGACCTTCACCTTAAAGAATCTACACCTTATTAAGTACTACTTTTTAATGTGTGTTTCTTTCTGATGACCGCATCCCCTACCATCCTCCTCATCTAATTCATTATTAATTTACTCTTTCCAATA
This sequence comes from Piezodorus guildinii, assembly GCA_023052935.1. Classification (NCBI taxonomy): domain Eukaryota; kingdom Metazoa; phylum Arthropoda; class Insecta; order Hemiptera; family Pentatomidae; genus Piezodorus; species Piezodorus guildinii. Next base: position 165,448,104 of record CM041294.1, on the reverse strand, counting down.
TTATTGGATAATGCCCTTTGCATTATATTCAAAAAGTTATTCATTTAGGACAAGTTAAAGAATAAATTTGTATCTTTATCCATTTATCACATTTGATCTCACTGATTTATTTATTTACTTTTAGATACTCTTCGACTTGGTGTAACGACCACTTCATTCATGCCAAAGCGATGAGGAAGGTACGTGAGGTTCGCCAGCAGCTCAAAGACATCCTGGACCAACAGAAGATGGAAGTAGTGTCTTGCGGTACTGACTGGGACATCGTCAGGAAGTGTATTTGTTCAGGTTGGTCTTTCATATAATGGATTAATCTTTAGTATAATGGAATACAGTTAATATTAATTATTTATTTATGTATTTTATATTATTTGTTTGCAATGCACAGCCTACTTTCACCAAGGTGCTCGCCTCAAAGGGATAGGAGAGTACGTTCACCTGAGAACAGGAATGCCCTGCCATCTTCACCCAACCTCTGCACTCTTTGGGATGGGTTTCACTCCCGACTATGTTGTCTACCACGAGCTGGTTATGACATCAAAGGTATTCTTAATGTTTAAATATTTCTAATAGCTGATAATAATGTCTTTGTTTATTTTTTTTTATTATTTTTTTTTTTTTCTTAGCCCCTTATTTTCTCTTCTAAGCTCCTGCAATGCTGGTAAGTTCTCCTTTTTCTGCAATTGTGCATGTTAAGGAGTTGTAACTCTTTAACGTAACTTCTGGAGAGTAATAATATTATGAATAATAATATAGGTGATGGGGCTCACCTTCTAGTTTTTTTTTTATGAGATTATTAGATTTATAATTATTTTAATATAATATCATTGAGCGGGAGTAGGTTTAGATAATATTAAAAAATTTATGTTGTTTCATTCACATTAACTTGGAATGAAACTCAATTTAATTTTTTGTTATTATTTGTTTTTTATTTATTGAAATTTACAACTGTATTAGTGAATACATCAAGTAAATTGGGTAACAGATAATATACATGAAAAGACATGAAGAGAATATGCCCATTGGCAGCACTCCACGAGGTAATCTAAACTAGAAGGTCTCGAGGCCATCTTCTTTTCAGACGCCTCGGAGGATTGTCAGCACTGGAAGAGGAAGCTAGGATTGAAACTAGTGGGTTAAAGTGGGAGTGGAGTTTGTCATGGAAGGATTGATACGTCGTACGGGCCAAATCAGCAACAAATGGGACATTAAGATCTTTATGGATGAGTTTGTTGGTGACTAGGTTGAGGATTTTCCAAAGGATTTTAGATTGTAAGGATTGGATACGGAAAGAATTTGAGGTTTTAGTAGAGCCTCAAAGCTCAACTCCGTATGTCCAGAAAGGCCTTATGATGGTAATATAGATGAGCCTTTTGTAGTTGAGTGGAAGGTTAGAGCGTCTGTCCAGTAAGTGTTGAAGTAAACGAAAGCGGCAGGCAGTTTTTTGTCATTTCAGTAGTGTGCGGATCACTTTAAATTTAAATTAAACTTGGAATCACAATACATATTAAATTGGAAATGAGGTGTGATAATGTACATCGTTGATTTTTCTGGTGTGCTGCTGTAAATTTTATAAAATAAAACTAGGATTTGGGCTTAAACAATTACTTTATTCATTTCACTTAAGGACAATTGATTGAGTAACTAATAGACCAATAGCAAAGTTATAAATGTTTTATATTGACTCTTAACATAAATGCTTAAATGTTACTTTAAATCAACACAAAATGAAATATTCAATAAAACATTCCATAATTCCCTTATTTTATTCTAATTCTTCATTTAAGTTTTTATTTATTTGTTTATTTATTTAATGTCACCTTATGCTACTGCAACTAATCTGAAATATATTTAAAATTTAACATGTCATGTATCCTAGATAAATGTATGTATATTTAAATTTAATATGTCAGATATTTTTTTATTAAACACAATCTTTGAATTTTATTTTGGTCAGAAATAATTTTGTTTGCTAAGTTTTATTATTTAATGATTCATTTTTGTTGGAAAGAGGGTCGAAAAAGTATTTGCTCATAGTTTCAACCTTCCGAAAACATCTGGGAGCTGCTTTCCAGTATCCCTCCAGTATTGCCCTGGATCTATTGCCAACAACCACCTTGATCAAACCTTTAGCATAGGTGAGGCTTATTCCACACACAGGTTCAGGTGTAGAGGGTAACTGAGCAGAACCCCTCCTTGCGAGGCTATCAGCTCTCTCATGGTCTAAAATGCCTGAGTGACCAGGCACCCAATGAACTCAGACCTTATTCAGCAGGGAGAGTGTATTAAGATTCCCTTTACATTCCTCAACTAATTTGGACCGAGTCATGTAGCTACACAAAGCTTCGATAGCAGCTTGACTATCGGTTTGGATAGTTACAAGCCTGTCTCTCATCTCCTCTAAAATTAGGATTTGAGCAGAGATATTTATCGCCATTACTTCAGTATTCCATTCTCCATATTCCAGCCCCTGAACTTATACCATATTCTTTCAGGAATCTATCTGTGTAACTATTCACTTCAGGTCTCTTTCTTACTCTCTTCCTAGTATGAACATATATTGTCTAGGTCTTCTGTGACCCTCTGAGCATATTAATAACCTCTCCTTGACAATATGTTTTAATAATAATATATCGAACCCGAAGGTTTGATGCCAATACCACCAAATTCTGTCTACACAGACTCGTCCAATGTTCGCCGGTCAAGCCCAAGCTCCCGAGATCAGCCTTAACGCAATCCTCCCATCGACGCTTCGGCCTACCTTTCGGACGGCTACCAGTCAGATCAGCGAATACCAATTTTCCTCACCGAGCCTAACAACTTTACGCGCCCATTTTAGTCTCAGAGATGCTATCAACTCAATTATATTCACAGGGTACAAACTCCTCAATTCCGCATTGATTTTCACTTACCTATATACCGAGCGATTCCGCCTAAAACCACATTGGTAGTCTCTGATAATTTCCTCAGCGTATTCCGTGGTTCGGCTAGTTAGTATTGATGAGAATATTTTATAGCATACTGGGAGAAGAGAGATCCCACGATAGTTGTTACAATCCGTCCTCGGTCTTTTTTTGTGAAAAGGAATAAGTATTGATTCTTTCCATTCTTCAGGCATTTTTTTATTTTCCCAGATATTTTTAACTAAAACATGCAATTTAGAAACGCCCGCTTCTCCACACGCCTTAATTAATTCACTTGTGATATTAATATGTTAATATGACAATATGTTATAAAGAAAATATTTCTATATAATTATTATTTCAATTCTTAACATTTGTTTAATTTATAGGAATACATGCAGTGCGTCACCGCAGTGGACGGGGTCTGGCTCGCTGAGCTAGGCCCGATGTTCTTCTCCATTAAGGAGACCGGACGCTCTGGCTCCTCTAAGAGACGAGAGGCGATGGAGGGCATGGAGGCTGAGATGGAAGCGGCCCAGAAGGAGATGAAGGAGAGGGAGCGGCAGGCGGAGGAGGAGCGAGGGAGGTGGTCCAAGAGGAGCAGCCAGGTCGCAGAGCCGGGGGCCCCAGGAAGCACGCCTCTCAGGACCCCGCTCAGGCTGGGCCTTTAAGGGCTATCTGTACTACCTCTTAGCACAACAATCATTGACTTCTGTCTTTGTATATACTTTTATTTAATATTAACTGTTGTAAATAGAGTCTCTTTTAAAATAAACCCTAGTATAAGTTATTTTATTTGATTTTTTTTTTCTAACCTACCTTTCAATTTTACTTTAATATTTTCAATAATGTACCTTTGTAATTTAACAAAAAATACTGGTGCTCCCAACACAGGACTTTCACTTACTAATGTTGTTTAAATCAATATGTATGTTTCAAATAGTCTCGCAGGGCTTAAATGACGATATTTTAAATTTTCTTTCTCCAAAATACCTTTAATTTTGTAGATTCTTTAACAATAACCATATTATCTTTTTTAATAATGTTTTTAAAAAAAGTAGAAAAGGAAAAAAATTATTATTATATTTATAATTAAGATTTGAAATTATAATGTTGAAAATAGTCCTATAGGAAAAAAATGTTAAGTTATAGCTACTCAATCAAGTTGGACAGCATCATTTGTGTTTCTTAATTAAGTGTATCTCTCTGATACAAAACGTATAAATATTTAAGTTGAATGAATTTGATAACCAACTAAAAAAGAAAAGAGAAAAAATATTGTGTATACAACTTTGTGTTTTTGAACCTAAAAAACAGTAATATAGATGTATAATATACTGTTGGAAAGCTAAAAATTTGAGAAAAAATATTATTTTACTTACAAAATTGTAAAAGTTCAAAGAGTGATGAAAAGCAGGTAAAACTGATTTTTGTAGATAATAATGTGATAAATTATTTAATGAAACACATGTTTCTATTGAAACTCAATGTAATTAATTCTTTACCAAATAGGATTTGTTATCAAGTCTTGAGGGTCATTTGTAATATAAATAAATAAATTAATTAATTCTTTAACAACCTGATATTTAGTACCTCAACTTACTATCTCCAGGCCTTAAGACGCTAAGTTCCATTGCTTGCGACCATTCTTGTAGAATTTAATTACCTACAACTTTTATTCCAGAGATTTTGCTGAAAAAAATCTATTCCTGAGAAGTTGATGCCTGAAAAACATGGATTTTTCGACAATAGTTCCTTAACTGCTGATTTCCTGATACATATCCATAGGAATTTTTTTTCTTGTTTTGAGATAATTAATTCAATCCTGAAGTCTGGCCAAATAAGCCTGATATATCTTGTATCCATCCATAACTCACACAATTATTATATTAACATAATATAATTATTTGGAAATAATGAACCATTGTGTAATAATTTTCCGAGTTTTTTTATGAAGATCATATGAGTATATAATCAAGCAAATCTTGATTTGTTTCTTTTACAAAAAAAAAAAAATATCTGGTGCAACACACAACTTTCATTTACCACTGTTTTTGAAATCAATTTAAGAACTTTTGAAGGGAGTGAGAGTTAAAAAAGTTTGAAGAATTACATTGAGTTTCGATGGAAACAATTATTATTATGGAATTTATTTCTGTGCACCTTGAATACCCTCTTTTTTATCTTGTTGAATTTTCTTATTACAAAAAAGTAAAAAAGATTGGTCTATTGTAGCACATAACCATTTTAATTATATCAATATATTCCATCAACGGAAGATCTAGCATAATATTAGAGGTAGATACTAGGGCTGAATAATTTCTTCCAAATACTTAATTTTTATTAAATCACCAATTCAACGTTTCGGGATCTCACTCCCATCACCTGGACTGTACAAGTAAAATTAACTATTACAAATTACATTAAAAAACAACTATAGTTAAGTGAATTATTAAAACTTTTTATAAAAAAATTATAATAAGCTAGGTGTCCCTTATTGAAAACATTTGAAAATTATTCTACAACAAATTTTAAAATTAATAAGAGGTATTAAAAACAACAATTAACTATGTTACATAGTAATAAGTTAAGATAATAAATACATATTTTAAAATTACCTGGTTTTTACTGTTTCGAAATTCATCTGTTTATCCCAACATTGTCACTGATACAAAAATTAAAAGACAAATCAATAAAAATAGTCAGTAAGTGAAAAATCATATCTGATCAGGGTATTGCTTAGATCTTTGTCCTCAACTGGATTAAGGATTAGACCAATTTATAAATTATTTATGGTTCTATTGTTATTAAATAGTGTGAAATTCTGAAATAAATTTTATTATTTAATTTTTATATTATATTTGTAATTAAATCTGAGTAATGGAAACTTAAGTGTCTAGAGTCAGTTTTAAAATTCACAGCATTATCTATATTTTCATTTATGTATATAGCCTCTATCCTAATTTTTTTAAATAAAATTTATTAATAATTCAGTTCACTATAGTTGTTTTTAATGTAATTTGTAATTACACTTACTTACTGACTCACTGACTACTTTTATTGATTTGTCTTTTAATTTTTGTATCAGTGACAATGTTGGGATAAACAGATGAATTTTAAAATAGTAAAAACCAGGTAATTTTAAAATATTTATTTATTACCTTAACTTATTACTATGTAACATTGTTAATTGTTGTTTTTTTATTACCTCTTATTAATTTTAAAATTTGTTGTAGAATAATTTTCAAATGTTTTTAATAAGGGACACCTAGCTTATTATAATTTTTTTATAAAACGTTTTAATAATTCACTTCACTATAGTTGTTTTTTAATGTAATTTGTAATTGTTAATTTTACTTGTAGAGTCCTGATGATGAGATTGAGATCCCGAAACTTTGAATTGGTGATTTAATAAAAAATTAAGTATTTGGAAGAAATTAATCAGCCCTAGTATCTAACTGTAATAACATTTTAAATAAATTGACAATTAAATAGTTGATCGTATTTATAGTATAGATATTATTATATATGCAATAGATATCATATAATTTAAGATATTATATTAATTTAAGATATTATATTAATTTATATAATTCATTATTTATTTAGTGAAGGATAAAATGGTTTAGGAAGCAGTCAATAAATGATTAATAAAAATAGTTTGTAAATTTATGGTAATATCAATTTAAAAAAAAAAAAAAATTGTTTGAACGTTAAAAATGTCCATTTTCTATTTAAATATTTTGATAAGAAAAAATCATTTTTATTTATTTATTTATTTTTATAAAAAGGTTGATATTTATTAATTTTCATGTAATGTCTATAAATAAAAAATGTGGCAAGCAATTTAATCTCAGATCTCTAGAGCATCATACCTCAGTCATGACAAAAATAAATTTATTTATTTTGTAAAATTAATTAATTAATAAAGTACTGTATTTTGTATTATTATAGTTTTTTTTATTAGTATGACTTGAGGAAGTTCTTATTTATCCATATTAAATCAAGCATAACTTTCTTCCATCATATCTTTATTATTATAATTAACTATATAATTCGTCAATATTCATCTCAGTGATACAATAGTCGACTTTTAGGAGTGCATGTAGCTGTTAGCTACAAAAAATGTATATCAACAAAAAAGTCTTAGGGACAAAGCCCCGAAACATCTACAAATATTGACAAATTATATAGTTAATTATAATAATAAAGATATGATGGAAGAAAATTATGCTTGATTTAATATGTATTATTGTCACTTTGACTATTTCTGTACGGCGAATGGGAGTGTCTCTGGAGATATTGAAGAAAAAACTAATTGCTTCATTCGATTCATCTTTGGGATGTCCAGGGACATGTCTGTAACTTGATTCTACGAAGAGTTAAAGTGGCTCTATCCTTACTATCGTCTAAAATACTTCCTGGCTTCCTTCCTCTATCAAGTTATCCGATCCCGCGTCCATCATACATCTCTGATCTCTTATTATTCAAATCCTCAATCCATTCCCGCAACACCCGTATGCGGCCTTCTGATTGGTATATTGTGCCGCATCGAACCTCTGCTTTCGACAGATCTTTCATAATCCGATCTTCTTCCATATGGAACTCTATTCCTTCTGATATCCGTAATTCTACTACCCTTCCCACTTTTAAATCTTGTCTATTCCATTACCTCCTGTCCATTCAATTTCCAAACATCCTGACTGATCCAGTTCTATAAAAATGTGTAAATAGAAAAAGTTAAAGAAGTGTTTCTTAATTTTTTATTTTTTTTAACTAAGTAAGAATTGTATTTTATTTTTTAGCCTAGTTTATCTATGAAAACATGATAATTATTTATTTATTATATTTTTTAATCATCACTTATATTTTTTTTTTACAAATATTTTTACAGCCATTAGTTGTCAAAGATATATTCTGTTTTATAGTTTTTTTTTTTTTTTTTTTTTGTCATTTCTCTTATTGTTTCTTTTTTACTTATTATTCACTGTATATTTCTTTTTTTAATCTTACTCTAAGACGGTAATTCTCTCATTATTGTATTTTGTATTATTCTAAAGGACTTGTCCCAGAATAAATACAGAAATTATTATTATTTATTATTATAATTGAGGACATCAGGGTAATAATTCGAAAGCAAAGGTTGCGTTTCTGTGGGCATATGGTCGGAATGAACGAAGCAAACCTCAAGAAGCAAATTTTTAGTAAAATATAGAAGTATAAAAGCCAGGGTAGATATATTGGTCGGTCAAAGGAGGATATAAGAAAACTAAATATCACAGAGGAGGAGTGCTTAGATCGGGGGCATTACTAACAGAAAATATCCAAACAGGGGATTCCTGTGGAGGAAGAGAGGAATCCCATTGGAAGAGAATGAATGCCAAAGACAGTCAGAAAGGATGAAGGAGTTTTGGAAAAAGAAGAGAGAAGCTACCTGATGTTTGAGTTGTTCTAGGAGAAAGAAAAAAAAAATGACTGTATAAACTTCATAAAAAAACCTATTTAGAACTTCATTTTATGCTACTATGCCTACAAAAGAAAAATAAACAATTATGATAGTGAAAAAAAAAATTCCTAAAACATAAGATATTTAAGAATGAACAAATAATAGATTTATAATAGGTAAAATTAATTTGGTTAATAAAAAAATTATAAGATAGATATGTAAACTATTGAAATTGGGTTTACAGTGGTATGTTAAATATTGATAATAAGTTAAGTATTTTTTCCGTGGTTTTTATAGTGAATTGTTGACAAAGATTATTTTTTTTATAAATAGTTAAAAAATCTGGTGTGACAACACAAGACTTTCACTTACCTCTGTTTTAAAAATCGATTTAAAAGAATTTTCAAATACAGTTAGAGATAAAAATGAATGAAGCTATTAAAGAACTAATTAAATTGAATTTATACAGAAACATGTGTTTTATTAAAAATCATTTAATATTATCTAAAATAATCAGTTAGTTGTATTTGCTATTCATCACTCTTTATTAACTTTTATAAGCTTGTGTATAAGATTATATTTTTTCTATAATCTTAAGCTCTCCAACGGTATATTATACATATATATTACAGTTCTTATACTCAAAAACAAAAAAATTGCATCAAAAAAAATATTTTTTCAGTTTTCTCTTGTAGTTGTGTATCAAATTCGTTCAACTTATATATTTACTGTTTTTCATCAGTGGTAACAAGATAATATAGTTATTTTTATAGAATCAACAAAATTAAAGGTACATTAGAAGAAGAAAATTTAAAATATCGGCATTTAAGCCCTGTCAAACTATTTTAATCAGAATGAAACCTACATGACGTTAAAGCCTATTAAATTTTACATCGATATAATAGCGAGTTTAATCAAAATCGTTAGAGGCGTTTTTGAGAAAATCATAAAAAGGTGCAAAATGCATGGTATAAAGTGGCTCTTCTGGTTAGCTGATTTTGATGAAAAAGGTTTTGTAACGTCTCGGCGTATATTTGCCTTAAATATGAAATTTAAGTTTCATAGGACTTACCGTTTCCGCTGGGAACTCCACACACAGACATTTTTGTGGACTTGGTTATTTGGACTCAGGAGACCCTAAAACGTGTATTTCCGTTGAAAACGGAATTCGAAAATTTTCACGATCGCAATACTTTCCCTTACTATATATAGTTAGTGAAAGTAAAAAAAGAGGAACAATAAACATTATTTTATTTATTTTTCTCAATGATTAAAATCGTCATTAAGACAAGGCTCTCCAATTCCTTGTGATTTAATGAATATATACAAGTTATTTAAACAATTTACTTGAATAAAAAATATTAATAAAATTTTCTGCCGTGTATTTAAAAATATTAAAATAATTTTAAAATAAAATCTTGAATTTACTAATATTTATTAATTTAATTAATTAAAGAGAATAAAAAAAAAGTTTCCTCCGGGCCGGATTTGAACCAGCGACCTATGGATACCTGAGATAATTCCAACTACAGTCCACCGCTCTACCAACTGAGCTACCAGAGGAGGTTAGGGGAAGGGAACGCAACTGTCATCAAGAGCACGCAATCACGTTTACTTCAAAATAAATAAATATTCATATATGCATATAAATTAATATAATATAAATTTTATAGTAATATGCAAACTAATATTTATTAATAGATCCAAATGAGACGATTTCCAAAAAGTACTATATCCATTCTAGGAAATTTTACAGAAAGAGTGAAAATCTCTCATTACTATATTATTAAACCAAATTGATTTGATTCCTTTCGCATTAAAATCTAGAATTATTTTTTAATATATTAATAATACTAACGAAATGTTTTAGTATAATTATGAACAATACTAAGTGAAAATTAGTACACTATTTAGTAGTAAGACTAAATGATTAAAATAAAAATACGGCAAAATATAAATTTTGTAAAAAATTTCTTTTAGTACGTTTTGGTAATCAATGTCTTATATGTTCTTCAGAACTTTCTTTCCTACTTTTAATTTCCTTGCATGTATTTGGTCTCAGTTTCAAGTAATAACAATTACATTTCGTTTCGTTGATAATTAAGGTAGCGTATTGTTGTTATGTTAAATAAAATATTTATAAACTTAATCCAAAGCAAGATTTAATAAATACATTGCTTGCCGTTTTTTTTTGATACTTTAACTCTTATAGACAAACTCTCAAACCTTCTTTTAACTACAAAAGACTCATCTACCCGACTATGTTAAGACCAATATGGAATTGACTGAGTTGAGCTTTGGGGCTCAATTAACTATCTCATCCAATCCCAAATTCTTCGTAAATTCCTCCTTTGTCGCGAAAAAACTCATCCATAATGACCTAAATGTCCCATATGTTATTGATTCAGCACGAACTGGGTACTACTCCATTAATGACAAACGCTATTCTTACTCAAGCCACTAGTTTCTATCCTTGCTTACTCTTCAATTCTTGATAATCCTCCGAGGGGTCTGAAAAGAAAATGACCACGAAACACTTTGATGTAGGGTATTTTTTGGAGACCGTTTACTATATTCTCACATTCAATGAAAGCATTTATTTTAATACTGTAGTAAATTTCAATAATAATAAGTATTTATCTTTATGAAAAATACCAAACAAAAAAAAAAAAAACGACTTTTACTGGCCTCCGTTGTTAAAATATTTTTAAATGATTAAAATTGTTAAAATTTAGAGACGAAAATAAATTGTTAATGAATTAATTAATCTAAATATACAATTTTGTATATAAGATAACATTTTTTCTAAATTCATTAGCTATCCTTAAGTATATTATACACCTATACTACTATTCTTGTTTTCAAAAACACAAAAATTGCATAAAAAAATATTTTTGGAATTTTATCCTTTAGTTGTATATCAAATTCGCTCAACTTACATATTTAGCTGTTATTTATCAATGCTAACAAGATGATGCCTAATTTTGTTAAATCTACAGAATTAAAGGTATTTTAGAGGAAGAAAATATCGGCATTTAAACCCTGACAGACTATTTCAATCAGAATGAAACCTACATCATATTAAAGCCCATCAAATTTTACATCAATATATCAAAATCGTTCGAGGCGTTTTTGAGAAGTCGTAAAAAGGTGCAAAATGCGTGGGATAAAGTAGGGCTTCCAGTCAGCCGATTTTAATAAAGAAGTTGCTGTAACATTTCGGGTCTTAAATATGAAATTCTGCGGGACTTGGTCATTTGGACTCAGGGGATCCTAAAACGTGTATTTCCGATGAAAGCTGGAATCCGAAAATTTTCACTATCACAATACTCTTCCTTATTCTTACCAATATTTCATATATTGGTAAGTGAAAGTAAAAAGTCTTGGGAAGTATTGGGTTGTTTCACATGAAATGTCCGTTTTTATAGTTTCTGAAATACATAAAGGATTTTGCAGGTCTCTGTTGTTTTCTTCCGAATGTTTACATATTTAAAGTAAACAGTTACTAATCCTCTACCTTTGTATTATTAGCATTAGCTTCTTAATAAATTACCCACTTTTTAGTATACCTCCAATATAAACATGAAACATGGAAAAGCGATTTTCGAGTAATATTTTTGTACGAGTTTAAACTCGGCCATTCAGCAGCTGAGGCCGCTAGAAATATTTGCAAGGTGTTTGGGGAAGGACATGTTAATGAACGGACCATTCGCCGTTGGTTTGCCAAGTTTAAATTCCAAAAAATTGATGGTTACAGTATGGTGGTCCATGGCTGGGATAATTCATTATTTCTTTTTACCTAGAGGTGAAACCATTACCTCTACAACGTACTGCAATGAAATCGACCAAATGCACACACAATTATCAAAAAAACAATCTGGATTGGTAAATTGGAAGAGTCCTATACTCTTACACGACAACGCTAGATCCCATGTTTCAAAACATACCGTGCAAAAATTGAAAGAACTGGGCTACGAAGTTCTTCCGCACCCACCATATTCTCCCGACTTGTCTCCAACAGATTACCGCCTGTTCAGGAATTTAGACAACTTCGTCAAAGGAAAACTTTTTGAAAATGATGATCAAATAAAAAGTGCGTTTTCAGATTTTGTTTCACTTCAAAGCTGTGTGTAGAAAAAGAAGGTAAATACTTCGAATAAAATTATCTAGTTTTCATATCGTATTTTTAATAAAAATCCTTTACCTTGAAAACGGACATTTCATGTGACACAAACCAATACAATAAGTCAACGCGAATAATGGCAATTATGGGCTTGGTAAAGTTTTATGAAGAAACTACCCAGTGGTAGTACTTCGATGTTTTCATTAATTTAGCAGATCTCTTTGCAATTTTCTTTGCTCTCTCCTCGGAGGGTTGTCAGGTAAACATGGAGTTGAGAGTTTACAGACAAGTGGGTAGGGTAGTTTGGAATTAAACGAGGTATCTCTATTCAGTGCCGAGCCTGCACAAATGGGATATTGAGGTCTTTATGGATTATGGTATTGGTGACAAAATAAGATCAATTTAGGATTTTGTGAAAGTATATATGAAATATACTTTATATATACTCTATAGAAAGATGTGTTTTATTGAAAAATCTATTATGTCATTATCTAAAATAATCAGTTAGTTTTATAGGTTTTTCATCACTCTTATTTATCTAACTTTTAATAGCTTGTGTATAAGATAATATTTTTTCTAAAATCTTTAGCTTTCCAACGGTATATTATACTTGTATATTACTGTTCCCATGGCTTTGGTTGGTGGTTCTTCATTTTTGTTACATTCTTCGATCGATTCTAGGTTTACTGCAGTTGTTTAAAGGAATCACCTCCAACTAAATGTTAAGATGATCACTCCTTTTAGAATAGCAGTGGACTGTATTGAAATATATAACTAAATGAAAGAAGGCTGGACCTTGATAAAAAAAATGCATTATGGGGATAAAATTAATTATATTATAAAGAAAATAAGTACATATTTAACTTAATGGCCAGCTGTTCATTAGGACTGTGTTAGTAAATTGTGCTATTGTAAATTATGACATGTGATAACTTATGCGGTGGAAATCTGCTGCTGTCCCATGCTCTGAAAAGGTGACCTTGTTCTTCCAGTCTACTCCTCCCCTTTGGCCACGGGGTCTCCTAAGTTCTACTACTACATGTTGGTTGAAAGGGACCAAAACTTGAGAAAGAACTCGAGCCAACTGTCTGGCACAACCAGCCAGGACCTGCCGCCCTCTGTTTTTTTTTCGGCCGCTAGGGGCGCTCTGTTTCTTCCTATGGCCACTAGGGGCGCTCTAATTGATTTAACAGGCCGCTAGGTGGCAGTGCGGTCAACGTGAATTTCGTTTTCGGGTACCCGAAACAACAGTACTTGGGATGCACCAGCAGTGACATTGTTTTCTGATAACACGCGTATGTAGGAAGTACAGTGGAGGGATGGTTAGAGATGTCAACTGTATAAAGGAATGTACTTAAGACACTTACCTTGCGGAACACTAGCAGATTGTGGATTGAAAAATGATAAGGCACAATAATGATTTACATTGAAGCCGAATTTTATTAGGAGGAATAATAAATAAGTAGAAATAATAAATTATTATTCAAAGTCAAGATAAAAATATACAATGGTATAATATGAAAATAAAATGGAATTAGAAGTTTAAAAAAAAATAAAAATAAATTACCACTATAAAAGTAGCTTGAAAGAATTAAAATTTAATTCAATGCATTAGATGAGCATTCTAGTTCATCCTCATCCTATAATTTTCATAGATGTTCAATCCAAAAATTAAATTATAAAAAATCCATAAGAACAACACAGAGTAGAGAACACCATCATTATATATTTGTATATAAAATAAATAATTAATTATATTTATTTAAAATGGTTGAAAATACCACATTGTTGACAAAGTAGCTTAGTCGTGAGCGTCTACGATCCCTCCATTGCTGATGGCGAAAGTCGCCTCACTCTCCGGCATGTCTGGGCTGTGGATCGGAAAATTTCATTAGAGGTAGTTTTATATTTGTACATGATATTTTCAACTAAAATGAGGAAAATATAATCTAGAAAATACATGACATACTAACATTCATTCTACTGGCAGATGCATATACATAAAAAAACATACCCTTAAGATATTCGAGAATCGGATATTAAATAATAGGGTGTATAAAAAAAAAGAAAAGAAAAAAGTCATTCGATTGTGCCCACTCCTAAATTAACCCCTTGATTAATTCGAATGGTTGAAATAATCGAATGATCTGATAATCGTCATACGATTGTGCCCACCTCTAATATTTGTAAGTATCTTTGAATATATATTGTTAAAAATTGAATTTGAATGACCATTCCTTTCTCCAGACCATAATCGATTAATCGAATGATCTGATAAACGTCATTGGATTATGCATTTTATTATTAAGCAATAGTTCATTATTTCCAAATTGCTATATTAGGGTTTATAACAGTTATCTGTTTACATAGCTGTTGATAGGCTATTAAATAATATGAAAAGCAATAAATAATTCAAAGGAAAATGGCATATCACCACTGCTAATTTCAAAATTCAATATCTCTATGCCAGTTCTGAACCGATTTCAATTACTTTTTTTTTTCCTTTTCTAGTAAATTGAATCCTCTATGAAATAGCACTAACATTCAACTGGACGTATTCATAATTATTCGCGGCTTTTTTTCTCAATCTTAAAAAATTATTGACTTATTGAATTAAACCACATTTGATCGGCCGCCATTTATAAATAATCAGCTGATATCAACGTTAAGGTGTTAGGATAATCAATGCATGCTAGTATTTGTTTTTGAAATTTTAAAAAAATTGGTCCAGAATTTTTGGAGAAATGGATTTTGTTTTATTCGTATCTTAAAACATAAGCCCTCAATTTTATTTAATTTTTTTTTTTCGATTACAAAGGTTCATTATTGAAAATAATAAACCAAAAAATGACTGTTTTATCAAATACAATATTTTAAAGGACTGCAAATATTGTAATAATATTTTATACTAACCAATACTTAATAATCTCTTTAGAGTATTGTCTAAGCTTGTTTAATCCCATTCAACGTCTTGGAAAAGTCTCAGTTTAGTTATTTGATTCAAAGTAGAAACAAGACAGGACAGTTTCCTACGAAATTCTTGTAATTTTAAAATACTATTGAAAACGAAATTCTGCAGCCGCTGAAGCAAATCTTGAAATCATTAAAAGTAAAGGGGAAGGTGTCGTTAGTTTGAAAAGTTTAGCAGTGGAGGTACGACACTGGAAAGGAAGAAGAGTTTCGGGCGACGATTAATGGTTGTTGATTAGGTTCTGTAGGAATTAATTGAGTCAAATCCATCCACAAGTACTTGCTGACTTTCCAGGGAGGGATGTGGTGTGTCGAAAGATACTGTTAGTCGCCACCTCTCTCTCGGAAGGTGAAAAAGAGCAGTAGACTTGTCCCTCACTAACTTACTCCTCAGAAATCAGATCACACTTCCCGTCGGACCAGAGAAAAGTTTAAAGAACTTTATAGGTTTACTAAATCCAACCTAATCCACCATATAGTCCAGACTACTATCGCATCATCAGATTACTACTTGTTTTGATTCATGGTGCATTTCTCTCAAGGGAAAAAAATTGATAATTTTGCGGAAGTTGAAATTGAGGTCCAAGATTTGATTGTCATCCCAAAGAATAGTATCAGCGTGAGACCGAGCAATTGGCAAATGACGATAGATAACAACACTTTGAGTATCAATTGTATTATATATGAAGGAAATAATAACACCAAAACGGTGGTCATTATTCATTTATTTTATACACCCTTGTTTGGGGTGATCATCTCCAAATTAATGCCAAGATGATTACTCCTTTTGAAATAGTGAACTGCAAGAAATGGTGAGCACTAATTAAATGTAACCAGGATGGACCGAGATGGAAATGAAAAACTGAGTATTGGTGAAAATAAACTTATATTACAAAAAAAATGTACATTTAGGATGTGGTTGGCCAGAAATGATGTTTGGGTATGTGTCAGCAATTTAGGTAACTATTGCCAATTAGATGAAAGGTATATAGACTTAAATGGCTGCTGCATTGTGGAAACCTGGGATGGTGCTGAAGATACTGTTCCAGCTTCCGAATAGTGCCCTAGTAGTTCCTTTCCTCTTCTCTTCCTTCAGGGGATGTTTGAGGTTTTCTACTCAATGGGTTGTATAAAAAAAGTCATAGAACAGAAGAAGAGTAAGATAGCTCACTCAGCAAGATCCTGTCACTCCGTAGCTAGGGGCGTTGATCACTACATCATCAACAAGGTTGCGGCATGGTCGATGTACATTTCCCTTTTGGAAACCAAAACAACCCTTGAAAGGAAAATAGTTTGGGAAGTCAATAAAGAAACGATCAAATAGTTTTGACGGCAATTCAAACTAAAATAAAAAAATAAAAAACTACTACAAGGTATCGATTTGAGTGGCTCTTGAATACTTTGAGGTCTAGAGGCCAAATTTCACCGGAAATGTACCCGATCTAGGCAGGAAGAATTGAACAATCCTTGTACTTGAGAATGACAATAAATTAAAGTTAAAAATAAATAATCAATTTCTGGACGAAAAGAGTGTGCAGAAATTGTTGATGAGAAAGAAGATGGATGTAAAATCAGAAGAGCGGAGCGGGGACGACCTATATAGAATGAATGATTAAATTATACATCAATTTCAGTAAGTAATCGCTCATCAATATTAATGCCAGGACGCTTGGCCGGCCAAGGGTAGGGAGCTGCTCCAGCCCTAGCTCTAGTCGGCGATCTAATAGTCTGTCTACTCTATGCAGCAGGGATAGGATATAGAAAGCAAAATATCGATATTCATCCATACACTTTACACATATACTAACTTCCTTGGATTATCATGTTTAATTAAAATTTTATTCAGCTTTTGGCAGTCTACGGAGACATAATCGTTTTTGAAATCAACTCAAAGCTATTCTACAACACAGTTGTATTCTATTTTTTTCTGTAATCTTTGATCAATGGTAGAATGATTCCGCCATAATTGAGAGTACAAACTCATCAGCTTATGCCGTGATTTGGTTAGTTAGGATTCACAGGATGATTTTATAACCTAAACCTGTACCTCTACTACCCATGAAGGGTCTTGAGCTCAGTATTTATAATGATTCGTACTGTTTCAAGGCCAACGGTCGTGCAATGTGGTGATTATGCCGAGATCACACTCAGCAGCCAGGTTTTTCGCCATTTTGGGATACCAACTTTATCAAGGATGGGTCTGTCTGCCCCAAGAGAGTCTCTAACTATCTACCCAACAAGATGCGACTTGCGGCGACCCACAGGGCTCGGTCCTTGGGCCTATACTATTCCATATATATACAGCCCAAATATTAGGGGAAAACTTAGATAAAGAGGCATAAGTATTGGGTTGTGTCACATGAAACGTCTGTTTTCAAGGTAAAGGATTTTTATTAAAAATACGATATGAAAACGAAATAATTTTATTCGAAGTATTTACCTTCTTTTTCTACATATTTTTCCCAACGTGACACCATCTTTTTTTATCCCCGAACTAAAAAATTCTGAGCTTTGAAGTGAAACAAAATCTGAAAACGCACTTTTCACTTGATCATCATTTTCAAAAAGTTTTCCTTTGACGAAGTTGTCTAAATTCCTGAACAGGTGGCAATCTGTTGGAGACAAGTCGGGAGAATATGGTGGGTGCGGAAGAACTTCGTAGCCCAGTTCTTTCAATTTTTGCACGGTATGTTTTGAAACATGGGGTCTAGCGTTGTCGTGTAAGAGTATAGGACCCTTCCGATTTACCAATCCAGGTTGTTTTTTAGATAATTTTGTGTGAATTTGGTCAATATCATTGCAGTACGTTGTAGAGGTAATGGTTTCACCTGTAGGTAAAAAGGAATAATGAATTATCCCTGCCATGGACCACCAATTTTTCGGGATTTAAACTTAGCAAACCAACGGCGAATGGTCCGTTCATTAACACTCCATTCCCCAAACGCCTTGCAGAGAGGCCTCAGCTGTTTAAACTCGTACAAAAATATGAATCGAAAATCGCGTGTTTCCATGTTCATATTTGGAAGTATACTAAAAAGTGGGTAATTGATTGGGAAGCTAATTTTTATAATACAATGGTAGAGGATTAGTAACTGTTTACTTTAAATATGTAAACATTCGGAAGAAAACAACAGAGACCTGCAAAATCCTTTATGTATTTCAGAAACTATAAAAACGGACATTTCATGTGAAACAACCCAATATAAAAGCATGTGCGGATGATGCAAGGCTCAAAATGTAGCTCAACAAATCACGGACCAACTGAAAGACATAAACATAAAAATAAACACTGAAAAAACGGATCCAATAACCTTCTTCTACAAAAAAACACTAAAACAATAACCCAAACTGAACGGAGAAACAATACAAACTAAAACAATATCACATACCTGAGATGAGACTAGAATCACACCTGTCATTTACAGCCCACATTAAGAACAGGATAAACATGGTAAGAACAAAACAGCAGGACAACTCAATCACCTACTCTACTCATCAGGGTTGTCACTTAGACTGAATATACTGATATATTGGGTTGTTTCACATGAAATGTCCGTTTTTATAGTTTCTGAAATACATAAACGATTTTGCAGGTCTCTGTTGTTTTCTTCCGAATGTTTACGCATTTAAAGTAAACAGTTACTAATCCTCCACCTTTGTATTATAAACATTAGCTTCCCAATCAATTACCCACTTTTTAGTATACCTCCAAATATGAACATGGAAACACGCGATTTTCGAGTAATATTTTTGTACGAGTTTAAACAGCTGAGGCCTCTAGAAATATTTGCAAGGCGTTTGGGGAAGGGAGTATTAATGAACGGACCATTCGCCATTGGTTTGCTAAGTTTAAATCCCGAAACATTGGTGATCAATGGCTGGGATAATTAATTATTCCTTTTTACCTAGAAGTGAAACCATTACCTCTACAACGTACTGCAATGAAATTGACCAAATCCACATAAAATTATCTAAAAAACAACCTGGATTGGTAAATTGGAAGGGTCCTATACTCTTACACGACAACGCTAGAACCCATGTTTCAAAACATACCGTGCAAACATTTAAAGAACCGGGCTTCGAAGTTCTTCCGCACCCACCATATTCTCCCGACTTGTCTCCAACAGATTACCACCTGTTCAGGAATTTAGACAACTTCGTCAAAGGAAAACTTTTTGAAAATGATGATCAAGTGAAAAGTTCGTTTTCAGATTTTGTTTTACTTCAAAGCTCAGTTTTTCAGTTCGGGGATAAAAAGGTTGGTGTCACGTCGGGAAAAATGTGTAGAAAAAGAAGGTAAATACTTCGAATAAAATTATCTTGTTTTCATATCGTATTTTTAATAAAAATCCTTTACCTTGAAAACGTACATTTCATGTGACAAAACCCAATAGTATTCTACCATAGCCGGGATTCGAACCCAGGACAGTGCTTTATCCACAAGTCCTACGCCGCTCCCCGATTTTATTACAAACATAACAAAAACTCTGAATGAACTCAGTATCATCTCTTGGGCATGACACTTTACTCTGCTTATATTCCTAAACTGTTTTATTTTTAGCCAGCAGAGCAGTATGCACAATGTGCAAGAGGTCATGATGATACACCCATGTCAGGTAGCTCCCATACCACGTTCTGAATAGTCAATAGGTCTTGTTTGGTTCTATGTCAGTTGTTGTCTAGAGTCAATTTCATGTACATTTTCTATATCTGTCCAACTACTAAAGTAATAAAAATATAGTGACAGTATTTTAAAGTTTTAATAAATAACCAAATAAAAATTACAAATAGCAATGTTTTCTACCAAATTGTTGAGTAGTATCTCGTCTTCATTGTGAATGTATGATATTCGACAGTTCCATGTGAATTAGTATTCGAAATTATCATCTTAATTATTTTGGAAGCTTATAGTGGGATTTGTATACATTTTTTGTTAACTGTGTTGTTGTTTGCCGGTCATAATTTTCCGCTATTGGCCCTCTTTTTTTTTCTTTTTTTTATATTTACGATAATT
Organism: Piezodorus guildinii; assembly: GCA_023052935.1. Lineage (NCBI taxonomy): Eukaryota > Metazoa > Arthropoda > Insecta > Hemiptera > Pentatomidae > Piezodorus > Piezodorus guildinii. The sequence goes on along the minus strand of CM041294.1, from coordinate 165,427,651 downwards.
CCAATTGATCGAACTTTGTTAAGTATGCCATCTAATAAAATAAAAGTTGAGTACTACTTTACCTGTCGTAGATCTTGGCTATTCTGTTGTCTCCTCTTCCTTTGCGCAGGGATATCCTCGTTGTGGAGGCGTGTGCCAGAATGTTACCTCCGATAGGCTTTTTAGGATCCACCTACACAGAATTAAAATGTGCATTATATCTTTGTCTTCTTCATGAAACACAATAATATAGATATTTAAAAAAAGTTAATTTTAGGAATACAAAAAAAAAAACTTTATTATCCAGCTCGGAGGACCATATCATATTGTTTCTTGAGCGGACTTAATTGTTTTGTTTTTGTTTTTTAGGCTTACGCCGGCCTACACTAAAACAAGTCTTTTACAGGCTACATCCCCAAACATTTTTTCTAAAGTATTTTGTATGCTTTACTATTTTTCGGCGTTTGTCAGGACAACATGTTTTTATCTGAGAAGGAGATGAAAACAGAAAAAAAAAATTGAAAATCTGTAGAAAAAAATAAATCGGTTGTTGGAGTTTAGGCCGAAACGTTTGAAAGCATATTCTACGTAATATTGTCTGTTATATTTAATATATTAATTTTACATCTGTAGAGTTTATTAATTTTTTATGACTAGAATCCTGGTAATAAATACTGTATATAAAAAATAATAAATGATACAAGTCATCGATTCAGCTCGTCATACATCTAAATTCTTACTATAATCTTAATCCATCTGACAACACTTCTAATTTGTAAATATGCCTCTTTCTACAAGTCTTTCATTATCCGATCCCCTTCCATATGGGAATTCCACATTACCCTCCCCAACCTTTACATCCAGTCTTTTCAATCGTACACGAACTTTAAGATTTTTGTTTATTATCATTTTTTTTTTTTTTTTTTTTTTTATCAAGTATTAGGATTACTAATTATTTTATTATATTTTTCTTTTTTCCTTTGTTATTTTTATTTTTACTTTACTTATCACTGTATTTGTTATCCTTTCTCTGGATCCATATTTATTGTAATCTGTATTATTCTAAAGACTCCCAGAATAAATAAATAAATTATTATTATTAATTGTTTGTTTATTTATTTAACTTCCCTTTATGCTGCTGTGGCTAATCGGACGATGCTACAGTGGGAGTCCTAAATTTTGCCTATCCAGGTTTTATTAGGATAGGGATCTTTAACGAGTACCTGACATCGCATAGGCTCGGGACCACCTTTTAACGTCCCCTCCGAAGGATGGCATAACTAAGGATTTTTTACTCCCATTAAAAAATCCTAGGGCCACCTGCGGGTTTGAACCCGAGACCTTTGGCATAGGAGGCTGTTATGATTATTATTAATTAAATCAGAATTAATATTAATGAACACTGAAATAAAAAAGAAAGCACTAATCTATCTAGCAGATTGCTAATATTAGTCGCAGGATCTGATGTGGTCACTGTCATTTCGATCTGAACTGCATGATCTGTCATAGAGATAAGACTATAAATACCTCGCATATAGAGGCAGTTTATTTTATTTATTCGACTGATCTAGACGGCTGTGCATACTGATAGCCTAGATCGGAGGGGAGAAGATATTCAGAGCGTAGAGCGTCCGGTCCAGGACCGCTAGCCACGTAGTATCCACAACATAACATTAGTAAAACTATGTTTGCTATTTAAATGTAGTAAAACCATTTATAAATTTTATTTTACTTTCCATCCTCTCACAAGACTGAAACAACAAGTAACTGCTCGAAGATACTGATAAATACAACACTTTATAGACAAAGTTTACATCACTATTATCAGAACTATTTGGACATTTGGACATATAGAATTGAGCTTTGGGGTCTACTAAACATCCAATTCCTTCTGTATCCATCCTTACAATCCAAATCCCTTTGCAAAACCCTGAATGCCATTATTTTATCACAATTCACTTTTGGAAATATGATTCCCCCTTTTATCTAGGTTTCTAGCTTACTATAATTTTATACAAATGTTATAATTTTATCTTTTGTTTTCCCCTTTGTAGCACTAGTCTGCTGTGCTCCCGGTCCTGGGTTCGAATCCCGCTGTGGCAGAAATATTATATATTCTGTTAATTCAGTCGGGGGGCGACCTAGGGTTATGGAGACCCTCCTGGGGCAGACCCAGCCTCTATAAAGTGGGTAACCCAAATTAATTGGGAAAAAACCTGGCGCTGAGCGTGATTAAGGCCTAATAACTAATTGCACTGCCGTTGCCGAAGAAACAGTACGAATCTCTATATGTACTGAGCCCAAGTTGTAGTGGTACAGGTTTTTCCCCCCCCCCCCCCCCGTTGTACTGTACTTTATTAGATTAATTTTAATCATGACTATTTGTACTCCTACGCTAAGTGTAAAAAATCCCAGCCCGGCGTGAAACCTTACTTGTAAGTATTATAAAATACTCTGTTTTGTACATATATTTGTAAATAAACATTTCATTTAAAAAAACAAAATATAGAGCGGGCAACACACGACTTTCACTTACCTCCGTTTTAAAAATAGATTAAAGAATTTTCAAGTACAGTAAGAGATAAAAATGAGTGAAACCATTAAAGAATTAATTAAATGGAATTTCTATAGAAACATGTGTTTTTATTAAAAAACCTATTATATTATTATCTAAAATAATCAGTTAGTTTTATCGGATTTTTTTAAAAATCTTTAGCTTTCCAACGGTATATCATACATGTATATTACTGTTCTTATGTTCAAAAACGAAAAATTGCATTAAAAAAATATTTTGTCTGTTTTCTCCGTTAGTTGGGTATCGAATTTATTCAATTTATATATTTACCTGTTTTTCATCAGTATTAACAAGATAATATAGTTATTTTTATAGAATCAACAAAATTAAAGGTACTATAAAGAAAGACAATTTAAAATATCGGTATTTAAGCCCTGTCAGACCATTTTAATCAGAATGAAACCTACATGATATAAAAGCCTATTAAATTTTACCAAAGGTGCAAAATGCATGGTATATAGTGGCTCTTCTGATAAGCTCATTTTGATGAAAAAGGTTTTGTAACGTCTCGGGCGTATATTTGTCTTAAATATCAAATTTCAGTTTCATGGGACTTACCGTTTCCGCCCGGGAGTTACCACACACACACACAGACCTTTTTGCGGGACTTGGTTATTTGGACTCAGGGGACCCTAAAACGTGTATTTATATTGAAAACTGTAATTCGAAAATTTTCACGATCGCAATACTTTCCCTTACTATATATAGTAAGTAATGACCTCAACATCCCATTTGCCACAGACCTAGCCCGTGACAGATATCTTCTTCTTCAGCTCAACAGGCACATAAAGCAGCCCCTGGCTCCCTCAACCTTCGCCTTCCATTCCTCTCTGCTCCTTGCTAGCCTTGTGTTGACTTTGGCCTACCGTATGTCCTGCAGAACACTGTCTCTTCCAGCGGCCCTTGGAATACACCAGATGGAAAGAGAAGCAGAGGGAGACCTGCTTCTCTTTCCATCTGGTGTGCCCTCGTAAAGTCGTTTTGGCATCCTGCTGTCCTCCATTCTCATCAGGTGGCCAAGCCATTTCAATCTCTGGATTCTGATGCTGGCTGAGATGTTCAGATCTTTAAATTGATCATAGACCTCTCTATTTTTTCTACGCCGCCATGTTCCGCCTTCGCGTATCGGTCCTAGAATGTACCTTTATATCCTTCGCTCAAACCGGTCCAATAAATTGCTTGTCTTTTTGTTCATGGTCCAGATTTCGCGAGCGTAGGTTACAATAGGTTTTATTTAAACATCCTGAACTTTGTAGTATTACTGGCCAGACAACTCTTTAGAATTGACAGATATACCTCTTTTCATTCCAAACTCCCTGCCCATACCTACATATTCGTTAACCTATCTTAGATATTCCTGATAACTCTCCGAGACGATTAAAAAGGGGTTGCCTCGGGACCTACTCCCTTAAAATAGTTAATGAAGATCTATCAGACATTTTCACGACTTTTATCCTTCCTACTCATTTACTCATTGCAATTTTTTTTATATCTGTAGCTCTACAACCCGTAAAGGGTCTTAGGTTTAGTACATATAGAGAATCGTACTGTTTGCAGGTCAAAGGCCGTGTAAGGAGGTGTTTAGGCCTTGATCACACTCAACCGCCAGGTTGTTCCCTCAATTTTCGAATACCCACTATATAGAAGCTGGATTGCCCCAGGAGGGTCTCCTCATCCCAGGATCGCTCTACGTCTAAAAAAGCAGAGTAAATAATTCTGCCTCAGCCTGGGTTCGAATCCCGGAAGAGTTCGGGACCCGGAGAACAGTAGGATAGTGCTCCATCCTCTAGACCATTGGTTCCCAACACAAAATTTTCACGGACTCCTTCATGCAATCATTTCCATTCAAAGACCCCCTAAATCCTAAATATTAGGTATATAATTAGATTTTTAGAGGGCTACACCGTATAACGTGCATTGCGTGCGAAATTCCTCAACAGAAACTGTATATTCTAGAAATGGCCATGTTGGAGAAATGGAAATAAAGGAAAAATAATCAGGCTCTAGAAGTTTACTTCAAGCCGCGAAACAATGAATAACTAAAATATTGAACCTAGCAGATGGTTCTAGAATTTTTAAAGGGAGTGAAAAGTCGTCCTTTGGGGAGGACTTAAAAAGGTGGTCCCGAGTCTGTAATGATCCCTAAACTCCTTATAGATCCTTATCCTAATTAAACCTGGATAGACAAAATTAAGGAATTCCGCTATAGCATAGTTCGATTACCATAGTATCATAAAATGAAGTTAGTTGAATAAAAATAACCTAAACTTTAAAATGTATACCCCACTCATCACTGTAGAACAAATACGATACCTTGGACTTAATCTTGACAAACGTCTTAAATGGAATCCTCATACAAGACTTAAACGACAAGAAACTGCTCGTAGATATCGACTATTAAAACACTTACTTGACAAACGATCAAAACTCTCTCTTTACTTCAAAAAACTCATTTACACAACCAATATTAGACCTATCTTATGGCCTTATGGCATAGAGCTATGGGGACTAAACCATCGAATTCATCCCGCATACAATCCTTGCAATCCAAAATCCTTCAACAAATCCTAGACGCTCTTTACTTTGTTACCAACAAACTCATCCATAGAGACCTGAATATCCCACTCGTTGCAGAAATTGCCCAAAAAAGACACTCCTCCTTTCATTCCAAATTACCCGCCCATACAAACCCGCCTGTCCATACCCTCTCATCGACATCTATTCCCGATAATCCTCCGAAGTGTCTGAAAAGACGGTAGCATCGAGACCTGCATACCAAATAAACTCTGAAGTGCTACCACTGGGGAGATTCTTCTCAAGACTTTTTCAAGCCAATGTTCTGTGAATAGCTCATTTACTTGTACTGTGTACAGTTGTAAATATCAATAAAAGAATAAAAAAAAAAAAAAAATGTATAAAAGAAGGTATTTATACAAATATTGTTATTGTCTTCTGCAATACATCATACTTCTTCTGTTCTTTACTCTCATTATTTTCGAAGTGTTAGAAAATTACCATTTTTAAGGTTGTGACTGTAAACACTTGCAATTATATCACATAGAATGTTAAATTTAAATTTGCCCATGTAGAGCTTGTGATTTTTATTAAAATCCACGGTTCCACAAATATTTTTCATTCAGGTAATTAAAAAGTACTTCCCAATGACAAATCTATGGAGCCCCTGGATATCGTCTGCGGACCACCAGTTGGAAAGCACTGCTCTAGACCACGCCGCATCTCTCTTTTGTTTAATCTGTTTGATACAGTTGTAAATTGCTGTAATTCAATACGATTTTTTTTTTTTTACTTTTTAGTAGAGTGTAATGTGTAATTCCAGTTATTCCACAGTGTTGATTATATATCCTAATGTCAATATTCGAGAGAGTTTTGTTTTTACAGAAGAGTGAAATAGAAACCTGTTTATGTGAGGAGGATTTCCCTCTATTGTCACCACCGTTACTTACTGTCGATGACCTCTTTTGTCATAGAAAGTAATATCTACCACATTCAAAACAGTGTAGGTTTTTGTTTAACTTTTTAAACTAGAAACAGATATTTTGCTTACGAATCATCCAAATAAATGTTATCAGGATCCAAGAACTGCATTACCCAGTAAGGTTGTTGATGCTTGCATTCCATAGCAGACACCATCTGGGCAATTATGGCATATAATTTCTAATTTATCTGATAGTTGACCATAACATATCTGTTAAAAATTCAGTGCGAGAAACTCACAACTATCACTTTCCACCCTTCTTGAAACGAATTTTAAAATTTTTAAGTAAAATTCTTCTTAATCATTCTTCTCCACCAGTGCAGCAGGTAGGAGGTAGTGGGTAAAGCATCATCCAGGCACTTGTTTATATACACGGGAGAAAAGAAAAAAAAAGGAATATACGTAATATAGTTAGTTAATAATGCATTCTGACTATCTATAATTATAGATGATCATATAAAAAGAAACGCCGCAAATTATTTCACAATAGTATATTATTTTCAAATAAGTATCTTAGGATATAACTATTTTGTGGTTAAAAAAAAAACACAGATAATTTTTTTCTCTATCTTCAAAAATAACTGAGTTATTAAATTAAATCACTTTCAATCGACCGCCATTTTAAAAATCTGGTGCGTTCAACACGACTTTCACTTACCTCCGTTTTTAGAATTGATTAAAGAATTTTTAAATACTGTAAGAGATAAAAATGAGTGAAACCATTAAATAATTAGTTAAATGGAATTTCTTTAGAATCTTGCGTTTTATTAAAAAATCTAGTGGGGCAACACACGACATTCACTTACCTCCGTTTTTAGAATTGATTAGAGAATTTTTAAATACAGTAAGAGATAAAAATGAGTGAAACCATTAAATAATTAGTTAAATGGAATTTCTTTAGAAACACGTGTTTTATTAAAAAATCAATTATATTATTATCGAAAATAATCAGTTAGTTTTATCGGCTTTTCATAACTTTTAAAAGCTTGTGTATGAGATGATATTTTTTCTTAAATCTTTAGCTTTCCAACGATATATTATACATGCATATTACTGTTCTTAAGTTAAAAAACAAAAAATTGCATTAAAAAAATATTTTTTCAGTCTTTTCCTTTAGTTGCGTATCGAACTCGTTCAACTTATATATTTACCTGTTTTTCATCAGTGGTAACAAGATAATATGGTTATATTATAGAATCTACAAAATAAAAGGTAGTTTAGAGAAAGAAAATTTAAAATGTAATCATCCTTCAGAGATCTCAACCATAATCCGCAGGTTACCTTCCCGCAAAGCTCCTGGACACGATTTAATCACGCCCAATATCCTAAAACAACTTCCAAAAAAATCCATCCTGTTCCTTACATATATTTACAATGCCATACTCCGGACCACATATTTTCCTGAACCTTGCAAGTTATCTATTGTTAAAATGATTCCTAAAACTAAAAAGCCGCTTGAGTTGCCTTCCTCTTACCGTCCTATATCTCTTTTACCCATTATGGATAAAATTCTAGAAAGACTAATCCTTAAAGGCCTTTATCCTATCCTAGATACTTATCACATAATCCCAGACCACCAGTTTGGATTTCGCTCATCCCACTCCACCATCCAACGTCATCGTGTGGTGGATGTTGTCTCATCAGCACTAGAGCGCGGATTATACTGCACGGGAGCCTTTCTCGACGTAGAACAGGCATTTTACCGAGTCTGGCACCCAGGACTGCTTTACGAACTCCGCGAATTCCTCCCTCCTACATACTACCTCATCATCCAGTCCTACCTCTCTGGAAGATCCTTCAAAATAAACCACAATTGTTCCTATTCATCCCTATTTACTCAGTCTGCTGGCGTTCCTCAAGGCAGTATCCTAGGACTCCTTCTTTACACAGTTTATACAGCTGACATCCCAACCCATCCTAACCCCTTCCTTTCTACCTATGCTGATGACACTTGTGTGTTATCAGTCAATAATGATCCTACTATTGCCTCTCAAACTCTTCAATCCCACATCAGAGACCTTGAACTATGGTGTCAGAATTGGAGAATCAAAATCAATTCCAACAAATCCCACCAAATTACCTTTACCCTTCGTCGCAAACCTACGACATCCTGTCCTACAGTGTCCTTTAATAATATTCCGCAAGTCCCGGTTGAACAGATTCGCTATCTAGGTCTCCTACTTGACAAACGACTAACCTGGAAACCGCACACAAGACTGAAACGACAAGAAACTGCCCAACGCTTTCGCTTACTTCAACACTTACTGGACAGACGCTCTAACCTTCCACTTAACTACAAAAGGCTCATCTATATTACCATCATAAGGCCTATCTGGACGTACGGAGTTGAGCTTTGGGGCTCTACTAAACCATCAAATTCTTCCCGTATTCAATCCCTACAATCCAAAATCCTTCGAAAAATTCTCAATGTTCCTTACTTTGTCACCAACAAACTCATCCATAAAGACCTTAATGTCCCATATGTTGCTGATTTGGCCCTTCCATGACAAACTCCACTCCCACATTAACCCACTAGTTTCAATCCTTGCTTCCTCTACCATTCCTGACAATCCTCCGAGGCGTCTGAAAAGAAGATGGCCTCGAGACCTTCTAGTGTAGATAACCTAGTGGAGTGTTGCCAATGAGCATATTCTCTTCATGTCTTTTCATGTATATTATCTATATTATGAGCCAATTTACTTGATGTATTTACTAATACAGTTTTAAATTTCAATAAATGAATTAAAAAAAAAAAAAAAACTTTCTTTCTTACAATAAAAAGATTTCGCAGAGATCACCCGCAACCTCTAAGTTGTTTTTTTTACAATCTTTCGGTTGCCCACTTTATAGATGTTGGGTGTGCACCAGGAGATTCTTCCGGTTGTATGATAAATAGTTTTATCTATTTTTGTAATAATTTATAGCTTGTCAGTCGAACCGTATGATCCTTTATTATAACCATACAGCCAACTATTACTTAATATTCTTAATATCCTCTGTTTAAAATCTAAAGACTGTTTCTTCTCTAACTTGTGTTTTTCCACTTAACTACTAGATACAGTGGTAGAAGAAGCGGTCCAATACGGCACATTCGCTATCCTCCTTAAGTGGCTGGGTGTACCGACTGTACTGTTAATTATTCCACTCTACTGAGCCTCCTTCCTCCACGCTCATTGTTCTAATTACCCGCTCAGGCAGTCCATTACGCTAGTTCTTCTCTACTCAGGAAATTATAATTTTGACAACACCTATTAAAAGTTTGCAGAGAAACAAAGGAACTGGCTAAGTTTAAATTTCTGAAGAAATGATTTCGTCACCACCACGATTAGGTATCGATGGTAAAAAAAAAATCGTATTCCCAAGAGATAAAAATCTGGTGCGGGCAACACACGACTTTCACTTACCTCCGTTTTTAGAATCAATTAAAGAATTTTCAAATACAGTAAGAGATAAAAATGAGTAAAACCATTAAAGAAAAAATTAAATTGAATTTCTATAGAAACATGTGTTTTATTAAAAAATCTATTATATTATTATCTTAAATAATCACTTAGTTTTATGTTCATTTCATCACTCTCTATTAACTTTTAAAAGCTTGTGTATGAGATAATATTTTTTCTAAAACTTTTTAGCTTTCCAACGGTATATTATACCGGTATATTAAATTGCATTAAAAAAAATATTTTTTCTGTTTTCTCCTTTAGTTGTTTTTCGAATTCGCCCAACATACATATTTAGCTGTTACTTATCAATGCTAACAAGGTAATATGGTTATTTTCATAGAATCTACAAAATAAAAGATACTTTAAAAGGAAGAAAATATCGCATAAGCCCTGTCAGACTATTTTAATCAGAATAAAACTTACATTATATTAAAGCCCATTAAATTTTACATCGATATAGTGAGTTTAGTCAAAATCGTCTGAACCGTTTTTGAGAAAATCATAAAAAGGTGCAATATGCATGGTATAAAGTTGTTCTTCCGGTCAGCTCATTTTAATGAAAAATATTTTGTAACGTCTCGGGCGTATGGTTGTCTTAAATATGAAATTTCAGTTTCATAGGACTTTTCGTTTCCGCCCGACAGTTGCCACACACTCACACACACAGACCTTTTTGCGGGACTTGGTTATTTGGACTCAGGGGACCCTAAAACGTGTATTTCTGTTGATAACTGGAATTCAAACATTTTAACGATCGCAATACTTTCTCTTACTATATATAGTAAGTGAAAGTAATAAATATTTATTTCTTGACCGTAAAGACGAAAGAAAATACTTCCTCTAAACTAAGATTTTAGCTAATAACAAAAAGCCAAAACGTTTATTAGCTTAAATGGTTTTCTATCTTAAAAAACAGAAATATTGTTTTCACAACCGGCTAAGAGATTGTCTCTTAGTGTATACGCTTGTCCAAAAACATAAACTCTCATACATAAAAATCTTGTGTCAAGGTGTTTGTGGTAGCACTCATACAAAACCGCACTCCTCGGCCGTTTTTATGAAATTTTGTATATATATTTGGCCGCTAGGTGATTCTAGTAACCCCCAAAAAAAATTTTTTATTTTTTATTTTATTTTTTATTTTTATTTTTTTTTATTTTTTTTTTTTTACGAAATATTAATTTTGTATCGGTTTATTATTTTTAATAATGAACCTTTGTAATCGACCAATAAAAATCCTTGTAGGTGCAAAAATGCATATAATATTTGTGATGAGAAAAAAAAAGTCATTCGATTTTGCCCATATTTGTATGTATCTTTGAATATATTGTTAAAAAAATCTGGTGCGGGCAACACACGACTTTCATTTACCTCCGTTTTTAAAATCAATTAAAGAATTTTCAAATACAGTTAGAGATAAAAATGGGTGAAACCATTAAAGAATTAATTAAATGGAATTTCTATAGAAACATGTGTTTTATTAAAAAATCTATTATATTATTATCTAAAATAATCACTTAGTTTTATGTTCATTTCATCACTCTCTATTAACTTTTAAAAGCTTGTGTATGAGATAATATTTTTTCTAAAACTTTTTAGCTTTCCAACGGTATATTATACCGGTATATTAAATTGCATTAAAAAAAATATTTTTTCTGTTTTCTCCTTTAGTTGTTTTTCGAATTCGCCCAACATACATATTTAGCTGTTACTTATCAATGCTAACAAGGTAATATGGTCATTTTCATAGAATCTACAAAATAAAAGATACTTTAAAGGAAGAAAATTTAAAATATCGGCATTTAAGCCCTGTCAGACTATTTTAATCAGAATAAAACTTACATTATATCAAAGCCCATTAAATTTTTCATCGATAAAGCGAGTTTAGTCAAAATCGTCGGAACCGTTTTTGAGAAAATCATAAAAAGGTGCAATATGCATGGTATAAAGTTGTTCTTCCGGTCAGCTGATTTTTATGAAAAAGTTTCTATAACATGACAGGCGTTGTCCTAAATATGAAATTTCAGTTTTATAGGACTTTTCGTTTCCGCCCAGGAGTTACAACATACACAGACTTTTTTTTTTTTTATACCCTAAAACGTGTATTTCCGTTGAAAACTGGAAATCGAAAATTTTCACGATCACAATACTTTCCCAAGTGAACGTAAAAATTGAATTCGAATGATCATTCGTTTCTCCAGACCAAACTCGATTAATTTGAATGGTTGAAATAATCGAATGATCTGATAATCGTCATTGGATTGTGCCCACCCCTAATATTTGTATGTATCTTTGAATATATATTGTTAAAAAATTGAATTAGAATGATCATTCGTTTCTCCAGACCATAATCGATTAATTCGAATGGTTGAAATAATCGAATGATCTAATAATCGTCATCCTATATATAGCAGAACGATGTTTGCCGGGTCAGCTAGCAAATAAGAACTTACTATAACCATCAAAAAGATCCATATGCAACCTTGCCCTATTTAAAATAATACATGGGATCACTTGTAGCTGAGTGATTGGCATAACAGCCTCCCTTGCCAAAGATCACGGGTTCAAAACTGCAGGTGATCCTAGGATTTTTTAATGGAAGTAAAAATCCTTAGTTACGCCGTCCTTCGGAGGGGGCGTTAAAAGGTGGTCCCGAGCCTGTGTGATGTCAAGCACTCGTTAAAGATCCCTATTCTAATAAAACCTGGATAGGCAAAATTTAGGACTCCCACCGTAGCATCGTCCGATTAGCCATAGTAGCATAAAAGAGACGTTAAACGAATAAACAAACAAACAGAACTATAACTATCAAAAAGATCAGAGATGGATATGCAACATTACCCTATTTAAAATAATGCATGCCTCAACTTCATTCTATAGTTCTCCTGATATTTTACATTAATGCATTTTTAAAGATTCAATGCTTTCACACACAGATTTTCGGTATTGTTTCCGTAAAAACGGATTTTTTTTTTAAATGACAAAAGATGATCCGTTGAATCCCTATGGATTGGATCAGAACGCCCAGAGATTGAATACGGTCCTTCTTAAATTGCATACGCCACCTCTTGAGCCGGATTCCTCAAAGCATTCGAGAGATGTTCTGGTAAAACGTGTTTGCGGATGTCCTCGACCCCTGCTACACTGAACCAGTTACAAACACCGCCTCGCAAATAGTGGGGTGCCATCTCAAAGAGAGGAAGATCGGGCTATTCTGTCGGTACTCGCACACTGTTAAAGCCAAAGGCGTACCAGGGATTTGGTCCCACTTTGGTTAGAATTGGATAGTTACCTGTGCGATAACCCATCTTATTTAATATTTTAGGAAGAAAAAGACTTTAATCCACACACAAAAAAATTATTAATCTTTGAAAATTAACCTTTTTACTTTCACTTACCTATATATGAAATATATAGTAAGGGAAAGTATTGCAATCGTGAACATTTTCAACGGAAATACACGTTTTAGTGGTTCCCTGAGTCCAAATGACCAAGTCCCGCAAAAAGGTCTGTATGTGTGTGTGTGTGTGTGTGTGTGTGTGTGTGTGTGTGTGTGTGTGTGTGTGTGTGTGTGTGTGTGTGTGTGTGTGTGTGTGTGTGGTGTGTGTGTGTGTGTGTGGGAACTGAAATTTAATATTTAGGACAACGCCTGTCATGATGTTACAGAAACTTTTTCATAAAAATCAGCTGACCGGAAGATCTACTTTATACCATGAATTTTGCACCTTTTTATGATTTTCTCAAAAACGGCTCTAACGATTTTGATTAAACTCGCTATGTCGATGTAAAATTTAACGGGCTTTAATATCATGTAGGTTTCATTCTGATTGAAATAGCCTGACAGGGCTTAAATGCCGATATTTTCTTCCTCTAAAGTACCTTTAATTTTTTAGATTCGAAAAAAATCACCATATCATCTGATTAGCATTGCTAAAAAACAGATAAATATATAAGTTGATCGAATTCGATATCCGACTATATAAAAATATTTGTTTAATGCTATTTTTTGTTTTTGAACTATTATAGATATTATACATGTATAATATACCATTGGAATGCTAAAGATTTTAGAAAAGTATTATCTTATACATACTATTGTAAAAGTTAACGGAAAGTGATGAAAATCCGATAAAACAAACTGATTGTCGTAGATAAACATATAATAGATTATTAAATGAAACACATGTTTCTATTTAAATCCAATTCAGATAATTCTTTAATAATTTTTTTTTCGTATATAAATTCGTTTAAAGTGTTCTTGAATTGATATAAATAATGGAGGTGAGTGAAAGTCGTGTGTTGCACGCACCAGATTTTTTACTTTCACTTACTTATATATGAAATAGGTAGTAAATATACTGCGATGATGAAAATTTTCGAGTTCCGATTTTCAACGGAAATACACGTTTTAGGGGGCTCCCTAAGTCGAGATGTCTAAGCGTAAGGTCTATGTGTGTGTGGTAAGACGCACGAAAACGAAAAATCGTACGAAACTGATATTTTAAAATAAATACGAAATATAAGCACGGAATCGGCTGACCGAAAGAACTACTTCATAACATGCGTTTTGCACCTTTTTACGACTTTTTCAAAAACAGCTCTTAAGATTTTGATTACATTTGCTGTATGGATGTAAAATTTAATTGACTTAAATATCATATAGGTTTCTTTCTGAATGAAATCATCTGAAAGAACTTAAATGCCAAGAACTTATCCTCAAATACAAAAATCTGGTGTGGGCAACACGACTTTCTCTTACCTCTGTTTTAAAAACCGATTAAAGAATATTCAAATACAGTTAGAGATAAAAATTAGTGAAACTATTAAAGAATTAATTAAATTGAATTTCTATAGAAACATGTGTTTTATTAAATAATCTATTATATTTCTACCAACAACAAACAGTTTTATCGGCTTTTCATCACTATCCATTAACCTTAAAAATTCTGTGTATCAGATAATATTTTTCTCTAAAATCTTTAGCTTTCCAATGGTATATTACAAATGTATATTACTGTTCTTATGTTCAAAAACAAAAAATTGCATTAAAAAAATATTATTTTAGTTATTTCCTTTAGTTGGGTATTGAATTCATTCAATTTATATATTTACCTGTTTTTTATCAGTGGTAACAAGATAATATAGTTATTTTTATAGAATCAACAAAATTAAAGGTACTTTAGCATAAGAAAATTTAAAATATCGGCATTTAAGCCCTGTCAGACTATTTCAATCAGAATGAAATCTACATGATACACACACACAGACCTTTTTGGGGGACTTGGTCATTTTGACTCAGGGAACCGCTAAAAGGGAGCGCTAGATACCACTCGAGAGCGACAATTTTTCGCAGGTTTTAGGCGCTATTCCTGATTCCTCCTTCCCGAGACAGAGGAATGAATACCTATGCAAAGTCATCTTAAATACTCGGCCTTGGTGAGACTTTTTGTTTTATAAATTTTTTATTTTAGTATTTAATTGGTGAGTTGACTTTTTGCGAATGGTATTATATGATACGGTCGCCCTTGATCTTTCTACAGATGCTTTGCCGGTTTTTGACCAACCGCTATATAAAATATTATGTATATATGGAATGTTATCAATATATAATTAATACATTCCATAAATTTATTATATTACTTCCACTTTTATTTAAATATGGACTTATTTCTGCGGGGTTTAATGGACTTTCTTATCCGGTATTGGCAAACTTGATTGTCCTATCTTTACCAAACTATTTTTATCTACTGAGGATCTTAAAACAAGAAAATATTTCCCTAGTATTTGTGTGAAAGAGGTTTTATTTTATTTTTTGTATGTTGGGGTATTGCATCAATTAAATGTTACTTCTTTGTGTATTCATTTTTATTGGGTTGTGTCACATGAAATGTCCGTTTTCAAGGTAAAGGATTTTTATTAAAAATAAGATATGAAAACAAGATAATTTTATTCGAAGTATTTACCTTCTTTTTCTACACAATTTTCTCAACGTGACACCAACTTTTTTATCCCCGAACTGAAAAACCCTGAGCTTTGAAGTGAAACAAAATCTGAAAACGCACTTTTCACTTGATCATCATTTTCAAAAAGTTTTCCTTTGATGAAGTTGTCTAAATTCCTGAACAGGTGGTAATCTGTTGGAGACAAGTCGGGAGAATATGGTGGGTGCGGAAGAACTTCGTAGCCTAGTTCTTTCAATTTTTGCAAGGTATGTTTTGAAACATGGGGTCTTGCTGCTGCTCAGTGAGATCATGAGGTACCCATGTATCGAGCTTTTTTACTTTCCCAATACACTTTAAATGTCTGGAAACGGGAGATGCACTTGCATTTAGTTGTGCTGAGAGTCCTTTAACTGTTTGGTAGGGGTTTCCTTCTACTGTATGTTTGAGGACATTGTTGCCTATTATGGATGGAGGTCTTCCTGGGTGCAAGTTTTCCAAGACGGCATCCCCAGCTGAAAACTTAGCAAACCAACGGCGAATGGTCCGTTCATTAACACTCCTTTCCCCAAACGCCTTGCAAATATTTCTAGCG
The DNA here is from genome assembly GCA_023052935.1 of Piezodorus guildinii. Taxonomy (NCBI): domain Eukaryota; kingdom Metazoa; phylum Arthropoda; class Insecta; order Hemiptera; family Pentatomidae; genus Piezodorus; species Piezodorus guildinii. The sequence goes on along the minus strand of CM041294.1, from coordinate 165,411,624 downwards.
GCCTCAGCTGCTGAATGGCCGAGTTTAAACCCGTACAAAAATATTACTCGAAAATCGCGTGTTTCCATGTTCATGTTTGGAGGTATACTAAAAAGTGGGTTATTGATTGAGAAGCTAATCTTTATAAAGAAAGGTAGATGATTAGTAACTGTTTACTTTAAATATGTAAACATTCGGAAGAAAACAACAGAGACCTGTAAAATTCTTTATGTATTTCAGAAACTATAAAAAACGGACATTTCATGTGAAACAACCCAATAGATTGGTATTAAAATGTTAAATATTTTCATTTCTTTTTTCTCTTTTTTATAATTATATCCGGTTTTTAGGTGAAAAAAATACTAATGATTTTTTTCTCTATCTTCAAAAATTACTGAGTTACTTAGTTAAATGAAATCACATTAGGTGAAATTTCAATTTTTTTTTTCTTTTCTGTTTCATGATTTTAGTAAACCGGATTCTAAAACTCTATAGAATGTTTTCTCTATCTCCGGAAATAATGGAGTTACAAGCGAATATATAGGCTAGATATCAATTTTTTTATTTTTTTTATTCCTCTTGACCATGAAACTTCATAAACATTTTTCTCTATCTTAAAAAATAATTCAAGTTATAGGCGTATTGATGGGGAAAATTTCAATTTTTTAAAAAATGATTATTCGTGGTTTCTTGGTTAAAAAGCACTAATAATGTTTTTCTTAATCTTCAAAAATAACTTTAAAAATTTATGGAAATAAATCAGATTTGGGATCACTTGTAGATGGTTGGCTAGCATAACAGCCTCCTATGCCATAGGTTCAAACTCGCAGGTGGTCCTAGGATTTTTTAATGGGAGTAAAAAATCCTTAGTTATGTCATCATTCAGAAGGGGTGTTAAAAGGTGAAAAGGTGGTTTAAGATCCCTATCCTAATAAAACCTGGATAGAAAAATTTTAAGACTCCCATCGTCCGATTAGCCATAGTAGCATAAACTGACGTTAAATAAATAAACAAACAAACAAATCATATTTAATCGCCCCATTTTAAAACTAATCAGCGTATTTCAACGTGTAGGTTTTAGGATCATTGTTGGATGCCCTAGTAATTTTGTACCGAGTTTCAAAAATATCGGTCGAGTATTTTCGGAAGAAAGTCGCGGACGGCGGACAAACGGATTTGTTTTTTGTATTCATTATTCGGATTCTACGTATCTTGAAACGTAAGCCTCATATTTTAAGGGGGGAGTGATTTTTGCCTATTACAAAGGTTCATTATTTAAAAAAATAAAAACCTCATCATTATCGTAAGTTCTATTTTGGTTCCATATTCGTGCGATATATCTTGTCCGCTCAACAAATGAAGTCTTTGATACATTTTTTTTTTTGTAACTTTGTAAACTTTTCAAACCGCTGACCAGTCACAAACCCGAAAGCTCATGCGATAAAGAAAGACCAGACAAACACTCCTTTTTATCTTATTTCCGAAGTTCTCAGATTGCCGAAGGGCAGGTGGAACCCGAGACCAGACGGCCCAAGGACTGCTAAAAATAAAGCTGTTATAGGTCAATTGGAAAGTGAGCTAATGGTAATGACACTGACGTAGGAGGAGCCGTGTGGGCTGTGCTCTTATCTGTCCTGCAACCCAGTGTCTGCAGCGGGTTCTCGTAGGGCCACGTTCGAATCTATATTCATAATAAATACATTGATTTAGTATATTTATACATTAATGATCAAGAACACTCTAATTCTTTAGTAAAATCTTTTATGATCTATGTCTAAAAATCGGGTTGGTCCTACGAGGCTAACCTACAATGAATAGGATATTATCGTTGGAGATACAGCGAATCACCTTAACCACCGACTTGTACTCGTTTGTCCCAAGTTTTAAACATTTTTTAAAGATTAGATACAATAAAATATAGGTTGATAGTTACCATTTTTCTTCTTAATTAACTTATGAAATTGAAACTTTTATTTTAATTTACTTATGCTATTTTATTCTTATGAAATTTTTCTTTTTGACCAGATTTTTAATTTGAATTGTGACTATTAAGAATTGATATTTATAACAGTGTATCTTCTGATGAGGAAGGAACACAGAAACGTTTAGTAAAACTTTGAGCGCAGAATTTTCGCGGCCTGTGCGGTCCGTACGCATACTGATAACATCCGCTGAACGCGTATTTGAGTCCATAGTCCTTACTGATAATATCTGCTGAGCGCGTATTTGTGTTAACAGCCTATATCGATGGCTTTCGCTGGACTCATATATCGCCCATTGTACTCAAAGGGTTAACTCAGGAAATAAAGAATATATATATATATATATATATATATATATATATATATATAAAACTCGTGAAGGATCTTGGGATCAGTAAACATAGAGAATCGTACTGTTTCTAGGTCAAAGACCCTGCAATAAGATGATTAGGCCGAGACCACGCTCAGCCAGCAGGTTTTCCGCTAATTTTTGGGTACCCAATGTTTAAAAAGGTTTAAGACTAGCCCCAAGTCCGTCCCACTGCTGATCTCTCATCCGTAATGATCTTAATGTTGCATATGTTTTTGATTCACCCTCAACTAGGTAATATTCCTTTAATGACAAACTCTATTCTCACTCTAAGCCACTAGTTTCTATCCTTGCTAACTCTCCAATTCCTGATAATCCTCTGAAGCGTCTGGAAAAAAAATGACCACGAAAACTTTTGACATAGGGCATATTTTGGTGGCCTATATATTCTAGGACTATATTCTCACAAAACAATCCTTAGTTATGCCGTTCTTTGGAGGGGACGTTAAAATATGTTCCCAAGCCTGTGCGATGTCAGGTACTCGTTAAAGATCCCTATCTTAATAAAACCTGTACAGGCAAAATTTAGGATTCCCACTGTAGCATCGTCCGATTAGCCACAGAAGTATAAAGTGGCGTTAAATAAATATACAGAATCACACATTCAACATTTACAGGTGACTTACAATTAGATCGCGTAAAAACAACTGACTTCATAATGAGTATTTGAAGTTGAACTTAGTATTCAAAATTTGAAGTTTTGTCTATATTATATAAATAGCAATACAAGGATAATTACAAATTTTATGAAAACGTATAATTAAAAATATTTACAATTGTGTTTTATTGTAATATAGACTTATTCCTGGCATCCCACTAAGCACTTTTCACGTTCGCACCTGCTATACACATTCCTAATATTTATACATACAATTTATCTATATCTTATGATTATATGGGACCTGATACAACCTAAATATTTTAACATCAAACGCATTGAATCCTTCCTATCCAAAGTCCTCCGAACAATAGTTAATGCTTCTTATTATATTTCCAACTGTACCTTACATCGGAATATTAACCATTTATTCTAGACCTGGTACCATCCAAATTATCTAAATTACATCAGAACCTTATATATCATGCTAGCCCTCTAGCACAATTCCACAAGTGAAGGGAAGAGCCAAGTCCGGAGTTTCTTTAGCAGATTGTAAATATTATATATAGCTATGATTGTATGTATGATCTTTGTATTTATTTCAATTATATGTTTTTTTTTGGGGGGGGGGTTTCCTGTGTATATATATAATTTAAAAAAAAAAAAAAATAAAAAAAAAAAAATATATATATATATATATACATATATGATTTATTTATTTATTTTTTTTTTTTTATGTAATACGACTTAATCATTGTTTGTTGTAAATACTGTATGAATGTGGTCTCACATTACTACTGTTCATTTTGAAACGCATTGTAATATATTTCAATAAATATCTAAAAAAAAAAAAAAAAAAAAAAAATATCTTATAATTAATAGTACTTTTTGATTATAAACAGGCAATTTAAATTCTCTGCACACAGATTTTAACTCCAAAATCAGCCTAAAATGTTTTAGCAATGACCTCAAAACGGGCGGAAACAAACACAGCTCCGGAAAACAATAGTTACTTGAGATGAGCTCACGGCCGTTCCTTGGAATCATAAAATAAATATTCTGGGTCGATGAATGTTGCGTAACTCTATGCCGACTTATTAAAGTTTTTCAAAGTACAATTCACTTCTTTAATAATGAATGTTGTATTTATATTTAGACTTGACATGGAAACGTATGGGAAAGGTATGACGTATAATGAGTAGTTAACCTCGAAATTTTTGGGTCAACGGTGGTTATAGTGATGGAATTATCTTTAAAATATCCAAATAATATTTTAAAGCGATTTCATTAACTTTTCAAGAGTATGTGGATTTTTAAAGTAAGTTAAATTTTTATCAACACAAATTTTTCTTTATATCGCATCGATATTAGTGATAAATAAATCATTTATATAAATTTTATTGAATATGTACATATACATGTACACAAGCAGTAACTGAAGTCTGAAAAGCAGCCCAGTTACATATCCAAGGTGTCGATAATAATAATTGTCATTTTACTGATGGTTCATTAGGGGTACTCACTACGTTTGCTATAGCACATTTTTTGTGCTATTTTGCTAAACTCGCCGGGTTTCTACAGTAGTCTGCTCGGCAGGTTTAGCAGAATAGCACAAAAAATGTGCTATAGCAAACGTGGTGAATACCCCTATTGTAAAATAAAAGAAACAAATTTTAGAAAAATTATCGAAATTAGTGAAATTGAATCTCCCAAGAAGTAGCTTTTTGTCTTTTGATTTGTGTCTTATATATGAATAAGAATCATTTATAGTCAAATCTATATTCACCTTAATATCTAAAAAAAATTTTCTGAGCATAATTTCACTGCGAACTTTAAACTGCAAACAACTGCTAGGAGTGTTTTTTTATTTTTAAGAGTACATTGGGGTTGATTCTTAATTTTTGTTTTTATAGGAATTATCATATGTAGATGTGAGTTTATTAACGCTTATTCATAAAACTTATGCTGATATGTTATATAAAAGTTGATCAAAAGATTAAATCACCCCGAACCGTTCATCGATTTACTCAATTAACAAACAAACATAGCAGCGACTTTAATCTAGCGTCAATATTAATTGAATATTGACAAATTCAGAAATATTAAATATAATAATAATAATATTAGTAATAGGCTTACCGAACCCGAAGGTTCGATGCCGATGCCACCAAACTTCGCCTGAAATACAGACTCGTCCAATGTTCACCGGTCAAGCCCAAGCCAACGAGATCAGCCTTAATACAATCCTCCCATCGACGCTTCGGCCTACCTTTCGGACGCCTACCAGTCGGTTCAGCGAATACCAACTTTCTCGGAATCCGTTCCTCACCGAGCCCAACAACTTTACGCGCCCATTTGAGTCTCCGCGATGCTATTAACTCAATTATATTCACAGGGTAGAAACTCCGCAATTCCGCGTTGTGCAACCTTCTAAACTCCCCAGTGGCCTCATCTCTCTTCGGACCAAATATTTTACGCAGTACCTTATTTTCGAAAACCTTAAGCCGTTGTTCATCCTTCAAAGTAAGCGGCCACGTTTCACATCCGTAAAGAACCGTCGGAAGAATAATAGTTTTATAAATTCTAACCTTTAAGTTTTTAGACAGAAGCCACGAGCTAAGTAATTTAGCAACTGAATAATAACATGCATTCCCCACCTTTAAACGGGACTTTATTTCTTCCTGGATTTCATTTTTTCTAGTTATCATTGAACCTAAATAATTGAATTTCTCAACGTGTTCAAAAGTATGACCTGAAATATTAATATCTACTAAAAGTAAATATTGAATATAATAAAAATATAAAATATACTAAAAATATAAAATATAATAAAAGTAAATAAAATAGAATAAAAACATAGATATAGAGTAAAATAAAAATATTATATTGATTGACTTATCTGTAAAGTTTTATTATTTCCTTTTTTTTTTTTTGTTTGTGGAGTTTTAACGATATTTCATTGTTTAGATTGCTATGTAATCATATCCTTGACCAACGAATATCTGAGATATTTAAGCCCGCATGGTTCTGACAAAAATATAGCTTGAAATAAGACCATCATTTATTTTTATTTATTATTATTATTGGAAGAAATTATTCCGGGTAGCGGTCATTAAATGAAACAACTAAATAGTTTCAACTGGTTGTCAAATCGTCTACCATATTGTAGCCAGTAAATAATACGAATCCCTATACCGAATACAAAACTCAAGTCACTTTAAGGGTTGTGGAGTGTTTTAAAAGGGAAATCGAAAATTAAGTACAGTAAACCCTCGTTTTAACGAACTCCAAGGGACCAAAAAATACTCTGTTCGTTATAAAATAATTCGTTATATCTAAAAAATATATTGTATGTATATTATATGTCTTGGTATAAATTCAGGTGGTTAAAAAGAAATATTTTCAATACAGCGTATAGAAACTACAAAAGCAGTTAAAACTATGCACTATGAACTTATATCTATCTTATTTCACATTTTACATAATACTTTAAGATTAACGTAAACCATCATTCAAAACACAAAACTTAACATGGAACTTACAATTTCAAAATCACAGCAATTCATATAAAGTTGAAATAATAATTTTTTTTTTTTTTTTTTTGTGCAGATCCCTATGAAAATGCAACGGAGGCATCGATTTTATCTTTATTTACGATAATCGTTGATGGAGGAGATTTTGATATCCCGTATTTTTCCTCAATTTTCCGTTTCGACTCAATTTTTTATCGATTTCTTGGAGAATCGCCAACCTTGTATTTAAATCAATGGATTTTCTCTTGACCTCGTAGGAAACTCGAATTGAAGCAATAAAAACAGAAATACTAGCTGAAACTTTAGAAACCAGAAGCTGTCACAGACTGTGAATCACAGAATTGAGCTAAATAGATGGAAGAGGTAAGGATTTGGACAGAAAAGCGTCGGGAATTATGACGTTTCGTAATTTTTTTCTTCTTTATTTTTCGTAATAATCGAACAAATTCAATTCTAAGGTCCACAAAAGTAGTTCGTTAATTCGTTATAAGAGAATATTTCGTTATAAACGAGGAGAAGCATATTTTTCTATTTATAATTCAGGGGACCGCAACGATAGTTCGTTATAAACGAGTGTTCGTTATAACCGTGTTCGTTAAAAAGAGGGTTTACTGTATTAAGATTTGGATCGGAAACAAACAAGCGTAGGAGAGCAGAGAGCTACGTACTCAATAAGTGAGGAAAGTAGAGCCGACTGCCAGGGCGTCATTCCTGATTCAGCTCTAGCCCGGCTGGCGGAAATACCCTGAGAAAGTGAAATCACACGCCAGAAAGGACCAAATATATCTTACAGTTTTAACTAGGTCTCCTCAACTCGGAGAAATTACAGAATGTGTGACACATACTAAAAAAGTGTGCCTTTAGTATTTCTGCCTGGCTGAAAAAAACAATAGATCCTAGATATATCCATCTAAAAATAACTGTTCATCAGATTCTAGAATAAACTTAGTTTATGGACGGATATTTATGTTGATGTATATAAGGTAAAGGAAAAAAGAAATGATATACTAAAAAATTGGTTTTTACTTTCACTTACCTATATATGGAATATATAGTATGGGAAAATATTGCGATCGTGAAAAGTTTCGAATTCCAGTTTTCAATGGAAATACACGTTTTATTGTCCCCAATAACCAAGTCCCGCAAAAAGGTCTGTGTGTGTGGTAACTCCATTGCGTAAACTAAAAATCCTATGAAACTGAAATTTCATATATAGAGCAACTAAACGCCCGATCTCATCATACCGAAACTTTTTTATCTATATCAGCTAACCAAAGAGTACTTCTAAAGTACCTATAATTTTGTAGATACTAAAAAAATAACAATACAATCTTGTTATCAACGATAAAAAACAGGTAAATATATAAGTTGAACGAATTCGATATCCAACTATAAAGGAGACTGAAAGTAAAAAAATGTTTTTTTAATGAAACTTTTCGATTTTTAACTTAAGAACAATAATAGACAAATATAATATACCGTTGGATTGCTAAATATTTAAGAAAAATTATTTTTTTTATATATGCTAACAATAAAAAGTGATTAACCAATCCGAATAGTGTGTTTCATCGAAATTATTAAAGTCTTTTCTGAGGGTAAATAGATGTAAAATACATAGCTGTGGGACTCTCGGACTTATGATTGAAGCGAGGCTTACCATACAAAGCAGACAGACCTTTTTGTGGAACTTGGTTATTGGCCTCAGGGGACCCTCAGGTGTTTCCGTTAAAAAATCTATAATTTGAATATTTTTTGGATCGCAATACTTTCTCTTACTATATATTTCTATATATAACTACGTAAATGTAATATACAGATACATCATACCCTTACAATCCCATATATGTGCTGATACGAGGTACAGACTAAAAGGTCCTCTGTTTATTAAACAGTGGCGTACTACAAGCTACAGGGAAACTGATAGCTTTCACGAGAACACTATCAGAGCCCTGAGTAACGCCAGCACAAATAATGATGGCGCTGCCAATTATATACGGTCGTCTACTTCTTAATACCATTCGGCTTTCCTGCTTTCTCAAGCTACTTCTTTTATTGTTCTGTGTTATGTTTGTATATATTAGCTTGAATAAAAGTCTTCTACATAAGCCAATATGTAGAAGCCAGTATTCTCGGGTAATAAAACCTTAACCCCAACCAACTTCTGGATTATTGTAGGGCATCTTTGTTTCTATATATTTTTTTTACACTACTGGTCTACTGGAGCCCGGGTTTGAAGTTGAGTGTGGTAGAATTTGTTTTTGTTCTTTCAGGAATCCAAATGCCCAATTTGCCTCTTTAAAATGGATACACGAAAATTTGAGGGAAAAACATGAAGGTTGTGTGTGGCCTCGGCCAAATCGAAATTGAGACGTTGATTTCCAAAAGGTACTAAAGGTCATTTTTTACGAAATTGATTTTTTACATATTTGTATTCTCATCATTTAATTTTATCTAAATATTCTATTTGATGTTATCTAATGAATTTTCAAGTCCTTAAAAAACGCAATTTAGAAATGCGGTGATTTTCTAAAAGTACTAATTACGCATTTATTTTCGTTCCAAAACATTCTAAAAAAATTCATTTCATACCTTTAATATGATGTGATTATTATAGTAAAAAAATAATTCTAAATTTTAAGGCAAAAAGACCCAAATTAGCTAGTTTAATAATATAGTAATGAGAGATTTTCGCGCTTCCTGTAAAATTTCCCAGAATGGATATAGTACCTTTTGGAAATCAACGTCTCAATTAATGAAATCTGTTTCGAATCCTGGGAAAAGTAGAATATTATATATTCTGTTATTTCAGCCCTGAAGCGACCCTGGGGTGTGGAGACCCTCCAGGGGCACACCAAGCCTCTACATAGTGGGTACTGAAAAATGGATGAAAAACCCGGCGGCTGAGTGTGATCTCGACCAAATCCCCTTCTTGCACTGTCATAGACCTAGCAACAGTATGAATCTATGGGATCACTTGTAGCTCATGGGTTTAAACCCGCAGGTGGTAGTTTACTGCCATTAAAAAATCCATAGTTATGCCGTACTTCGGAGGGGACATAAAAAGATGGTCCCGATCCTGTGTGATGTCCAGGTACTCTTTAAAGATCCTTATACTAAATACTAAAAAGATTTTTGAAGAGCCAGAAATAAGTCTGATGAACAGAATGGGTCGAGGATCACGAAAATGAATTTTTTTCTGTTCCATTTTGAGCAAGCAAAATACCACTTAAAGATAAGGAATCTCGGTTGAACCTGGAGCATAAAAGCATCTTAACTAATCCTTTTTTAGAATATGTAAATATTATTGACCAAGTAGGTAAAATATTATAAACACAAAAAACTCTACAAACTTATTTTACAACCCAATATATCAGGTTCCAGGTAAAAGAAGAAGCTCATTTTTAAATCATAATAATTTTTATTCATCCATTTTTAGTCAGTTTGCTGGTGTTCCTCAAGGCAGTATCCTAGGACCCATCCTTTACACAGTTTATACAGCTGATATCCCATCCCATCCTAACACTTTCCTTTCTACCTATGCTGAAGACACATGTGTGTTATCAGTCAATGCTGTCAATGCTAATCCCACATCAGAGAACTTGAAGTATGGTGTCAGAACTGGAGAATTAAAATAAATGCCAACAAATCCAGCCAAATTACCTTTACCCTTCGTCGTAAACCAATGACATCCTGCCCTACTGTCTCCTTCAATAATACTCCTCTTGTCCCGGTTGAACAGATCCGATATCTAGGACTACACTTTGACAAACGCATTACATGGAACCCTCATACAAGACTGAAACGACAAGAAACTGCATGACGTTTTCGACTACTTCAACACTTACTAGACAAACGTTCCAATCTTCCAGTTAACTACAAAAGGCTCATCTACATGACTATCATACGGCCTATATAGACTTACGGAGTAGAGCTTTGGGGCTCTACTGAACCATCAAATTCTTCCCATATCCAATCCCTACAATCCAAAATCCTTCGTAAAATCCTCAATGCTCCTTATTTTGTATCTAATAAACTGATCCACAAAGACCTTAATATTGCGTATGTTGCTGATTTGGCCCGATCTAGATACCATTCCTTTCATGACAAACTCCATTCCCACCCTAATCCTCTAGTTTCAATCCTTTCTTCCTCTTCAATTCCCGACAATCCTCCGAGGCGTCTGAAAAGGAGATGGCCCCGAGACCTTCTAGTTTAGAATAGTTACAGGAGTGCTACCATTGGGTAGTTCTTCTACAAGTCTCTTCCATGTCATTTTTATAATATCATATTTACTTGATGTATTTTTTTAGTACAGTTGTAAATTTCAATAAATTATGTTAAAAAAATAAAAAATGAAATCAAGCTTTGAAGAGGCGTGAAAGATCAGGGAATTTGCCTAATGGGCAGGTTATAAGATGAGCGAGGAGGACAGCAATCTAATCCTGTCAATTTGCCGCTAACCCTCGGGGGATTAGATCCATCTTAACCCAGTCCAACTTCCTCGCCGCACCTCAAGAGCACGCCGCTTCAAAAATCATAATTTTTGGGCCCCAAAGCTTTATTCTAAAGACTTGTCACAAGCAATATTTCAGAACATCTTGTTTATATTTTGTTTAAATACATATGTATAAAAAACCTAGGTAGCGGGTTCAAACGTTTAATTTAAAGGATGTAAAAAATCTTTAATTATCCAGTCCTTATATGGAAAAGCGCTTATAATAATAATAATAATAATAATAATAATAATAACAGGCTTAGCGAACCCGAAGGTTCGATGCCGATACCACCAAATTCCGCCTACACAGACTCGTCCAATGTTCACCATTCAAGCCCAAGCTCCCGAGATCAGCCTTAACGCAATCCTCCCATCGACGCCTCGGCCTGCCTTTCGGACGCCTACCAGCCGGATCAGCAAATACCAACTTTCTCGGAATCCGCTCGTCATCGAGCCCAACAACTTTACTCGCCCATTTGAGTCTCCGCGATGCAATCAACTCAATTATATTAACAGGATGCAAGTTCCGCAATTCCGCGTTATGTAACCTTCTAAACTCTCCAGTGGCCCCATCTCTCTTTGGACCAAATATTTTACGCAATACCTTATTTTCGAAAACCTTAAGCCGTTGTTCATCCTTTAAAGTAAGCGGCCACGTTTCACATCCGTAAAGAACCGTTGGAAGAATGATAATTTTATAAATTCTAATCTTTAAGTTTTTAGATAGAAGCCGCGAACTAAGTAACTTAGCAACTGAATAATAACACGCATTTCCCACCTTTAACCGGGACTTTATTTCTTCCTGGATTTCATTTTTTCTAGTTATAATTGAACCTAAATACTTGAATTTCTCTACGTGTTCAAAAGTATGACCTGATACATCAATATCACCAAGATCGACACCGTTTCTGCTACTAATCATATACTTCGTTTTATCGGTATTTAATTCGAGTCCTATTTCTTTACCGGTTTTTATTAACACACTTGTATTTAGTTGTATGGTTTCCGTGTTCCGGAAAAGCGCTTAAATGATAAAAATCTAAATTATATATTTAATCTTTAAATTTATATTTTCAAATAATTATTAAGGGATCACATGTGATGCAGTGGCATCACAGGCTTTTAGAATATAATATAAAAAAAAAAAAAATTGTATTCTGTCCTAAAGACCAAATGATCATGATTTTTTTTTTTTTTAAGATTCTTATTTTTCAATATTTTTTTTTACAAACGGCAACATGCCTCAAACTTTATAAATGTTTTGGTAATGCACCAATTACATGTTACATTTACGTTATATTTACAGTAGGGGTTGGTGGTAATTATAGCCTATGTTACTTTTGAACAGTAGGAAAAATCTGAAAACAAAAACCTACAAAAAAAAAAAAAAAGAATACAGATCATGATTAATTCTTATTTACAATGGTGTAAGGAGTAAGAAAAGGGAAAAAAATATGAAATATATCTACACAATTCAAGTAAGGGTAGTTACCGTTAAAGACTTTAAACTCCTGAAAAGTATAGATCTTCCATATATGAATATAAAGAAAGAAGAAAAAATAAAGTTTGTAAATAAAAATGTATTATAAATGTTTATATGTACACCAATAATGACTTATTATCTACACAATGAGACAAAAGAATAAAATAAATAAACTTCTTCTATAAATCAGAAATTTATAATAATTATAAATAAATTAACTAAGTTAGTCATGAGCAATAAATAATATTTCTTTTTTATATTCAAAGTCTGATATTTGATATAAAACATCAGTGTTGTTGAGCGTCTGTTTGGGAATACAGGTATTGGAACAGTTGGGACTTGAATGATGATAGAGAAAAAGCATGGCGGATATGAGTAGATAGGGAATGCCAGAGATTAGTAGAGCGGACAAGAAATGATCTAAAATTGTTGTTCTATGGGTAGGAATGTAAAGGTCAGAATAGAATAGCTAGACCTTGTTCCGAGGAAGTGGACTGAAGATTTAAATTGTAGAAGACTGAAGATATATGGAGGGATCTGAGTGTTAATGGTTTGGTGGAGGTATGATCCTAGGAAATATTGTCTGGGAATTGGGGAAGGAACTCCTTTAACTTGCAGTATAAATGGGTCACATGAGAGTTGGTGGGTAACTCTTCGGAGTGTTGAGTAAAAATCTTACAATATGTTCATAATTCGCTATATCCTATCCTCAAGCACCGTCGAGAGGCCATCATATACAAAGCAGCAATAGTCAAAGTGGGTTCAAAGCCGGTAGATGGCTCTAGGATATTTTAAAGGACGTAAAAAAATTCTTAGTTATGCCGTCTCTCGGAGGAGACTTACAAAAGCAGGTTCCGAGAATGTGCGATGTCAGGTACTCGTTAAAGATTCTTATCCTATTCTAACCTGTATAGGCAAAATTTAGGACTCCTACTGTAGCATAGTCCGATTAGTCAAAGTAGCATAAAATGTCACTAAATGAATACATTTTTAAACCAATATGTCATCAACTATTTGGCAGGCATCACGAATTTAAACTGAAAATATTTTTTCTTGAATTATTCATGTGTAATATTATTTGTTATTTCATTATTGAAAGTATTCAACCTAATCTAATGAATATAACAAATTTCTATCTTATCTACAAAGAGTTGTAAGATTTTGTTTCTACAAATAAAGAGGGTGTTCAGGATTCTATAGGACGTCTGAATCTGAAAGCCATGATTATAGTATTTTTTCTATATGTCAGATAATTACATAAATAATCGTTAATATCATGTATTAAAACAAAATGGAGAGAAGAAAAAAGAGCTAAATTCTTACAACGAATGAAAAACTGGCTGGTAAATAAAAAGAAGAAAAAGCCCCACAAGTTAACCATCTTTATTTAGATTATTCCACTTTGGGAGCTCTACGACTAATAATAATAAAAATATCATATATTATCATAGGGAGTTAATAGAATGGTTATTAATATTTTTGTAATATCCGGCCCGTAGCACCAATGTTCTACCAGGTTTTAAAATCGAACTTATCGAAACCTAACATCTTGCAATGGACATTAACAGTTCATAATCTTAATTTGTTTTATTTTTTTTTTTTTATTTATTATAGAAATATTTACAACTGTATTAACACAAAAAATACATCAAGTAAAAGTGAACATTGAGATATGGACATGATAGGCGTGAGAAGAATCTACCCAGTGGTAGCACTTCAAAGATTTTTCAGACAAGAAGGTCTCGAGGCCATCGTCGTTTCAGCCGCCTCGGAGGATGATCAGGAATAGAAGGAGATGAGATATTGCGGACAAGTGGGTTTGGGTGGAGTGGTGATTCGGAGTGAAAGGAAGTATATCTAATTCGGGCTAAGTCTGCAACTAATGAGATATTCAGGTCTTTATGGATTATTTTATTGGTGACAAAGTAGGGGGCATTTAGGATCTTTCGGAGGATTTTGGATTGCAAGGATTGGATGCGAGAGGAATTTGATGGCTTGGTGGATCCCCATAGTTCAATTCCATATGTCCAAATAGGTCTAAGTATGGTAATATAAATTAGTTTTTTGTAGTAGATGGGAACTTTTGAACGTTTGTCAAGTAAATGTTGTAATAAGCGATATCTACGAGCTATTTCTTGTCGTTTCAGTTTAGTGTGAGGATTTCAAGTAAGTCGTCTGTCAAGTTGCAGTCCAAGGTGTCGGATCTGTTCAACAGAGGTGAGTGGAATATTGCCAAAGGATATAGTGGGACTGGCAGACATAGGTTTGCGGCGCAGGGTAAAGGTAATTTGGTGGGGTTTAGTAGAATTTATTTTGATCCTCCACTTTTGACACCATTCTTCAATGGGAACAATGTGAGACTGAAGGGTTTGGGAAGCAATAGTTGGGTCATTGTTTACAGATAAAACACATGTGTCATCGGCGTATGTAGTGAGGACAGTGAATCTTAATTTAAATTATATAAAATATGAACAAATTAACAACTTAAGTACCGAATAAAAAGAACATTGTGAATCTTCTCAATCATAATCTCTGATAATAATTCAACGGAATAACATTTCCGAAATATAGTGTCATCTAATAAAAGAACAACTCCCATAATCGAAATCTGTTTTCCGTTTTCAAGACAGGTTCATTGGGGAGCTGCCAATGGCTAGTATCCCCACATATGAATCCAGGACATTTTTATCTTGTATCTCATTTACTAGATGTATATCATTATACAGTTGTAAATAGCAATAAATCTATTAAAAAAAAAAAGACAGGTTCTACTTGCTCTAAATAGTATTATGTAATTAAAATTTTGCACAAATACGAGGCATGTTTTTTAAGTAAGTACCGTTTTGGAATTAAAAAAAGACATGTTAAATGATTTGATGAGATCTTTGGTCCGATTAGCCACTCTCACCCATTTCCTTACCATTCCATCACTTATAATGTTTTGTCCGTAAACTTCAACGATCTCACGATGAATATCGATCGGTTTTACGCCTTTAGCACTAAGAAATCGTATAACAGCCCGTACTTCACAATCAGCGGGACTCACGATTGTTGGAGGCATCTTAAACACTCAGTAAACTACGTATACAATGAATAATCTGACCATTATTGGTGTCAGTGCGTAGACAAGAGATGTAGGTAACCAGCGCGCGTGCGCGGAACGCCGACCGTAGCGCTGCGGCGACGGAATCGCAAAACGGTACTTACTTAAAAAACATGCCCCATACCTTGTCAAATGTTAGTATAACATATTTCCTCTTGAATTATTCAAGAGTAATAAATATGGTCCTCGCGCGGATCTCATTACCGCGTATGGGGAGCGTCCCACGGGTGGCGGATGTGGGGATGGTCGGTGGAATTTCCTCGGAAGCTCCTCCCGGCTAAGTCCGATGGACTCGCTGACCAACAATGAGAGCGGCCCCCCAGGCTTGCTGGAGGGTGTGACGTAGGTTCGAACGCCCTACTCACATATTTTAGTTCACAAAATATCACCAAAAGTCATGGATTCCTCTGAGGTAAAACGCTCATTATCCGGAGGTAAACTAGTCCCCCGTTCGGGTCTCCGGGTGGGGACTGCTTCAGGGGAATCATGGCGCAAGATGAAAATTAGGGATCTAACAATAGGGACGTGGAACGTTAGAAGTTTAAATACGGCAGGTGAGTTAAAGTCGGTCGCGAATGAAGTTAAGGGGTACCACTTAGATATCGTTGCATTACAAGAGGTTCGCTGGCCAGGGGAGGGTTCGTTAACAGAAGGAAAGTATACTATTTGGTACGGGGGGAGCGTTAATTATTGTCTAGGTACCGGGTTTCTAATTAGGAATAGATTTCTTTCTGCATTACGGGACGTACAGTTCTTTAGTGATAGAATATCGGTTGCTATATTTCAAGGGCGTTGGTTTAAAATCGCGTTTATAAACATTCATTCTCCCACCGAAGACAGTGATGATGAAGTAAAATGCGAATTTTATGATAAACTAGAGTCGGTTTACGATAAGTTACCGCGAAATTACATTAAGATAATAGTAGGCGACGCGAACGCAAAGGTTGGAAGGGAAGAAGTATATCGTCCTACAATCGGTAAAGAAAGTTTGCACGAATATAGTAATGATAATGGGACCCGACTAATAAACTTTGCCATTTCGAAAAACCTAGTAATCAAAAGTACTACATTTAAACATAAGGATATTCATAAGTATACGTGGACATCGCCGGATGGACAAACACCGAATCAAATCGATCATGTTTTAATACAAAACAGATGGCAAAGTAGCATAATTAACGTGAGATCGTATCGGGGTGCAGAATGCGGTTCTGATCATGAATTAGTAATCGCGAAACTTCGACAAAAACTAAATACAAATTTAGTTTCAATACCTCTATTGAATGCGGTTAAAGATGCAAATAACAATATAATTGCGGATCCTTCTGAGATATTAAATAAATTTAAACAACACTTTGACGGCATCTTAAATACGGAAAATAATAATCAATCTCCTCTCTCTGAATATCAGAGCGCTGAACCATGGATAGACGCACCGAGTAAAGAGGAAGTCGAAATGGCGATAGGGAAATTAAAACGTTATAAGGCTGCAGGAAATGATAATATCACGAGTGAATTAATTAAGGCGTGTGGAGAAGCGGGCGTTTCCAAAATACATTTTTTAGTTAAACAAATCTGGGAAACTGAAAAAATGCCCGATGAATGGAAAGAATCAATACTTATTCCGATTCACAAAAAAGGACCGAGGTCGGATTGTAACAACTATCGTGGGATCTCTCTTCTCCCAGTATGCTATAAAATATTCTCGTCAATTCTAACTAGTCGAATCACGGAATACGCTGAGGATATTATCGGAGATTACCAATGTGGTTTTAGGCGGAATCGCTCGACTATTGACCAAATATTTTCCTTACGTCAAATATTAGAGAAAAAATTGGAATACAACGGTGTAGTCCATCAACTTTATATCGATTTTAAAAAGGCTTATGATTCAATAGACCGTCAGAAGCTATTTAATATCATGATTGAACAGGGAATACCTAGAAAGTTAGTAAACCTAGTAGAGATGTGTTTGTCGGAAACATTCCATAAAGTTAGAATCGGTCATAATTACTCCGAGAGATTTGAGGTTCGATCGGGTTTGAAACAGGGTGACTCCCTTTCACCTGTGTTATTTAATTTAGCTTTAGAATATGTCATAGAAAAGGTGATGTGTAATGAGAAAGGCTTAAATATGGGTGACAAGATTCCGGTTTTGGGGTATGCCGATGATCTGGTACTGCTAGGTGAAGACACGGAAACCATACAACTAAATACAAGTGTGTTAATAAAAACCAGTAAAGAAATAGGACTCGAATTAAATACCGATAAGACGAAGTATATGATTAGTAGCAGAAACGGTGTCGATCTTGGTGATATTGATATATCAGGTCATACTTTTGAACACGTAGAGAAATTCAAGTATTTAGGTTCAATTATAACTAGAAAAAATGAAATCCAGGAAGAAATAAAGTCCCGGTTAAAGGTGGGAAATGCGTGTTATTATTCAGTTGCTAAGTTACTTAGTTCGCGGCTTCTATCTAAAAACTTAAAGATAAGAATTTATAAAACTATTATTCTTCCGACGGTTCTTTACGGATGTGAAACGTGGCCGCTTACTTTGAAGGATGAACAACGGCTTAAGGTTTTCGAAAATAAGGTATTGCGTAAAATATTTGGTCCAAAGAGAGATGAGGCCACTGGGGAGTTTAGAAGGTTGCACAACGCGGAATTACGGAACTTGCATCCTGTGAATATAATTGAGCTGATTGCATCGCGGAGACTCAAATGGGCGAGTAAAGTTGTTGGGCTCGATGACGAGCGGATTCCGAGAAAGTTGGTATTTGCTGATCCGACTGGTAGGCGTCCGAAAGGTAGGCCGAAGCGGAGATGGGAGGATTGCGTTAAGGCTGATCTCGGGGGCTTGGGCTTGAATGGTGAACATTGGACGAGTCTGTGTAGGCGGAACTTGGTGGTATCGGCATCGAACCTTCGGGTTCGCTAAGCCTATTATTATTTATTATTATTATTATTATTATTATTATTATTATTATTATTATTATTATTATTATTAATAAATATGGTATTATTTTACATTTCTTTAAAATTCTTCAAATTAAAAGTTTATAAATAAAATAAACTGCAATTTTAATAAAGTATAAAGGAAAAATTTATATTGTTTCTATTGTACAATATAAGGTTGCTTCGGGTTCTAAATCTTAAAATAATATTATTTCAACATATTATATAATTTGGATATATAAGATAATAAAGTATGTAACGTAACTAATTAAATATATCATAGGTATTGCACTAATTAATTAGTCATTACTCGTCGATTGCGTATGCTGTGTAAGTAATATCCGGTCAGGAGGACCAAATAATTCGCGCATCAAATACACATACGTTTACACATGGACTGTTTAGTTAGGCTTGATTATTTTGATTTGGATACAAAACGTGTTTTTTTTCGCTAAGAGCACACATCGATCATTTTCACGATCGCATTACTTCATTTTATCATATTTTTATATACAGGTCAGAAGAAGTAATACACAAGTTATAGATAATATTAATTATAACATCATATTGAAAATAATAGTTTTCAATCACAGGGAAATATTAATTAATCGTTAAAGATTTCTTTAACTTTTCTACTAACATTTGAAAACACATAATAAAATATATTTGTTTGGAACACTTAATAATAATACTACCATAGCGATTTATGACTGTTGATCCACACATTATGAATAATGACATAATTTCCTTTACGTTATTTCTTCCCAGTCCACGTTTGTGTTTGAAGTACGGACTCATGACATAGTTCTCACAAACATCCTTGGAATTCATGGATTCTTTCATTAGCAATGCATGCTACAACTACTAATGTTTGAATGCAATTTTGTTTCTATAAAAATTCAATTTAATTAATTCTTTAATAATAATAATAATAATAATAATAGGCTTACCAAACCCGAAGGTTCGATGCCGATACCACCAAACTTCGCCTGCACAGTCCAATGTTCGCCTTAATGCAATCCTCCCATCGACGCTTGGGCCTACATTTCAGAAGCCTACCAGTCGGTTCAGTGAATACCAACTTTCTGGGAATCCGTTCCTCACCGAGCCCAACAACTTTACGCGTCCATTGAAGTCTCCGCGATGGTATCAACTCAATTATATTCACAGAGTACAAACTCCGCAATTCCGCGTTGTGCAACCTTCTAAACTCCCCAGTGGCCTAATCTCTTTTCGGACCAAATATTTTACGCAGTACCTTATTTTCGAATACCTTAAGCCGTTGTTCATCCTTCAAAGTAAGCGGCCACGTTTTACATCCGTAAAGAACCGTCGGAAGAATGATAGTTTTATAAATTCTAACCTTCAATTTTTTAGACAGAAGCCGCGAGCTAAGTAATTTAGCAACTGAATAATAACACGCATTTCCAACCTTTAACCGGGACTTTATTTCTTCCTGGATTTCATTTTTTCTTGTTATCATTGAACCTAAATACTTGAATTTCTCTACGTGTTCAAAAGTATGCTCTGATACATCAATATCACCAAGATTGCCACCGTTTCTGTTACTAATCATATATTTCGTCTTATCGGTATTTAATTCGAGTCCTATTTCTTTACCGGTTTTGATTAAAACACTTGTATTTAGTTGTATGGTTTCCGTGTCTTCACCTAGCAGTACCAAGTCATCGGCATACCCCAAAACCAGAATCTTATCACCCGTATTTAAGCCTTTCTCGGTACCCATCACCTTTTCTATGACACATTCTAAAGCTATATTAAACAAAACAGGTGAAAGGGAGTCACCCCGTTTCAAACCCGATCGCACCTCAAATCTCTCGGAGTAATTATGACCGATTCTAACTTTATGAAATGTTTCCGAAAACACATCTCTTAAGTGTGTGTCATAAGTAAGGAGTAAGGAAGTGTGTGTCAGGTGATGGCACAACTGAACATTGATCGTACATTGATTTCGTACAATTTCGTTAGTTCATAATTTTTGTTTTTAGATTTGTATGGACTTTTTTACAGACAGGAAACGAGATAAACCAGAACGAGACCGACAAATATTTGGCTGTTGAAGTTGACTAACCCTGCATAATCTCTGGTTTCACCTTTGTTTTCTGTATTGAACTACGTAGTCAAGTTGTCAACAAACGCAATCCCATGTTGACCTCTTCAACACGACGAGGTCACTTAAACGTTTCCATTTGTGGTATTAGATCACTCTACAAGTATAATTAAAATGTTTTTCGAAGCTATACTCTTAGATAATTTTAATTTTGCTAATTTATAGTTAAATAATAAGTAATATAAACGGCGTGGTCTAATGAAAAGAGTAACTTAAATAATAAATTTTAAGAGTGATTAAATAATATTTAATTTTATAAAATTCTTTTTTCTAGACTCAAAAAACATTTTTGAACATAATGTGTATGTACTATAATAATATATGGGACATCCTCAGCAAAACGTACAAGCAGAGCTTAATTGGGTGTAATTATCAAAATAATTAATTCCATGAATAATTAATTAATTAGTTATTTTAAAAATCCAGAAATCAGAAAGCGAGCTTATGACGATCTTGTGGTGAGCCAACGATGAGTCGGTGAGCCAATGATTTTTGGAATGATCTCCCGAAGGTTTTTAAACGTCTAAAGGGTTAATTAAGATATTCCTAGCCTCTTTCATCTGTTAAATATTTTTAAAAATTCGCTTCTATATACGATCAGCACCCGATTGATTACGATAAAGTGTGAACCAGAATATTTCTTCTTACAAGAGCAGTAGGTTTAAAGGGAAATAAAAACATCTGGTGCGGGCAACACACGACTTTCACTTACCTCCATTTTTAAAATCAATGAAAGAATTTTAAAAAACAGTTAGAGATAAAAATACGTGAAACTATTAAGGAATTAATTAAATTGAATTTCTATAGAAACATGTGTTTTATTAAAAAATCTATTATATCATTATTTAAAATAATCAGTTAGTTTTATGTTCATTTCATCACTCTCTATTAACTTTTAAAAGCTTGTGTATGAGATAATATTTTTTCTAAAATCTTTAGCTTTCCAACGGTATATCATATATGTATATTACTGCTCTTATGTTCAAAAACGAAAAATTGCATTAAAAAAATATTTTTTCTGTTTTCTCCTTTAGTTGGGTATCGAATTTATTCAATTTATATATTTACCTGTTTTTCATCAGCGTTAACAAGATAATATAGTTATTTTTATTGAATCTACAAAATTAAAGGTACTTTAAGGGAAGAAAATTTAAGATATCGGCATTTAAGCCCTGTCAGACCATTTTAATCAGAATAAAACCTACATGATATTAAAGCCAATTAAATTTTACATCGATATAGCGAGTTTAATCAAAATCGTCGGAACCGTTTTCGAGAAAATCGAAAAAAAGTGCAAAATGCATGGTACAAAGTGGTTCTTCTGGTAAGCTCATTTTGATGAAAAAAAATTTGTCACGTATCGGGCGTATAGTTGTCTTAAATATGAAATTTCAGTTTCATAGGACTTACCGTTTCCGCCCGGAAGTTACCACACACACAGACCTTTTTGCGGGACTTGATTATTTGGACTCAGGGGACCCTAAAACGTGTATTTCCGTTGAAAACTGGAATTCGAAAATTTTCACGATCGCAATACTTCCCCTTACTATATATAGTAAGTGAAAGTAAAAAATCACCTTCTGTGGGGTGCGCTAATGACGGGTGCGTCAATGACGAATCGAAGGTTTTCCAAAAGCTTTTCTCTCCAAAACAAAGTATCAAAATAAAGAAGTATATCAATCTGTCAGCAAGATAGGACCGAAGACAATAAAAGATCAATCGATCTCACGGTTAATAGAATATAAGAAAAATTATCTTCCAACAACAGGGTTCGATCTTGTGCCCCTGAGAACAGCATTCCACTACCTTAATACTGAGCCACACTACCGCTTACAGTTTACAGAGATGACAAAACATATTCTAGTAACCTATAACTTACTTGGAAGGTCATGGAGGCCCCAGGATCCGCAGTCATCTGATTGGTGATGAAGACGGCCACGTTGTACTCCTCCGATATCTTCTGGAGCCTGGACAGCATCTGGCCCAGCCGCTGCTGCCTCTCTGCCAGCTCTCCACGCCCGCTGTAGTCCACTCGGAACAGCGCCATGATGGAGTCTATCACCTGTCGGAAGGACTCATATAGTATTAGAAGGGTATGGAGAGAGATACCTAGCGTCTATCATCCATCTTATTTGATAATGATTTTTTTTTTAAATCAACAAAAAAATAAGCCATATCCATAAACACACCGCTCCTGAGAGGAGAATCTGACCAGTGTCTGAACTCCGGCATTAACATTTACAAAATGTCTCGGGGACAATGCCGTTTCAACATTCAAGTTTGGTTGTATGGATGAGTGGAGCTGGATAGGGATTGTGTAAGAGGATTTGATTTAGCTTCCACTGACCACTCATCAGTGACGTGGCTGAGAGAGAGGCGCTGGGATTCCTCGGATTCTGCTTCTCCTTCCAGAAGTGTTCGGACAACCCTAGTCAGAATGTAAATTTTGTCTAGAGGTATTAGTGTTTTTTTAGATATGAGTCATTTTTTATCAACTTTGTATTTACATAATTTGTTATTATATACATTTATTTATTTAATCTTTTTATGTAATTTGACTTTACCTTTGTTCATTCTGAAATATTTATGAATGTTATCTTGTAGGGTTATTATTATTGTCCACATTGAAAAAAAATACGCATAAAATTGTTAATTAACTGTCTTTTCGATCCCCCTAATGATTTTCATCCCACTTGTTCCCCTCCACCAAACAAAGTCTTGTCTACGCTAACATAGACATGATTCACATTTCATTAATGATGAAAATTTATTCAACTAACATTTATTTTAAAGTTAGTTTAAAAATTGGTAGTTTTAAATATGGTTTTAATTTAGCTTACAAATAGATAATTTAAGTCAAAGTGATTTTGGATAATCTATCATTCAAATAACATTAATGAAAAATACGATATATATATATATATATATATATATATATATATATATATATATATATATATATATTATATATGTATATATATTTTTTTTTTTTTTAATTATTATTATTTATTTTTTTTCTTGGGAACGAATTTATCAACGATTTAGTAGTACCTTGTTCTCCGAGTCCTGGGTTCGAATCCCGGCTGTGGCATAATATTATTTATTCTGTTCATTCAGTCGGGGGCGACCCTTGTGTATGGAAACCCTCCTGGAGCAGACTCAGCCTCTCTAAAGTGTGCACTCAAAAAATTAGGGGAAAAACCTGTCGGCTGAGCGTGATCATGTTCGAATCACCTTATTGCACAGCCATTGGCCAAGGAAACAGTACGAATCTCTATATGTACTGAGCCCAAGACCCTTAATGGGTTTGAAAGGTACATGTTTTTTTTATTTTTTATTTTTTTAATACTTCAACACGGCTTCGATAGATCGAGGCCTCTCTACGCTAAATGGCTCCAAAGAATAAGAAATTCTTCAACATTTGAGTTTATTATTTTTTGTTTTTTTAGTCCTAAGTTACCTTAATTGTTAATCTGTCATATAGCGTATTTTAGCTTAACTCATTCTTTCAAGAGAATACGTAATCAACCTCAATGCCGGTTCACTCCAGTATACATTGCATCCACGAAGCTTTACACAGCTTGTGATGGAGCGGCATTGGAGAATTGTTATCATGTTTCATCAAGCCGTCCCGCATATCTTTAAAAAAAAAATTGGATGAGAGACCTCACTTCCTGAATCAAAGCCAGGAAGGGGTGCTACTTCTACTCTATCCTGCCCCATCCCTAGTATGCCTTATTTTCCAACTTACACCGTCATTCCTTATTTATTTCAATTTAATTATGTATTTATTATATTTAATTATGTATTTATTGGGTGACAGGATTCCGGTTTTAGGGTATGCCGATGATTCGGTACTGCTAGGTGAAGACACGGAAACCATACAACTAAATACAAGTGAGTTAATGAAAACCGGTAAAGAAATAGGACTCAAATTAAATACCGATAAATCGAAATATATGATTAGTAGCAGAAACGGTGGCGATTTTGGTGATATTAATATATCAGGGCATACTTTTGAACACGTAGAGAAATTCAAGTATTTAGGTTCAATGACAACAAGAAAAAATGAAATCCAGGAAGAAATAAAGTCCGCTTAAAGGTTGGAAATGCTTGTTATTATTCAGTTGTAAGTTACTTAGTTCGCGGCTTCTATCTAAAAACCTTAAAGGTTAGAATTTATAAAACTATTATTCTTCCGACGGTTCTTTACGGATGTGAAACGTGGCCGCTTACTTTGAATGATGAACAACGGCTTAAGGTTTTCGAAAATAAGAAACTACGTAAAATAATTTGGTCCGAAGAGAGATGAGGCTACTGGGGAGTTTAGAAGGTTGCACATAGCCGTTAATGTTTGCGGAAACTTTTGGAAACGTTCTGGTATTCACTGATCTGATTGGTAGACGTCCGAAAGGGTAGGCCGAAGCGTCGATGGGAGGATTGCGGTAAGGCTGATCTCAGGAACTTGGTCTTGACCGGCGAACATTGGACGAGTCTGTGTAGACAGAATTTGGTGGTATCGGCATCGAACCTTCGGGTTCGGTAAGCCTATTATTATTATTATTTATTATATTATTTTTTCCTATTTTTTTATATTAACTTACCCATGTACGGAACAGTATGGGAATGTATGCACTTGTGAACCTTTTCGAATTACAGTTTTCAACGGAAATACACGTTTTAGGGTCCCCTTAGTTTAAATAACCAAGTCGTTTTTCATATTGAAGACAAAAATACGATGATATGTAACAGCGACTTTTTCACCAAAAGGGACTGAACGGAAGTGCTACTTTATACGAATATATAAGAAAAGTTAGCATTATTGTAGGATTTTTTTTTTATTGAAGAAAAAAAAAAGTTAAAAAGGAATCTCTTAAAAGTTTTAACACACACTTCCATAAAGTAGAACACCTGGAAACATGAGAGAAACGCGCGCGACCTAGGGATAGGAAATATATTTCACCCCCCTTTAGAGTTCCCTAAGCCACCTGTTGAAAAAATAAAGAAGTTTTTGAAAATAATGTGAGTGCCAACTCTCCAACAAACTTCCTCCAGACCTAGCCTGGAAATAAGATGGCCCCTTCTCTTTTATATAACGGTTTAGAAGATTTTCTTATCTAACAATTATTACAGTTATTTCCTCCATTTCGCCGGACTGTTCGACCGTTTAGGAATTCGATATGGCTTTTCTGCATTCCAAAGCAATGTTTTATTTTTTTTTCGATATCCCTATATAAAACAATGGATATGGTAATTTTTATGGCTTAAAATGTATATTTCTACTGAATGTGACACTAAGACGGAATTGGAAACGAAAAAAAAAATTCTGTGCGCGCAATAGATGGCTTTCAACCTTGTTAAAATCAATTTAAAAACTTTTAGATAAAGTTGTAATTAAAACATAATCAAGGGATTTCATTGGGTTTAGATGGAAACATGTGTTTGAGACTAAGTAACCTAACAATGCAAATTATTGTCAATAACAATTATTTATAAGATAATCTATATTTATATAAAAATCTCGTGTCACAATGTTTGTTCGCGATAAACTCTGAAATTACTGAACCGACTTTGATCAAACTTCATAATTATCTGTTATTTGGTCCAACTTAAATGATATTACTATTCTAAATGGTTGAAAAATATATTTTTCTAAAACGTCAAACAAAATTTGTTTAACTGTGGCAACACTGGTTCCCAAGCAACCTTCCCATATCCTCACATATGTGATTATTAATTAAAATATAAGTGTGTGTTGATTGTTTCTATGCGTTATTATTTATAAAATATACATTCACATTATAGTTTCCAGTTACAATAAAATACATATTACTATACGTTTCCAGAAAGATTATAAGTACTTTTTTGAATGACTTGCTATGAGTTATGAGTTGCAAAGAAGTTATTATGATATACAACGGCTATGTTTAAAAGATAAAACGATGTTATTGAATAATTTGGATGTGGCTACTTGGTACTGGTATGTAATTGTAACATTGGATAAATAAAATTGATATCTGACATGAAATATTAATCTTATATTTATTATAAACAGAGTAGATCATTGCTATTCGCCTGTATTTATTTTACATAACCTCATTCAACATAGTCACTATCAACATCTTTCCTAATTTGTAGCAATTTTAATTTAAATTATTTTATTTATCAAATTGAATTCACTAAACCGCAAACAAAGATAAAGAAGTGTAGTTTTTGTTCTATTTTTTCAATGTGTCTCGATATTAGAAACATGATATTTACAGTTATATTAGATTAATTATAGTAATAGGTTAAGTTGTTTTTCAATCACTTTCCTCACCAACCCTAATTCTAACTTCTGCCTAATAAGTTGCCATTTTATTCTGTGAAATATACAAAGTAGGCATAACCCAAAATTACTCAATATATTTTAGGTGTAACGTAATCGGGTATATAGTCACGTTTGCAACATAAATGTGATTGATATACATTGACCCAACGAGTGGGAATAATTTTACTTGAAAACAACTTTGATAAATGTAATTGTTAAAAATATAATATTTATATTTCTTTAAAATGTATACGTCTTATAATAATGGAGTAGTTGTTGACCATATTGACTATATGGTAAAGAAGTTTGTTGAGGGTGAAGCCACCAAACACAACAGTAAGAAAAACATAAAATAAGTGTGTTTTATTGGTAGTTTCTTTGTTACCACATCCCAAACAACTGCTTAAACGTATGCGTTTTATAGTCACTAATCATAAACGCATTTATGCAAATTTAAATAAAGACAAAATAAAATATTCACGAGCAAAGCCGCGGGTAACAGCTAGTATTTTTTATAAATTCTTTAGCTTTTCAACGGTTGATTACATATCTATTCAAACAGTTGCATCGCAGCCTTCCATACTCGTAGAAGATCCCTATCTCAATTAAACCTAAATAAGCAAAATTTAGGACTCCCACTGAAGCATCGTCCGATTAGTCACAGTAGCATAAAGTGATGTTAAATAAACAAACTAAATATCCTAGAACCATTTTTCCAGTTTTAACCCACAATCTACACAGAAGATTGTTATGCTAGCCATTTACCCCACAGGTGACCCTTAATATTGACATCTTATCCTCTTCAATAATGGCATACAGGAGAATTATCCTATAGGTGAACACTCTATTTTAACCAGAATGAGTCAGTCAAGATTAATTTCCTGGGACTGCCACGAAATGAATGTCAACTTTTACAAGAAGAAATCAAACCGGCACCACTTTGACTTTAAGATCAATAATAATAATCATTTCATTTCACAGCATCAATCTATGAAAAAAAATATTATACAGTCGCAGTCATATAAATTGCATCTCTCAATAATTTCCAAATTTAATTTTCCAAATTCAAACTCTCCAAACCCCCATCTGAGACCTTGAAGTATGGTGTCAGAACTGGAGAATTGAAATAAATGCCAACAAATCCAACCAAATTACCTTTACCCTTCGTCGGAAACCAATGACATCCTGCCCCACTGTCTCCTATAATAATACTCCTCTTGTCAGGGTTGAACAGATCCGATATCAAGGACTACACCTTGACAAACGCGTTACTTCGAACTCTCATACAAGACTGAAACGACAAGAAACTGCACTACGTTTTCGACTACTTACAACCCTAACTGGACAAACGCTCTTATCTTCCACTAAATTACAAAAGGCTCATCTACATGACTATCCAAACTCCATTCCCATCCTAATCCTCTAGTTTCAATCATTTCTTCCTCTTCAATTCCCGACAATCCTCCGAGGCGTCTGAAAAGGAGATGGCCCCGAGACCTTCTAGTTTAGAATAGCTACAGGAGTGCTACCATTAGGTAGTTCTTCTACAAGTCTTTTTCATGTCATTTTTCTAAAATCATATTTACTTGTATTTTTTTTAGTACAGTTGTAAATTTCAATAAATTATGTTTTAAAAAAAATGTCCAAGTTAAAAAAAATATTTTAATAAACGCTGAATACACAAAAAAATAATATTATATATTGCAAATTAAAGATAAGCACGTAAAAACAAATGAAAAAATATAGAAATTAAAATTCTCTCGTAAAATGAATTATAAAAATGTACAAAATCAAACGTACTTTAGAGGAATAAAATACGCCATTTAAGTCCTGTCAGACTATCTCAATCAGAATAAAACTTATATCACGTTAAAGTCCATTACATTTTACACCGATATAGAGAATTTAACCAACATCGTCAAAGCCGTTTTTAAGTAAAAAGGTGCAAAATGCACAGTATAAAATGGCTCTTCTGGTTAGCTGATTTTGATGGAAAAAAGTTGATGAAACATCTCGGGCCTATAGTTGTCTTAAATATGAAATTACAGTTCCGTACGACTTTTCGTTTTCGTGGTGAACTTACCACACACAGACCTTTTTGCGGGACTAGGTCATTTGGACTCAGGGGACCCTAAAACGTGTATTTTCGTTGAAAACTAGAGTTCGAAAATTATTAAGATCGCAATACTTTCCCTTACTAAATATTTCCTTATACGTAAGTGAAAATAAAAATATTCAATTAGATCAAATTCATTACTATAAAAAATTAAACTATAGATGATGTCTACGACCACCACTGTATACCATTTTGTGAAGTTAAAGTCTATGAATTCCCAGCAAAAGTATTTTTATAGTTCTAACTTAATACAAATTCTAAACACCTTTCACAATCAACGTGGGTCTTTCTCTATTGACTCCTTGAACACCAGAACCCGAACAATCAATATTTACACCCCATCACAAAGAACTGTTTCCTTTGGAAAATCCTTTCTTATTCGCTCCTCCTCTTGTGTAAATTCTTCTCTAAATTGGTAAAAGCTTTTCTCTATATTCTTTTAGACACAACATGATTATTCTTCTTCTTAAATCTCAATCCTCCAATCACATGTAAAATCTGATTATTATTATTACTCTGATAATGCAACTGTATATTAATATATATTCGGACCTTAATGTAATGTCTGCAAAAAAAGTATACATAATGTCGATTATGAAGAAGCTGTATTTTAGATGGGATGAGCTCGTCGGGAAGATTGTCCACCGTTTTTATACAAGAGTGAAAAATTACTATAGCTTAGTTATGCCAACACCAAAACATACCTGGACGACAGACCAGACTTGTTATTGTTTACAATAATATTCCTCCAAATTTTCATTAATAATAATAATAGGCTTACCGAACCCGAAGGTTCGATGCCGATACCACCAAACTTCGCCTGCACAGACTCGTCCAATGTTCACCGGTCAAGCCCAAGCCCCCGAGATCAGCCTTAATGCAATCCTCCCATCGACGCTTCGGCCTACATTTCGGACGCATACCAGTCCGCTCAGCGAATACCAACTTTCTCGGAATCCGTTCCAAACTAAGCACAACAACTTTACGCGCCCATTTGAGTCTCCGCGATGCTATCAACTCAATTATATTCACAGGGTACAAACTCCGCAATTCCGCGTTGTGCAACCTTTTAAACTCCCCAGTGGCCTCGTCTCTCTTCGGACCAAATATTTTACGCAGTACCTTATTCTCGAAAACCTTAACCCGTTGTTCATCCTTCAAAGTAAGCGGCCACGTTTCGCATCCGTAAAGAACCGTTAGAAGAATATATTTAGTTTATAAGAATATTTATAAATTCTAACCTTTAAGTTTTTAGACAGAAGCCGCGAGCTAAGTAATTTAGCAACTGAATAACACGCATTTCCCACCTTTAACCGGGACTTTATTTCTTCCTGGATTTCATTTTTTCTTGTTATCATTGAACCTAAATACTTGAATTTCTCTACGTGTTCAAAAGTATGACCTGAAATATTAATATCATCAAGATCGCCACCATTTCTGCAACTAATCATATATTTCGTCTTATCGGTATTTAATTAGATTTTTAAAATTTTCAATACTCAATATATTTGTTTGTATTAACTTGGTATTATATAATTCAATTTTGTATTTGCAAGCCGGTTGGAGGATAAGAAAAAAAAAAAAAATTTGCAAGCCTTAATTTTATATCTTGTATAAATGTATATGTATTTCTTATAGTTTTTTGGCTTAGTCAATTACGGCTTCTTACTTCTGTTACTGTTTCTTTATAATTGCATTTTATATTCTTTAAGTATTACATTGTTTCTTACTATGTAGTGTGCTACTGTTTCTTTATAAAAAATTGTATTATATTTTTTAATATTATTTAAGTAATCTATTGTTTCTTACTGTGTACTGTGTTATTGTACTTTTATTGAATTGCCGCAGGTGAACTCCTTTCCCACACACGGGCTCGCCTTAGTGGGATAGTGACTTCTATTTGCACCGTAAAATGTCTGTATTTAGATTTTGATAAAGAAGTCATAAAAAAAAATATTGCTCATGGGTTAGTAATCTGTAGTAATTGATTTAGTACTATATGACTAAGTCATAGAATAAGAAGATCATGTTTCATTAATTCACTTGTTCATACTTTTGTGGTATGAACAAAAAAATCATGTTTCCACTTCTGTGATTGGTCACCTGTAGTGTAGTGGCTAGCATAACTGCCTTCTATATTCCAGGTCTTAGATTCAAATCCAGATGGCCCTGGGATTTTTTAAAGGGAGTAAAAATCCTTGATTATGCCATCTTTCGGAGGGAACGTAAAATGATGGTAACGACCCTGTGCGATATCAGGTACTCCTTAAAGATCTCTATCATAATTAAAAAAAGATAGGCAAAGTTTAGAACTCCTACTGTAGCATCCTCCGATTAGTCACAGTGGCATAAAGTTACGTTAAATGAACAAAGAATCGTAGAACCGTTTGCCAGGTTTGAACCCATAACCTAGGGCATAGAAAGCTGTTATGCTAGCCCTTTACCCCACAGGTAACCCTTATGTTTGACGCCTTATCCTCTTCAATAATGGCATACAGGAGAGTTATCCTATAGGTGATCACTCCGTTTTAACCAGAATGGGTCAGCCAAGATTTATTTCCTGGGACTGCCATGAAATAAATAAATAAGCTTCGTCAAATTCGAGTTCCAATCGCTGATAGATGAAATTTGTGTGGTAAATTGTAAAAAAAAAAAAAATAAATAAATAATAATAATAGGAAAGAACGTTCATAGTTATAAACGTTTGTCCACCTTCCATTGATTTTTTTTTTTTATAACCCATTTCCAGATTTCAAGAACTGGTACAGCTATTAAGAAAAATAAATATAAGATAGGTTTAATAGAACAAGGGAGCGGCGTGGTCTCGTGGTTAGAGCACTAGTCTGCTGTGCTCCGGGTCCTGGGTTCGAATCCCGGCTGTGGCAGAATATTATTTATTCTGTTAATTCAGTCGGGGGGCGACCCTAGGGTATGGAGACCCTCCTGGGGCAGACCCAGCCTCTATAAAGTGGGTACCCAAATTAATTGGGGAAAAACCTGGCGGCTGAGCGTGATTAAGGCCTTATCACCTCATTGCACTGCCGTTGGCCTAGAAACAGTACGAATCTCTATATGTACTGAGCCCAAGACCCTTCATGGGTTGTAGTGGTACAGGTTTTTTTTTTTTTTTTTAATAGAACAAATAGATCCAACATTTGAATAACATAATTAAGTGTCTCGAACGATTGTTTTATCAAAATCAACATGGCAGGAAGAAATCGAGGATAGAATGTTAAGCGGTATGGTATATATTATGCGCCTTACTGAACTTGAAACTTTTCTGTTTTTTTGATTATCCTATTTTAGTCATGAATAGAATATTAATCTAATATGAAAATTATGTTGTGCACAAATGAAAATTTCCTGAAAGATGATGTTCATTAACACAAGTACTGTATATTATTCGATTTTTCTCAATATTAATTTCAAACAACACTTCTTCTTACAAGACTAAAATGACAAGATACCGCTCGCCGTTTTCGAAAACTTCAAGACTAACGAGACAAACAGTGAAACCTTCCTCTTAACTACAAAATGCTTATCTACATGACTATTATAAGACCTATCTGGAGTTACGGACTAGAGCTATGGGGCCCTACCAAACCATCAAATTCCTCTCGTATCCAATCCTAACAATCCAAAATCCTCAACGCTCCTTACTTTCTCACGAATAAACTCATCCACAAAGACCTTAATGTTCCCTATGTTACTGTTTCGGCTTGAACCAAGTATGAATCCCTCCATGAAAAACTTCATTCCCAGTCTAACCCACTAGTTTCTATTCTAGCTTCCTCTTCGATCTTTGATAATTCTCCGAGGCGTCTGAAAAGAAGATAGCCCTTCTTGTTTAATTGACTACTAGAGTGCTGCCAATGGGCAGTTTCTCTTCATGTTTCTTCATGTATTTTATCATTATCCATCATATTTACTTGTTGTATTATAATATGCAGTTGTAAATTTCAATAAAATATTTTTTTAAAACATCTAATGTTTTGTTAATACACGTATATAGTTAAGAAAGTAAAATGACTTACCAACAGCTTGAAGATGCCGCCTTCCTCGTGGAATTTGGCAGCCACATAGTCTAGGATCTCCATCTGCTGATCGGAAGTGTAAGCCCTGGCGTAGAGGATGTTGTCCAGGACGGCGTTCTGGTCCAAGTTGAACCTGTCGCAGATCGGTCTCAGGCGGTCCGGTCGGCTTTGTGCCAGTCAAGGATAAATGTAATTATTTGGTCACATTAAAGCATGGCAAGAGGCTCTGTAGGAACAAACTTGACAATGTAAGATTTCTCTAGAAAAGCCTCATGTCCCGAAATATCGACCAGTAAACGGTTTCAGCTAATTCAACTCAGCTATCACCAGGAAGCAAAAAAAGTATTAAATAGCTAAAAAATAGGACATCGCATGAAAACAATTAAAAAAAAGGCTACTCATAATTTTAAACGCTTCAAATGATTACACAATGGTTTATAATTACCAATAAATTATATAGAGGTATTACTGTTTATATAGCGGTTTAAAGGCAATTAAATAATATGAAAAGCAGCAAATAATTCAAAGGAAAATGTTCTATCACCACTGTTAATTTCAAAACGCTATCTCTGAACCGTTATCTGTGAGTCTTTTGTAATTTAATTATAGCGAATATCATTAACAACTAAATTTGGTAGGTATTTATTTGAACAGTGGACAAACGGATTTTTTTTTAATCGTTATTCGGATTCTACTATCCTGAAACGTTTCCTGATTTCAGAAGATCTTACATTTTTCTCTATCATCAATAATAACTGAGTGAACAGAAAAACATATCTCTTATAAGTTGTGACTTGACCAAATAAGTTTTTATTTTCATTGTTCATCGCGATGACTTGATCCCGAAAATATTTTCGATTTTCCTCTGTCTTCAATGTTAAACGAGTTTTGCGGAAATTGCATTTTTCTGATTTTTGACTTCAATAAATAGAAACCGTACAATAGTAAATGCTCCTTATTATGTCTCCAATTATACCTTGCACCACGACCTTAATGTTCCATTTATTTCAGACCTAATTCCATCCAAATTTTCCAAATTCCACCAGAACCTCATTCATCATCCTAATCCTTTAGCTCAATCCCTATCCAGCTCCACTCATCCATACAACCCACCTAGAAGGTTGAAACGGCAGTGGCCCCACGACCTTTTGTAAATATATTGGAGTTCTAGCACTGGCTAGATTCTCCACTCAATGTGATGTATGTATGAGTGTGTGTATGTGTATATAGATATAAGTGAATTATTGACTTTTGTATTGATTCATTATTGTGTATATATTTTATTGTAATTTTATGTTGTGTAAATATTGTATGAATGTAGTATGTTTGATATCATTCAGTAATACTATTAATGTCCAAATTGGGACAGATTGTAAGATTTTCTCAATAAAAATTGTTATTACTAAAAATAAATAGAAAGTAGTTTTAGATAGTGCTAGGGAAGTATATGTATATGTGTGTGTAATATATATATATATATATATATATATATATATATATATATTGAATATAAATGAATCCGCGGTATAACGCCTGAATGAAAATAAAATAAATCACTACAACCCATGAAGGGTCTCGTACTATTTCTAGGCCAACGGCCGTGCAATGAGGTGACTAGGCCGAGATCATGCTCCAGCCGCCAGGGTTTTTCCCCAAGTTAGGGTACCCACTTAATCGAGACTGGGTCTGCCACAGGAAGGTCTCCATGCCCTAGGGTCGCCCCTTAGAGTCTGGGGCGAATTCACGCATGCGCACATATTGACTTGTACAGGCCCGTATACGTTTTTAGACCAGTGGAATACGGCCCACACCAGTGGAATATGACCGTATTCCTTTGCATACCTGTGAAATTCGGGCGTATACCTGTCTACATCTGTGAATATATTCGTATTCGTATTTCCGAATGCGATTTTGCTCATCTCTGCCCCAGACTGAAATAACAGAATAAATAATATTCCGTCACAGCCGGAATTCGAACCCAGGACCCGGAGCATAGTAAACTAGTGCTCTATCCACTAGACCACGCCGCTCCCTACGCCTGAACTGCTGGACCAATTTCGCTGATCCTTTTTTGTTGTGTTTGTTCTTGTCAGGAGAAGGTTCTTATGAAAGAACAAATTAAGAAAGTTGCGTGAAAAATAAGAAAAGTTAAAATGGTCAAAGGTTGTCATGAAAGAAAGAAATGTGATTTAATTAGCTATGTATCTCTTTATCTTCGAATATCCAGAGTCAAATACATCATCTAACAGGTTCCTTATTGCCAAGGCCGGATAGCGATTTTCATAGTTAGACTGGATATCGTCGGCCGGGTCAGCTAGTAATATATCCATTTAATCAATTACCATTCCTGATTATTTAAAAGTTCATACTAACGCTTACAAGACAAGTAACAATTACAATTAACAGTTTCCTAAAGTTGGAAGGTGATTGCACAATATTGATCTAGCCTAAGGCAAGGTCAAGTTCAGGTCAAAAATTTACACGGCCCTATTCTACTTGTTCATTTTTCCCTTCAATGAACTTAAACTAAGAAAAATAGGAAATATAAATAATTTTCAGTTTATCTAATTCTGATATTTATATACTGGCTAAAGTCAACTTCTAAATTAGTTAAACTAAACCTAGGTTTTTTAAAAAGATTAAAAATTATATATCTTCTGTAAAAAAAACTTGTTAGTTTTCAATAATATCATAATTTGCAAAAGTCTATTGTTAAAATTATAGGGATCGTAGAAGCCAATAGTTGAAGTGTTTATTAACCTTCCCTGGGAGGAATCATTACAAAAAACATCTTGAAGCAAACAAAATACATTCACTCACAGCTTCGCCCACGGATATGAGTGAGGCGGGTCACCAAACTATTGGCCACTTATGAAAATAGCCGTAGGGAGTGATGACCCTACAATAGAATTAATCATAGAGAATCGCGAGTGTTGCGATCGTGAAAATTTTCGAATTCCAGTTTTCAATGGAAATAAACGTTTTAGAGTCCCTTGAGTTCAAATAACCGAAACTGTGTGTGTGTGAGTGGTAAGTTGAGCCCGAAAACGGAAATTCGGACATTTAAACATCATTTTTAAGACAACTAGACACCCGAAATGTTACACCAACTTCTCAAAAATCGGCTGACCGGAAGTCTTTATACTATACATTTTGCACCTTTCTACGATTTACTCAAAAACAGCTGTAAAGATTTTGATTAAACTGGCTAAATCGATGTAAAATATAATGGGCTTTAATATATGTAGGTTTCATTCGGATTGAAATAGTCTTAAACGGCATAAATACTAATATTTTAAATTCTCCTTTATATATAGATTTCTTTAATTTTATAGATTCAGAAGAATTACCTATATCATCTATATTAATCTTCATAAACATTATTCAAATATAAAAGTTAAACAAATTAAATAACCAACTAAAGGAAAAAAAAAAAGCAAAAGTAGTTTTTAGTTTTTTTTACTTAAGAACAGCAACATAGATGTTACATAAACTCTTTCTCAAAAATCGGCTGACCGGAAGTGCTGCTATATAACAAGCATTTTGCACCGTTTTACGATTTTCTAAAAAACAGATTTCATGATTTTGATTAATGATTGTATCGATGTAAAAGTTAATATGATTTATAATAGTAAGGTAGTTAAAATGCCGATATTTTAAGATACCTTTAATTGTGTAGATTTTATGAAACTGACTATATAATATGATTAGCATTGCTAAAAAACAGGTACATATAGAAGTTGAACGAATTGAATATCCAACTAAAGGAGAAAATAGTTGGTAAGATAATGGAAAAAATTCTATCTTATACATAAGCTTGTAAAAGTATATAAATAGTGATGAAAAGCCGATAAAACTAACTGATTATTTTAGATAATAATATAAGAGATTTTTTAATAAAATTCATATTTATATAGAAATTCAATTTAATTAATTCTCTAAAGGTTTTACTTATTTTTATCTCTAACTGTATTTGAAAATTCTTTAATCGATGTTTAAAACGGAGTTAAGTAAAAGTCATGAGTTGCCCGCACCAGATTTTTAAAATAAAGTCGTGCTTAATGTTGTATATTCGAAAAGATTAGCATAACATCTTATTAGCATTGATAAAAAAACATCCAAATATACAAGCTGAACAGATTTTATAAACAACTAGAGGAGAAATTTTGATAAGACTCGGGTCGTCCATCAACTGTTGATCATGAAGAAATTAATAAATTACCTGAAACATGGCAACATGTGATATATCAAAATAGGTTGTATATAATTGATTAAAAACATTTACATGAATCTGAAAGCGCCTAGCCGGAATAAGCATGTGAAATCTGCCCCCGCGCATATTAGAACGAAATTTATACCATTGATTCACTACTATAAGAAACAACATTATGCAAATTTTTAGCTCCTTAATCCTTAAAGGGGGGAATTTATAGAAGGGAAAAGAAAAAAACCCAAAAAATTGTTTTCTCCTGAACGGCTTAACCGATTTTCACGAAAAAAATATATGTTATGGATATTACAAAAAAAATTTAAAATATATTTTTTTTAATTTTGCCACGAAAAAATATAATGCTACTAAAAATATTTTTAGGTTATGATGGCTTGGCACACCTCCAATTTTTCGTTACTTTATTTCATTGGAGGGTACTCCGTAATATTTTTTTTTTTTCAATTTTTCGCATGTGTGTTGAAAAATTAAAAAAAAAAAATTTTCTCCTGAACGGATCATCCGACTTTCACGAAAAAAATATGCTAATGTTTTCTTAAAAGTGTTCCAAAAAACATTTTTTTTTTTTTTTTTTTTTTTTCGAAAACGTGAGTGTAGTTATGTTATGTTGGATTGGCACACCAACAATTAGTAAGTACAGTCATAACTAAAAAAACATTTTTGAAAAATTAAAAATACAAATTTTGAGTCACGTACAAATAAAAAAAATTAAAAAAAGAAGGTTTTTTGGAACTCTTTTAGAAAACCATTAACATATTTTTTTTTCGTGAAAGTCGGTTGATCCGTTCAGGAGAAAAAATTGTTTTGTTTTTTTTATTTTTCACTATGGGTACACTTGTGATAAAATTGAAACAAATATATTTTACGGAGGACCCTCCAATGAAATAAAGAAGTGAAAAATTGGAGGTATACCAAACCATCATGTCCTAAAAATATTTTTTTGAAAAATTCAAAAAAAAGATTTTGACTAACTTTTTCGTGAAAACAATTCTAAAAAAATTTTTTTTTTTAACTTTTTTTGTAAAATTCGTAACATTTTTTTTTTCTTGAAAATCGGTTGAGCTATTCAGGAGAAAACCATTTCTTTTGATTTTTTCTTTCCCCTCCAGAACTTCCCCCCTATAAGGATTAAAGAGCTAAAAATTTGCATAAGGTTGTTTCTCATGGGTGTGACTCAATGGTATAAAAGGATAACTTGTAGCTAGATGGTTAGCATAACAGCCTCCTATGCCAAAGGTCATGGGTTCAAACCCGTAGATGGTCCTAGGATTTTTTAATGGGTGTAAAAATCCTTAGTTATGCCGTCCTTCGGAGTGGACGTTAAAAGGTTGTCCTAAGCCTTTGCGATGTCAGGTACTCGTTAAAGATCCCTATCCTAATAAAACCTGGATAGCCATATTTAGGACTCCCACTGTAGCATCGTCCGATTAGCCATAGTAGAGTAGCATAAAGTGACGTTAAATAAATAAACAACAAAACAATGCTATAAATTTCTTTTTAATATATTTCAGATTTCACATTATTATTCCGGCTAGGCCCTTTTTATTCAAATTACCCGTAAAAAAAAACGCTAAGATCTTATATTACAACCCAATATTGTTATGTATTATCTTTATATCATATTTTTCTGCATTTTGTAAGCATTGTTTGATAAATAAATGGAGGATTTAGAAAAAAAAAATCTACTTCCACTGAAGCTGCAATAAACTAAGTCGAAGAAAACGTGTGAATATTGATTCATTAATATAAATTTAGACCTAGACTAGTTATCGATTGTTTATAACTTGATAACCCTGTGACCTGGCCTTATACTGTGCGGGCTTATTGTCCATGAATGGCGTATTGAATTTCCTACGCTGAACTTAATGAGCGTTTTACGCATCATTGTAAAACTGTAGCGATTTCGGATGTTTCTAATTTATTTGGTAATTAATAAAAAACAATTAAATATAATAACTGCTATAACTTATTATTACTATAATATAATTACTAATAACTTATAATACTAATAACTAATAAATTTAGTTATTTATAGCTATGATATCATATCTCATTATATCATAGTTAGAAAATATAGGAACGAAAGAAAAAAAATCTGGTGCGGGCAACACACGACTTTCACTTACCTCCATTTTTAAAATCAATGAAAGAATTTTAAAATACAGTTAGAGATAAAAATACGTGAAATTATTAAGGAATTAATTAAATAGAATTTATATAGAAACATGTGTTTTATTAAAAAAATCTATTATATTATTATCTTAAATAATCAGTTAGTTTTATCTTCTTTTCTTCACTCTCCATTAACTTCTAAAAGCTTGTGTATGAGATGATATTTTTTCTAAAATCTTTAGCTTTCCAACGGTATATCATACATTTATATTACTGCTCTCATGTTCAAAAACGAAAAATTGCATTAAAAAAATATTTTTTCTGTTTTCTCCTTTAGTTGGGTATCGAATTTATTCAATTTATATATTTACCTGTTTTTCATCAGCGTTAACAAGATGATCTAGTTATTATTATTGAATCTACAAAATTAAAGGTACTTTAGGGGAAGAAAAACTAAAATATCGGCATTTAAGCCCTGTCAGACCATTTTTATCCAAATAAAACCTACATGATATTAAAGCCCATTAAATTTTACATCGATATAGAGAGTTTAATTAAAGTCGTCGGAACCGTTTTCGAGAAAATCGAAAAAAGGTGCAAAATGCATGGTATAAAGTACCTCTTCTGGTAAGCTCATTTTGATGAAAAAAGTTTTGTCACGTCTCGGGCGTATAGTTGTCTTAAATATGAAATTTCAGTTTCACAGGACCTACCGTTTCCGCCCGGGAGTTACCACACACACACACAGACCTTTCTGCGGGACTTGGTTATTTGGACTCAGGGGACCCTAAAACGTGTATTTCCGTTGAAAACTGGAATTCGAAAATTTTCACGATCGCAATACTTCCCCTTGTGAAAGTAAAAATAGGGGAAAATGAATTTTGGACTATATGTAATTGTTAATTTAATTAAAGAAGCATATTTATAGGTCATAAATAAAAATGCTCCGGTTTTCACTTAACATCAAACGCCTGAATTATTTCCGAGCTCATTCTAATTTATGTTTAAAAAATCTCTGTCGGACCGATTTAGAGTTTGTAAGTTTTAGTTTGTCGTAACGATAAGTGCAATTAGCAAGAAAATATGTTTATTTTATAACGCCTATTCATATTATATTCAATCATCGGCAGAAACGAAAAAATAAATCAGAATTAAATTAAGTTTATTTTTTTGCTATTTTTAAGTGAAGCACAGATAACTAATTTTCCCATATAATGAAAACTTGATTGCTATGTACGTATTCAAAAACAACGAAATAAAAACGGTTAATATTTTATTTAATTTAAAACTATTTTACATACCAAATGAACTATTTAAATTACATTTTAAAAGTTAAATTAAGTTTTTATAGGAATCCCATTTAGTATACAGTAAAACATCTGGTTTCATAAAATAGTACTAAATTTGAAATAATTAAGTTAATAGATTTATAATAAAAACTTAGTAACGATTCTTTACGTAATATTGTTTCTAAAATCTTGAGTACTGATTTGAAGAACTTGCACGATCCTGTACAACTGTGGCAACATTTAACTATTATAACCTCCCTCGTTTCTAATAACGTATGTCCATATGTTTATGAGCTTACAAAAACTTACGATTTCTTTTATTTCATATTAATTTTTATAAAATCTTGCACTTTCCAAAGGTATATTATACGTAAATATTTCTACTCATATTATAGAAAAGATTTTTTGATGCTTTGATTACAGACAATTTTATTTACCCAAAAAAGGAAAAACTTTATTTCAGTGTATCTTACTTATAATCTTTCAGGAAATAATGATAAATACCGTATCGAAACCCGTCTAGGGGCTTAAAAAAAGTTAACTAGTCATATTATTTAATCTAAAACATAGGTTCCCAACGAAACTGAATATAATTATTTAAAATTGTTTCAACTATAACTTTATTTAGTAATTCTTAAATTGTTTTTAACAACAGAGGTAATCGAAAATTGTGAGTTGCCCGCACAAGAGTTTTCCATTAAAAACAAGACGAATTAATCGAATATCACTTACCAAAAGAAACTAAAACACTTTCCCTCGCTGTAAAAAGAACGAACCACCTAAAAATAATATCGGTTCCTGACAAGATAGCCTTTAAAGGAATCATTGAAACTAGTGATAGGTACATCTTTATATTCACTTGTACGTTTTCTTTTATTGCATATTAACTTTTCTAAAACCTTACCGTATATGATCCATATGTCAATGTTACTACTTATTTTTCAAAAATAATTATTTGAAAACTAGAGAAACTTTATTTTTCCCGTTTGAAGAAAAGCTAAATTGCAAAGTATTTTGCTCATAAACCATCAGAAAAGAATTCCCAAGAAGATGGTGTTGAAGAAGTTCACTGGAACCAAAATCGCGTT
Source organism: Piezodorus guildinii (assembly GCA_023052935.1). Taxonomy (NCBI): domain Eukaryota; kingdom Metazoa; phylum Arthropoda; class Insecta; order Hemiptera; family Pentatomidae; genus Piezodorus; species Piezodorus guildinii. The sequence goes on along the minus strand of CM041294.1, from coordinate 165,369,812 downwards.
ATCATTATATATATATATATATATATATATATATATATATATATATATATATATATATATATATATATATATATTAAATACCGATAAGACGAAATATATGATTAGTAGCAGAAATGGTGGCGATCTTGATGATATTAATATATCAGGGCATACTTTTGAACACGTAGAGAAATTCAAGTATTTCAATGATAAAAAAACAAAAATGAAATCCAGGAAGAAATGAAGTCCCGGTTAAAGGTGGTAAATGCGTGTTATTATTCAGTTGCTAAGTTACTTAGTTCGCGGCTTCTATCTAAAAACTTAAAGGTTAGAATTTATAAAATTATTATTCTTCCGACGGTTCCTTACGGATGTGAAACGTGGCCGCTTACTTTGAAGGATGAACTAAGGCTTAAGGTTTTCAAAAATAAGGTACTGCGTAAAATATTAGGTCCGAAGAGAGATGAAGCCACTGGGAGTTTAGAAGGTTGCACTACGCGGAATTGCGGAACTTATATCCTGTGAATATAATTGAGTTGATAGCATCGCGGAGAATCAAATGGGCAAGTAAAATTGTTGGGCTCGGTGAGGAACGGATTCCGAGAAAGTTGGCTGATCCGACTGGTAGGCGTCCGAAAGGTAGGCAGAAGCGTCGATGGGAGGATTGCGTTAAGGCTGATCTCGGGGGCTTGGGCTTGAACGGTGAACATTGGAAGAGTCTGTGTAGACTGAATTTGGTGGTATCGGGATCGAACCTTCGGGTTCGGTAAGTCTATTATTATATATATATATATATATATATATATATATAGAGAGAGAGAGAGAGAGAGAATATAATTGAAGGAAGATTCCTGCAAAGCCTCCTCCACACCTCCTCCCTAGTATGTGAGGCCCTTCAGCCAATTGGAGCTTACTCACAATAATAGCCATAGAGATTGGTGACCCTACCCAACAATCATGAATCGGGATGTCGAATCTTATTGATCTAAAAAGCGCTGCTAAGGGCCTACACCGCCTGTCACGCCATAGAAAAAAAAATTAAAATCAGGATTCTAGTATTACAGAATCATGAGAGGAACCTACAATATATATAATTAACATAGTTTAATCATAAAAATATTTATATACTAATAACGTTGTTATTTGCCGTCGAAATAAAAAATTACATTTCTTCATTCTTAGTAAGTTGTTTATAAAGAAACCAAGGTAATGAGTTACAACTATTCCAATTATATCCTTGTTTATTTGTTTAGAAATAATTATTTAATCCGACGAAGAATGAATCCCATTCCTTCGAAAAGAAATTTAACAAGCAATTTTAATCAATGCAGTGAGAATGTAACGGAATGAAACAATCAGGAATTTTAAATTGTCTGCAGTTTATTTTGAAAACAAAAACAAAGTAGCAAATAAAACAAAATATTTTTCAAAAAAATTAAAAAAATGTTGAATTGAATCCCATAAAGACATATAAGCCCAATGGAATGAGTTGAAGTCCTTTGGCTGAGACCCAATGACATGAAGTAGAGGCAATGCCACTCTACTGAGTCATCCGAAGGCATCTAGGCTTAGTTGAGTGTGCTGCAGTCACTGTACGAACCACTCTCACTGAATATAACTTGTATAAACAAGCATAGAACATAAGTCTCTCAAACTCAAAAAGCTCTGAAGTACTCAATACTTCATAATTTACAAATAATTGTACATATGCCAAAAATAAGAGATGTATTTTTAATATAACACATATTATATGACTTGGCCAAAATACTTTATTTTATTAAAACTTAGTTTTGTTTGCTTATTCGTTTAACGTCACTTTATGCTACTATGGCTAATCGGACGATGCTACAGTGGGAGTCCTAAATTTTGTCGATCCAGGTTTTATTAGGATAACGATCTTTAACGAGTACCTGACATCGCACAGGCTCGGGACCACCTTTTAACATCCCCTCCGAAGGACGGCATAACTAAGGATTTTTTACTCCCATTAAAAAAATCCTAGGGCCACCCGCAGGTTTGAACCCGCGACCTTTGGCATAGAAAGCTATTATGCTAGCAACTAGGCTATGGGCGACCCTTAAAACTTAGTTATTAAAGTCTAAACAAAATATTATTGAATTGAGTTTGAATGTAAATTCGACCATTTTTTTCCCTTTCCATGCAAACAGCGTTAGATAAAACTGAATGTAAAAAATTGGAAAACAAAATTAAATGATAATTATATTAGAATCTACAAAATCTTACAAGAGGAAAATTTTAAATATCGCCATTTAAGCTCTGTCAGACTATTTCACTCAGAAAACACCTACCAAATATTCTAAAAAAATAACTGGCCGCCAGGTTTTCCTCAATGTTTTTGGTTACCCACTCTATAGAGGCTGGGCAGCCCCAGGAGGGTCTTCATACCATAGGATCGCCCGGCGGAGGGAATAAATATCCTATCACAGTCGGGATTCGAATCCTGGACCCGGAGAACAGTAGACAAGTGCTTTATCCACTAGAACACGCCGCTCTATCTCATAATATTAAAGCCCATTAAATATTACACTGATAAAGGGAGTTTAATCAAAATCGTTATAACCGTTTTTGAGAAAATAACAAAAAATGGCAATTTTGGTACTCAGGTTTTTTTAAAAAAAGATAGGCATACACGCTTCAAAAATACGAAATTTGTGTTCTATACAATTTACCATATAAAAAATGAGTTAACTTCACGTATCGCTCCCTCAGACCTTCTCCTACGTTGTGTTAAATTGGTTAAAGAAATTTCTTGGTGAAAGAAATTTCACGTGAACAGAAAGCTGTAATTAATAACTCTATTTTGGTATTACGTAAAACTGTAAGTCGCTCACCTGTAAAATGAAAGATTTTGACTTAACCACTTATTCACGACAGCCACAGATATTCTAACTAGACTTACCACACACACAGACAGACCATTTCGCAGAACGAGTATTTTCAATGAAAATTCAAATTCGAAATTTTTCACGATCGCGGTCACTGAAAGTAAAAGAGTTAATCCTTCCAGATTCGTTAAAAAATACTACTGTTTTCTCAGTGGGTGTCCAATTTTCAAAATATTCCCAACATTTGTTTCTGGTAAAATATAAGAGTATATATAAACTCAGCCAACCGTTAGCCTGATACCGTGGTTCTCAAAGAACCAACAATTCGAAAGAAAAGAAATCGCACAACTTGTAAAGGTTACGGACTGACCATGGCTACAAAAAAAAAACTCTTTTGAACTACCTTTCTCTCCATTATTTTATTTTATTCTCTATTTACTTAATTGTTTGATTCTTTATTATTATTTTTGGTTCTGTAACCTAAGTTTTTATTAAACTATGGCAAACATGTATTGACTAATAAGGATTTGGTGCCAAATCTTAGCGGTCACTTGTAAAAAAAAAAAAAAAAAAGCTACTCTTCCTTATGAAATGGTATTATCTAAATAAGAAGAAAGAAATAATTCATTAATTTGTATACAGATCAGTAATTACTATAAGGATACAATGTATTCTCAGTGTCCAGGAAGATGACTTTGCCTCCAGTGTAGCCTCTGTTGTTGGGGATCTGAGCGGTTATACAGAACGTGTGTGACATCTGGGTCTTACCTGTCCGGAACTCCCCGAACACCTCCGTGATCGACATGGACTCGATACCGCCACCCAGCAGTTTACTGAAACAGGCAATGCATCTTGTTAGTACTAGTGTATAATAAACAATCTATAGCGTGTAAATGTAGGGTGATGAAGGCGATGAACAAATGAAACATCTCTATAAAGCAGCGAGATTATGCGCGGTACGTTTTATTCGTTCCAACACGTCCGAGACTGGATTTATATAAATCAGACGTTTGTTCAAATAAATCCTCCGATCCTTCTCTCAACATCAGGTCGCTGCTTTCTCATGTGTATATGAATTATCGAATCGCAGTCTGAGTCCCTATCGAACTCCATTCCTTCTTATATCCGGGACTCCTAAACTCTCTCAACATTTAAATCTCAACCAATCAGCCACTTTCTATCAATTCCCAAAGAATCCTGTGTAGATTTGCTACGAAAAAAAAAAAAAAAAACTCTGTACCTCTACCTATGAAGGGTATCAGGTTCAGTACATATGGTGATTCGTACCATTTCACGGCCAACAACCGTGCAAAAATCACACCAAGACCAAACCGAGATCACACTCAGCCGCCATGTTTTTCCGTCTAATTTTGGGTAGCCACTATATAGAAGCTGGGTATGCCCTAGGACGGTTTCCATATCCTATCACCACCACCCCACAGCTGAAACTACAAAATAAAAAATATTCTGCCACAGAATGGGTTCGAACCTGGGACATGGAGAACAAAAGACTATTATTTCGATATACGATAGTTTATCTATTCAGCTACTTTCTGTCTATTCGATTTCCAAAGAATCCTGTGTAGGTTTGGCTAATTACAGTCAAAACCAACATAACAAAACAGATAGAAATGTTTATATATTCATGTTATTACTTTCACCTACCTAGATATGAAATGTATAGTAAGGAAAAGTATTGCGATCGTGAAAATTTGCGAATTCCAGTTTTCAACTTAAATACACGTTTTAGGGTCTCCTGAGTCCAAATGACCAAGTCCCGTAAAAAGGTCTGTGTGTGGTAACTCCCGGCCAAAAACGAACAGTCCTATGAAACTGAAATTTCATATTTAAGTCAACTATACGCCCGAGATGTTACATAAACCTTTTCATCAAAATCGGCTAACCAGAAGAGCTACTTTATACCATGCATTTTGCACCTTTTTACGATTTTCTCAAAAACAGCTCAAACGCTTTTGATTAAACTGGCTATCAATGTAAAATTTAATGGGCTTCAAAGTCATGTAGGTTTCATCCAGATTGAAATAGTCTGACAGTGGTTAAATGCCGATATTTTAACATAAAATATTTTTTTCCTCTCAAGTACTTTTAATTTTGTAGATTCTATAAAACATATTATTTTCTTATCATTGATAAAAGACAGTTAAATGTATAAGTTGAACGAATTCGATACCAAACTAAAGGAGAAAACTGAAAAAAACATTTTTAAATTCAATTTTTGGTTTTCGAACATAAGAGTAGTACAGTAATATACACGTACATGTATGATATAACGTTAGCAAGCTAAAAAAAATATTATCTTATACATAGGCTTGGAAAATTAAGATTATAAAGAAAATTAATAAAGAGTGATGAAAAGCAGATAAAACTATCAGATTATTTTAGATATTAACAACGGTGGTAAGTGAAAGTTGTGTGTTGCCCGCACCAAATTTTTTAATATTTTTTTTTTCACATTAAACACTAACCAATAGCTTTTCAGACAATAAACCTCAGTTTATCAGTCAAGATGTTACATTAACTTATACATTATTTTATCGAAAATTAATCTATAAAAAATCAAAACTAATTCAACACTAATAGCCTTCTTTCGCGCGTTCAAACCTGGCAGATGGATGTTATAAGGTAGTGAAATATAATTGGTTATGCTGTCCTTCGGAGGAAACATAAAATCCGAACACGTGTCATGTCAGGTACTCGTTAATGATCCAGATCCTAATTAAGCCTGGATATGCAAAATTTAGGATTCCCGCAATAGCTTATACGATTAAGCCACAGTAACATGAAGTGGCGTTAAATGAATAAATAATAACTCGGAAACAATCAAAATACTAAAAATACTTCTAATTTAAAAACAATATAGTATACATATATATATATATATATATAATAGTCAAAACAAGTGGAACAAAAATAATAATTTCATTATAAGAACTAATACAATTTTCGACATTTTTCTTCTTCCAGAGGGAATTATTTCCTCCAAATCTATTAAACACTTAAGATTAATGGGGGAATTAAATGAAACAATAAATAAGCTCTAATGGGCCAGAACCTTAAGGAGAGAAATCGTCGAGTATTTTAGTAATTGATATTGGGCGGGGCGAACGGGTCAGCCTGAGCGATTCATAAATACTCGGGTTTGCTCCATTCATTCAATTGAAAGCTATTTGAGTGTGTATGAGTATATATCTAATATATAAAAATCTGGAGCGGACAACACACGACTTTCACTTACTATGGGTTTTAAAAACCCATTAAAGAAATTTTAAATACAGTTAAAAACGAGTGAATACATTTAAGTATTAATTGAATTGAATTTCTATATAAACATGTGTTTTATTGAAAAATCTATTATATTATTATATAGAATCAATATAACTTTCACAAGCTTGCCATTGCAATATTCCCCACGAAACTTAAAGTTAATAAACTAAAGAGGACTTATACCGTAAAATATTCTTTGTTTCTTTATTGACTAATCGGACGATGATACGATGGAAGTCCTAATTTTAATTAATATAAGTTTAAGGAGTATCTGATATAGCATCGTCTCGGAACCACCATTTTGCGTTTCCTGTGAAGGACGGCATAACAAATTTTTTAGACCTTTTAAAAAATTGCATCAGTCGGTTTTGAACCAGCAACTTTGAGCATATAAACACTTATATAACAGTTATATCTACCACTACTACACCACAAGCGATGCCTCCTTAAATATATCATACTAATATTTTTTTTTTTTTTAAATTCTCTTCGGCGCGACAGGCCGAGTAGATCCTTGGTGTAATCTCCTAGGAGAATATACTCAACACGTTTCTCGATAAAATCTTATAGGGTAGGGTCATCACTCCTTACGCCGTTAATTAAAATATTTAACATAATTTACAAAGCTATACTATTTATTTCCAACTTACAAGGAAATAAACTGATTTTTTTAAAAATATACATAATTGGTTTATGATGAATTTTTAGTTGTAAGGATTTTTCAGTAACACATAAACAAATGTACCTCTTCAGCCCATGAAGAGCCTTGGTTTTCGGCCAACGGAAGAGCAAGGAGGGGATTTGACTACCAGATTTTTCCTTCTATTTTAGTAACAATTTTACACAGTCTGTACGAGCCCCAGTTTCACCCTATCCGTGAGTCGTCCCACGGAATAAATAACAGAATAAATAATTACCTGCTACATCCGGTTTCGAACCCAAAACAGTAGGTTATAGCCCTATCCAACGGACCTTTCCACTTCCAAATACCTAAGGTCAGTTACTTTTTTTTTTTAATGAATGAAATGGCAATCATGATTGCAACAATGTAGTAAATGATTTGAATTAATTAGTAGCACTAGATGAATTAAAATTTGCCACACACAAGTGAATATCCTTTCTATTCGATGAAATGGACAATAGTGGCTTGCTGATAATGATCTGGAAGTTATTGACTCGTGGACCACACCGGAGTGAGAACTCAGGATGTGGAGTGACAGGAGGCAGCTTCTTTCTTCACAGCGTCTCAGCGTCTTTTTGAAGGTCGTTTTTGTAAAGGAAGCTATTAGCTCGGGGGTAGCGGGTATAATTTTAATTACAAAATTATTAATTCCGTTGATTTTTCTATTTCCTCCATCCTTCCTCAACGCACAGGTGTGTTACAAGGTAGCATATTAAAACTTCTCTCCATTCTCTTTACACTTCCGGTATTCCTGAACACTTGCTCCATCTATATATTCCTTTGCAGACAATACAGCAACAAAGAGATTCTACTATAGCTTTGATTTCCTGGCGAAAACATATCTTTGACCTGAAAAGTATTTTCAAATATGAAAAATTAAAATCAATGCTTTCAAATGGAGTCACGTGAGCTTTTTTGTACGGTAACGTACATGTCTAGCTGTAAAAATCGACAGAAAACAGGAAGGTATGATAAGTATAGAATATAGAATGAATATATAATTGTAAGTATCAGTAAACCCGTAGCCTGAGCGAAGGTCAGCCTGTCCACGATGTAATATATTGACGCCACACAAGTGAGATGAATCACCACACCGCGGCGTAGGCTGGATTTACAACTAGACCCGCAACTAAAATATGAGCGCACTATGCCGGGGGGAGTATGGAAAAAATGATAGTTTAATTAACAAAGGAAATGTTTTAAAATTATTTAAGAAAATGTCTAAGATATTGATACGGGTATTCGCGGTACTTTTTACCATACTGAAGGAGTCAAAAATTTTCAAGCCACAAAATCATGTTTCCGTTCTATCCTTATCAGTTTATCCGATTTTGACATACTTGAACTTTGTAAAAAGAAGAAAGTGTCTTCTTTCAACGAATATAAATATATATTGTATAATATGGGGTTGTAAAGAATAAAAGGATAACATAATAATAAAAACCAAATAAGATTTTTTACAGACAACGTTGGTTCTAAAACTGTAGAAATACCACGATTGTACAAAAGCGAATTGTTTAGTTGAGTAATTACTTAATATTGGGTTGTGTCACATTAAATGTCCGTTTTCAATGTAAAGGATTTTTATTAAAAATACGATATGAAAACAAGATAATTTTATTCCAAGTATTTACCTTCTTTTTCTAATCATTTTTCCCAACGTGACACCAACTTTTTTATCCCCGAACTGAAAAAATTCCTGAACAGGTGGTAATCTGTTGGAGACAAGGCGGGAGAATATGGTGGTTGCGAAAGAACTTCGTAGCCCAGTTCTTTCAATTTTTGCACGGTATGTTTTGAAACATGGGGTTTTGCTGCCGCACAGTGAGATCATGAGGTACCCATGTATCGAACTTTTTTACTTTCCGAATACACTTTAAATGTCTGAAAACGGTAGATGCACTTGCATTTAGTTGTGCTCAGAGTCCTTTAACTGTTTAGTGGGGGTTTCCTTCTACTGAATGTTTGAGGACATCGTTGTCTATTACGGACGGAAGTCTTCCTTGGGGCAAGTTTTCCAAGTCGATATCCCCAGCTGAAAATTTAGCAAACCAACGTCGGATGGTCCGTTCATTAACACTCCCTTCCCCAAACGCCTTGCAAATATTTCTAGCGGCCTCAGCTGCTGAATGGCCGAGTTTAAACTCGTACAAAAATATTACTCGAAAATCGCGTGTTTCCGTGTTCATATTTGGAGGTATACTAAAAAGTGGTTAATTGATTGGGAAGCTAATGTTTATAATACAAAGGTAGGGGATTAGTAACTGTTTACTTTAAATATGTAAAAATTCGGAAGAAAACAAGAGAGACCCTGCAAAATCCTTTATCTATTTCAGAAACTATAAAAACGGACATTTCATGTGAAACAACCCAATAATTTATGTATTTGTCGAAGAATAAGAATATATTTTCTAATTTATTTTTAAGAATATATTTTCTAAATATAAGAATATATTTATTTTTTATTTATCTTCAATATACTTTAAAAAAAATATTTTTCAGTAAAAACATTCAAAATTCATTTTTAACACACAATACGTAAAATACAGTCGTTTGATATGTCTTGTTTTTTTAAACTCCCTGGACATCACTCCGTACAACTATTTTTGTAAGTAGCCTGATGGATGACGGGTCCCACATACTCGGGGAGAAGATGTAAGTGAATCCCCATTTAATTGTATGCTTGTTAACGTCCTACTGGGATCGGGATTCGAACTCAAACCTTTGGCGTGCTAAACTAGCGCGCTAGCCACTCATCCAAGGGCTGATCTTGACAGGTGTGAGATATTTAGTAGTAGTTTATAAATTGAATAATTACACTTTATTAATTCCTCCTGTTTATGCATTACCCATTACCCATATCCTCCTGCATTTATCATAGAACCTTAATACTCAAATTTATCCACATGTGGTTGTAAATATAATTTTTGGGAATTATGTAAGGATTTAAATGTTTATATATATATATATATATATATATATAATATATTATTATTTATTTTTATTTTTTTCACGGAACGGCCATAGAGACCACGGGAATATCATGATACTTGGTTTCTTTCTACTTCTCTCTCATTATCTCTTTATTTTCCCCTTTCTCTCCTCCGTCCACGCGATCCCTTTCTCGAACTTTTCTTCTTAACAAGAACCGTGATCTCCTTCAGTCTCTTACCATACCCCTCTCTGTCCAGACAGTCCTGGTCCGTTATTCCAAATCTTTCCGTTTCTTCCTTCATCTGCCCGATGTATCCTCCCAAGCTTTTGTATTATTATAATTTAAAAAAAAATAATCTGTAACACCCGTTTATGCGGTATTTAGATAACAAAGATAAATAATTATTTGTGTATATGGGAACGAAAATTCAGAATAAGCTGTGGATATAAGAATTAGATATGCAAGATATGTGAATCAGTACTGCGCGCTGGTCGGAAAGGAACAAATTGGCTGGTTGACGTTTGACCGCATGGGGTCACCCACTTAATGATTGTGGCCCCATCAACCTTACGTTCTTGCGCACTAGATCGGTCGTAATGGTTGTGTCTTCTTATAGCAGGATAAATGGCCCAGAACATACTATATACTATCAAATAATAGTTTATATATATATAAGGTGTACATTCTTTTAGGTGAAGGTCAAATTTCTATGAATAAAATTGGAGGTTGATTTCTTCTTCATCTCTCTTTTATTGAAAAAATTCGCACTACGTTTCGGCTACAATGCCATCTTCAGGTGAAATGGAACTAATTAGATCTAAAAGTATAATATATTTTTTAAATGATAGCCATTTTTATTGTAACACCCTTCTCCTCTCCCCCTTCATAGACATCTGATTTAGGCATGAGGCTCTGGTGTGAAAGCAACTACTCACATTAGGTAATGGTGCATTTTTAAAATTAGTGAGTGTATATATATATATATATAATTTATGTATGTATGTATAGGTTTATATATATATATTTTATTTGTTTTATGTATTTTTTATCATACATTTTAACATAGTTACATAATTTCATGACAAATTGTAAGACGATTATTTGTGAATTTGACAATATTTTGTACTTTTAGATCTAATTAGTTTACACTGCACCTGAGGATGGCATTGTAGCCGAAACGTAGTGCGATTTTTTTCAATAATAGAGTGGTGAAGCAGAAATCAGCCTACAATTTTATTTATAGTTTATATATATTTATTTTATAAATACTAGACCAATAGACAGACAATATAAAATAAATAAACAGTACAAAAAATTTATTAACTAAAAAATATTAACTAAAATATTAACAACATACATACATTTCGTTTGCTTTCTTTCGGTAAATGAAAACATTTTTAATGTAATGACTACAGTTTTATTGCCAGTTCCATAACCTTTTTACTTTCACTTACCTATATATGGAATATATAGTAAGGGAAAGTATTGCGATCGTGAAAATTTTAGAATTCCAGTTTTCAACCGACATACACATTTTATGATTCCTTAAGTCCAAATGACCAAGTCCCACAAAAACATCTGTGTGTGTGTCCGTGTATGGGTGTCCGTGAAACAAAAAGTCCTGTGAAACTGAAATTTTATAATTAAGACTACTATACGCCAGAGATGTTTCAGCAATTTTTAATAAATTCGCTGACCGGAAGTGCTACTTTATGCCACGCATTTTGCCGCTTTTTATAATTTTCTCCAAAACGGCTCTAACGATTTTGATTAAACTCGCTATATGAATGTAAAATTAAATGGGCTTTAATATTATGTAGGTTTCATTCTGATTGAAATAGTATGAAAGGCTCTAAATGCCGATATTTTAAATTTTCTTCATCTAAAGTACCTTTAATTTTGTTGATTCTATAAAAATAACTATATTATCTCGTTACCATTGATAATTAATAGCTAAATATGCACGTTGAGCGAATTTGATATACAACTAAAGGAGAAAAATGAACAAATATATTTTTTTAATGCATTTTTTGTGTTTTTGAACACAAGAATAGTAATATAGAAGTATTATATACTGTTGGATAGCTTAAGATTTTAGAAAAAATATTATCTGATACATGGAATCGTAAAGGGTAATGGAGAGTGATGAAAAGCCGATAAAACTAACTGTTGTTTGGGTTCCCGAAAGGGGAAATTCATGTTGACAGTACTGCAACCTGGCGGGTTGTCAATGAAGCACAGAGCGCCAATTTTCTTTTGGACTTAAAAGCAGTAATATAGGCGTATAATAAACCGCTTGAAAAAGAAAGGCTTTAGAAAATATATTATCTTATACACAAGCTTGTAAAATTGAATAAAGAGTGATAAAAAGCCGATAAAACTAACTGATTATATTATATTATATTATTACCTAAAGTAAATAGAGTTTTTAATAAAACACATGTTTCTATATTAATAAAATTTAATTAATTCTTTAATGGTTTCACTCGTTCTAATCTCTTACTGTATTTGGAAATTCTTTAATCGATTTTAAAAACGGAGGTAAGTGAAAATCGTGTGTTGCACCAGCACCAGATTTTTTATTATAGTTCTAATGTCATTTTCACGTCCATTTCTTGTTCGTTGACGTTAAAATGCAAAACAATCTGCTAGGATTTGTGTAACTGTTGCATAACCCATCAGACGATACAAGTTGACGATATCTCCCTCGTCATCAGAAAATAATGACAAAAAGAAAGCTCGCGATGAGGTTGTTGACGAAGGAAGAAGGGGGTTCAAATCCCCTAATGTTTAAAAAATGTTTTGTTTATTCATTTAAAGTCACTTTTATGTTACTGTGGCTTATCGAAAGATTCTATAATGGGAGTTCTAAAGTTTGCCTATCCAGCTTAAATTAGGATAGTGGTCTTTAACGAGTATATGTCATGGCACAGTCCCGGGACCACCATTTTACGTCCGCATCGAAGGACAGTATAACAAAGGATTTATTACTGTTTTTAAAAAATTATAGGGTCATCTGCAGGGTTTGAATCCGTGACCTTGAAGGGTTAACTAGCCACTATACCACAGGTGATCCCCGTAAATGTTATTAATTACTTCCTCAATTTTACTCCATCAATATTTTGTTTTTAAAATCCTTCCTTTCCATACCTTACAGTTCTGGGTGCACAACTACTATAAGAATTATTTTTCCATCATCTTCTGCACTGAATAGTGTCGTTATTTTCAAAAACAGACGCTTTGAAACACTGTGGCATAGGTGAGAAGCAAACAAATAGAATGTGTGAATTACAGTCATCATTGCTGTGATTCACAGCATTCAATGATGTGGATTTGCATATCACAGGCGCAGACGGGTGTATAATACTCAATGTGTATTACAATGGAACTTCTTCAAGAGACACCCTGAATTGAAATGCGTATCTACGTTTAAATTGTTCTAGGGACAAGTCGAAGCGCGCACCTTCACGCCTGATTTATAATAAGTCACGTCCATGAAGATAAAACCTGGGTATCACAGTAATGAAGACTGTATGTAATTAATACCTTTAATTTGTTTACTTGGCGCTAAGATTTTTTAATGGGAGTCAAATATGCTTGGATGCAAAATGCTGGTCCCGTACTCGTTTAAAATCCTTATCTTAATTTAACCTGGATAGGCAAAATCTTGGAACCTCGCTGCAGAAATGTCCAGTAGCATAAAGTTACGTTAAATAAATAAATAAGCAAACAAATTATTTACTTTTTACACAGCCTTGAACTTTGACTGTTCAGCTATTTTTCAACAATGAAAATTAAGCCGGAAACACTTTTTTGAACACATCGTCATTTTGAGGTACGTCTATTAATCTAAACCAAGAGAAAAACTGCACCTCATCTACTTATTTTGCCTTCACTTAGCTAATAAAACATTTCTCTCTACAACCCATGAATAGTCTTGGGTTCAGTATTATAGAGATTCGTACTGTTTCACAGAAACGACCGTGCAAAGAGATGATTAGGCCTAAATCACGCTCAGCCAACAGGGTTTCCCCCGATTTGGGGTACTCACTTTATAGAGGCTGGACGTGCCCCAGGAGGGTCTCCATGCCGCAGCGTTGCTCCACGGCTGAAATAACAGAATAAATAATATTCTACCACAGCCGACATATGAATCTTATTATCACCTTACCTATATATTTAAATATTAGAGCGATTCATCTTATGTTCAAAGGAGCAAAAAAAAACTCTCCTTTCTCCTCTTCATCCATTAAAAACCCACTTTTTGCCAGCATCTCTGTGTTGGAGCAAGTCCACCTACTGATGAACTTCAGAAGGCGGCGTTCGATCGCCTACATGAGAAACTACTCTCTCCCGCGTCTGGAAGATGGATCTTAGACGTTGTCGAAAACTTTTGGACTGATTCCATATTTACTCTTTAAACGATTACACTAGCAGTAAAGAATAAACCATGATTATTGGTAAAAATCTGGTGCTGGAAACACACGACATTCATTTGCCTTGGTTGTTGAAATCAACATAAGAACTATTAAATAAAGTTAAATTTTTAAGAATATAAATGTTAAAAAAACTGTTGTGAATTATATTTAGTTTCATTAAAATTATATTATGTTATAGATTAAATAAAATTAAAAATCTGGTGCGCGCAACACTTGACTTTCACCTATCTCCGTTGTTAAAATCAATTCAAGAAATTTTAAATACATTTAGAGATAAAAATAAATCGTTAAATAATTAATTAAATTGAATTTCAATAGAAAAATGTATTTTATTAAATAATCTATTATATTTTTATCTACCACAATCAGTTAGTTTTATCGGCTTTACATCACTCTCCATTAACCTTTACAATTCGCTGTATTAGATAATATTTTTTTCTAAAATCTTTAGCTATCCAACGGTGTATTATACATCTATATTACTATTCTTGTGTCCAAACACAGAAAAGTTACCTACAAAAATATTTTGGCACTTTTCTCCTTTATTTGCTTCTAAAATTCGCACAACATGCATATTTAGCCGTACATTTATCAATGCAAATAAGATGATATGCCTATTTTTTTTTAAACTACAAAATGAAAGGTATTTTAGAGGAGGAAAATTCATATATCGGCATTTAAGCCCTAACAGACTATTTCAATCAGAATACAACCTACATCATATCAAAGACCATTACATTTTACACCCATGTAGAAAGCTTAATCGAAATGGTTAATGCCGTTTTGGAGAAAATTATAAAAAGGTGCAAAATGCATAGTATAAAGTAGCACTTTCGGTCAGCCGATTTTATTGAAAACGTTTCTGTAACATCTCGGGCGTATAGGTGTCTTCAATATGAAATTGTACGTCTTTTTGATTTCGCGCTAGACTTATCACACACACACAGACCTTTTTTGCGACTTGTTATTTAGACTCAGGGAACCCCAAAATTTGTATTTCTGTTGAAAATAAAATTTAAAAATTTTCATAATCGCAATACTTTCCCTTAATATATTTCATATATATTAAAAAGAAAGTAAAATGAATAATAGTGCATAATAAAACGCATTTTGTCGCAACATTTATATTTCATTTCTTGCTTTGAAAAAATTTTGGATAGGAACATTCAAATCACCAAGCATTATGGGATCACTTGTAGCTGGGCAGTTAGCATAACAGCCTCCTTTGCCAAAGGTCACGGGTTCAAATCCGCTGGTGGTCCTAGGATTTTTAATGGGAGTAAAAAATCCTTGGTTATGCCGTCCTTCAGAGGGGACGTTAAAAGGTGATCTCGATCCTGTGCGATGTCAGGTACTCGCTAAAGATCCCTATCCTAATAAAACCTGGATTGGCAAAATTTAGGACTCCCACTGTAGCATCGTCCGATTAGCCATAGTAGCATAAAGTGACGTTAAATAAACAAACAAACACACAAGCATTATGAAAAATATTTTAGGACCTATTCTCATACCTACCAAATATACATTAAAATCGGTCAAGCTGTTTCAGAAGACTACGACCATAAATACCGTGACAGAGATTTTTATATATTAGTTTTTGAGCTCGAACCTTCTTCAAAAAAGGTCAAAGCATGTTACTTACACCTATGGTAAATACCTTGACTATGTATCAGATGATATATTGTGCTTCTACACAATGTAGGTCAGGGGAGGAAGTAGATTCAGCCTGGCAAGGTGCCTATCCTCATTGATTGTCCTCGCGTTAGGCAAAATGTAGCAACCAACTGTTAGTAAATAATATATAATACATAATATTTGTTTACAAAACATAGTATACAACCACTATATACAAGACGTAGTAAAAGAGTGATAGGGTCGCCTTCTTGAGAGTGCTTAACTTCAAGTTAAAACTTCATGTATTTTATTAGTCTTATTAAATGGTACTTGTACTAAATTCAAGTTCGTGAGAGGCCAAGTTTAAGTTCTAAGTTGTATAGCATTTTTCAATGAAATTTATGATTTGTTCAACCAATTTCTCAATTTTGAAATATATTTCATAAGTTTGGTTAAATAAAATTAAAAAAATAAATAAAAAAATACCTGTACCACTACAACCCATGAAGAGTTTTGGGTTCAGTACATGTAGAGATTCGTACTGTTCCTAGGCCAACGGCCGTGCAATGAGGTGATTCCGCCAGGTTTTTCCCCATTTTGGGTACCGACTTTATAGAGGCTGGGTGTGACCCAGGTGGGTCTCCATATCCCAGGATCTTCCCTCCCTTCCCCCTCCCCGGCCTATATAACAAAATAAATAATATTCCGCCACAGTCGGGATTCGAACCCAGGACTTGAAGCACAGTAGACTAGCGCTCTATCCACTAGACCACGCCGCGCCCTAAAAAAAAAAAATAGCCCCTTAAAAATTTGCGGGCTTACGTTTCAAGATGCGTAGAACCCGAATAATGAATAAAAAAAAGTATGTTTGTCTGCCCTCCGCGGCATTTCTCCGAAACTATTGGACCGATTTTTTTTTTAAATTTGCCACGAAAATATTAGTCAATGAAACGATGATCCTAACACCTAGAAGTTGATATCAGCTATTTTTAAAATGATGGCCGATTAAAAGTGATTTAATTCAGTCGCTTCAGTGAAAGTCCGCCTTACGTTTTATGTATCTTGATAATTTCGCTACAAAATAATAAAACACATTTTCAGCCTTTTACCGTGACTATATTTATTGACTTCTTCAAATTCTTTTTCTAAGTCTATCATAAAACTTAGATTATATGTTCAATGTTTAAACATATAATCTGATATATCTATCTATAGGAAATCACCTACGTATCATCACCCTTTTCTACTACTAACCATATATTCCTTATTTATTTCAAGTCCTATTTCTTTTCAACAGCTTTACAACACCAAATATTTCCAAATGGTCTAATAATAACTCAAAAAGACCTTCAGATGTCTTTTAACCATCAGAAAAAAATATATTGGCTGACTGTAGAAGGCGCATTGGCAAATTTCGCTAGCTATCAATAATCCCCCCGCAAACTGTGACAATCCAGAGAGAGTTGCGGGCCCAACTCGGGACCAAGTTCCATCGGCCGCTCTATCACACGCCTACAGCCGCCCTTAATTAACAACTTGCCCGTGTTCACCTCAGTCGATAACCCGATACATTCCCAACGAATAACTATCGAAGTCATTTCTTGTTCTACATTCTTTTTTTTTATTTTCATTTGTCTCTATATCTAAATATGTATGTATATATGAATGAATGGAAATAATTTTTATTCTGGGACGTTTGTTCACCTAAGAATAATATACAGTGAACAGAAAAAGTCCAATTTGTCTGGCTTTATTTAATATATAATTATTTTGTCAATTAAAATATATAAGTTTAATATGAATAAAAGATACTAAACACAAAAACAGATAACATCATCAAATGAGTTTAGTTAAGTATTGTCAAAGTCTAGATTTATCACATATGCGCGTAAGATTGATTTTTGAGGTGGTGGTTAAATAATTGGTGTTTGATTGTGGTTAGGGAGGACACTTTTCGAAGTGAAATGGGTAAAGAGTTCTAAAGTATGGTAGCACGGATGAAGACTTTAAAAGATGTTATTCTACGAGAGGGTAGGTATGGATCGGTAAGTTGAGATCTTGTATTTAGGGTGTGTATGGAAAAACGCGGAGTAAGGAGGTCTAAGATATAGGAAGGTTTTCCTGGCTCGCAAGGATTGAAAAAGGAAGATGACAAGAAGGTATTTTCTTCGGAATTCGGGATAGAGCCACCTTTGACCAGAATACCAGTGAGAGACGTGGGACTGTCTAGAGAGGCCGTGCATTAATCTTATAAACCTATTCAGTAATCTTTTTACACTCGTCTCGTTTTCGCCACTGAGTCCCCCATATACTAGACATCCATAATCAAAGTGGGGGAAAATGGGAGAAGACACTAAGAGATGGCGGGTACTTCTAAGAAAAGAGTTACGGAAACTTAGGACCTGTTTGAGTATAGAAGTGGATTTTATGGTAATTTGGGAAATATAGTTACTCCACGTTAAGTTTTGATCAAACATAACTCCTAGATTTTTTTATGGAGTTTTGGAATTGGGTAGGAATTTTATTGAGAAAGAGTAATGGGTAGTAAGAAATTGAACGGAGAGAAGGTTTTATGTATGTAATGAAAGAAAAAAAAATTGTGAAGGTTTGATCCTACTAAATAATAATGTATATGTTGAAAAAAGTATTTTTTTTAAGTGAAAACTTCATTACGCGCGTTATGCGATTCTTTTGCAGGGGTAAAAACTCTGATTTCGTTACCGTGGTAATTTGCTTAACCAACATGCTCCAGACTGGCGCATGCGCAGCGTTCTCTATATGCCTGTCCACTAGATATAAGATATCGATATCAATGTCCGTGAACGTTATCGATACCAGTTTAATATCGGCACAAAAATATAGATATTTATTTATAATATCGTTATATAAGTATTTAATGGAATTAAAATCAGTTACAAATGAATGATTGAAGGCATAGCAGATAAACTATGTCTCAGAACTTATCTCTTACTGTATATAAAGTTAATATAATGAATATCTTGATTTTCTTGACAATAAAATAACGGTATTTGGAAATATTATTAAAACATTACTGAAGGTTATACGGGGATTTCTCGGACCAGGAGGAGTGGGCACCGAGACGCGAACTCGTAACTAATTATTTAAATTATATTTCTGGTCATCCGTGGTTGATGAGCAAAGCACGTTCACAGTAACATGCGCTAACCCACTCTGCCATAAACATGTTCTAAATTTATCCTCACGTTCAAACGTATATCGTGATTAGTATTTTCTGTTTATTTTACAATTTATTTCTTTTCTATAAGTATCTGTATTTATTTTAATACAGTTGAAAATTTTAATTAATACATTTAAATTTAAAAAATCTTGCGCGCGCAACAAACGACAAATCGTTATGTACTATAATCGCCTAAGTTCTATGCCCTACATTACATTACCCCCCACAACTTTGTAAATAACTAAATAATTCTTTTCAAATTGTTAGCATTACAACGGTGTATTACGCATCTTGATCACTTCTTTCACATTTAGAGGAGAAAAAAAAACCTAAATAAATATTTTTGCTCTTTTCTCCTTTAGTTTGTTATAAAATTCGTTAAACTTGAATATTTAGCAGTTTTTTATGAATTCTAATAAGAGTATATGGTTATTTTTTTTTTTTTTTTAATCTACATATTTAAAGATACTTCACAGTACGAAAATTAAAAAAATCGGATTCAAGGCTTGTCAGATTATGTCAATCAGAGTAAAACCTGAGTGAAATTAAAGCCCATCAAAATTTACATAGATATCGAGTTTAAACAAAATCGTTAGAGCCGTTTTTGAGAAATTAACAAAAAGGTGTAAAATGCATGGCATAAAGATTTTAAGGAAAAAGTTGCTGTATCATCCCAGGAATATTTTTTTTTCCCCGGCCGCCCGACGGGCCGTGTAATCTGCTGGGAGAATTCACTCGCGTTTCTGAATGATATATATATATTTTTTTATAAGGCAAAGTCATCATTCCCTACGCCTATATTTGTGATTGGCCAGCAGTTGGCTGACCGGTCTCGCATACCTGAGGGAGAGGCTGTGAGTGAATCCCTCCCCTCCCCCTAATTTTTATTTATACGCTGGAAAAAGTCTCCCCGTCTGGGACTGGGAATTCGAACTCACAACCTTTAGCTTGGGAAATTTGCGCGCTAGCCACTCAGCAACGAGCTCCCCACCATCTCAGGCATATAATCTTCTAAAATATGAACTTCTAGTTTTATACAATTTTCCAATTCAAGTTTTACAGCTGCCTTTGATCGAGTCTGGCACCCGGGACTGCTGTACAAACTCCGTAAATTCCTCCATCCAACATACTTCCTCATCCTCCAGTCCTACCTCTCTGATAGAACCTTTAAAATCAACCACAATAGTTCCTATTCATCCACTTTTACTCAGTCTGCTGGTGTTTCTCAAGGCAGTATCCTAGGTCCCATTCTCTACACAGTCTATACAGCTGATATCCCAACCCATCCTAACACATTGGTTTCTACCTATGCCGATGACACTTGCGTGCTATCAGTTAATAACGATCCTAGTATTGCCTCTCAAAACCTCCAATCCCACATCAGAGACCTTGAGGTATGGTGTCAGAATTGGAGCATTAAAATCAACTCCAATAAATCCCACCATTACCTTTACCCTTCGTCGTAAACCTATGACATCCTGCCCTACAGTGTCCTTTAATGATATTCCGCTTGTCCCTGTTGAACAGATCCGTTATTTAGGCCTCCTGCTTGACAAACGTCTTACATGGAATCCACATACAAGACTGAAAAAACAAGAAACTGCTCGCCGATTTCGGTCACTTCAACATTTACTTGACAGGCGCTTTCAACCTTTCACTTTACTACAAAAGACTAATTTACATGACAATCATAAGGCCTATCTGGACTTACGGAGTTGAGCTTTGGGGCTCTACTAAACCATCAAACTCTTCCCGTATCCAATCCTTACAATCTAAAATCCTTCGCAAAATCCTTAACGCTCCTTACTTTGTCACCAACAAAATCATCCACAAAGACCTTAATGTTCCATATGTTGCTGATTTGGCCTGTACCAGGTATCACTCCTTCCATGAAAAACTCCACTCCCACTCTAATCCACTAGTTTCAATCCTTGCTTCCACTTCAATTCTTGACAATTCGCCGAGGCGTCTGAAAAGAAGATGGCCTCGAGACCTTCTTGTGTAGATTCACTACTAGAGTGCTGCCAATGGCCAGTTTCTCTTCATGTTTTTTTCATGTGTATTATCATTGTAGCATATTTACTTGATGTATGAACATACAGTTGTAAATTTCAATAAATGAATTAAAAAAAAAAAAAAATTACAGCTAGACTTACCGGACGGACGCAGAAACACACATAAAACGTGTATTTCCGGTGAAAACAGGAATTCGAAAAATTTCAAGATTGCAATACATTCCGTTACTAAATTTTTCATGTATAGATAAGCGAAAGTATAAAAAATATGTTAAGATATTTTAAAGTAATATTTGATGCTATTATTTTACGGCTTTAATAAAATGATCACTTTTTCATCCTGTCTTACTACTATCATGAGAGTACATTCAGAACTGACAAGAGTACGTTCGTCGTGAAGCGAGGCTGTGATAGTAGGAAGTACTCTTATTGAAGCTGTAACACCGACCTATGTGCCCGCTGGCCTCAGTGACTGGGAAATTCCTTCTGATCGTGCCAAGTCTTCTCGGAAGCAATAACTGCTCTTCCTGACCAGAATTCTAGAGGGTTCTTTTTCGCCTCTAATTTATTCCGAATTGAGTTTAAGTAATACTACAAAATATGATATGTTTTGGATATCATATGAAGGTTTGTGATATTTAGATATATTAGTAACTGTCGATTATAAATGGCAGATACATTCAATTTTAACTAAATACTGACAACTTTCTATCATAACGGGATTTCGTCTTGTAATCTTTGCAGTTACTATAGCAAGAGAATGTAATATACACAATGCTTTGTCCTGTAAGTTCAGATAAATAAGGTTTAGCTGAAATTAGAAATTGAAAATCCGGCTACGTTCCTTTTCATAAACTACTCCATCATACCTCCAGAAATAGTAAAATAATATATTTTATAAAAAATCTGTGTGATTAACACACTTCACTTCAAATACTTCGGTTGTTTAAAATTAATTTAAGAACTATTAATTATAGTTAGAATTAAAGAAAGTTCAAAGAATTATTATCAGTTTCGTTGGAAACATATGTTTCTGATTAAATAATATAACAATAAAAACTTGTTATTTACAATAATCACTTAAGTTTATACCCTCAACTTTCTATTTAAATAAAACAATTCTCAAGTGTTTTTAAACTTTCCAGCGGTAAATATATTGGGTTGTTTCACATGAAATATCCGTTTTTATAGTTTCTGAAATACATAAAGGATTTTGCAGGTCTCAGTTGTTTTCTTCCGAATGTTTACATATTTAAAGTAAACAGTTACTAATCCTTTACCTTTGTATTATAAACATAAGCTTCCCAATCAATTACCCACTTTTTAGTATACCTCCAAATATGAACGAAGGAAAAACGCGATTTTCGAGTAATATTTTTGTACGAGTTTAAACTCGGCCATTCAGCAGCAGAGGCCGCTAGAAATATTTGCAAGGCGTTTGGGGAAGGGAGTGTTAATGAACGGACCATTCGCCGTTGGTTTGCTAAGTTTTCAGCTGGGGATACCGACTTGGAAAACTTGCCCCGAGGAAGACCTCCGTCCGTAATAGACAACGATGTCCTCAAACATACAGTAGAAGAAAACCCCCACCTAACAGTTAAAGGACTCTCAGAACAACTAAATACAAGTGCATCTACCGTTTCCGGACATTTAAAGTGTATTGAGAAAGTAAAAAAGCTCGATACATGGGTACCTCATGATCTCACTGAGCGGCAGCAAGACCCCATGTTTCAAAACATACCGTGCAAAAATTGAAAGAACTGGGCTACGAAGTTCTTCCGCACCCACCATATTCTCCCGACTTGTCTCCAACAGATTACCACCTGTTCAGGAATTTAGACAACTTCGTCAAAGGAAAACCTTTTTGAAAATGATGATCAAGTGAAAAGTGCGTTTTCAGATTTTGTTTCACTTCAAAGCTCAGAGTTTTTCAGTTCGGGGATAAAAAAGTTGGTGTCACGTTGGGAAAAATGTGTAGAAAAAGAAGGTAAATACTTGGAATAAAATTATCTTGTTTTCATATCGTATTTTTAATAAAAATCCTTTACCTTGAAAACGGACATTTCATTTGACACAACCCAATATTATAGATGTATATATAACTACAGTTGTATTAGCAAACAAAAAATTAATTTAAAAAATATTTTTCTTTTTTCTTTTTTTTCTTTTTTTATATTTGTTGATATGGTTAATTTTATGGAATCTACGAAATTATAAGTATTTAAGAGGAGGAATATGAAAATTTAATGGCATGTCAGACTATTTCAATCAGAATGAAACCGACATCAAAGCTCGCTAAATATTACAATAATATTGAGTATTTAATCAAAATCGTCAGCACCGTTTTAGAGAAAATCGTTAAAAGGCGATTTTGTTGAAATAGTTGCTGTTTAATCTCAGACACATACGTTCATAAAATATGAAATTTTAGTTTTATACAAATTATCATTTTCGAGCCGAACTTACGACACACAGGCGCACATACCCGACTTGGTCATCTGGACGTATCCTAAAACTTGTATTTTTGCTGAAAACTGGAATTCGAAGTTTTTCACGATCGCAATGATTTCCCCAACTATATATTTCATATATACGGGAGATGAATTTATAATGTAATATACAATATTGGGTCCTAGTTAGTTCAGATAAATTGACTGTAAGTGAAATCTCAAGTTGAAAATTCGACTTTGTTCCTATTTATTAGCTACTCAATCTTAACTAAAGAAATGGTAAAATGATATATTTTATTTTTTGAAAATGAATTCATCATATAGAAGTTTCTTAACATTGGGAGAGGATAGTTTTTAAAGAAAATATTCAGTATTTTGTTTCAGGATTTTAATCTTCGAAACCAGTCTTCTGTTCTACGAGTCTTGGGTTCGAATCTCGGCTGAAGTAGGATAATTATTTATCCTACTATCTTAGCTCGGGATAGAGAGAACCTTGTGTGCCTTTTTAAAGTGGATATACAAACATATGGGGAAAATCTCCACAGCATCTTTGACATAGAAACAGCAAATATCTCTATACGTACTGTTCCCAAGACCCTTCGTGAGTTGTAGAGGTAAAAAAAAAAAATATTTTTTTAAGCTACAAAACTCCTTGAGGATGTTGTTCAGTTGTAAGATTGATACACATCTAAAATAATAACGTTCAACCTTCCTCGAAAATTGACCACATCCTGCCCTCCTGTATGCTTCAATAATTACAGATTACTGAAGAACACTACAGCTATAAAAGAGAAGTGAGAATTGCTAGTTATATTCTCAATTTTGATTATTACAAGTCAAATCTTATAGACTACTATGTATCAGCTACCTGATGTATAAATTTGATTGTGAAATAAAACATATTAGGTTTGGCTGACTGGAAGAGGCCACATGCTGCTTGGATAAAGAGTGTGAGTCATATGTGATGTAGTGGCTAGCATAACAGCCTTCTAAACCCAGGGTCGCGGGTTCAGATCTGGCAGATAATCCAAGGATTTTTAAAAGGTAGTAAAAATCCTTGGTTCTACCGTACCTCAGAGGGAAAGTCAGAAACCTGGATCAGCAAAATGTAGAACTCCCACTATAGCATCGTCCGATTAGCCACAGCAGCATAAAGTGACATTAAATGAATTAACTATTATAAAAATCTGCCAGATTATAGCCGGTACATTCTTTGATTCCAACTCTTCTAAGACATAATTACAAGCAACTTAAAAAACCCTTGATTATGCAATCCTCGAATGAGAAGTAAACTGATGGTTCCGAGACTGTGCGATGTCAAATACTCGTTAAAGATCCCTATCCTAATTAAACCTGGATTGGCAAAATTTAGTACTCCGTCTGTAGCATCGCCCGATTAGCCACAGCAGCATAAAGTGACGTTGAATGAATAAACAAATCTGGATATAAAGAAAGAAAAGTAATATGGCCAGGCGGTGTAGAAAAACTTCCCTTTCACAAAAACTTAACAAGAACCTATATGAATATATAACTTATCGAAGAAGATATCTTAGACTACTAGTTACAACAATGAAAAACATGTTCCTCTACAACCCTGTATCCTGTGGGCTCAGTACATATAGAGATTCGTACTGTTTATATGCCAACGGCCCTGCAATGAGGTAATTAGACCTTTTTTGCGCTCAGACGCCAGGTTTTTCTTTTTTTTGGGTACCCACTTTAAAGAGGCAGGTAGGGATTGCAACCCGGTGTCATTTCCAATCCGGCCGGATCCGGTCCCAAATTTCATCAATCCGGACGGATCCGGATGGTATGGATAAATCTAGGTTGATTTTCACTTTTCGGTCCAAGATGAACTGTTAGTATGTTATTCGAGTATAATTGTACTTATAATAGGAAGTTTTTAAAATAAAAGTTATGTTAGGATTAGATATGGAGCAAAAAAATTAAAGTTTAGTAGTTTAGGTAACTAGTAAAATTTTAGTGGCTATTAAAACAATCGGCCATTGATTACTACTTTATGAAAACAAAGACTATTTGTTTTCTACCACCCTTTTTTCAAAATCAAAATTGATTTTTGATAATATATACTAAAGTTATTAGTACTTACGAACTATTTAAAAAACAAATATTGTCAGTAGAATAATTTAAAGATTTATACTTATAATACAAACTCATATTGTGATAATTATACCATTCATCAGACATATTCATCAAAATATGAGTGTGTCTATCATTAATATAAGTGTTGTTTGTAAATAATTTAAAATTATTGTTATCACAATTCCCATCTGAGTTAATTATGCAAGGATAATTATATAGGATTTTATAAAGTAACTTAATAAATTAATTGAGCTATCTGAGAAAGTGAAGTATATGAAGAGGTGAGCAGTAACGTAGCTCAGTCTTCCTAGATTTCAATAGATTTGTAAGCAATACACTTGAGTGAGTCAGTACTTGAGTGAGCAATATCTCTAAAACAAAGTTAGAGTTGTTTCAGAAGTTCCTCTACAGACAACTTTTAGGATGCTATAGCTCGCGTATATCCAAGATAATAATATATCTTAACTTACATTTAGGTTGAATCACCGACAAAACAAAAGCACATGTACTGTCTCTTGAAAAGCGAACGAATGATGCTGGACTGAACTGATGACGATGTAATTTGGCGTCGAACGACACCACCACACATGTACACCAAATTTAACGCATTTAAAGTACTTTTTTTTATTAAACTGCACTATTTTTGGCCAAAAATTGCTAAAATCGGATCGGTTACCGGATCCGGTATATTATTGCCGGATCCGGTTAACCTATAACGATGCCGGATCCGCCGGATTGCCGGATCCGCCAGATTACCGGATCCGGTTTTCCGAATTGCAATCCCTAGAGGCAGTCTGCCCCAGGAGGGTCTACATACCCCAGCGTCCTCCCGTCCCCTCCCCCCTCCTTTCTCCTGCTGAAATAACAGAATAAGTAATATTCTGCCACAGTCGATATTTGAACACAGGGCCCGGATAACAGTAGACTAGTGATCTAAATACTAGACCTCGCTGCTCTTCTAGTTACAATTATTGCATATAATATTTATTTATATGCTTTATAATTATGTTTGTAATATGTTTATAAATTATGTGATTGTTTATATGAATTAGTAAATTGGAAAAAACAAATCTCCTTTGGTGAAAATTTAAATTCTGGGTAATTATCCTCACTAATAAAAATTATTCATGGCATTCCAGAAGTCGAACCCTTATAACAAGGTTGTTTATAGAAAGGCTTATTATTTGAGTGAAAACAACCTACTAACTTTTTTTAAAGTTTAAAAATCCGAAAATTACTAACATTTAAAAAACCCGTTAGAAATGCTTATAAATATTAATTATACATAGTGGTATATACAAAAACAAAGCTATAGATTTTTAAAGAGAACAATACATAAGATACAAACCCGGACGGAATACGAATAAGATTTCTCCAGTAATTGGGTCGGCTGAATAATTAACCAGGGCACCAGCCTTGACTGTCATCTATTAGACTTTAAAAGAATTATTTTAGTTCTGGCAAAAAAAAGTGAATATTCATAAAGGACAAAATGTGTTTCGGTCTACAAAGTACTCAATTTTATTTTGTATTTTAAATGTATGAGCGTTTCGTCACTCTTCGGTACCTTCTACAGATTTGCACGGTAGATAACATTTCGTTTTATAATATTTAACTGTAAACATTAATATTATATTATACCTATAAATAAAGAAATAATCAAAAAAATATTTTTTCATTAACTCTTTAACAAATTCTTTCATAGCACATGTTTTTCCTTGTTTTTTTTCTTTACTAACAATAGGGGAGTAATGACCAATTATTTACAATAAACAAAATTTAAATACTGGAAGGAATTAGTCCGGGTGGCGGTCAGTAAACGAAACAACTAGATAGCTTCAACTATTTATTACTTGCTAACATTTCGACCCCCCTTGGGGGATCAACATCAGGGCTAAAAAGATACAAAATAAATACAATTTCAATAACATTATATACAATATTATATAAACTATTGAGCTAGAGAACGTCATTCAAGATATCATAAAATCGTTTATTAAAGTCTGAATGCAAGTGCTCGTAATAAGAAATTAACTCTTTATCTTTGTTTTCTACTCGTGAAAAATCTGGTAGTTGACTGAATCCTTCCCATCCAAAGTTTCCGGTACGTTGTTTAAAGAAAAATTAAGCGTTATGAGTGGAATTCATGAATCAATGTTTCTAAATTGTCTCTTTTTCCGTTTAAACTCCGTTAAAAAGCTGTGGCGATCGCCTTCCCCCTCAATCGCTGCAGCGCTCACTAGGCAAGTGTTACTTCCAGTAAGCTGATTAAAAAAAAAAAAAAAAGATACTGTTACATCCTTGGCAAATACTTGTCTTAAATATGAGATTTCAGTCCCGTTCATATCGTTTTCGAACTTGCCTTGCCACATACAACATATTACACTTGTTACGAGACTTGATTATTTACACTGAGGAGATCTAAAACGTGTATTTCCGTGTAAGAAAAGTGTTAAAAATGTCATGAAGTAAGTATATTAAAATAAAAGCGCTCGCTTTGAGAATATTAACTGGCTGACTCATACATAGAGAGGACAGCAGATATTGCTAGTCTCTCAGTGGTCTCTATGACTCATCGACCATCACTGGCGTTTGTAGCGCGTATTCTTTGATGTTCGTGTATCATAGAACAGTGATATCCATTTTAATTTTTTGTGTTTAACTATCATTATTTATTAAGATAAACTCCGACATTTAATAAATGTAAACCAAAAGTAATAACTAGATTCGATATAGATATAGTATAATTATATAGAAACCACCACAGTATTTAAATATATTCGATTTGTTTTTTAACTAAACATAAATAATAATAGCCAATTATTGTAATTCTTTAAGAACAATCTTGTTTATTTATTTAATTGACGTCACTTTATGCTACTATGACTAATCGGACGATGCTACAGTAGAGTCCTAAATTTTGTCTATCCAGGTTTAAGGGTGAAGGGGACGACAGTTTAATTTGTTTCTGAAACAACAGATCGCAGCACCCTCGTTTGATTTTGTTTTAGCCATATCTCATCGAAATAGATTTCCGATTTTATTTCAAAATATCGTTTTTTTTTTCGTTGAAAAGAGGAGATTTGGAATCTAAAATCGTTATTATGCATTTAAAGAAAAAAAAAAAAAAAAAAAAAAAAAAAAAAAAAAAAAAAGTGGATAGAGCGCAACTACAGAAAAAATCTTGAATTCAATACACTTTTCAAATTTGAAATCCATCCAACGGTGCAGTCGGAAACAGAAATGTACGATCTCCAAGAAATATCACCGTCGCAACAGTGGATGATAGTAAGTAGGGATTGCCAGGTAATAACCCCACAGACCAGCAAGCAGAGGCAACATTTGGCTCCCTTTAGGGTCCAGTCATTTTGTATTTCAGAAATGATGATATGTATTAAACCACCAGTTATAAATTTGGTTGGTCTAAAATAAATATATGATTAATAAATAAATAAACATAAATATAAAATGATGTTTAGTATAATTAAATGTAAAAATACAAAGAGTGCTGCCAATGGGCAGTTTCTCTTCATGTTCATTCCATGTGTTATAACATTGCAGCATATTTACTTGATGTATTTTTTGTACAGTTGTAAATTTCAATAAAAAAAAATGTAAAATTATTGTTTTCACTTAACAATATTTTTTTATAAAACTGAAACGAAATATCTTAGAAACATACATGCCTAAGGTGTAACAGCACCATTTAAAAAAAAAAAGGAAATCAGGAAAGCCACTTTATACCATTTTTACGATTACCGGAAACGGTTCAAATGATCAACGTTTAAAACGTTTAATGTGCTTTAATATCAGGTAGGCTTCATTATAACTAAAATATTATGATAAGAGTATTATAGATTAAAAACTGCTAAATATTCAAGTTGAACGAATTTGATAACCAACTAAAGCAGAAAAGAGCAAAAATGTTTGTTTAGGTAAACCGTCGGAAAGTTTAAGATTTTAGAAAAAATGTTTTCTCATATAAAAATTTGTGGAAGATAATATAAAATGACATATAGGACATTAACTTTGATGATTGTTGTAAATAACAATTTTAGGATAAGGATCTTTAACGAGTACCTGACATCGCACAGGCTCGGGAACATTTTACGTCCCACCAAAGGACAGCATAACTAAGGATTTTTTACTGCTATTAAAAAATCCTATGGCCACCTCAGGGTTTGAACCCGTGACGTTGGACATAGAATGCTATTATACTAGCCAATATGCTACAGGTAGCCCAGGTAGAGTAAAAATAAATAAATAGAGTAATAATAATAATAGGCTTACCGAACCCGAAGGTTCGATGCCGATACCACCATATTCCGTCTACACAGACTCGTCCAATGTTCTCCGTTCAAGCCCAAGCCCCCAAGATCAGCCTTAACGCAATCCTCCCATCGACGTTTCGGCCTACCTTTCGGACGCCTGCCAGTCTGATCAGCAAATACCAACTTTCTCGGAATCCGTTCCTCACCGAGCCCAACAATTTTACTCGCCCATTTGAGTCTCTTCGACGCTATCAACTCAATTATATTCACAGGGTACAAGTTCCGCAATTGCGCGTTGTGCAACCTTCTAAACTCCCCAGTGCCCTCTCTCTCTTTCGGACCAAATATTTAAGTAAGCGGCCACGTTTCACATCCGTAAAGAACCGTTGGAAGAATAATAGTTTTATAAATTCTAACCTTTAAAAAATAAATGAGTAGTAACATTATTTTTCTTGGGTTTTTATATCCTACTAAAATTATGGTAAACAGGCCAAAAATGATAAGTAACCGTTTCCAATAGCACAGTTTGCCGAAAATAAAAACGAGATAATTGCCTCAAAAAGCATTTGTTCCAACACAACAAACAAGCCCTTGAAGAAACTATTAGATTTGTAGACGCTGGATATAATAGTTTAACTTACAAGTCCTAATAAAATCTATTTTTTCGATGTCTAAGTTACATTTTAAGGCTCTGATTACTTAATATTATGTTTGTTATGCTCGATTTGATTCGTAAAAGAGATTAGTGGCACATATTATTTATATTTTACCATAATTAAAATATGGAATAAAAATGAAACGAGCAATTTACACAGAAATATAAAATATTACAATATATTAAAAAAATAAGTGACTTACTCCAGTTCCGTGCTGCCTGTGCTAATCTTGAAGACGTGTTTCCTCTGATCACAGACTTGAAGTGCGGTCATGAAGTTAACATTGCATATTTTGAGACATGCCTCCTTGATTTTGTCTACTTTGGCTTCTGAAAAACCTTTTATAGCGCAAAGCTTCTTCCTGGTCATCATCTGGACACCCTTGATCGTACAAATACCGGAGGCTTTTAACTTTTTAATGTCGGCAACATTCTGAAAATAAATATAAAATCCAAGATTAGTTCTCATAAGACTATCTTGCCATCCGCGCATGTGCAGTATAGTTTTTTTTTCGTCCTAAACCTTTATTACACATGCGTCAAAAGTATACTGCGCATGCGCGTATATAATTAATTATATATTTAACTCACAATGCCGTGGTTCTGCAAAGTGTCTACATCTTGAAAAAAATTTTCCTCCTCTTCAACGTCGGTTAAATGGTCTTCAGTCAATGCTTGGTCTTCCATTTTGATATTCGGCTTGAAAAAATGTATAATAAAATTTAAAAAAGTAAAAAACATATTTAATTATTTTTTAATAAATGATGCACCAGGAAACTGTGCGTCCCATCTCATAAACGTTAACAGATCTAATAAAAAAAAATTAAGATATAAAATATAAAAGTTAAAAATAAAATCATAATCTATGACTAGATTGACGTTAAATTTTTAAAATTAAAAATAATATGAAATACAATAAAATAAAATAATTCAATAAAAACAGTAAATGTAACAAGTTGATATAACGATGTTCATCAATGTAAAATGACTACTAAAAAGAACAAAAGTTTATTTAATAAATATAAAAAATTCACTAATTTAATTTAATTTTGAGAAAGGTTGTATTAAGAAAATCATAATTGTACTTTTAGATATATATATATATATATATATATAAAATATAATATATTCATATAATCTAAAAGTAAATTAATTATAATTATCAATTATAATATAACTAAAATAAAAAGTACATTAAAAATATATAAAAAATATATATTTATTTTTTTTTTTTTTTTTTTTTTTTTTTTTTTTTTTTTTTTTTTTTTTTTTTTTTTTTTTTTTTGCCACTGAAGATGGCATCATAAACAAAATGTTGCGCACTTTAATAAAAAATGGTGAAGTATAATTACAGCCATCCAAGTCTATATTAGACTTTGACCTTTACCTTGAATTATCTTACATCATAACTCAAGTTTAAGGAAAAAAGTTGTGGTTTGAGACTGTTTTTACGTCTAGACGCTAACTTAATTTTCAAATTTATAATATTTATACAGTATTTGGAAAAATAAATTTTCAAATAACTTAATATTTTTAACCCTCTTTCCTACCTCTCCTAACTATTTTCCACCAACTAAACCTTGCGAAAATCCTGTGTTAACCCTTAATTTTTTTTAAATATTCTCCTACTTAAACTGCCTCAGGATTGCTAATTTTTTTTTTTTTTTTTTTAACTCTCTCAATGAGCATTTAAAATAAGCAGCATTTCTAGAAGCAGAATAATTTCTGAGATTTTTAAGTTAAAAATAAAATGTTAGTAAATGAAATTTCTTGTGCTTGCTACATTCTTTTCGAAGTGTAAATATTGAAATTTTTTAATAAATATTTTAAATTAAAAGCGCATATTTCGTCACTTGTTTCCATCTAACCGGGCTTTAATAACGAAAAAAAATAAAAATAAAAAATTGAAATCAGAAATGTATTTTTGATTTGTTACTCGCTTACGTAAAATGATTTTTATTTTATTTGTTTTAATACCTCGAAAACCATAAAAGTCTTATAGAGCTCTTATGTTAAGTCATAGTTTTAACTTTGTCCCATATGCTTCCCCGTTCTAAATGTAACATAATACAACATCTAGGAATGGGAATTTATTAATAAGTAACAATAAAATATCTTCTATTCTCTTGTCATGTTACAGATATTTCGAACAGAAGATGTAACAGAGACTACCCTCATCTCACAATGTGGGTTGAGAACACCATTGTGTAACTTAATCCCATGGAAGTAGCCATTTGATGTAAGACCCTTATTTTCACACGATTAAAGGTCTTATGTAGCTTCTTTAATTTGAATTACATTATTTTAAAAAAAAAAAAAAATTTGTGTGAAAATAATATCGTGGTTTTAGACAAAATGTACTACTTTTTCTTCTTATTTGGGCAGAGTTATTTATTATTTTAATAAAATTAATTCAAGTGGCATTAAAAAAAAGTTAATTAAAACGTTCAGTATCGAACTCATAATCGATTTTTCGATTTCCAATCTTCCAATATCAAAATTCTTATTTCACAACTAAAATAATCGAAATGGTTGATAATTACTAGTATTTTAGAAAACATCATAATTACTAATCATCATTTTAAGTTACCTTTTATTATTATATATATTTCTAATTAGATAACTTAATTTATTAATATAAAACATCATAGAATTTCTATCGGTTTCTTGAGACACTGAAGTAAAAAATAGAAGTTTTTATGAAAGATACACCCATTTTTAGTCATTTAAAATTAATATAATACAAAATAATTTTGAAGTTTAATATTATGCAGCACTTATTCAGAATATATTTTAGAATAACCAAACTTACTTAAGTCAAGATAAAACAATATATAACTTTAATTTACATCATTAACAACTGCCGTAAAAATATAAAACCATAATATTATTTCTAGGACTATTTCAATTAGAAACAAGACTAATGACATTATCTTATTAATCGTATTCCTAATTATAAGATACTTAACTTTTAGAAAATATATTTTAATGAACTTCAAATAAATCTAATACTTTAAACTTATATAGAATTTTACATTTAATACTAGAATAACTTCAAAATAATTATCTAATTATCAAAACAGTGTATATAGTTATTTAATTAAATGTATTTCCTCACCTTTATTTGCTGATTACTATGTTAATGCTTTAAAATAAACAATAAAAGTTATTCTACTATTTTATTCAAAAAGAATTGAGATGTCGAACTGCCCGGATTCAAAAGCCTAGTGCAAGATCTTGTAACCATTGAACATATACTTGTTCCATTTTGCCATTAAACTATATATATTTCTAATAAATGAATAAATAAAGAAATAAATTATTATGTATGTTACATTTTAAAGATATTTAATCAATATAATGTAAAGCATTTATTCATTAAGTACCTATCAATTAGCTGTGCGATCTAGGCATCAGTAACGTACAAGAGCTAGTAATCGGAAAATTCATTATCATGGGGAATGTCAATTGAACGGCTCTCGCCGAGCTCTTCGTCGTTCGGTAAATGTTTTCCTATGATTAGTGTAATTTTTTCAAAACATTGCATCGCAATGTTTTCGGAAGGTTAAAATGTCTACAAGATCTCAGCTTACAAAGGATCTAAACGGTAAAAAAGTGTTTATTTATATATTTACAGTATGTGTTTTCGTGTTTATTAAGTATATTGAAATTTTTTATGTGACATCAGCTAACTTTTTTAAGTTTTACTATCCTAGTTTTTCCAAAAGTTCATTTTTTCGATTTAAAAACTTACAAAAAGCTTTATCTTACTCTGACTCATTGTTGAGTTATCTGCTGTGTTTGAGGAAATTAGATAGTTGTGTTTTCGTTATTTTTAAATTAACTACAAAATCAAAGTGTTATTCCATATCTTTAGGACCTTTTATTTCAATCGTGTTTGTTGTTCAGATAGTGTCACTGCTCTATTGGGAAAACGCATAAAAATCTTATTGAAGAATGTAGTGAAACTTGAAACAAAAGGAGATAAAACAGAAAATAGAGTTTTGGTATGTATATTCTGAAGTTGATGTTAATTTATAATGTATCAGCTATTATACAGCTATAATTATGTATGTTGTCAATTCAGGTTTTTTCACCATGTCGATTATTTTTGCTTACTGCCAAAGTCCCTACGAGGGTAAGTGCTTTCTGATTTATCAATAGATCATTATGGTGATTTTTTATGTTATTTACTTTTTACTGATGTTTTGTTTTTGTACTTGTTAGATCGACTGCCATTATCACTACCTGGAGATAAAAGGGATCGAGACAAGAAAAGAAAACACAGTGAGGGCTAATTTTTAGTTTTAAAATGTTATTTGGAACTTGTGAATTGTTCATTTTGTTAATGTGCGATAATCGTTTTAGTTGAGTTTCTTGATCGGTGATAAGTGGTATACATTCGTGTGCCAAAATGGAGAGGTTGAAACAATGCTACACGCTTTATGTGCTGCGCTTCAAGTTATCTTTCCAGGAGTGCCTTTGCAGTAAGTAGTAATTCTTTTTCTTACACCGTATTAGATACTGTATATGTGTCTTGCAATTTATCAAAACCAAAATTGAACTTCGACTGGTCTGTTATAAGTATAATAACAATTCAAACATATTTAGTCCAGAAAGTTTTAATTTCTTTTGTCTTATGTGATTATTTTTTCATTTCAAATGAAGCTTAACAGCACAGATATAGTGCCATTAAAATTGTCTATACTAAAAAGTTGGAGCTTTAATAACTGTACTAAAAAATTGTTGCGTAATGTGACTTAAGCACAGTATTAATCTTGTAAATGCATCTCTAATCCTATTAAATGTACAGTGCTTAAGATAAAAAGAAAAATTAGTTTGTGCTCGATTGCCTATTTTATTATGTTATATATAATTTTATTATATATATAAATATTTACATATACATATACATACTGATAGTTTTTAAAAACTCGCAACTGACTGATATGTTAGAATCATTCTCCCTATCCGTCTTATAAAAATGACAATTAAACCTGATCCTGAGCATAATGCTATCAATAAGATTAGAAATGTATTTAAACAATAAATGGCATATTCATTGTATTAAATACATTTGGCATGTTTATGTTGCTGTTGTATAAGTTGTTACTGAAAGCGGAAATTAATACAAAACATTTTTGCTGTCCTTTTAGAAAAACTGTTACCTGATGATGAAAAATAAGTGTTTTAAAAGATTTTAATGAAGTGGTGGAATAAGTTTATTTTTTTTATCAACTATTATTTCAACCTTCATCTTAAAAATTAACTCTTGCTACAATGAGTTTTAATTTTTTTAAATTATAAAGATGCTTACTTTATGGTTTTAAGCCTTATTGAAAGTATTGGGTTATAAATAGGTTCGTAGTGTTTTTCTATATTTCAGTTTAATCCTCTCTGTGTTTATATAATGGTGTTAAGTTGGTCAATAATGTTTAGATATTTTAAAAAAGGATTTGTTAAGGTACTTTTATTTATCAGTTTCAATGGAGATTTCTTATTTTTTAAGTGGTTATTTTGCCCAAAATGGAAGGGAAAAAAATTAATATCCTTCATTTTATGATTTATCATTTCCAAAAATGAAAATCTGCTGCACAGACAGCTAACAAATTTTTTAGTGTGTATGGCGATGATGATTTAAGAGAAAGCACTCAGGTCGTTCTTCAACTGTTGATTATGACCAAAATCCAAAAATTACCTGAAAGATGTCATTATGTGATTGATCAAAATGAATTATATAATAATATATAATTGATAAATATTTACAAGAATCTGAAGTTTAAATTGAAATCACCAGTAAAAAAACGCTATAAACTTATTTTACAACCCAATATGAATATAGTTGTCTCCCTACAGCATTATATTATTTATTTTAATTAATTTTGTATCAATATTTTACTACATAATTTATAAAACATTTTTTCTGAATTATTATATAGCTTTCAAAATTTCATTTTTTTCTTTCAAAATTTCAATTCAATATTTCTCTTAAATTTTAAATCATGTTATGTTTGATATTGACAAAATAATTTGTTAATATTATAGCAGCACCATTTGGTTATGATGTCTATACACTTACATTACAATTTTGTGTTTTCTTATAATTTTAGTTTTTAAATTATTAACATTAAAATTAAATTATTATTTTAATTATTTACTATTAACTTTGTTTAAAACATTTATTTCTTGTATGGTAAATATATCTGAAATTTCAATCTGTAGACAAGTGGTAGACCGAGTGTCGGTAGATGGCTTCCAACAGATCATTCCAGATCCTCCTCCGCAACCTCCATGTGGTGCTTTTTCAACGCAATACGCTTGTATGTGTGATTATCATGGGCTTCCATACCGAGAGGAAGTTTCTTGGGTATGTTTTTTTTTTAGTTTTTGAATGTAAGATTGAATTGATATCTGTTTACTTTCTTATAATCTTATCTTAACTCATTTCTAATTTTGTAATAATAGTAATAAATATATATTTTTTAAAAATATATGTTATTTATGATGAAAGTTAAAATTTAATTAGTAATTAGGCCTACATACTTGGTGGAGACAAGCCCTTGATGAAGACCCCCAACATGGGTCGAAACATTGGATTTAAAAAAAAAATTTCTCACCATTTTCTGTTCTGTTTTACTGCTACTTGAACCGTCTCTTCTGAATATTCATTTGGCGGTCAACCATTGATTATTCAATATAAAAATTAATGTTAAATTTTTCAAAAATATGGTTATCATATATTTATTGTAAATATGTTGATAGAGAAGTAACTGCATGATAGTGACTTATCTCATACCAACAGAATTCACTTGCTTCTGGTGCTGTATAGTGCCACCTCAATGGTTTTTAAACGTTTAAGGCAAAGTGTGATTACCCTGTTCTTGTTTTACTAGAGTTTTATGTTATGCTACTTCAGAATATTTTGAAGACTATAGTTAGTTTTTATTTTAGAGAATTGTGCGTTGTCATTTAATGTGTTGTTTTTTTTCCATTAGGATGTGGATACCATTTATGTTAGTCATAACACAAGAGAACTTTCTTTGAAAGATTTTCGATCATCTTGAACCTAAGTGAGTATAAAAATGCTTTTAAGCATTTCAATTATATTGATGTTGATACTGATATTGTATATGATTTTCCTCTCAGGGACATGGTGCCCATCATCAGCGCCCTCGAACACAACAGATGGTTCACCGGGTTCAAAGCAACCAATGTAAAGCTTACTCATGAAGCAATGGATCGTATTCTTCATGTATTTTCCAGGTCCATTACTCTCGAATCGCTAACACTTCACAACCTCTCCCTCAAAGCGTAAGTAAATTTTAATATCTGTGTAATGAAAATTATGTAACTTGATGTTATTGAGTCATTGTTAACATTCTGGAGTACCGTGGTATAGTGGATAGAGCACTTGTCTACTGTTCTCCGGTTCCTGGATTCAAATCCCAGCTGTGGCAGAATATTATTTATTCTGTTATTTCAGCCAAGGTATGGAGACCCTTCTGGGGTAGACTCAACTTCTAAAAGTGGGTACCCAAAAGTGGCGAAAACCTCATGGCTGACTGTGATCTCGGCCTAATCACCTCATTGCATAGCTGTTGGTCTAGAAACAATATGAATCTCTATATGTACTGAGCCCAAGACCATTCATGGGATTGTAAAGTGTTTTTTTTTAAACATTGACTATTGCTTCATTCCAGCATGACTATTTGCCTAATGAGTCTCCAAGTTTTGGGATGCTAAAACTGTTCTGCACATACTTTGACTGGGTTACTGCCAAAACTCAGCTACTGAAATAATCTTGTCAGAATAAACTTTACTATATTTAAACTAAAATTTTACTTAGTTTTAAATATAAAAATAATGTTTCTCATTGCACGAAGGTTTATTATTTCCATATCGTTATATGTTTGTATCAAAATTTTAAGATGTTGCTTTGGATTATTTAATTTTATTATATGTGATGTAATATTGTAGGTTACATGGTTTTCAAGCAGATACCTAAAAAAAGGTGAGCCGTTTATAACGTAAATGACCTGATATTAATAATTTATGAACCATCACTGTTAAATTCTAAATGTCAGGTCTTGGCTAATACTTATCTGACTTTAATCATATTTATATTGTTTAAATTATATTACCTATTGCTTACGACATGGTCTAGTGGGTATAGTACTATTCTATGGTTCAAGTCCCAGGCTGAGGCAGAATTATTTATTCTCTGTTATTTCAACTGTGGGCCCTGGGATATGCAGACCTTTTTGTGGGCACACCCAGCCTCTAAAGTGGGTGCCTAAAAGTGGGGAGAGGGCAGGAGGAACCTGGCAGCTGGGCGTGATTTAATCACCTCCTTGCACAGCTGTTGGCCGTTAAACATTATGAATCTCTGTAAGAAACAAACCCAAGACCCTTCATGGATTATAGAAGTACAGGTTTTTTTAATTACCATCCAATGACACTCACGAGAAGCAAAAAACAATTGTAATATTCTTTACTCAAAAGGTGGTCTTATGTTTTTCATTAGTGTACCCTTTTTTTAAACCTTGGATCACTTATTCTGAAACATTTTTCTCAATATTTACTAGTAATTGGCCAATCAGTGTTAAACATATCTAATTACCGATTTTTCAACATTTTGAAATTGAGCTGGTGATGTTGACATCAAGTTTCGAGAATCATTGTGGAGTGTCATTAGCAGATGGACAGATTCAATATTTATTTTCTAACAATATTAAAGTGTAAAACCTAAAAATTTTCAGGGGAAGTTAATTTTTTTTCCATTGTCAATTTAAAAAGATTCATATTTGTCAATACTAAAACGAATTGAAGTTTATCCTCATAAATTAAGATATTTTATTACAAAAAAAAAAAGGTATTCATGTTTCAGAATAACTTTATGGTTTAATCAGATCCATTGACAATTCTTGTAATAAACAAGATTTTAATCCTCCATTTTATCAAAGATCTAAGCTTCAGAAAGGGATTTAGTTATTAGATTATTGGATTTTACCATAATTTGTTATCAATTTTTTTTAATTGCTTTTTTTTATCAATTATACTTTCAGATTTTTAGTTAATGTTTCTTTTACAGTGATTTTATTAATCGGCTTTGCACTGCAATAACGTCTAATCCAAACACTCCATTAAATGCTCTTGATCTCTCGAATAACCCTACGATTGAAGATAAAGGTGAGAACAACTATTATATAATTTTTTTTTTTTTTTTTTAAGTACAAATTCAATACATAATATAAAGAAATATAAATTAAGTGTTGATAAGTTAAGGTGAGGGTCAATGATTCCAAAACTTCCAAAGCAATAAACTCTTAATCGGTCAGATCGAAGGTCTACTAGTTAAAATATAAATTGGTTAATTAAACATATTAATTATTTAAAAATATAAATAATCAATTATAAAATCTTGTAAAATTATAATATTATGTTTCGATTAATGTTTAATTCATTGTTTTTGCTCCTGAAAATGGCTTTTTTTGGTCGAGACGTTGTGCATTGTTTAATAAAAGTGCTGAAGTGATATTATAGCATACAATTTTATTAGAAATATAAAGTTATAGAATGAGTTAGTGAATTAAATTGAATTATTTTATTTTATTTTTTTTTTTTTAAATAGAGGTTATAATTTACTGAATTTAGGCTATAATTTTATTGTAAAATTTAAAAACGAACTTATATCCTTGACTATATATATGTAATTGTATTATCACCTTACTGACCCTAAAAGTAATCATTTAGATGTTTATTTGACAGGTTCTTATTTTGTTAATATCATATTACTTATTATTATTGTTTTGTTTCAGGTGTCTACGGCATTTGTACAATTCTCACAAAACTTGTTCAAGGTTGTTACTTTTTTTTTAATATAACGTTTATATTAATTATATTTTTACTGTATACAAAAGCATATTTATTATTGACTTACAATAAAAAATAAATCAATCGCCTACGCTTATAACTGAAACATTACTTCTTATTGGCTTGAATAATTCAAATAAACACAATAATTAGTTACACAGTATCATTAGATTGACATAGACAGTTCTTATCCATTTCTGTGTTTATAATGTTGGTATGACTATATTGTTAAAAAAAATATTGTATAATACAGTAAAAGTGTGTGAGAGTGTATGATAATTCAATATCACTATATCACACAATATTTTACCTACCTGTTTTCTCACTAAAAGGCGCGGCCTTTACACTGTGTCACTCGTGATACTAAATTAAGTTTTGCTATTTGTTAAAGCATGAAATAAGACTTTAAGTACCCCTATTGTATTTTTTCTTTCATTTCCATATCATTAACCAACTTTAATTTCATTCTATTCAATGACATCTAAATTTTAAATAATCTTCAAATCCCTTCTTTTTTTTTTTTTTTGGTTTATTGCTTGAACTAATTACTTTTGTTTCTGCCATTGCAGAAGGTAAAGGTATCAGCCACTTGAACCTGAGCCAGACAGGACTCAGCCCTAAGGGAGTGGCCCTCCTGACGCAGACGTTGGCCAACCTAAGGCCGATCACCTTGACCTACCTCAACCTCAGCGGGGCCGCCATCAGGGAAGATATCAACGTGAGTGTCACCAATTACCTGTACCTTATGATTAAATAAAATTTTTATATTAAAACCTCAAAAAAAAAAAAATCATTATCTTTATTAAATTTCTTCTCTGCTAATTTAAGATAAATAGGGATCACTTGTAGCTGGGTGGTTACCATAACAGCCTCCTATGCCAAAGGGCACGGGTTCAAACCCGCAGGTGGTCCTAGGATTTTTTAATGGGAGTAAAAAATTCTTAGTTATGCCGTCCTTCGGAGGGGACGTTAAAAGGTGGTCCCGAGCCTGTGCGATGTCAGGTACTCGTTAAAGATCACTACCCTAATAAAACCTGGATAGGCAAAATTTAGGACACCCACTGTAGCATCGTCCGATTAGCCATAGTAGCATAAAGTGACGTTAAATAAATAAATAAAATAATAATTTAAGATAACACACTTTCTTAAGTAATGTCTCAATCTAGTAAATATTGAATTGCTACTTCTGGGTAGTTTCTTCACAAAACTTCATCACACTCATAATTGAATCGTAACTGTCCACATTTACTTGTATTTTTTTAAATTTTCTATAAAAGTTTAAATATCAAATCAAAGAGGAGTTGCTTAATAAAGTGAACAAAATAGAAGCCGGACTACCTTAAAGAAGTTTGTTGGCAACGTTAACATGCTGGTATAATCCGCGAGTTAACGTTGCTACAACCTGTGTTGCATATAATGTAAGGAATGGTGGATAAACAAATAGGTGTAAATATCATAAGTTTTAAAAAATTGAGTGTATTTAATTTAATTTTTATTAAATGTATTTATCTAATAATAAACATAATTTAACCTGGCAGAGCCAGAAAAGTTGGATATAAACCAAAGATTAGCAAGAATGTGTTCACCCTATGAAGTATACTTTATTTTTCATGTGGACTGATATCACCTGTTGTTGATGATAAAAACAGCTCTCCGAAATCCCTTCATTCATCTCTTGTTCATTTTCTTAGCAATTATATAAATGATAATATTTAATATTCGAACATATGTATATACAATGAAATAATTCGTTTAATGCTTTGTAATTGGACCATTGTTATATCCATATACCCTTCATTTATATCATTCCTTCAGTATAAATAAGTTCTCCATTATTAGTAAAAAAAAAAAATCTCATTTTGTGAATACATCACTCAACTTACATTGCCCCATCTTTTAATTAATCATTATTTTTGTTATTCTGTTTTACAGGGTTTGCTCAGTCTTCTGGCTGAACCTAATGCAATAACTCACCTGGACATTTCCAACACCGAAATCGTCTTAGATACTGTAAGAACTCCATTTTCATTTATAATATATATTAATTAATAATTATATATAATTTTATTAATAATAATTCATTTTAATATTTATCAATAATTTGATAGGTATTCGGAGCACTGCTGCGAGGCTGTTCAACATCTCTGGTTCACTTGAACCTTTCCAAAAACGGTTTTTCAGTCAAGAAGTCGAAGGAAATGCCTCCCTCGTTCAAGCAGTTCTTCACTAGCACCCTGTCGCTGAAGTACCTTAATATTTCCCATTGCAAACTACCTATGGAGGCTCTCAAGTGAGTGATTCAATATTATTATTATCTTTTGCTTCCTGCTTAATTTAGCATGTAAGTGAATTTAAATATTGATTTATAGTTCTAAAGCATTCTTTATTTTATCAGTTCTTATCTTTATCTTGGAATTGGAATTAATTTCAGTTCTGCTTATTGAATGTGATATAGGGGGAGTCCTAAATTTTGTCTTTTGAGGTATGATTAGGGTAGGAATCTTTAACGAGTACCTTATATCATACAGGCTCAAGAAAAAAAACATTTTACGCCCCACCTGAAGGGTGCCATAAGCAAA
Organism: Piezodorus guildinii; assembly: GCA_023052935.1. Classification (NCBI taxonomy): domain Eukaryota; kingdom Metazoa; phylum Arthropoda; class Insecta; order Hemiptera; family Pentatomidae; genus Piezodorus; species Piezodorus guildinii. The sequence continues at coordinate 165,326,887 of CM041294.1, read as the reverse complement.
GATTTTTTACCCCCTTTAAGTTCTGATTGTATTCTCACAATATTAGATACATATGTGATATTTAAAAAAGGCTCGTAAATGCATTGGGTATTATTTTTTTTTATTTTTCTTTCTCCTTTGTGATTCTCAGGATGAAAGTTCCTTGATCCGATATAAGTTTTTGATATCGTCAAATGTTAATAATTAACTACATGGAAATGTTACCTGTAAACTCGGCAGATGGCCCTGTTAAATTTGTAATTAATAGATTGTTTTTTAAGTCATTTAACTGAAGCAGAGGTCACTTTTAGAGTAGTAGGTAGCATTACAGTTTTCTATGCCCAAGGTTGAAACCCGACAGATAGCCCAGCAGGGATTTTATAAAGAGAGTAAAAAATCCTGATATGCCTTCCTTCCAAGTGGATGCATTTGCTCAGACATGAACTATAAAGGGATCCAATTAAGGTGCTCCCAAGCCTTTGCGATGCCAGGTACTCATTAAAGATCCCTGTCCTAATTAAAACTGGATAAACAAATTTTAGGACTCCCACTGTAGCATCTTCCGATTAGCCACAGTAGAATAAAAGTAACGTTACATGAATAAACAAACAAACAATGGCCTTGAAGATGGCCTGAAATTCAGACTGAAACTTAGGCACAATAAATTTAGTTCACCCCATAATTGAAGTGTTTCTATGATTACATCTCCAATTAATTTATTTTATTTTATCTACAGTCAACTATTCTTCCATCGTTAAATATATTTCAATAGTTAATAAACTTCACTCAATTGCTTATATTATATATTAATTGTTTCTAACAGGAACTTGCTCCTGGGCCTGGCTTGCAACGAGTCGACCGTTGGCCTTGACTTGGACCTGAGCTGCAACGCGCTGGGTGCTCACGGGGCTCACGTCCTGGAGTCCTGTATCCATGGCGTCCGTGCTTTGTCATCTCTAGATATATCGGATAATGGTATTCTCTCTTTAGATTTATTCAAAAACTTATTTTAAACTTTTTGTAATATATATTTAATATCAAAATATGTCTATTCCAGGCCTAGAAGGAGAGCTTGGTGGAGTGGTCGCGGCCGTAGGTAAGAACAAGTCCATTGTGGAACTGAAGCTCTGTCGTAACCTTGTCGGGATGAAACCAAAGCATATAACTCCGGTCATTGAAGCTATAGTTCACACTATACAGGTATGTATAAATTCAGTATTTTCTTTTATTTATTTAACCAACCTTCCTTGCATAATATGCAACACGGATTGTTACAACATCTAGTCGCCGATTATACCAGCAAGTTAACGTTGCCGACAATCTTCTTTAAGGTAGTCCGTCTTCCAATTTGTTAACCTTCTTTGCTTTCTATTCTTCTGGCTGGTATTCTCCCGATCCTAAAATCATCTGAGCCCACAGCTGTTTTCCACCCATATACAAAATCTTTGTAGTACGGGTAGTTTTTTTTTTCATCACCAGCTGAGGAAATTCGTTCCCTGATAGGACGTATAGTCCGGTTTTCCTCCGCAGGTTCAAAGGCGGTGCAAGTTGACAGGATATGCTCAGCTGACTCTAGTACTCCACAGCTAGGACATAAGGGATCGATATCTATCCCAAAGCCTGAGAGTTTAGCGCGAAAGCTCCCATGCCCTGTGAGAAATTGCGTAACCCAGTAATCCGGAGGACCCATTTTGCATCTAAACGGGACTGGAAGGTGGGGAAGTATTTTCTTATGGTAGCGCCCTTTTGAGATGTCGCCCATTGTTAATTCCACTTTTCTGTAGTGTCCTCCCGGAGAACGGTTTTCCATTTTCTGGGTTCCGTATTAATTCTATATTTAAAAAAATAGCTTCTCTTTTTTTTTTTTAAAGTCTTTGATGCTTTATTTGAAAAAGTTATAATTTTAATAACTAAGCATTCAATCAGATGTTTTTATTTTAATATGGGGTTTTACCTTCTGTAACCATATCGCTGCATAATATGGTTGATGTATCAAACAAATTATTGTATTAAGCTAGGATACGGTCTTACCATTTTGGCAAGCCCATATTTCAGATCCTAAGCTGTGTGAACTGATCAACGTTTTTTTTTGTTGATTTTGTTTGGTTTTAGTTTAGTCTGATTCAAGAAGGCAATAGACCTATATTAACAGGATAATGGACGGTGCACAAGTCTAACTGAGGCTGCAGTGCAAGAGAAATAATCTGGAAAAAAAAAATTATAGTAGCCAAAATGGAAGCCTGCTAATGTTACCTATTCATGGTCCTACCAAGTAGGATTACAGTTTGACACAGGATTACAGCTGACCGCGCACACTCCTTAAAAGGATCCCCATATTTAGTAATTGACCTTATTAATTTGGCGAACCATCACTACAAGAATCTCTATGTCACCTGTAGTGTACGGGGCATTACAGCCTTCTATGCCCAAGGTCGCGGGTTATACCCTTCTTTGGAGGGGACGTAAAATGGTGGTCCCATGCCTGTGCGATTTCAGGTACTGATAAAAGATCCCTATCCTAATTAATCCTGAATAGGCAAAATACAAAACTCCCACTGTAGCATCATCTGATTAGCCACAGGAGCATAAAGTGACATTGAATGAATAAAGAAACAAACAGAATCTCTTTTATTTAAATATTTGATATAAAATGTACCTATGATTTATTTAAGATATTTATATTTATTTTGTTCAATATTACTTCAATTAGTTTTTAAAACAGTAAACATAAATCAGGGATGAAAAGTTATATCAGCGAAAAAATAAGTCAAAATTATTGTCATTCAGATTACTTTTACATTGAATATTATGATTCACTGACATCATTAAAACCTCACAATAAAAGTATTAATAATTTAAATTCTGTTGAGACTCTGAATATGATCTGTAAAAAAATTTTTTTTTTTTTAATCCATTTCAATTTTTATAATTATTGCGTTGATAACATATGTAAGGAACTGCCTTTAATTGAAAAGTATCTAATTAGAAGTTTGATATTCTTTTGAGCAAGCACAAACAAACAGCTGTGATCTATTTAGCAGTTATGAACACAATAATCTCAGTGTATACAAATTTTATGACTGAATAATGGCTATGACTAATGATTTGAAGTTGAATGCTGGAAAAGCCAAAGCCATCCTCATCGGCTCCAAGAACCTTGTAAATTCTCTTCTGTATTATACCCTCCTTTATCTCAACAGCATACCTATCCACTTCTACACCTCATTAAGAAACCGTAGAGTCATAATTGATCAAAACCTATCTTGGAGTAATCATATTTCTCAAATTATCTGAAAATCCATCGCTATCCTGAAACAATTTCTAAGATTTTTGTGATCTATCCCACCTAAAACCCGTATGTTACTCTTATATGGCGGGCTGTCTGAGAAACTTGATATGAGACTCTAAAGACTTATGAATTGTTTCATTAGATTCACATGTAGAATCCCCAGACACTTCCCTGTTTCTAGAAGGTATACCGAGTTGAATTGGCTCTATCCCTCTTTCGGTCAGCAGTATCGCCTTGGTGTCTGTCTCCTCCAATTTTTCTAAACAAATCTCCTTATATTCTTGATATGCTTACCACTTGTTCCTCTGTCCATTCAGTAAACACTAGATTCCAACCCATAAACTTGTATATACCTTCTCACAGATCTGCCTCCTTCAAAAAATCCTTTGTTATTCGTGCTACCCTATTTTGGAATTCCTTGCCTGTATCCATTTGTAAAGGCTTATCATTATCCACTTTCAAACACCCACTATTTCTTCATCTCCTAAAATATTAATCTTCCCAACATATGTAACATTTAAAAGCTATAGATGATAAATATTCATTATCACAAAATCTATCTTTTATTGTTAAACTGAAGTCTTGAATGGCCAGTCAATTATCATTTATATTGTACTTTTCTTGTTATTCTTAGGGGATCAAGCGTCCTAGAATAAAATTACTTTTAATTTCATTCATTTCAAAAAAATAAAAACCTTTTTAGTAACATCACTATTCTACCAATAGTAAATGCCCATCTCTGGACAATGTGATAATGTGGGGTATGGCCATAGTGTTTTATTGTACTTATGGTTTTTATTCTATAATTAAGATTTTTTTTCTTTATATTTATCACTTCCTTAGGCTCTTTATGTATCTCAATTTATTTTAATTCAAATACTTTATTAAATCGTTTTAGGAAGAAGATTGTCCCCTTCAGATGCTCTCCCTTGCCGACTGTAAACTAAAGTCTGAAATCCATCCCATAATCAATGCCCTAGGTTCTAACCAATGCCTCACCACTCTAGACATTAGGTATGTACATAAGATGATTCATTAAATTTACTGTATCACTTTTGTGTTTTAGCGAAACTTATTTAATTTATTTATTTTTAGTGGAAACGGAATGGGAGACCTAGGAGCTAGGTTTTTGGCCAAAGCTCTTCAAACCAACTGCAAACTGAAGAGCATCCTCTTCGACAGGAATAACATTTCTCTTCAGGGATTCTCCGACATAGCTTATGCCATGGCCAGGTATGTGGAAGGTGAAAATATTTTTTTAATGGTGTAGTGTTATGTTTCTTCGGAATAACATTAGATCAAAATTCAAATAATCTGGTACAGGCAACACGCGACTTTCACTTAACTCGGCTATTAAAATCAATTTAAGAACTATTAAATAAACTTAAAGTTTAAAGAAAATATAAGTTAATTTAAATAAAAATTTAATCCAGTTTTGTTCGAAATGTATGATTTAGATTAAATAATAGGGGTACTCACTACGTTTGCTATTGCATGCTATTTGTGTTATTTTGCTAAAGCCGTCGAGTTTCTACAGTTATTTCCTGTATGAAATTGATGGGTTTAGCACAATAGCACAAATAGCATGCTATAGCAAACGTAGTGAGTACCCCTAATATAACAATATTAATTTGCTAAATATAATAATTAGTGATAAGTTTAGCCCTATTCCTCACTTTACTTTACCTTTTACTACTATGTATGCAAGATAATATTTTTTCTAAATTTTTTAGCTTTCCAGCTGTTCTATATTAGGGATCTTCATTAAAACAAAAATTAAATTAAAAAATATTTTTGCTCTTTTCTCCTTTACTTGATTATCAAATTAGTTCAACTTGTATATTTAACCTTTTTTTTTTTCAATTAGTTGATATGTTTCATCTTTTCGAATCTAGAAAATTGAGGGTACTTTGGAGGAAGAAAATCTAAACTAACCCTATCAAACTATTTCAATCAGAATTAAAACTACATGATATTAAAGCCCATTACATTTTGCTTCAGTATAGCAAGTTTAATCAAAATTATTAAGGCCGTTCTGTCATCAGCACATTGTAAATTACAGAGGCATTTATTGGGTTCACATGAAATGTCCGTTTTTATAGTTTCTGAAATACATGAAGGATTTTAGAGGTCTCTGTTGTTTTCTTCCGAATGTTTACATATTTAAAGAAAACAGTTACTAATCCTCTAACCTTTGTATTATAAACATTAGCTTCCCAATCAATTACCCACTTTTTAGTATACCTCCAAATATGAACATGGAAACACGCGATTTTCGAGTAATATTTTTGTACGAGTTTAAACTCGGCCATTCAGCAGCTGAGGCCGCTAGAAATATTCGCAAGGCCTTTTGGAAAGGGAGTGTTAATGAACGGACCATTCGCCTTTGGTTAGCTAAGTTTTCAGCTGGGGATACAGACATGGAAAACTTGCCCCGAGGAAGACCACCGTCCGTAATAGACAACGATGTCCTCAAACATGCAGTAGAAGGAAACCCCTACCAAACAGTTAAAGGACTCTCAGCACAACTAAATGCAAGTGCATCTACCGTTTCCAGACATTTAAAGTGTATTGGGAAAGTAAAAAAGCTCGATACATGGGTACCTCATGATCTCACTGAGCCGCAAGCAAGACCCCATGTTTCAAAACATACGGTGCAAAAATTGAAAGAACTGGGCTACGAAGTTCTTCCGCACCCACCATATTCTCCCTACTTGTCTCCAACAGATTAACACCTGTTCAGGAATTTAGACAACTTCGTCAAAGGAAAAAATTTTGAAAATGATGATCAAGTGAAAAGTGCGTTTTCAGATTTTGTTTCACTTCAAAGCTCAGAGTTTTTCAGTTCGGGACTAAAAAAGTTGGTGTCACGTTGGGAAAAATGTGTAGAAAAAGAAGGTAAATACTTGGAATAAAATTATCTTGTTTTCATATCGTATTTTTAATAAAAATTCTTTACCTTGAAAACGGACATTTCATGTGACACAGCCCAATATAATCTAAGATTATTTCCATGCCATTACACTTCCTCTTCCACGGGCTGAAGATACTTTCGATATATATATTAAACAGCAGAGGGGAGAGCGAGCAGCCTTACTTAAGACCTTTGGTAATTCTTTAGTTAACCCATATTTGAGCTTGACTCATGCTTTTGCATTTGATGTACCAGCTTACCCTTGTGGTCTCCAAAGCACTCCATAATTCATTTAGAAGGACCGTGTCATACGCCTTTTGGAGTTCAACAAATATTAAACTTATCTCTTTATTATTTAGCATTTAACATAATTGTTTAATTTCTTTATTGATTTAATATCATGAATAAAAATTTTATTATCTTAATTGAGTGCAATTTTGTTTTTTGTTTTTTTTCCCACAGCAATTATAGTGTTGTGTACGTGGGTTGCCTACTCCATGACGTTCTTCCTTGTATGAAACTCTCCCCAGAAAAGACTGAACAAGCCCTGAGTTCCATTTACAAAGCTCTCTATCGTAATTCTGATCCCAATAACACCCAGGCTCTGCGGCGACAGCACGTGAGTAAACAGCACTGCAATGTAAGCTTCAGCATTCATATGGAATTCATTTAAGAAATATTAATGGTATTCAATATCCACAGATGTAAATAATTTGCACTTTTCACTGTTCTTTGCATCGATGTTATCCTTAGAAATGTTTGTTCACACGCTTCAATTGCTTTTTCCGTGTTTCATGTTCGTGAATATTCCTCATTTTGTGACAGTTATTCACTCATTTATATCATTCACTATTTTTTTTTTTTTTTTAAGTTCTCATTAGTAAATAAAATAAGTAAATAAAGTATTCAAATTAATTATTTATTTTACTTACAATCTTAAATTGTTTTAAGTATATACATTATCATTGATATTTCGGTATTATTGTATCCCCATCATCAAGGACACACAATATAACTTAGTAGTTTGTAATGATGGATGAAATGGTTAGAGTGGTAATCAATAAATGATAACAAAAATAGAGAAAAAACTTCATCAGCGATTTTCAAATTATTAAGTAAGGCTTATAAACTTAATGACATTGGTGAATAAAATATTAGTAAAATCTTTTTTTAAACTTTGTTCATTATTTAAATTACATAAAAAACAATCTCTTAATTCCAAATATAGATAAGCTCTCATGAAGGCACGCAATGTGTGTCTTATTGTTGGGTTTGGAAATTACTTGTGTTTTACTGTTTTTGTAATAATTTATTGAATAACATCCGAATCCATCACACGTTCGGCTATTTAATATTTTACTATTATTATGGTTAAAGATGTGAAGTAAAAATATTTAAGTCTTCATAATGGAGACAAGAACCTGAAACAAAGACTTTGATGTATATACGAAAGAAATTGGAGGTTATAAAGAAAATAAATGTCAAATTATATGTTAATTTTTTCTCATTTCATTTTAGTATCATCTATTATAAAATTATCTGTCTGCTTCATATGATCGACACAGTTTTATCATCCTTACCGTATGTAGCTGACATGTGGGAACGGATCTATACTTAAATCACTCACCTATAATAGCTTATCACATATTGGATAATATTTAACATAAAAGTAAAGAATGTCAAAGGGAGTCCTTAGTTATTATCAACAGCGTGAATTCATAAAAACATCATACAGTGTTTGATTGATGTTACATAAAAAGCATTTATTTAGTTTATTTTTCATTAAACATGTGGCATATTTTTTTCAATAACACTACAGCTGTACTCCGCAATATCAGTAGTGCCTAAAGGTGGGCCTTTGCTGTTGTTACAGTAACAAACTACCGTGCCATTCCTGGTAATCTAAGTGGTTTGTATTTTATCAGATTGTTATACTCATTAGATCACAAATATTTATGCATAGTGTGGATCCTTTAAAGGTGAAGTCAGGGTCTTACCATAATTAAAATTATCAATGCATTAATTATTTCAAAGCTTTTGATTTTTTTACACTGGGTAGACTCAAAGGTTTTTTTTTTTAATATATTAAAAAAAAACCTTCTTCAGTGAAGGTTTGACTGGACCCTTATGTGAGCCACCATCTGAGCATCAGTGAACCATGTCAAGCATAAACTTTAAATTAAATAAATTTTGAGTTTATGCTTGACCTGGCTCTCTGACATCCTGATGATGGCTCACTTACTTTAGCCAAAACATTGGCAAAATTAAAATATTCTTAAACGACTGACTCCCAATTATTTCTACCTTTGATAATTTAAACTACATCCTAAATATAATTACTGTAGTTTAAATTTATTAAATTGAAAGTAGTTTAATTGGATTAGTTTTCAGTATTTGTGGTTAACTTTGTTTATATTGTTATATTTCCCCTATTAATTGAAATTCAAAGGAAAATCAACTTTGAAGCTGTGAAATATTTTAACAAGGGACATAACGTGGTTTATTATAAGAGTATGAATAAACGTAGTGAGCATATATGGCACTAGCTATCTCTAGTGTACTGTAATATAGATTGTTTAATTAGTAATTAATCCCACATTTATTTATAAAAACATTATTATGAAAATAATGTTCTTATCATATCTATTATTTTTCTTGTTCTTTAATACATTATTGGCAACAAGAATGCCTAAAAAGAACTCGAAAGGTGTGATATCAAGGTATCACATGTTTATTGATAATTAATGAATTGTGTTAATAACAACATTGTTATGTTATTAGGTTCCTTTAATTAAAATGATCCATTTCATTCAACTTATTTTATTTTCTTATTTTTTCTCCCTACGTTTCGGCTCTTTGCCATTCTCAAGGGATCTACAAAAAACATTTATTTTAAAATTAAAAGATACACAACATTATTTTTTACATTCTTATAAATCAATTTACATACCTCTTTATACTCCTTTATGCACTATACAATATATAAATATATATTTTGTCATAATTCAGTAAAATAAAATTAAAACTATTACAGGCTGACCAGCCCTGTCCTGGTTGTTATCATCTACTGGATTAAAGAAATGTATTCCCTCACTCTTAACTATTGATATCAAAACTAATATACACACATATATTGTATTGTTTTATTACCTCCTCCTCAGTCAAGTCTACATTTATTTTCACAGCCAAAAACTTTTTCTTTTAAAATTCTTTAATAAATTATTACTATACATAAACATATACATACACACACACACACACACACACACACACACACACACACCTACACACCCACACACCTACACACCCACACACCTACACACCCACACACACATACATATACATACATATACATATATATAGATATATAAAAAACAAAAAAATATTTCTGGAAGGGATAAAACTTTGCTGCGAAAATGGAATTTTCAAATATAAAGGTGAGATATATAGGCAATTATTTGGTTTACCAATGGGTGGGGTTTTATCAGTATATTTGTCAGGTATGATATTGAATGAGTTAATTAATAATGCTTTAAAAAATTCAGGTATAAAAGTAAAGCTATTAGTAAAGTATGTTGATGACATATTTTGCATAATAAAAAAGAATGTAGTAGGGGATTTCCTAAAAGCTCTTAATAATTACCATGAAAGATTGAAGTTTACTATGGAAATAGAAAAAGAAGGCAAATTAAGATTTCTGGATATGATGTTGATTAGAAAAAAGGAAATAATCAGTACAGAATGGGCCAAAAAAGAAACTTGTAGTAACACAATTCTTAATTATTTTTCATGTCATCCGTATCATATGAAGTACAATATAGTAAACAATTTTTGCAAAAAAGTTATCACAATTACAGATAATGAAAGATTAAATAAGGTCAAAGAAAAGGTTTTTCAAATTTTTTCAGAAAATTTTTACCCCAAAAAAATAGTAAAAACCATATGGGAATTGAATATTAGAACTAAAAATAAAAATAATAGCAATGGTGAAAAAATAAACAAATTAAAGACAACCCAAAAATTTCAAAGCTGCAATTATATAAAGGGACTTTCTGAAGAAATTAAAAAATCCTTCAAATTATATGATATGGATGAATATACTTTTGCCTTCAAACCAAGAAACAAAATAAAAAATTATTATAGTGAGCTAAAAGATAAAATAGAAAAAAACTCTCAATCTGGAATGGTATATAAAATACCATGTGTGAATTGTCCTGCAGTATATATTGGTGAAACAAAGCAGTTCTTGAAGGATAGGATGTATCAACACCAAAATGATGTTAAAAATAAAGAAAAAGATAGTAATAAGACTGCTTTAGTACAACATGTGATAAATAAAAAACATCAATTTGACTTTGAAAATACTATGGTAGTACATAAAGAAAGCAATGATTTTAGAAGAAAAATTTTAGAGGCAATATATATATCAGAACACATTAACTACAGTATAAATTACAAAACAGATACAAAGAATTTAAATGACCATTATGCTGAGATTTTGAGCAAAATTAATAAGTAATATAATTTGAATAAATTAAAATTTCTTGAATAAAGTTTAAATAACAATATAATAGAATAATATTTGGAATTTTATGGTTAAGTAAATTATCTTATTTTTAATTGGATATTAATATATTTGTTTGTGTGTTTATGTAATATATATATATATATATATATATATATATATATATATATATATATATATATGTATGTATGTATATGTATGTGTGTGTGGGTGTGTAGGTGTGTGTGTGTGTATGTATGTATATGTTTATGTATAGTAATAATTTATTAAAGAATTTTAAAAGAAAAAGTTTTTGGCTGTGAAAATAAATGTAGACTTGACTGAGGAGGAGGTAATAAAACAATACAATATATGTGTGTATATTAGTTTTGATATCAATAGTTAAGAGTGAGGGAATACATTTCTTTAATCCAGTAGATGATAACAACCAGGACAGGGCTGGGCAGCCTGTAATAGTTTTAATTTTATTTTACTGAATTATGACAAAATATATATTTATATATTGTATAGTGCATAAAGGAGTATAAAGAGGTATGTAAATTGATTTATAAGAATGTAAAAAATAATGTTGTGTATCTTTTAATTTTAAAATAAATGTTTTTTGTAGATCCCTTGAGAATGGCAAAGAGCCGAAACGTAGGGAGAAAAAATAAGAAAATAAAATAAGTTGAATGAAATGGATCATTTTAATTAAAGGAACCTAATAATACAATTATTCATTCAAACTATTCTTAATTGTAATAAAAATTAATTAAACATTGTTATGGTTATAACGGTTTTAGCATGACTACTAATGTTTCTTCATCCTCAATACTGTATGTGTTGACAGCAAGGCCCATCTATCAACAATGCGGTGTTCGGCTGTAGTACTTCCTTTATTTCTAACTTTTTTTCAATTAATATTAATTAAATTTTTTTTATCATGAGAGGGTTAAAGTAACAATTAAATAATTTATTTTTTTGTTCCACAATAAAAATGTTTTCTTTGAGCCCTAGTCATCAGTGGAATGATAACGATGAAGAAGTTTTGCACATTAACCTCTTTGCAGACCGTCCTGGTGAACTGCGGACAGCAGACACTGGAGCGTGCCATAGCTCAGGCCCAAGAGACGATCAAAGTTGTCTCCGCGAACAACAACGATCATACGGCAGCTATAAATGCCGCGACGGCTCTCGTTGAAGACGCTGATAATGCTAAACAGGTTATCACCTTGTTTCATTTTTGTCTTGGGGAAAAAATTAATAGCATTGCAAAAAAGTAAATTTATATTTTATATTTTTCTTATTCCACTATCTTAGACCTTTGTTATTGATTTATTATTTTGAATAATGAAGCATTGTCATCAACCAAGAGAGAGAGAAAAAAAATGTCTCCTCAAAATTTGAAGTTTCACGTATCAAGATGTGTGGACTCCATACAAAAAGTTATCTGCTAGTAGCTTTTCTCCTTAACTGTGGGGTCATTTTCATATAAAATAATAAGCTAAATAAGTACCCTTATAATTAATAACTTCCTGTGAATATATCAGTAACTATTTAACTGAAAATCATTCTAAATATAGCATAATTTTCAAATGTATCATTATGTTGTTTTGAGACTAAAATATTTGTATACCTACTTCGAGAATATTCCACATTTGGCCATGTAGTTGGTGACCATTTGAATGCTGCTGTTTTGTTGCGCGTTTAAGAAATTTCTTGTTTCAAATTTTTCTATAAGACATTTTGGAATTTTTCCACATACTTAAAAAAAATGCATCTTTACAAAAATAATTAATAATAATAAGACCATAAATTTATTTTTTTTAATTCAGCAAAAAATATCACAGGGCACCCCATGATAATCTTTAAAACTCAATGTTATAATCAGCCATTTGAAATGGTGTTTTTATTATAAGTTTTTACCTTATTTATCTTAAAACTTATGTTGTTTTGTTTTTTTTCTTGGTCAATCATAATGGTTCATTATTGACAATAATAAACCAAAATCGTTCTATTTACAACTATTATTTTCATCAACTCTTCACGTAAATTAATGATACCAATGCTTATTGTATTACTTTATCTAAAATTCGATTTTGTGCCTTTGCACAAAGGATTTATTACTGTTTGAAAATGAATTTATTTTGTGTTTTTGGCGTGTTTCATTTTGTGTGAAGTTAATGTTCATTCCTCTTGTTACTTGTGAAATTTCTTTTTTATGTTTTGCAAATTTTATGAGGCCATTGTCTTTTAATATGTTAAAGCTGTATACAATATGAAAACTTTTTCTATAATTACGAACTTTCCATCAGTTGCTTTAAAGTAGTCATAATATGAAGTGACCAAACTATACCAACAAACAAAAAATGTACCTAATCATTGCACAAGGATTTATTATTTTTCAATATGTAATCAACATTTAAAATTGTTATATTTTTTGGTTGATGTTCTAATCGTGTTAATGGATGTTACCGAATATTAGGATTGTAAAGAATAGCACTCAATTGTATTTCACCTGCACATTTAAGAGCACCACAGAGTGGGAAAGAGGTGATGGTTTTACGATAACATTATAGAGTTCTCTTTGTAATGTTTACAGGTTATGAATTGTAATAATAATGAGTCATTTACCAGGTGTAGAAGTATGAAACCATAATTCTTTTTTAAAATTGCACATCTGTTATTTGAAAATTTAAAAAAATATTTTATTCAAAATAGTCTCCATTGGAAATTATACATTTTCTCCACCTCTTTGGCAGGTTATGAATGCAAAGCAAACAAAAACAATTATTCTTTTGAAGAAACCAGTTGTCAAGCCATTTTCATACAAATCGAAGTGTTGTTCGGCAAGTGCATGTCCTAATGATGTGAATAGATGGTAATCAGACGAAGCCAAGTATGGAGATTAAGCCGCATGTGCTAGTACTTCCCAGTTGAACTAATTAATCATATCCGTGCCCCATTTTGCTGTGTGTAAGGGGGCATTGTCATGATACAAAATGACTTTATGTTGTTTTTTTGCATATAGCGGTCGTTTTTCACGCATTGCTCGATTCTTATCGATCATTTGTTGTTAGTACCGATCAGTGTTAACGGTTTCGCCAGGTTTTAGTAGCTCATGATATATATTATACTCTTTAGATCCCACCAAACTCTCAGCATTGTTTTCTTTTCAAAACAATTTGGTCTTGCAGTGAATGTTGATGGCTCGTGGATTCACACATGATTTACGACACATAGGATTCTGAAAATATATTTACTTTTCAACGCCTTTCACTTTTAGATGAAGAAATGGTTTTCTTTTACATCTGACGAGCAGCATTTGACAAGTGGTTTTTTTATTTTCTTGCTGTCTTTCATTCAGTTCATGTGGTACTCATTATCCCACTTTCTGAATATTTCCCACAGCTATCAGAGGAAGAGATACTGCTTTTTGTATCACATTTAATTGTTCCATGAGTTCTTGTTGAGTTGGAGTATCATCTTCAATAAGACTTGCAAGTCCTTGTCTTCAAACTTTTTCGGTGGTTTCACTTCAAAATCACCAATTTGAAATTTTTTAAACCACTCAAAGCATTGAGTTTTGCCAAGAGCATGTTCACCATATGCCTGGACAAACATTCTATGCCATTCTGCAGCAGTTTTCTTCAAATAATAGCAGGAAACCAATGCTGTCTGCAAATCATAGTTCGTAGGCATAAAACATGTTTGAGGTTATAAAAAAAATAAACTGGTGTATAAAACTTAGGTTATTTTATTGACAAACTTCGTCAGCTGTTAGAGGGAGAAAATGGCACCACAGAAGCGGTCTTATGGTCTTTAAACTGATAGCGAGCATCATCTATAGGGAAATTTCGGTTTCATACTTCTACACCTGGTAATCATAAACCAGTTTACGTTTGATATGGCTCATATATTTGTGCTGAAACGTAAGCAAAGTTAAAATACTGTTTACTAGACTGACTCCTGATTATGTTCTTACTTATTATGATTTTAACAGTCAACCAAAAGTGCACCGGGACCTAATAGATCAATGGTGCATGCCATAGCGTAAAACTTTGTACAATTAGTACATGAGTGTTGTTACAAGTGCGGACTTGAGAAGGCTGTTGGAGTTGATCTACTCATTGCTTAGCAGACGTTATAATTGGTCAACGCCAAAAAGGATGTACCGCAGCCTTGAGAGCCTATCGTACCAACAGATTATATGAAAAGATGTTTTATCTTCTTGACCACTAAGTCTACACAGTGGTGTAATTGAGTGTCCACGCTTGAACATGTGATAGTTGAGTTTGCAGTGTCCTGTATAAATAGCTGTAATTGTTTTTAATGAAGTCCTACTCAAGTTGAGTAGGCACTTACTTCTATTGATAATAGGACCATTAATGGTGGGCTCGCACTTTCGAAGTTTATAAGAAGGGTTTATTTGGCCTATGGTAGTCTATAGTTTATAGTTCTCTAGGCAGATTAATGAACTGCTCTAAAATAAAAAATAGCAGACATTAAACTTTGTTTAGCATTTCAGCTTAATTTGTTTCTTTTAATAAAAATAAAAAACCCAATGAAAATATGTTAAAACACTAACTGTCATGTGGTGCTCCATGCAAACAAATGGGTTGTTCTCAAACTTCTGCAAGCTAAGCCAAATTGTTCCCTCCTCTTCTTGATTTGTCTAGGTTTGGCAAGCATCTATACCTATCTTAAGACTTGAATTAATATATCGTTTGGTCATTTATCAAATTCATTTTTTGTACAATGCAAAGTAATAATGTTTACAATATTATGAGTTTTAAAAACTTGAAGATCATTTGTCATTTCTGTGTTGCTTTGTAACTAATCTATTTGGAATTTATTACTAATGCTTTACTAATTT
The DNA here is from genome assembly GCA_023052935.1 of Piezodorus guildinii. Taxonomy (NCBI): domain Eukaryota; kingdom Metazoa; phylum Arthropoda; class Insecta; order Hemiptera; family Pentatomidae; genus Piezodorus; species Piezodorus guildinii. Next base: position 165,311,325 of record CM041294.1, on the reverse strand, counting down.
CGAAAAGCCTTTTAAAAAATAAAATAAATTAACTTTGAAAATTAAACATTTTTTTTTTTTTTTAATGATTGAAGTATTTGTTTTGTTTTTTAAAGATTAAACTTTTTGTGCCCTTTTTTTTTTTTTTTTTTTTTTAATAGTTTTTGACTAGTTATTTGACCGATAGGTGTTCGCAAGGCTTCAAGACATTGCTGAAGGAGGTGATCTCACAACACCGATTCAGCAAAAGCTTGCATCTGCGTCACACGAAGTGGCATCAATACTTCAAAAACACGTCTCTGTATGTGAAATATTATTTGATTAATTTTTATTCCTGTTTTCAAAATGATTATTTTGCATTTTGCAGTTGTCGTATTTTTGTTCGCCGATATTATTAATTTTATGGTTTTATTTATTTAATTTTGGAAATTTTTAATTTAAAACTGATTTTGATATCAATACCTCCCCTAGGGTCGCGTTGACGAGATGATCACAACTGCAGAGGAGCTGTGCGGCCAGCGAGTCATGTCCGAACGCCTGAAATCTGACCTGAGGGCTTCAGTGGCACCACGGCTAGTTGTAGACCAGGAGTTTCTGTCTTCAGTTGTTGTGACTCAACCGACAACTCAGCTTTCATTAAAAGCGAGGTATTTTTATCTCTAATTTGTATTTTAATTTTATATAATTTTAATGATAGATAATTTGTTCTTTATTCTTCCCTAAAAGCTTATTTTAAACCATTAATTGTATAGAGTAGGGGGAGCCCGTGGCTGAGTGGCTAGCGAGCTAGTCTCTCATGCTACAGGTTCTGAGTTCGAATCCCAGTCCCATGGCATGGCTTTTATAGGGATGTAAAAAAATGGGGATTCACTCACCCTCTCTCCCGGGTATGTGAGACCCGTCAGCCAAAGGGTGGCCACTCACAAAGTTAGTCGTAGGGAGTGATGACCCTACACTAAAAATTGCATCATGAAATGTGAGTGTAAACTTGCAGGAGTTTACACCACGAGGCCCAGCGCCTACACGGCCTGTCGTGCTACTTATAGAAGAATTATATAGAGTACCAAGGAGGTGATTAGTTTTTGGGTCCCAGTTTGTTGAGGCTGGGTGTGCCCCAGGAGTTTTTTTTTTTTTTTTTTTTTTTTTTTATTGTAGGGGAAAATCTTTCATAAGACGAAGTGGGCTCTTGAATCCACAACAGTGTGAGATTCTTACTCACTAAAAACCACCGATGTCACACCGCAGGACTGCTTGCAGGCATTACTTTGCGGTGGACAGGATGGCTAAGCGCCTACTTCTCTACTGCATACTTCTCGGTACTTGACCTCTTCTCGCTCGCTCCTGGGTTCTCAGTCTACTTCCGACTCTCGCAGCATAATCTGAAACAGTATTCCAGTTTTCTTGACTCGTCAACATGAGCTGTACCAGATTTTCCGGTGTGGATCTTTTATCCAGCATCATATCTAGCTGGACCTTTTCCTCGGTAAAGTTTTTACATGCAAAGAAAGCATGTTCCACTGTTTCATCCAAAGGAAGACAGGTGGTACATGATGATTCTTCTTCCAGCTTGAACCTGTGAAGATATGACCTGAAACAGCCATGTCCAGAGAGTAGTTGGGTAAGGTAATAATCAACCTCTCCGTGTGTGCGGGTCACCCACGATGCAATATCTGCTATCAGGCGGTTCGTCCACCTTCCAGATGATGATGAGTCCCAGCGTCTCTGCCATCTGCGAAGAGTCTCCAGTCTTTCGTCTTTCGCCAACGTTAGCCAATGCGCCTCTGGCTCTTCACATTTTCTACGGTAGATTCTGTCACGCTCTACTGCCAGTAGATCTATCGGAATCATGTCGGCGATGATGCACACGGCATCATACGATACAGTGCGAAATGCTCTTGCGACGCGAATGGCATTTCTACGATGGACGCTAATCGCCTTACGAGAATATGATCTCACCTGGAAGGTATGCGACCAGATTGGTGCGGCGTACAAAAGCACTGAATTGGTTACGTTAGCAAGAAGCCTCCTCCGGCTTTGCGCAGGTCTACTGATATTTGGCATGATTCTAGCCAGTGCGTTAGTTACCTTCGCTGCTTTCATGCTGACTACCTGCAAGTGCTCATCAAACCGCAGCCTAGCATCAATCTGAACACCTAGGTATTTTATGGAGGGCTTTGAGAGGATGTTGATCTCTCCAACGGTCAAATTGATTTTTTCCCTCACTTTCCTACTGGTAATAAGTACAGCCTCAGTCTTGTGGTCAGCCAGTTGTAGGCCTACGGACGAAAGCCACTGGCGAATATTAAATATTGTGTTGTTGGCCTTGTACGTAATCTCTTCCAATAACTTACCTCGAGCAATGATAGCAAGATCGTCTGCGAATCCTACCGTGGTAGTTCCTTCCGGCATAGGAAGTCTGAGAACGGCATCGTACATGACATTCCATAACAACGGTCCTAATACTGAACCCTGAGGAACGCCACCTGTTATTTTGTATGTTTTTAGTCCTGCATCTGTTTTATACCTCAGGATTCTATCAGAAAAATAACTTCTGATGATCTTAAGGAGGTACTGTGGAAGTTTTTTCTTACTTAACTCTTCCATGATGCACTCCCATCTTGCTGAGTTAAAAGCATTCTTGACATCTAACGTTATCACGGCGCAATACTTTTTTCTACCCCTTCTCCATCTTTTTCCTGCAGTGGCTTCTCTGGCTGACTTTATCACAAAGTCTATTGCATCAACTGTTGACCTACCTTTTCGAAAACCATATTGATTTTCAGACAATCCTCGACTTTCCTCAATATGCATTGTAATCCTATTGCACACAATCCTCTCCAGAATTTTACCCGCAGTGTTTAAAAGACAGATTGGACGGTAGGATGCAGGGTCATCAGGAGACCCTTTACCCTTTGGCAGGAGTACCAGTTGCTGTTTTTTCCACTCAACAGGAAATATCCCTTCACGGAGACAGGAATTGTACACGTCCAGGAAGAGTTCTGGTCTGATTCTGACTGCTGCTTTTAGGGCAACATTTGGAACATTGTCCGGTCCTGAGGCTTTGTTATCCCCTACTTTGCGATAGGCTGTCTCAAGTTCTTCTAGTGCGATTTCCGGTACCTGGTCCTGTTCTAGATGCGGTATTAAATCGAAGACTAAGGTCTTGTTGGGAACAGCGCTAAAACAATTTTCCCTAATAGGTCAGGAGAGCTTGGTGGCAATAAGCTTGAGCTTTTTAGCCTTGCCATAACTATTTTGTATGGCCTTCCCCACGTGTCCTCATCTACTTCTTCGCAGAGTTTCCTCCAGCAGTTGTGCTTTGCGTCTTTGATCGCTTTGACCAGGTGCTTTTTAGCATCCCGATATTCCTGTTTCCGAGCTTCATGTGTCGGGCGACCTCTCGCTCTTTGGGTTAGCCTCCTTGTACGGAGACAAGTTTTTCGGAGGGCGGCGATTTCTTCATTCCACCAATACACCGGTAAGTTACGGGTTGTTTTCCGTGTTTTGGTCATTGAAGCATCACAGGCGTCAGTGATAAGCTTCATAAGCTTTTTGACTCTTTCCTCTGCCGGTCCGAGTAATTTGACTTCTTCCTCCATCATTGTGACAAAGGAATCTCGGTCAAATGATCGATGGTTCCACACTGATCGTCTCGTTTGGAATGTTTTCCTTAATGTACCCGGGACTTGGACTTCGAAGCAAATTGCTCGGTGATCACTGTGGGTATAGAGTTGACTTACGTGCCATTTGTTGTCAGAAACAAGGCATGGACTAACACAAGTCAGATCAACAGCTGATGCGCGATCATTTCTGGTGAAAGTAGGGGTGGACCCTGTGTTTAAAAGCACAATGTCGAGCGCAGCGAATACGTCCAGAACACACTCACCTCTCTTATTAGTCTCTTTGCTTCCCCATGCCGTCGCCCAAGCGTTAAAGTCCCCTGCTATGACAAGAGGGTGACAGCCTCGCAGTTCCTGTACAATTTCATCAAGCATTTTTTCGAATTCAGCTTGAGAAGCGCTTGGAGGTGCGTAGACACTACAAATGTAGATACCACCCACCTTGACCCAAACAAAGTTCCTTGTTAAATTTTCCTGGGATTGCTGAATAAAATGACTCTTCCTTACCCAGAGAGCTGCTTTTCCGGTTTTGTCCGTCTTCCAGCGACAGGAATTTTCCATGTTCTTGTACTGTTCACACAGTACAGCAACGTCAATACCCTTCTCACTTATTGTTTGCCAGCAAAGATCCTGGGCCGCTTCACAGTGGTTTAGATTTAGTTGTAACAATCTCATCTTCCGTGAATACCTGCCTCTTTCATTGCCTGTTGATAAACGGGACAGCCAAAGCCACCTGTCGCGTGTCTACGGTTTTTATCCTCAGGGCATAGAAGACAGCGCCGTTCTGCAGTACATTCCTTGGCTGGATGTCCTTCTTCGCCGCATCGCAAACAAAGTCCCGTGCGTTCAGGACCGTTACACTTTCTAGCAAGGTGACCATATGCAAGACATCGGAAACATCTCTGAAGCGAAATCTTTTCCCTCACTCGGCTATTAATCCATCCTACACGAATGGTGCGCTTTTCAAGTACTTTTCTGGCCAATTCCACGGGTAGTACTACTACAGCTGTCTGTGTGCCCCCGTAAGCCTTCCTCAGAGATTTCACAACAGAGATTTCAATATTTTCTGCCCCGTTTATTTGATTTTGAAGTGCTTTGTGCACTTCTTCAGCTACCGTTAATTCATCGAGATCCTTCAATTCAATAGCGACAGAGTCAATCTTGCTAGTGACCTCTGCTTTGTCAGCCATTTTTTCTGCTATGGCAGAACGGAGTTCATCTGTCCTATGTTGCACCTTTTTGTCTAAAACCAAAACGAGACTCCCTTTTTGACTTTTTCGTATTTTTTGGACGTTTTCCCCTATCGCTTGAAGCTCCGGGTCGGTTCTCAACGTTCGCAAGATTTCTGCATATGATGATCCCTCCTTTGCGGTAACCATTAAGGCATCAGGACGAGCAGGTCTCGTGTTTTGTTTCGCCAATATGATTACTTTATTTTTCCTTTTAGCTTTCACCGTCTGCCCTTGATTAGCCGGTCGATCGCTGGAAGAATTGTTTTCCGCTGGAAGAGGAACATGTTCTTCCTGTCCTTTCCGAACCTTTGTCTTTTTTTTCCTCTTTTTCTTCTTTTTGTTCATTGGTTGAGGAGGTGGTGTCCTTCGTTCAGAACCTTCATGGAAAACATGTAAGGTAGGCGATGTCTGCGTTCCACGACTGTTTTCGGTTACCGCCTCAACATATGATTCTCCCTCCATTCTAGACATTTTTTCATAAAACATCCGGATCGTACACACGTGAGCTTTAATTATATTGTGGACATTGCACTGTTTCATGACGAAATCGTGTTGTTTACTAACTTCTTCTCCAAGCAGTACCCACACTTCTCTTCTTTTTTCTTCACTTGAGGCATTAGATGCTACAGCAGCCAAGTGTGCCCCAGGAGTGTCTCCATACCCTAGGGTCACTCCATGGCTGAAATAACAGAATTAATAATTCTGCCTCAGCCGGGATTCGAACCTGAGACCCGGAGAACAGTAGCCTAATGCTCTATCCACTAGGCCACACCGCTCCCTTCTCTAAATAATTAGTGGTGCAAAATAAACTTTTTGGGAAGAATTGAGAACCAATTATTTATCATTAATATATGTTTCTTCCGAACAATTAATTTTATTATTTAATTTTAAGTATGTAATGAATTTTCATGTGTATATATATGAATTTGCATAACAAAGTATTTGAGAATAAAGAGCTTAAGAGTTGAAAAAGTAGAGAGAGAGAGCCAAATATTTTTGTGAAAAAAAAAAAAATCCAAAAACTTACACTGAAATAAATTAATTTTGTCGGGCATGAAAGATATATTTTTTTTTTCTTCAAATTTTTCCTTAGCACATCCTAGACCTTTTGCATATGCTTGTAAAGGACACATCAAATAAAAACAAAATTATTTACTAACAAAACTTTAAATAAGTGAAAAAGTGAATGGGATTAGCTGTTTTTTACTTTCAGTTACTATATATAGTAAGGGGAAGTATTGCGATCGTGAAAATTTTTGAGTTCCAGTTTTCAACGGAAATACACGTTTTAGGGTCCCCTGAGTCCAAATAACCAACTCCCGCAAAAAGGTCTGTGTGTGTGTGTTAACTCCCGGGCAGAAACGGTAAGTCCTATGAAACTGAAATTTCATATTTAAGACAACTATACGCCCGAGACGTGGCAAAACATTTTTCATCAAAATGAGCTTATCAGAAGAGCCACTTTATACCATGCATTTTACACCTTTTTTCGATTTTCTCGAAAACGGCTAACTGCGGCTAACGATTTTGATTAAACTCCCCTATATTGATGTTAACTTTAATGGGCTTTAATATCATGTAGGTTTTATTCTGATTAAAATGGACTGCCAGGGCTTAAATGCCGATATTTTAAATTTTCTTCCCCTAAAGTACCTTTAATTTTGTAGATTCAATAAAAATAACTATATTATCTTGTTAACGCTGATGAAAAACAGGTAAATATAGAAATTGAATAAATTCGATACCCAACTAAAGGAGAAAACAGAAAACATATTTTTTTAATGCAATTTTTTGTTTTTGAACATAAGAGCAGTAATATACATGTATGATATACCGTTGGAAAGCTAAAGATTTTAGAAAAAATATTATCTCATGCACAAGCTTTTAAAAGTTAATAGAGAGTGATGAAATAAACATAAAACTAACTGATTATTTTAGATAATAATATGATATATTTTTTAATGAAACTCATGTTTCTATAGAAATTTAATTTAATTAATTCCTTAATAGTTTCACGTATTTTTATCTTGTAACTGTTTTTGAAAATTCTTTCATTGATTTTAAAAATGGAGGTAAGTGAAAGTCGTGTGTTGCCCGCACCAGATTTTTAAAATCATGAAAATAGCTATCTGATTTGGCCAAAAAAATTAAAGTGCTAATGTTCAAATACCATTATGTACTGGATTGTGAAATAAGTCTGTAGCGTTTTTCAATATTTCAATGTAATCCTCTTTGTGTTTATAAAATCATGTTTAATATGTCAACAATGTTGATATTTTGTAACAAAGGATTTGTTAAGGTGCTTTTATACTTTGGTTTCAACCAAGATTCCTTATCTTTTCCTTACTCAAAATGAAAGACAAAAATATTCATTTTCATCATTTAATGATTTTTTTTATTTCCGAAAAGGAAATTCCGCTCCACAGGCAGTTAACAAAATTTGTAGTGTGTATGGCGATAATACCTTAAGAGAAAGCACAGTCTGTAAGTGGTTTGCTCAGTTTAGAATAGAAAATTTTGACTCAGAAGACACGAAACGCTCGGGTAGTTCCTTCAACAATTGATGATGACCGAATTAAAAAAAATTACCTGAAATATGGCAAAATGTAAAAGATCAAAATGAGTCATTTGTAATTGATTAAAAATATTACAAGAATCTGAAGTTTCTAATGAAATCACCAGTAAAAAATGCTATAATAAGTTTGTAGCATTCGTTACTGGTGATTTCATTAGAAATCCAATTTACATTACTTCTCATCTCTGAATATTTAAATCTAATTTTTTTTTTTTTTTTTTTTTTTTCTAGTGAAATGGGTCTCACTGCTGCAACTCACCTCGCTGAAAAAATAACTGATGAAGTTGTAGATTTGCTCAATAAAACACAGACCTGTTTGGTAATGATTTATTATTTTATAAAAAAAAAAAAAAAAATCCTGTACCACTACAACCCCATGAAGGGTCTTGGGCTCAGTACATATAGAGATTCGTACTGTTTCTAGGCCAACGGCATTGCAATGAGGTGATTAGGCCTTTATCGCGCTCAGCCGTCAGGTTTTTTCCCAATTAATGTGGGTACCCACTTTATAGAGGCTGGGTCTGCCCCAGGAGGGTCTCCATATCCTAGGGTCGCCCCCCGACTGAATTATCAGAATAAATGATATTCTGCCAGAGCCGGGATTCGAACCCAGGACCCGGAGCACAGCAGACTAGTGCTATTATTTTATTAAAAAAAAGAAAAATTATTTCTAGTGAATATTTTGGTTGTTAAATAAAAAATAACAGATGTATTGTATTGTAAGTGTGAGAGGATGGGATCTATGACAATAAGTTTTTTATTAACCAAAATAAAAAAAGAGAGAAGGGGAAAAAAAATGAAAAGTATTAGTGTCTATGAAAACATGGAGATCTTAAAATATTAACTACAGACTAACTAAAACTTGGACTACGCATAGCATATACACAATATGCGTAAAATATGCACTGATAAAAGAAAGAATATGAATGAAGTAAGGGAGTTAACACAGCTAATGTTTGATGAACGTATTATTTTTGTGGGAAGGTCAGAAACAAGGAATCTCGTTTCTTGTGAATGGATTGAGAATTTGAACTAAAGGAGATCGTAGTTATGAAGAGGATGCTAGAATTTGACTAGGTATAGTAATCATCCTAGGAAGTGTTGCTTACGAGAATGGGGGGGACAGCCAGTTCGAATCACGGGTTAAACTGCCTCAAGGCACCCAAGACCAAGCTTATAAAACGGCTCGTTATCTGTTTGTCATGATGATAAAATAATATTTTTGACATAGTGTTTAATAAATCGATTGATTATTAGTCTAATTGTCTAATGGTGTCATCTATGATGTAGTGGCTAGCACAACAGCCTATACAAGGCATAGAGTACAAGGTCACAGGTTCAAATCTGGCAGGTTTTAGAATGTTTTAATAATCTTAATAATCTTTAATAATAATCTGGGACAAGTCTGTTTAGAATAATACAATATACAATAATGAGAGAATTACTGTCTTAGAGTAAGATTTAAAAAAAAAAAAAGAAATATACAATGAGTAATAAGTAAAAAAGAAACCATAAGAGAAATGACAAAAATTATATAACAATATATATCTTCGAAAACTAATGGCTGTAAAAATATTTGTAAAAAAAGATATAAGTGATGATTAAAGAATATAATAATTAAATAATTATCATGTTTTCATACATAACCTAGACTAAAAAATAAAATAAAATTCTTACTTAGTTAAAAAAAATAAAAACACTTCTTTAACTTTTTCTATTTACATATTTTCATGAAACTGGATCATTCAGGATTGTTTGGAAATTGAATGGACAGGAGGTAATAGAATAGACGAAATTTAAAAGTATGAAGGGTAGTAGAATTAAGGATATCAGAAGGAATAGAATTCCATATGGAAGAGGATCGGATTATAAAAGATCTGTCGAAAGTAGCGGTTCAATGGGGCGCAATATACAAATCAGAAGGGCGCATACGGGTGTTGTGGGAATGGATTGAGGATTTGAATAATAAGAGATCAGAGATGTATGATGGGCGGCGGAATCGGATAACTTGATAGAGGAAGGAAGCCAGGAAGTATTTTCGACGTTAGGAAGGGAGTAAAAAATCCTTAGTTAAGCCGTCCTCCAGAGGGGAGGAAAAAAGTTGGTCCTGAGCTAGTGCGATGTCAGGTACTCGTTAAAAATCCCTATCCTAATTAAACCTGGATAGACAAAATTTAGGACTACCCTAGTAGCATAGAGTGATTTTAATTGAACAAACAATATACTTTAAAGTTTCAAGTTATGTTTTTTAAGGTTTGGACATTTTTTAGATATAATGGATCATATTATACTTTAATGTTTTTAAATTTTATTTTTGGATATATTTCAGGTTGGCGGTAAGAGGAGCTCTACCCCTGATGTTCTTCGAACCATGCCTCGCCAGATCAATGACCCCCTCCATCCTTTGGTAGGTTTTGGTATTAAAATAAATAGTGTGATTTTATTTTTTATATTATAAAAACCACATCAGATGTTCAAAAACAAAAATCACAATATTCCATGTTCATTTTAATTAGTATTTTAACTTTGATCTAAAAAATTCACTTATGTTTGTTAAAAATGGACTGATACATGAAGATTGCAGAGTATAGAGAATCCTACTGGTTGCTTACAAATGTAAATAGCTTCTTACAGAAGTTTAATTTTATCATAAAAATATTTTTATTGTACTAACTGGATGAGTATTTAAAGTTCATTTAAAAAAAAAAATCAAAATCTCTGTCTTGTATCCTAAAGAATGATGTTTATGTTCTATGTTAATAGTTTATTTTGATTTATCACTATTAATGGTGCGAATGTTCTATTATTGCAATCAGAAGCTGGAGTATTTGAATTTGGTAAGTTTTCTTTCATCTCTCTATATATATAAATGACTTGGTTTCTGTTAACTCCATCTAAACTACAAAACAGATTTATATACAGTTTTGACTATGATTTCAGGCATTATTTTCTGTAATTTTATAAGTAAAATACATTGTAATTAAGTTTTTCTTTAGGTGGGAAAACTTGATTTTCTGTAATATAGACATATAATATACCATTGGAAAGCGTAGGATTTTAGAAAAGTTTATATTCAATAAAATAAGTCGTTCAAGCTAATGAAAAGTTATAAGGCCATAAATATTTTAATTACATCTTAATTTATAAGGATTTAAAGAGAGAGGTTCTGTTAATTCAGTGTTGCCACCCTACAGTATCGATAGGATAAGGGAAGAATTCGATGGTTTAATAGAGCCACAAAGCTCTACTCCATAAATCGATATCGGCCATGTAGATGAGTCTTTTGTGGTTAAGCGGAAGATTATTTATCTAGTAAGTGTGAAAGTAGTCTAAAAAGTCGAGCAGTTTCTTGTTGTTTCAGTCTTGTACAAGGGTTAAGGCATTTGTCAAAGTGGACTGTCACTGAAGGATACAGAATGTTATAGGTTTACGAAGAAGTGTAACGGTTATTTGGTGGAAACTAAATTTTGTATTATTTCTTCTCCCAAGCAATTAGAGCATTGAGTTTCGTATACATACTTTGGCTTGTTTTTGTTTTTTATATTTATTAATATTGATTGAGCATATGCTCTTTTACTTCCTGAAAGATTTAATTCCTTTGCGATTATTTAGGCCACACCTCAGCTAATAAACAGGAGGAAGTCCCTGCACAGTAGAAAGCTACGGCCTAATTCCGTCGTGGATACAGTCAGCGCTGAACACATTCCAGACCTTTTACCTTCTATCAATAACTCTCCTCAAGGTATCAATTTATTTTTTAATGATTTTTTTTTTCTTTAAATAATTTTTTTGTATTATTATTTCTGTTGTTATATTATTTAATCTAAAATATTAGTTACCAGCGAAACAAATAATTCTTTAAACTTTTTTCAAATCTAACTTCATTTTTATAGTTCTTAAATCAGGCAAGGTAAGTGAAAGACTTGTGTTGTCCCTACCAGATTTTCCTATAAAACTGAAATTTTATATTTAAGACAACTATACGCCAGAGATGTTACAGAAACTTTTTCATCAAAATATGCTAACGAGGAGCCACTTTATACCATGCATTTTGCTCCTTTTTACGATTTTCTCAAAAACAGCTCCAACGATTTTGATTAAACTCAGTATATCGATGTAAAATTTTATGGGCTTTAATATCATGTAAGTTACATTCTGATTGAAATAGTCTGACAGAGCTTAAATGCCGATATTTTATTTTCTTCCTCTAAAGTACCTTAATTTTATACATTCTAAAAAATTAACAATATAATCTTGTCATCAATGATAAAAAATAGGTAAATATATAATTTGAACGAATTTGATATACAACTAGAGGAGAAAACTGCAAAAATATTTTTTGTTTTTGAGCATAAGAACAGTAATATAGATGTATTATATACCGTTGGAAAGCTAAAGATTTTAGAAAAAATATCTTAGACACAAGATTTTAAAAGTTAATAAAGAGTGATGAAAAGCTGATAAAACTAACTGATTATTTTACATAAAACATAATAGATTTGTTAATAAAACACATGTTTTTTATAAAATCCAATTTAATTAATTCTTTGATAGTTTCACTGATTTTTATCTCTAACCGTATTTCAAAATTCTTTAATCGATTTTAACAACGGAGGTAAGTGAAAGTCGTGTGTTGCCCGCACCAGATCTTTATTTACTACTTTGAAGTTTTTGCGTTAATAATTTTTTTTTCTTTTAACTTTTCCAAATGATTATCGACCATTTCTATTTATGATCATTCTCTGTCAAATTCTTGTAGGAAAATTAATCAGTTAATTGTGAAAAAGTTGGTTTTTGTGTGAGGTATTTATAGTTGTATGTCATTCCAGAAAGCCTAAATTTATAAACCTTTGCGCTTTTGATATTTTAAGTAGCTATTTCTATTATTGTTAGAATTTCATTTCAGATCCTCAGGTTCAGGTTGATAGTCTGGCCTACCGCTAAAGGTCACGTACTGCGTTTTTTTGGTTTATTTTATTTTATTTTTTTATGAAAACTGAATTATTATAATTACCCCTTGTTTCCTTCTTGTTGACTAATACAATTTAATCTGTTATGTAGAGCAATCTATTACAGATTCTTTGGATTCGGTGTGCGAAGGTGCAGGGCAGAGGCTGCAGCACCTGGTCAAAGGTCGGCCGAAGCGTCTCAAGACCAGAGCTCCGTCTCGTCCCAACCATCCTAACTCGTGAGTCATCATTCTTTTTTAACTTTGTTCTTAAAAGTATATTGTTTATAATATTATCTCTGATCCGTTAGAGTGTTAAATTAAAGGTTCTTTTTATGTGCTCACCTGTGGTGTAGTGGCTAGCCTAACAGCCTTCCATGTCGAAGGTCACGGGTTCCATTCTCCACGTGGCCCTAGGATTATTTAATAAGAGTAAAAAATCCTTAATTATGCTGTCCTTTGGAGGTCCCGAGCCTGTACGATGTCAGGTACTCCTTAAAGATCCCTATTCTAATTAAACTTGGATAGGCAAAATTTAGGACTCCCACTGTAGCATCGTCCGATTAGCTACAGTAGCATAAAGGGACGTTAAATGAATAAAACAGACAATATCTCAGTATATATCCTATGCTAATTACTTTGCACATGTCTTTAGTTCTCTGTCCATGAGCTGACAGTTCAATAATTGCGTTGGAAACAAAAAAAAAGTTTCAGATAATCTACAGTTTTTGGTGGTGTTGAAAAAGCTTTAATATGGAATTTTCTATTTTGTTTGCAAAAGATACTAAAAACATAAATGATTACCATAAATATTTGCAATTATCTTTAAATTATCAACAAAATAAAATAAAATAGTTATGAAAATTAATTAAAAACCAACTTATGACCATTGTTGTATGAAGTGTAGACATTTTTCACCTTACAATTGTTGTTCTAAAATTATTTTACATCTGGTTGGGAAGGAAGAAGGTATTGAAAAAGGAAAGATTTTAAAAAAAAATTTGTTTAATTTTTTTAATTTAATAAATTTATGCAAAATTCTTCAAACATGCAATATAAAGCTTAACCAGTAGTACCCTAGATACATGATTCAGACAGGAAAATTGATTTCGAGGGTTCTCAGAGGCACTAAACAAAATACACAATTGCATAGAAATCTGTTCTCAGTATTATAGAATCAATCTTAATAATATAGCCAAAAGTGGAACCGTACGATATCGAACGTACTTCACATTTCAACCAGACCACTAGATGGCTCTAGAAACAGAGCTACTACAGAAGCTAACGGACTTGAAATGCTAGAGAAAGTAAAGCTACTATAGTAATCCACGGTCCACTGGGCACGACGCGCTGAGCCTACTATAGTAGTCCACGGAGGCTAAATGGTTAAATCTGATATCAATGACATACTTCTTGAATTGGGGTCAAAAATAATTAAGTAACATAATCTAATGTATGTCTTATTAATTATGACTAATTTCCAACTACTATGTAAAATATGACATTTTCTAATAATAAATCATTGGCTATTATTTTATATTTTTGAAACGAAACATAAAATGACTGATGGACAGAAACATTTCATTTTTATTGTTCAGGTTCCCTGACTCTGAGGATTTAGACTCTACTGACAATCAGGTACGCATTTTCATTAATAGCGAGAAAACTAGATTTGTTTAGTTTTTTTAAAGTATTATAGAAAAATAATGAGGTGGTACTGGTTCAGGTGGCAGTCAAATGAATTTTATTTTGGTAATCTTTTATTGACCGCCATTTGAACCTTCTCATCTTACATTATGTCCTTATGGTTAACTATTCATTATTCAATGTGTTAAAATATATATATTATTTTTTTAACATTTATTAATAGATTATTTAATTAATATTTTTTTCTCTAGATTTGAAGGTATTAATAAACCATAGGTCTATCGAATAGACCTTGTTTGCATGCTTTAAAATATAATTCATTTATCTTAATAAGTAATAAATTATGTATGTTAGTTATCTCCAAACAAAATGTAAGTTGTTTTGTTCAACTTATAATTTTTTTTGTTATGATAATTATAGGTGGAATAGTCAGGAATCAGTCATTTTTGAAAAGTTTTTAATTTTGCCAACGTTTCGGCTCAAGCTTGTGAGCCATCATCAGGGCTCAGTTCTAATGTTATTTTCTGATGTCGCTGTGATTGTTGCTGGAGATGAAGTAACAGTGAGTGATGAATCGGCGAGTAGTCAGAAATCAGTCATTTTTGAAAAGTTTGTAATTTTGCCAACGTTTCGGCTCAAGCTTCCACCTATAATAGTTTCTACAGTCGACTATACACCCTCAATATAATTCACTCTACTTGGGACCTCAACTTCATCATCGCAAACTTCAGGAACTATCACATCTGAGATATGTACTCTTCATCTTATAAACCTACCACTACATGTTCATCACTAGTGTCACCTTCACAACATCCGGATGCCGATTCATCACTTACTGTTACTTCATCTCCAGCAACAATCACAGCGACATCAGAAAATAACATTAGAACTGAGCCCTGATGATGACTCACAAGCTTGAGCCGAAACGTTGGCAAAATTAAAAACTTTTCAAAAATGACTGATTCCTGACTATTCCACCTATAATAGTTTCTACAGTCGACTATACACCCTCAATATAATTTTTTTTGTTGATACATAAAAATTCAACAATATTTTTGTCTGGTTTTATTGTGATTGTGAAACATGAGTTGTATTTGTTAAAGCATTTTGAGCCGTTTCTTATTTAAATAAATGTCACGGACTGTTATTTACTCCTTTATATTAATAATTTATATTTATTTGCAGAGCACCGCTAGTGAAATGAGTAGCAGTATTACCAAGCCAAGGCCATGGTCAACTATAGATAAATCTGGTATGAGATTTTTTTTCAGTTAAAATTATTGTATTATTATTAGAGGGAAAGATCGAATAATATCGAGAGAAAATGTATTATCGTTATAGAGAAAGAAATGATGTTGTTGAATGATGACGCCCATAAAGGACTAATTTACTATTTCAAAGGATATGCCCGATTTTCATATTTTAAGGACTGTTTTAATTTTTGTTTTTTTCATTCTAAGTTAAAGTCGCCATTCTCGTTGAAAGGATTCTTAACAATTGACATTTATTGTAACCAGGATACGGTTCAAAATGGAAGAGAACCTCCATTTTTGACTCGATTCTCCTTTTAAAAGGATACGAATCGAAATAGATCACTGGTAACTAGGATTACCACACTAAAAAGGACACTTTTTAGTATAGAACCTCTCTTCCCAATGCAAGAAGCGGTCCGAAATAACTTAATCTAACTGTCTATATTAGGGTGGGCGAGGTGGGTTACGCCCGAAAAGGACTAATTTACTATTTCAAAGGATATGCCCGATTTTCATATTTTAAGGAATGTTTTAATTTTTGTTTTTTTCATTCTAAGTTAAAGTCGCCATTCTCGTTGAAAGGATTCTTAACAATTGACATTTAAGTGTCTGAACTAGGAAAATAAATAATTATAATATAACGATAATTAACATTATTGGGTATGGAAAATTGATGCATACATTTTTCATAATTAATTCAAGATTTTTCTAAATATATATATACAATATAAGCAAACCACAAATTCGTTTTTATTAAATCCTTGACAATTCGCAAAAAAAATAAAATTCTAGGTGCTGTTTTTTATTTGTTTTTTTTTTTTAGAGTTTTTCTAATCATTTTTGCCTTCTTAAATATTTTTTTTTCTGGCTTATATCCAGCCTCACGTAGAAAGAAAGAAGAAACTTTATTTATTTACATAATATTTACAATGTACATTCATTACAAATATGTTTGATTTCAGTGGCCCTTTTTTCATAACAGAGTTTCAATCATCCTTTGAATTTGCTAATGATCATGCAATATTTTGTTCAAGACAGTAGGAAAAGTAACACGAGCTCCAAGTAGGCTTATTGTAAGATGTCCATTATCCTGTTAATATTGGCTGACTGCCTTTGTAAATCTGACCAATCAATGATCAGTTCACAAAGCATAGGATGTGAAATACAGGTCATTGCCTAAGTGGTAACACTGTATTCTAGTTATTTCTTGAAACTGCACATGATAGGCAGTTTCATTTTCTCTCTTGTATAGATCGGTGAGGATACTAACCCCATATACCGAGGATATTCGGTAAACACTAGATCCCAACCTATATACTTGTATATACCTTCTCACAGATCTGCTTCCTTTAAAAAATCCTTTATTATTCGTGCTACCCTATTTTGGAATTCCTTGCCTGTATCCATTCGTAAATCCTTATCATTATCCACTTTTAAACACCAACTATTTCTCCATCTCCTAAAGTATCAATCTTCCCAACATATGTAATATTTAAAAGCTATAGATGATAACTATTCATTGTCACGGAACCTGTCTTTTATTGCTAAACTGAAGTCTTAAACGACCTGACATTTATTATTTATATTGTACTTTTCTTGTTATTCTTAGGGGACTACTCGTCCCAGAATAAAATTACTTTTCATTTCATTTCATATTATGGAGGCGCTTATTAAGCTGACAGTGTGTATAGTCCTGTCATCCTCCTAAGAGTTATTCTCTCCACTGAGGGGATAGTTTGTCTTCTCTCTTTGTAGGGTTGATCCAAGAACAACTGAGTATCCTTACAATAGATCTTGATTTTGTTGCGAGTAGCCGCCTTGGTCAGACATTTTGCACAGCTGAGGCTTATTCCACAAATAGGCTCGGGTGTGGAGGGTAACTGAGCAGAACTCTTCCTTGTGAGGCTATCGGCTAATTACCTAGAATCCCCGAGTGACCAACAATTGACATTGGTACTACTCCAATTGATGTTTGAAAACTATTTTAACCTCAAAGTCTTATATCCATGTTAAAAAAGTTGCATTTCTCTCTCGTAGAATAAATCTCTATAACTTCCTGAGACCATTGAAAATATGATGGTTTTGGGATCTGCTAATAACTTTTTGAAGTGCTAAAAATTGGTTGTTCCTTCACAAGCCCTTATCAAGCACTATACTATTACTGTTCACAGATATGCACGTTCACAGATCATGATATGTTTGATCTTATTATTAAAATTCATTTTTGAATGTTTACTTTTTATGTTACTACATTTTTCCGAACAATATATAGTTTAAGAACTGACAGAAAATTTAATATTTATCAATATTTAATTTTAATTAAAGCAAATAAGTAATGGAATTATTTTTATGTGAACAGATATCTGCAGCGAAGCATCTACAGCTGCTAACACACCAGACTCTCCCGATACCCCATCAATATTATCAGGTGATATATTGTATTTTAGATTTTTAATTATTACAATACCTGTTTGAGAAATTTTAATTAATTTGAATTAGTTGTTTTGTTTTTTATAAGAAATATAGGGCGTTCTGGGAAGTTCATAGATTTAAAAAATCTGTCGCATGCAACTTTCACTTGCCTCTGTTAAAATTAATTAACAAACTTTTAAAGTAAAAGGTTTAAAGAATTATATTAAATTCCTATGGAAACATGTTACATTCAACAACCACCATGTTGAATGAATTTGATAAGCTGTTAAAGAAGAAAAGGTGGAATTATTTATTTTTTTTTAACATAAGAATAATAATATAGATGTATAATATAGCATGGGAAGCTGAAGATTTTAGCAAAATGTTATATTTTACACAAAGACATATAAGGTAGTAGAGGGTGATAAAAAAGAAAAAAAACATGTGATTGTTGTAGTTAGGGGCTGAATGGGCTAGTGCGTGTTGCCTAGCAACCACAGAGGACCAAAATTTGATGCTAAATAATTACTAGTTTGAGTTTCAGTACTGGGTGGCTTTTATCCCAGCATTTATCTCCCGCCCTCACTCCCTGGCCCGAGAAACCCCGCCATTCAATGGTGTAGGAATGAAAAAAAAAAAAAAAAATTGTTGTCTATAATAATTTCTATTGTTAGATTATTTCTCAATTCCCATCGAACTCAATTTAATTCTCAAACTATTTAATTTCGTTTAAAAGTTTTTTTAATTGATTTTATCAACGGAGCTAAGTGAAAGTGTTGTGTTGCGCACTTCAGATTTTAGTATTGTTGTATTAATATTCACTACAAACTTTCTTAACAAACCTATATATTAACATGTCCTGTTTATCTAAAATATATGTTTTACCTGTTTTCTAGATGGGGATAAGAGATCAGTTCGAGACATCGCAGCAAGCATAAACAAACATGAACTAGACAGCAAGGTGACATAGCGAGAATTAGTTTTCATAGATATTAAAACGATTGTCATAAGGTGACAAGAGAACTGTACATACCTGTGTATACGCCTGTCGTTTCAGGCTGCATTATATGCACTCATATATATGTATATTCCTAATTGTATATTTGTTATAAACTAATGACTTGTATTTTTTATTTTTATTTTATAGAACATGCTTCCTTCCATATTACTTAATTTTAGTTATCGACTTTTATGTACTGTTTGTCTTCTAGATCACAGTTATTTATTTTATATTTTATTATATGTTATGTGATGTTTTTATCGTTATTATGTTAAATTTTTTTTTTAGTTTCAAGATGAAGCTTTATATTTGTGCCAAAGCTATAATGCATTCCGTTTAATGTATTAACTCTCTTTTTATTATTATAATTATTTTGTAAAAGTCGAATCCCATTTACTTTTAAGTAACAAAAGTATTAACCATTAATTTTGTTTACTTCCATTTATATTAATTTCATATCGTTCCTCATAGTTGGTAAGAAGATTCTTCCAAAATTATTTATATTATATTCGAGAAAAAAAAAATTGATTTTATATGCATTATGCAAAAAATAAAAGCAGAAAAATAAGAAAGTGACTAGCAAAGTAATAAGAAAACCCTTAACTGCCCAATCGTTCTGTGAGTAAACTCTTTAGTATAAATTGACTGAAGTTCTAATATTAGCTGTATCGACAGAGTAATTAGAAGTAATATTTCCGATGTAAAGTGTCTTAAACGTACGTAGTCTACTTATTTGTAAAATAGTTATCAAAAGTAGTCTTATCTGTTTCCTTTTTATATAAGAGATAATAAAATTTAAAAAATAAGTATATATGACAATTTTTTTATAGATAGAATTAAGTATACGCTGGTATTGGTACTGAGTAAAATTTCAATCTTGCACTGATATTTTTCATAACATTAACAGCTATTATTGTTTAACATATTTTCTTTCTACTGTTTGAAATATTTTTTTGTTATTGTAAATGTGAATAACTTGTTATATTTTCTTATCAATTCTTAAAATTTAATCATGAGCAATATTCTAAATGTAAATTATTATTTTATAAATTATCTTCGACTTAAAAAATATATCTTGGTGCCACATAGAATTGAAAATATCTTCAGCTATGAATTATATTTGAAATATATCTCACATTTGTTAAAAATAAAGTGTTTATATTATTTACCCTCTTTATCCTTGGTTTGTTTGTTTTTTATTATAAACGTCACTTTATGCTACTATGGCTAATCGGACGATGCTACAGTGGGAGGGAGTCCTAAATTTTGCCTATCCAGGTTTTATTAGGATAGAGATCTTTAACGAGTACCTGACATCGCACAGGCTCGGGACCACCTTTTAACATCCCCTC
Organism: Piezodorus guildinii; assembly: GCA_023052935.1. NCBI lineage: Eukaryota > Metazoa > Arthropoda > Insecta > Hemiptera > Pentatomidae > Piezodorus > Piezodorus guildinii. Next base: position 165,291,307 of record CM041294.1, on the reverse strand, counting down.
CGAAGGACGGTGTAACTAAGGATTTTTTACTCCCATTAAAAAATCCTAGGACCACTTGCGGGTTTGAACCTGTGACCTTTAGCATGGGAGGCTGTTACGCTAGCCACCCAGCTACAAGTGATCCCGCTCTTTATCCTTGGTATTGTATGAGGTTAATAGTGGACTACCCGGTGCTTTGGACGAATACATGAATGAGGTGTCATTTATGTTTAAAAGAACTCTTTCTGACCAATTTATAGTTTATCGCTTTAAGAGTTTTTGTTCATTATAATGAAAAGTGCAATTAGCAAGAAAATTTGTATATTATATAAAGTCTATTCATTATTATATTTAATCATTGGCAGAAATGAAAGACATAAATGAAAATTGGTTCAGTTTTTTTTAAAGTGATGCATAGATTTTCCTATATAAAGAAAACTTGATTGCGATGATTATTTTCAAAAACTATAGAAATAACAAAGGTTCCTTTGGATCACTTGTAGCACAGTGGCTAGCATAACAACCTTCTATGCCCTAGGATTTTTTAACAGGAGTAAAAAATCCTTAGTTATGCTGTCCTTCGGAGGGGTCATAAAAAAGTGCGATGGCGGGTACTCGTTAAAGACCCTTATTCTAATTAAACCTGGATAAGCAAAATTTAGGACTCATTTCCACTGTAGCATTGTCCCATTAGCCTCAGTAGCATAAAGTGGCTTTAAATAAATAAACAAACAAACAACTAATATTCCTGTCCAATTAGGTTTATTACTATTTTATATTTCAAATAGGGAGCGGCGTGGTCTAGTGGATAGAGCACTAGTCTGCTGTGCTCCGGGTCCTGGGTTCGAATCCCGGCTGTGGCAGAAATATTATTTATTCTGTTAATTCAGTCAGGGGGCGACCCTAGGGTATGGAGACCCTCCTGGGGCAGACCCAGCCTCTATAAAGTGGGTACCCAAATTAATTGGGGAAATACCTGCCGGCTGAGCGTGATTAAGGCCTAATCACCTCATTGCACTGCCGTTGGCCTAGAAACAGTACGAATCTCTATATGTACTGAGCCCAAGACCCTTCATGGGTTGTAGTGGTACAGGTTTTTTTTTTTTATATTTCAAATAAACTATTTAAAATACATTTGAAAGGTTTGATTTATTTTCCACGGGAATGCCATTTATTTTAACAACTCAGTTAAAATTTGGTACATATTATTGTTTCTGAAATCTTGCATACTAAATGAAAGAAAATAACTTGTAAGATAATGTATAAAGGTGAATTGAATTATCATAACCTCCCTTTTTATAATAATATATGTTCATAAGGTTATGGGCTTACAAAAACTTTATATTAACTTGTACGATTTCTTTTATTGCATATTAACTTTTCTAAAAGCTTGCTCTTTCCAACGGTATATTACTTATCTATATTACTATTCGTGGGAGAAGTTGGTTCAGGGTGCAATCAAAAGAACACACAATGAAGTATAAACTTAATTTACCTGTAAATTAAGTTTACTGTACTAGTAAATTAAGTTTATACTTAATAGTGTGTTCTATAGACTGCACCCTCAACTAACTTCTCTCATATATATGCATAGTCAACCATTTTCACTTCATATATTACTATCCATATTTCTGGAATAATTTTTTAATGAAAAGGTTATAGAAAATTTATTTTTCCCTCCTAAACAAAATCTAAATTACAATGTATTTTACTTACAAACCTTCAGAAAAAGATATCATAAATGATAGTCAAAACCTGTCCAGTGATTTAGGAGTTCACCGAAACCAAGAATCATGGTATTTTATATAAAGAGAGATATGAAGTTTTTTGTTTTGTTTATTTATTTAACATCCCTTTATGCTTCTGTGGCCAAACGAACGATGCTACAGTGGGAGTCCTTAATTTTGCCTATCCAGGTTTAATTAGAATAGGTATCTTTAACGAGTACCTGACATCGCACAGACTCAGGACCACCTTCCCTCCAAAGGATGGCATAACTAAGGATTTTTACAAGTAGGAAGACTTGGACTCTCCCAGCCTCTATAAAGTGGGTGCTCCAAAATGGGGCAGAAGGAAATCTGGTGGTTGAGCATGAGCTCGGCTAATACCTCTTTGCATGTGCATTGGCCTAGAAACAGTACAAATCTCTATATTTAGACCCTTCATGGGTTGTAGAGGTGTAGTTAGGTTCTTTTTAAGTATTAGTTTGTTTATTTGACATCACTTTTTGCTACTGTGGCTAATCGGACGATGCTACAGTGGGAGTCCTAAATTTTGCCTATCCAGGTTCAATTATGAAAAAAATAATATTAATTAAATAATTAGATAAAAAACATTATCAATATTGCTGTCCCAAGTGACTCCGATCTGTTAAGTATTAGAGCTGAAAAAATCAGAAAATACCAAGAACTCTCTCTAGAACTAAAATCGCTTTACAGCCTGGAAAAAGTAACAACTCCAATAGTTCTGTATTCGAATGGTCTAATCCTAAAAAGCAGAGGAAGGAAGGTATAGAAGAGGCCTAGGTCTAAAGGATCTAAAATTAGCGCAGAAGGCAGTTCTTCTGGATACATGAGAATTGTCAAAAAATTTTTAAATAAGTAAAAATTTCTACTTTTTCTTCACTTTCATCTGAGAGTTAGATGAAGTTCCAGTTATCTGAGAGGAAGGAAAATAAAGAATTAAATAATAACAATTCAAAGGAAAATGGCCTATCACTGTATCTCTGATATTTCTAAACCCCCGCATCCAATCCAAAATCCTCAACGCTCCTTACTTTGTCACGAATAAACTTATCCATAAAGACCTTAATGTTCCCTATGTTACTGATTTGGCCCGGACCAGGTATCAATCCTTTCATGACAAACTCCATTCTCACTCTAACCACTAGTTTCAATCCTTTCTTCCTCTTCAATTCCGGATAATCCTCCGAGGCGCCTAAAAAGGAAATGGCCCCGGGACCTTCTAGTATAAAATATTTTTAGAGTGCTGCCACTGGGTAGTGTCTCTACATGTTTTTCATGACAGTTTTGTATATTACCATCACATTTACTAGATGTATTTTTATTTAATACAGTTGTAAATATCAATAAATATGTTTAAAAAAATATATATATATTTCTAAACCGATTTCAATGATTCTTTTTTTCGTTTTGAGGGGTATTTAATTATCTATTTTTGACAATTGTTTATATATCAATTCGTACGGAGGAGAAACGGATTTTTTTTTATGAGTTATTCGGGATCTACTTATATTGTTTATTTATTTAACGTCCCTTTATGTATCTATGGCTAATCGGACGATGCTACAGTGGGAGTCCTTAATTTTGCCTATCGAGGTTTAATTGGGATAGGGATTAGCCCCAGACCACCTTTTAACGTACCCTCCGAAGGACAGCATAACTAAGGATGTTTTACTCCCATTATAAAATCCTAGAGCCACCTGCGGGTTTGAACCCGGGAACTAATGGCATAGGAGGCTGTTAAGCTAACCACCCAGCTACAAGTGATCCCGAAAACCCCTCGACGTACATTGAAAGGTAATCAAATTTTGAGGGTTTTTTATTTTTATTTTTTTTTTTTGTGTCGATGACAAAGGTTCATTATTCAAAATAATAAACTAAAAAACGTGACTTTTTCCCATTTAAATCAATATAGCAACAAGAGGTAAATTTTATATACAAAAAATATTACCCATTAATTTTCTAACGAGGTAACTTGTCAAATTTCACCACAGAAGGCGTCAAAATGTTACATTTCCGTGCGTGAAAAAAACATTACACAATACAAAAAAATCGGGTGCGCCGAACACACGACTTTCACTTATAGTCGTTGTTATAATCGATTAAAGAATTTTTAAAAACAGTCAGAGATAAAAATGAGTCAAACTAATAAAGAATTAATTCAATTGAATTTCTACAGAAATATGTGTTTTATTAAAAAATCTATTATATTATTATCTGAAATGATATTAGTTAGAGATCGAATTCGTTCAACTTATATACAGTGAGTGTCAAAAGTGTTCGGAATTCACTACCATTCCGTAATTTTCTCGCTTTTAACTTATTTTTTATGTTTTTGATGAGTTGTTAACCACTTTAAAATGTTAGAAGAAAGATATACAATAGCTAAAACCAAAAATTACGACAACAATCATTTAATTTTTAACGTTTTGAACGTTTATTTACGAAAAAATTAAAAATAGTGTATGTCAATGGTGTCAAAAGTATTCGGAATTACGTGATTTCCTAATTATATTAATGCAGTGATCATAAATAAACATCCAGTTGGTATATCTTTTTGTATAATTATACATTTTAGCCTACTAGAAATTGATCTTACTAATTATTAATTATTTGGTGCGAAAATATCCCACTCGAGCACTTATTGTTTCTTGAGGCATTTTCATTATGAATATAGTATCTCTTGATTTTCGTTTTTAGTAGGACCAACAAAGAGTTAATTAAATTTGAAAAAAAAAAATGGAAGAGAGATTTTGAGAACTTTTTGATAATTTTGCAGCGACTAAATCTGAATAGATAACGTATATATGTCCATAGTCATGGTCGCGATTATGTTAAAAATTTAATTTATACGTCATTTTTCTTCTACTTTTAAATCTGTTTTTTCGTACTTATAAAATACACAAACCTATCAATAATTCTGCCCATGAATCCAATGTTATCAAACCTTTTCAAAGAAAAACGCACGTAAATATCACTGACCGCTTAAGATGTTTTACTATGGCATAGTAAATTCTTTATTTGGTTTCCTCCAAACCATAATCTTTTCATAAGAACCATGTATTTTAGTATGGGAGTCATCTGTAAACATTTTAATTCACCAACCTTCTCTTTAAAAAATGTTACAAACATTTAGCCTATTCTCTTATTTCATTGCCTGCTGATAGACGTTTTTCGTATTTCTTGTACCATGTTTTCCTTTTTGTACAATGTTTTTAGAACGCGGCGAACAGTTGAAAAATTTATTGTGTATCCAGAAGTTCTGAAAAATTCATAAATTAGTTAAGGTTTACTCATTTGAGGTTGTTTTCTTATTTGATGAATAATCAGTCTTTCAGTTTTAACATTTAATATTTTTTGGACGCTTACTTTTCTGCTTTTATATTTTATTATTATGTTATCTACACTGTACATAGCCATCCATATATTCTCATCAATTTTTTTTAACATCTCAACTATTTCTCTTTAGTGTTAACGTGTTAAAAATTATTCGAGGGTGATGTACAATCATTGCGTTTTTATTTTAGGGCCTTATTTAGAAACAAAAATCTTTTAATGGTTGGATATATATAACATGAGAGAGGAGAATTGTTTAGAACATAAAATTATGTCGAAGATTGGTGAGAATATTAAAATTTGAAACCATTAAACAACAGGATATTACGATTTCCGAATACTTTTGACACTGAACGATCTTGTAATTTTACATTGTTAATCGGATATTTTTAAAAACAATAAACTTTTCGGTTATTTGGTCAGTCATTTTCCTTTATGGGAGTCTCTTTTAAAGATTTGGTAGTGAAAAAGAATTATATAAATTTAGAGTTGTGAAATATAATAATTAAACGAAAAGAAATACGAATTCCGAATACTTTTGACACTCACTGTATATTCATGCCAATAAATAATAACCCCCTCAAAAATCGAGGAGTCCGTTTCAAGATACTTCTATAATCTAAATTTGAATAAAAAAGTCGGGCGTCAGCTGTCTTCCGTAGGCCTGTCTGCGCTTTTCTCCAAAGCTACTGGACATTTTTTTTTTCGATATTCGGCGAAAAAAGTTATTTATCAGTCATGAGAATTTACGAATACTAAGGTTTGCTGCTATTACATAGAGAATCAAATTTCCTACAAAACAAAAATAGAATCATTGAAATCTGTTAAGATATAAGTTTTGAACTTGGCAGGCGTGACAGCCGATTTTCCTATATTATAAATTAATAGTATACTGGTTGGTTTTACTATATACATACAATTGCCTACACAGTTTTACTATAAATAAATTACAATATCATATTATAATTATAGCCCCCCTTTTATCGAATATAAAATAAATATCATGAACTCCCCATCCTCGTAATCTCTTTAATATATTTTTGTGTTCGCCGTAATATAAAAAAAAAGATTTATCTGAAACAAACAAATAATACAAATATTAATGCAAACTTCGTCGTTGGATTTTAAAATTATTTATATCAAGTTAGTTTTGTTTTGAAAAATTGTCATGCTGAGTAAATCTATTTTAGCAACACTGGTAGGACTGTCTAATATTGTATTTTGGTAACAAGTTTGGTGTTTGCTTAATTATAGGTTATGTTCATGAAACCAATAAGATTGTAAGCGATGTATTGATTAGTTTAACTGCTGGCTTTTCAAACCAATTTTAGAAGTTACAATGGCCATTTAACTTTCAAGGAGGACCACTTGCAATGGGTAAATATGTTATTAGTTTAACATACATATTAGTGTATTTTATATATTTTTTTGACCTACATTTTTTGACATGCCTTTAAATTTGAATACTAAAGAGAAACATTATCTATAAATAACCATCATTGTTCTATCATTTCAGGTATGCCGCAGGGGCAGGGCCAAATGATGAGTGGTCTCATGCACAGCGGAATGATGGGTGGTCCGATGATGCCCAGTATGATGCCGGGGTTTCCTCATATGCCAGTAATGCCTGAACAACAACTAGTCAACCCGGGTTTAAATGACGCACCGCTTGAGTTCAATACTAATAAAAATAAACCTCCTATGCCCATCGCAGGTATCTATTTTATTTTTCTAGCATCATTTTGTAGCACCAACAGTGTTAGTACTTTTTAAAGTTGTTATGCTGGGAAAAAATATGCTATTGTACTTGAAAGTTCATGTTTAATCTTGTATTTATTGATCCATACTTAATATTAAGATCAATCTCGCACTTGATTTTATTGTTGTATACATTTCTGTTGTGTTTTTTTGTTTTTGTACAGTATATATCTGTTATGATAAGATGTCTCTCATTGTTTTTGTAAAACTTAATAATATGATATTGATAATGTCATATCTAGTTCAAAAATTAAATATGGCTGTCATAACAATCTGCCACTTTATTTAAATTTTTCAAAACTCTATGTTTGCAGCTATAGATGCCATTTTCATGTAATGGTTTTCTGTGTGCTATGGATTTGATCTTAACCTATATCCTACTGCAAAGCTTAGCTTTATAGCACACAAAGAAACAATTACCTTAAGATGGCTTATATAGTTTGAACGTGTAAGCGTTGTGTTTTTGAAGATTTTAATAAAGTATAGTAATATATGTCAGTCATATTTTACTTTGTAACTAAATATTTCCACCTCTACCCAAATAATCAACCTTAAAAAAGCGTTTATTTATTTTCCTTAATGTGAACTTAATCTTTCCCTAAATAAGTTCTTTACAAAGTTCTATTGGCAATACATATTGCTCTTAATAAGTTTTAAAATCCTCACATACTCACTCCTTCCATATACCATTATACTAACTTCACTTAAAATATTCAGTTTCTTAACTTATATCAGTTATTGTGTTTCTTAACTGGCTATTAAATGATAGTGTCTAATTATTATTTTTCATGATTTAATCACTGTTCCAAAACCTTTAGAATGGTTATAAGATTTTATTTACCTAGATTTATGTTCCAGTAATGAAGGATACTCTTTTTGGTTTATTATTTTCAATAATAAACAATTGTAATTGGCCAAAAATAAGCTCAAAATTTGAGGTTTCACTTCCAAAGATAAAACATGGCTACCTATCTCATGAATTAAGGAATACCAAAGTCTAGTTCTTGCTATTTGATAGAAAATGAAATTCCCAACAAAATATGATTTAAGAATTTTTAAAAGTTTTTAACATAATTAACTCAAATTTTACCAAGTCTAGCACCCAGGATTGCTTTAAAAACTCTGCAAATTCCTTCCTCCTTCATACTTCCTCATCATCCAGTCCTTCCTTACTGACAGATCCTTTAAAGTAATTCACAATAGTTTGTATTCATCCCTTTTTACTCTGTCTGCTGGTGTTCCTCAAGGCAGTAATCTTGGACCCATTCTTTGCACAGTCTATACATCTGATATCCCAATCCATCTTACCACTTCCCTTTCTGCTTATGCTGATAACATTTGTTTGTTATCAGTCAATAAGGATCCAACTATTGCCTCCCAAACTCTTCAAACCTAGATCAGAGACCTTGAAGTATGGTGTCAGAAATGGAGAATTAAAATTGATTCCCACAAATAACTTCTACCTTTGGTCATAAAATATGACATCCTGCCTTACAGTATGTCCCTGGTTGAACAGATCCGATATCTATGACTCCACCTTCACAAACGTCTGGAAGACTGAATTGTCAAGAAACTGGCTGATATGCACTTACAGAGTAGAGCTTTGGTGCTCTACTAAACCATCAAATTCTTCCCTTATCCAATCCCTACAACTAATAAAATCCTCAATGCTTCTTATTGTTGTTGATTTGGCCCAAACGAGATACCATTTCCTTCATGACAAACTCCATTCCCACTCTAATCCACTAGTTTCCATCCTTTCTTCCTTTTCAATTCATGATAATCCTCTGAGGCCTCTGAAAAGAGGATGGCTCCAAGACCTTCTAGGTTAGAATCTTTTTAAATTCCTTCCAATGGGAAGCTTCTCTACAAGTGTATCATATTTTATATTTTAACTCAGGCATTTTTACCCATCAGCACACCCATAAATAAGAAATGTATTATAGTGAAATAAAAATTAACAGAGAAACTGAAAGTACTTATTTGCCAACCCAATAACATAGAATACTTAAAAAATAAACTATAGAAGACAAGATTGCTGGTAGCACTTACGGATCAGTGATAGATCACAGACATTAGTTTTTGACTGCTTAAACTTCATAACCGCTAAATATCAAAATGTTCTGCTGACTGCCATCTTTACATTTCGATGCCTTGTTAAGAAAATGACTCCAATTATCATCAGATAGCAGACATTAGATTTTTTTAACTATGCGTTAATTTTAATCTTGTAATGAAGAGAAATCTAGCATTTATATCAGTTTTAGTGAGTTGAGGTTCAGGAGTTATTACATTATAATTAACACTGTTCATGACTTAACTTTGTAAGCTTTCCATATGTTTAATTACTTCTATGTGTCTTTTTTTTTTTTGTGTCGCTGTATGTTATAACATTATACTTTAATTTTTGTTTAAATTAGGCGGGGACATAGATGAAAGAGGAATAGCTAGCACTAGTCAGTTCAACAAAGATGGTGATAAAGAGAGAGAAAGAAGGCGGGAAAGAGAGGGTCGAAGTAGGCAGGACAGGAGCAAGGACAGATCAAAAGAGGCCAAGTCAGTATATTTTGTTTTAACTGTAGTGTTACTATCCTAAGAGATGCTTAGTCTAAACGATACAACAAATATACAATCTGATTATTTTACACTACTACTTACAGTCATATATTAGGGTACTCAAACGTTATTTCATGTGTTAACGGAAAACAATATTAAATTGAAGATCATGAGCGGCCCATTGCAAATTCTATCCAATTCTGTTAAAAACTGATGGTCCAGCCTGTGGCGATTTTATAATTATAACTATTTTATTGTCAATTGTAATTATAACATAACAATGTTGTCTGTTATGTATCAATAGCTATTATAGGTAGAATATAATTATAATTACATTATTGGAAGGAATTAGTCCGGGTGGCGGTTAGTGAATGAAACAATTAAGTGGTTTCAACGATTTATTTTCATGGGCGAATGACAACTTGCCACAGTGTACAATTAGGTTTGTTATATTGCGTGATTTTCTACAGCTTTTTATTGCAGTAACTCAACTAATAATATGATTTAACAAAGATTGTAAGTAGCCCTCATTAACCCTTTAGCGTCCGTTGACTACTATAGTAGCTTGCTTCTCTAGCATTTCAAGTCCGTTAGCTATTTTAGTAGCTCTGTTTCTAGAGCCATTTAGTGGTCTGGTTTACAATGTGAAGTATGTTTCCTTGACAACAGATATCGTACGGATCCACTCTTGGCTATATTATTAAGATTGAGGCTATAATACTGAGATCAGATTTCTATGCAATTGCGTATTTTGTTTAGAGCCTTTGAGCATCCCTGAAATCAATTTCCTATCCGAATCTTGTATCTAGGATACTACTGGTTAAACTTTATACTGCATATTTGAAGAATTTTGCATAAATTTATTAAATTAAACAAAAAAGTTGTTAAATTAAAAAAAAGTTTTTAAATCCACCTGTGCCGGTCCAATGTTGGGATCAAAAAGGATGCTGGGAAACTGTAAGGTATTAAGAGAAGAAACATAATAGCGGAGTCGAAAAGTAGTCGGTCCAGCGGGCACAGTTGCCTTCACTACCAGTTTGATCCAGCAAGCCCGTTCTACCTCCGCAGTAGTCGGGTCGCTAAAGGGTTAATATTTATTTTTACAATGATGGAACTATAATTAGCCATAGAAATCATAGGAGCAGGAGTTGGTCAGAGGGTGCGGTTAATGTTAAGAAACCAATATGAAAAGCTTATTTTATTGTGTGTTGGTGACATTTCAGCCTTAATTATAGGTCTTTATCAGGCTTGATTGTGGCTAATGTTTGGAGCATTCCTCCAATCAAAATATTTACCCAAATTTATTTGTAATTCACATGATAAACCCATTTTAAATTCCTTAAATATTAATTTTTTTCATCGTATGTTAATACAAATAAAATTTTTAACTGTCAATAATAATATATATAAATAATATATATTTATTTTACAATTAATAAGTGTTAATTACAGAGAAGTGGAGAAAAGTGAGGTCGACAGTGACAGCAATGAAATGACTCCCGTCTGGGGTGGAATCATACCCCCTCCGATGCCATATCAAGTCATGGGAATGCCTTTGATGGACCCTAATATGATGATACCTCAGGTATGTTTGTCAATGGTTCTTTATATGTGTTATGGTTATAGATATTTAAAATGTTAATAATTTTCTATAGAAAAATATTAGTAATGTTGTCCACTGTAAAAGAGTTTAGAGTTTTATTGCCGCTAGTATACTTAGTTTTTTTTGACACATATTTCTTCTTTTCCCATTAGTGTTCATTTATAAAAAAAAAAAAAAAAATAGCTGAGTTTCATTCCACAAATCGAACTTAAAAGTTAAAACTGAAAAATAAAAATAAAACACTGATGAGATTAAAAGGTCATTGTTAAACATTTTAAATGTTTCCTTAAGACATATTTACATTGAATGGAAGTAATAAAAGATTAAGGGAATTACAAATTTTCTCAGTTTTATGGTTGTGATATGGTATTTAAATACAATCGCGAAGCTTTCGTAAATGAAGAGGTAGTAAGGATAATTCTGCTTTTTATATTACTAAGAAGGGTTTGGAACATTCTATTTTTAACATGTGATTGGTTGTTGGGCAATGCTTATTTCTTTTAAATGAAAAACTTTTTTTAAATATTATTTTAGCGAAATAATAAATCTATGTTGATTTTTAGTTTGGAATGGTGGCTCCTGGTATCGTCGATGGAGGTGTAGTTAAGGAAGTGATCCAACTGAAATCGGTGACCCTCATTCCACCTCCGCCTGGATCTCCCCTTCCGACGACTAGAGAGAGGCCACCAGGATGCAAGACAATATTTGTTGGTGGCCTGGCCGAGAACACTTCTGGTTAGTGGTTTTTTAATAGTAATTATTATCTTTATTATATGTTTTTTGGTTTGGCTGTTCATAATTACTTATTTTTCTAAGAGAAAGTGCTGGAAACCAGGATTTGCTCAGATTCTAATCTTTCATATCATTTTTACTTTCACTTACTTATAAATTAAATGTATAGTAAGGGAAAGGATTGTGATCAAGAACACTTTTGAATTTGAACTTTCAATGGATATGGGTCCCCTGAGTCCAAATGACCAAGTCTTGAAAAAATTTTTGTTTGTTAAAAATTTTAGAAGTTCAATCTACTAAGAAAAACTATATAGGTGAAAAAAATTAAGATATGAATAAATAACAAAAGTAACTACAATGGAACAAAAGGAAAAAATAATATTAGTAAAAGACCAGGAATTTATAAATGGTTTATTTTAATTAGGATAATAGATTTTATAATTTAGATATTGTTTTTACTACTTATTTAATTTAGTCCTCTCTATAACCCCCCCTCACCCCTCCAAAAAAAAACAAAAAAAAACGCAGTTGTGATTATAGATTTAAATACTAAATAATAATAAAATATTAAAAAAAAAAAACCTGTAGCTCTACTATTTATGAAAGGTCTTGGGCTCAGTACATATAGAGATTCGTACTGTTTCTAGGAGTAACAGTGGTGTGCAATGAGGTGATTAGGCCTAGATCATGCTCAGCCGCCAGGTTTTTTCCCCAATCTTGTTGGGTAAACACTTTATAGAGGCTGGGTCTGCCCCAGGAGGGTCTCCATACCCTAGGGTCACTCCCTCCCTCCTCCCCTCTGCTGAATTAACAGAATAAATAATATTCTGCCACAGCCGGGATTCGAACCCAGGACCCGGAGCACAGTAGACTACTGTGATCCACTAGACCACCCCGCTTCTCTCTCTATAACCTATATGATGTCTTATTTCATAGTGCTTTTTTTGGGAATCAATTAATTATGTAGTTAAATTGTCATGAATTTAGAAATGTGGACAATTGGCCCAATCTTAAATTTATTTTGTTGTTAAGAAATTATGAAACTTCACTTTTCAAAACCTTATTAAAATAATCTGCTGATAGCAAATACTTTTTACTTAATTTTATTTTTTTATTATTATAAAATGTTCACTTAATATTTTACAGAGGAAATCATCAGAGAAATCTTTATTCGGTGCGGAGAAATGTTAACTGTAAGGCTCAGCACAAAAAAGTTTTGCCATATACGATTCGTACACGAATCATCTGTTGATGCTGCTCTGTTCTTCTCTGGTATGTAATTTATTCTTATTTTCAAAACAATTGTTGTCTAAATAATTAATTAATTAATAATTAAAAAATATCATTAAGTTGTTTTTTGATTTATAATGACCATTTTTTATTTATTTATTGGTATCTCTATTCTATCTAAACCAAAAAGAAACATATATTTCTCACTGGTATTTTGGTCATGAATGGCTTTATTCCAATTACCGTAAGAATTACCTTCTTTTTATTTTTTTAATGTCACTTTTTACTGCTGTGGCTAATTGACAATACTACAGTGGGAGTCCTAAATTTTGCCTATCCAGGTTTAATTAGGATAGAGATCTTGAAGGAGTACTTGAGATCACAAAGGCTCAGAGAGGCCACCTGCTGGTTTGAACCCATGACCTTAAGCATAGAAGGCTGTTTGTTATGCTAGCCACTATGCTACATGTGACCCCATTTTCCTTCTTTTTTTTTAATCCTCCAATATGATTTATTTTTGTGCCATATTTCACAAAGTTCTAAAAATTAAATTTAAAATAGTTATAATGGCAATAATTTGAATTTGTCTGACCACCAAACTTTAATTAGGATACCGAATGAGAATAGACAACAAAACTGATGCCTCCAACACTGGCAGACTCCATGTTGATTTCGCACAAGCTCGGGATGATCAGTACGAATGGGAGTGCAAGCAACGGCAGCTGCAAAGAGAGCAAAGGCATAGAGACAGGGTTGAGAAAGAAAGGTAACGTCGTTTGTATTATCTGCATTATCTTATTATTACATATCACTGGTTCAACATTATCTAATTTGGTTATATTTTTCAGATTAAGGGTACCGTCTCCTCCGCCTGTGCCACATTACACCGAGCACGAGGCAACATCAATATCTGAAAAGATCAAAGGTAATTTTATTATTACAAAATGGTTTGTTTATTTACAAATAATTACATTTGGTATAACAGTTTAAAGAGCTGTTTACAAGCAATCAGCTGGTATGAAAAGCTATCAATTATTCCAAGAAAATGGTCTATAATTACTCCTAATTTTAATATGCTGTATCTTTGCTATTTCTTAACCAACAATCATTCAATAATTCTCAACAACAATCTTAGTCAATAATTTTTTTTTTTTTTTTTTAAGGAATTTAATTATATATCGAATAGCACAAACAACAAAAATAATCTGAATTATGTGCGTTTTTATTGATAAAATTTCTATATTTTTCTTCTTTTTTTTATAATTAAATAGAAAACTCAATAAAATTTGTAATCATCTTCAAAAAATTAAATAATTATTAATTGGCCACCATTTTAATACTAATCAGCTGATATCATTTCGAAATGTTAAGCTTATCGTCAGATGCCCTAGTACTTTCCTGCAAAATTTAAAAAAAATTGGTTCTGTAGTTTCAGAGGAAAGCCGGACAGTCTGACAATTTGTTTTCATTTGTTAATCAGATTCTACGTATTTTGAAATGTAAGACCTCAAATTTTATGGAGAGGGGGAGTTATTTTTTTGTTTTTTTTTAGATAACAAAGGTTAATTATTGATAATAATAAACTGAAAATATAACCAATACTGCTTTTCAAGAATGTTTTTGAATGTAATAAATAAAGCCTTTTCTACTTACAATCACTGGGTACTTTTCAATCTAAAATTGAATTATTCACTCTAATCTTTTGCAATAAAAGTTTGCTTTGCGATTCATCTAGGTTTCAACAGTTCAAAATGAATGATTCTGCAAATATTTCACATTTTTTAGATATTAATAATTAGGACCTGAAATAAGTTCCTGCTGTTTCTTAACATATGGCAGTACCAGTATTGACAGCATTTGAAGTGGTAACACAATTTTCTAAGAACTACTGTAGATAAGTTTGGAATTTATTGCATTTTAGTTCCTTCAGTGGTATTTTTTGTAGTTGTTGTCCTAAATATGTCGATTTAGTGCTAAGATACCAAAAAAATTATTCCTGTAGCAATGCTATAATAGATAAATAAACACTGCAGTAATTATTTAAAGTAATAATGTTTTGGATGTGGGTAGGTTACAACAGTCAGTTTGACCCAGTGAATGATCCTTGGCCTGCATCATATAAGACTCTTATTAATTTTATCTCTGAAATCATTGTATGAGGAAGATGGTTGGGGGTGCGGTCATAAAATAGAAACACACATTTAAAACAAGTGTTATTTTAATTATGTGCCGACGTTTCAGCCTACATTGTGGGCCTTTATCGGGGCTAAAAGAAACAAGATAACAACCAATGTAATTATAGACTTAATAATGCTTTAGGTATATAATAATAATATGACAGAAATATAATATGGGAACATAAATAAAATTAAATGTAAAATGATAATAAGATGACAGTTATAAAGTATGGAAATAAACAAAATTAAGATGATAGTTATAAAGTATGGATGACAGTTATATAAATAATTAATAAGATAATAGTTGTACAGTATGGAAGTAAACAGGATTGAAATGATAATATTGCAATAAGAATATATAAAGAGAGACTGAGCAAATGAAAAAATGACAAAGGAAAATTTTAGTAATGCTCATATTTAAAATTTTAATTGTTCACATATTTTTCCTTTGTCATTTTTTCATTTGCTTAGTCTCTATTTATATATTCTTATTACAATATTATTATCTCAATTCTGTTTACTTCCATACTATCATACAACTATCATCTTATTAATTATTTTTATAACTGTCATCCATACTTTACAACTATCATCTTAATTTTGTTTATTTCCATACTTTATAACTGTCATCTTATTATCATTTTACATTTAATTTTATTTATGTTCCCATATTATATTTCTGTCATATTATTATTATATACCTAATGCATTATTAAGTCTATAATTACATTGTTTGTTATCTTGTTTCTTTTAGCCCCGATAAAGGCCCACAATGTAGGCTGAAACGTCGGCACATAATTAAAATAACACTTGTTTTAAATGTGTGTTTCTATTTTATGACCGCACCCCCAACCATCTTCCTCATACAATGAGTTCAGAGATAAAATTAATAAGAGTCTTATATGATGCAGGCCAAGGATCATTCACTGGGTCAAACTGACTGTTGTAACCTACCCACATCCAAAACATTATTACTTTAAATAATTACTGCAGTGTTTATTTATCTATTATAGCATTGCTACAGGAATAATTTTTTTGGTATCTTAGCACTAAATCGACATATTTAGGACAACAACTACAAAAAATATCACTGAAGGAACTAAAATGCAATAAATTCCAAACTTATCTACAGTAGTTCTTAGAAAATTGTGTTACCACTTCAAATGTTGTCAATACTGGTGTTTCTATTTTTTGACCGCACCCCCAACCATCTTCCTCATCTAATTTCTCAACAGTCAACTAAAAACTTCATCATTAACTCATTGTAAGTTCTAATTTATTTATTTTCATCTTTGTTTTGTTCAAAATTATTATTCATATGGTTAGTTAAGTCAATTATTCTGCAGTGGCATAGATAACTTACCGGCTGCCTGCCGAGTTAAGAAAATCTTATCCAAACAACATGACCAGGGGCCACTTGGAACCCTGAAGACACATGACAAACAAACAACTAATGAATATGAAACTCTACTTATGCTTGCGGAATCACACTTTCCCAACTGTAAGGTTATAAACTTGGACAACTGTGATGTTGTCTACCCGACTGACCGTGCCAGCAAAAATGCCTGGCACACGGCCAGAGGTATCATTACCTCTAATACACTTGAATGGGCAATCAAATCACTTGCTCCATTCAAGTCTCCTGGCATTGATGGCATCTTTCCAGCTCTATTGCAGAAAGGTCTACCAATCATTAAACGACACCTCTTACTATTCAGAGGTAGCTTGGCTTTAAAATATGTACCAGTCAGTTGGAGAGAATCCAAACTCTGCTACATCCCCAAACCAGGGAAAGGCTCCTACACGGACCCTATATGCCTGTCCTCGTTCCTGATGAAAACTCTGGAAAAAATTCTGGACAGGCATATTAGAGCACATCTATCTCTTAACAATCCGTTACACCCACTCCAATTTCGCTTACCAAGCTGGTAAATCTTGCGAATTAGCACTACACCTTCTGGTTTCCAGGATTGAAATATCCATGGAACAGAAAGATATAATGACGGGCACCTTTATCGACATTGAAGGTGCCTTTGACAGAACTCCCTATAACACTATCCTTAGTGCTCTGATTGACTATGACATTGATCCTGTCATCAGAGGCTGGATAATGGTTATGCTTGAAAACAGAACCCTAGCATCGGAATTATCCAATACCATGCTAAGGATCAAACCAAATGGTGGCTGCCCTCAGGGTGGCGTTTTATCGCCTCTACTTTGGTGTTTGGTGATTGATCCACTGATCAAGAAACTAAATTCCCAAGGCTTCTATGCACAGGGCTACGCAGACGATATTGCAATTCTGATAGGAGGTAAACATCAATGCGTAGTATCCTCTCTACTAAAACATGCAACATATATTCTTTGTGATTGGTGTGAATCCTCTGGACTTAACATCAATCCGCAAAAGATTAAGGTTTGCACTTTTTCACACAAAAGAAAGGTAAACATGAATTTACCTAGTATTAACGGTACACAGCTCACCAACTCCAAAGAAGTTAAGCATTTAGGGGTCATTCTTGACCACAAATTGCGGTGGGACAATCATATCTCTTATATTGCCGGAAAAGCTCTAAAATGCCTATGGGCATGTAAAGGCGCAATTAATAATGCTTGGGGACTCAAACCCCAAATCGTCTACTGGCTCTACAACACAGCCATTAGACCAATGATCACCTACTCCTCCGTAATATGGTGGCACAGAGCTCACATAGGGAACAATAAAAAGTCACTTTGCAAATTGCAAAGGCTTGCTTGCCTCATGATAACCGGGGCAATTAAGACCACTCCAACAGCTGCGATGGAGACAATGTTGAATATCATGCCTCTAGATTTGGAGGTGGAAGCGCACGCGCTGAAAACCATTTATCGCTTCACCAAAGTAGGTAAGTGCTCTAACAAGTTCACCCACCAAGGTCATTGCAACTTACTTAGCAGGCTCAATGAAAATAACATCCTAGCTATGCCTTCAGACCTACAAATCCGGAAGTTTATCAATGCTTACTACACTGTTAACATTGATGAATCAAGGAAGCACATACCCAAACACGGTATTAACTGCTACACTGATGGCTCACTAATGGACAGCGGCTCAGGTGCTGGTGTCTGGAGGAAAGACAAACCACAATCCGGGGCCAGTATTCCACTAGGCAAACACACAACAGTTTTTCAGGCTGAACTTCTTGCTATTCTCCACTGTGCTACTGACTTATGCACTGAAAACATTAGTGGCAAAAAGATTTTTATCTACACTGATAGTCAGGCAGCACTAGGAGCCCTAAACAATCACACAACCACCTCAAAAGTCGTTGAAGCATGTAATCTGACCCTAAACTGTCTTGCTAAGAAGAACACTGTTAACGTTGAATGGGTACCTGGTCATTCTGGGTTCAGTGGGAACGAAAAAGCTGATGAATTAGCTAGGCAGGGATCGTCAACGATTCCCATCACACCAGAACCCCTTAGTGGAATTAGCCTAAGCTATGCCTTTAGGTTCATCAATCAATCCTATTTAAATAAATACAAACAAATTTGGCTAAATAAGGGACCTAGACAATCACTCAAATTCCTAGATGGTCCTTGTACCAGCAGAAGGAAGTGTCTTCTTGGTATGAGTAGGACATGCCTGAGGACATTGACTGCTGTCTACACTGGACACAGCAAACTTAACTACCATATGTTTAAACTTGGTATTTCCGACAACCCTCTATGCAGACTATGCGGCACGGACGATGAAACATCATTTCACATAGTCTGCCACTGCGACAAGCTAGCTATGTTGAGGTTCACCTTATTTGGTGAAGACCGCCTAGAAAACCCCACTAACAATAAACTTGTTAATCCCAATAGCCTTCTGAAGTTTGCTTCTGCCACTAAACTCGTGTTTTAAATCTAACATTGCGTAATCCTATGGCGCACAATAGACCGTTTGGTCGCGGTGCAACCCATGCCAGCAAAAAAAAAAAAAATAAATAAGTCAATTATTACTATTAAATTCAATTTATATCTTTTTGTTTGTTTTAGTGGAAGACTCTTTTGGTAAAGCGGTGCAAGTAGTTATAACATGGTTGGAAAGAGGTGATTGCAACAAGCGTAACGCTTCTGTCTTCTATTCGATGATCCAGTCAACCAACTCCCACATCCGGAGGCTTCTGAGTGAAAAGGCATCTCACGAGGAAGAGCTACAGCGGGCGAAGGATCTGATGAAGGCTCGAATGCAGGGTCTCTTGTTGCAATGTAAGTAGCGTTTTTAAGTTTTATGCCTCAACCGTCTCATAATCTCTCTCTATCAATTGCGTCATCGACAAGCACTCTGATATTGGTCCGTTCAAGGTAAGAGGAGCTATTTTTGCTAATTAAAGGGGCTTGGGATAATGAAATTACTCTTATAGTTATCTGCACGTAACCATAATATTATTGATCGATAGAGAATAATCGAAAAGGATTATAGGTAATATATATCACCTTGAAAAGTATATGTAAGGTTGGGTATCACTTTTATATTAAAGGAATGATTCATATGTTTTTTCTCCTATATTTTAATTTTACTTTGAGTATTGGACTGAAGATATACAGTGAACTCCCTTTCTTTATTTGGAAAATGTATTTATATGTTATTCATTTTCTTTCATTTGGAATAGTTTTATAAATAATAGGTTTACTAAGGATTGATAGTCATTGATAAAAAAGTCATAATGGCCAAGCAGTGATCTCGAGTGTCCAGATCATGTTCAATTCCATACTTGGTCGGTCATAATTTACTTTGTGGCACTTCTAAAGGACTAAATGATGACAGTTTCAGTTCTGATTGTCAATCAGCCGGAGAGGAGGAAAAATGTTATTTTTTTTTTTTTTTAATAAAGGCATATAACAATAATAAATATAACAATTAAAAAAAAAAAAATGTTGTTAATGAAAGCTTATAAAGCTGGGTGGTAAAGTTTTATAAAAATTAAAAAAAATTATATACATTATCAGTTATAACTTTCGGATTATGTCTTTGTTTCTGAGATCCTCTAATGATTTTCTATATTCAGTTCATGGATAGATTATTTTTTTATGAGAAAAATCAGTGAATATTCGTATCTTAAAATTAAGTGTCCTTTTTAGTGTGGTAATCCTAGTTACCAGTGAATTATTTCGATTCGTATCCTTTTAAAAGGAGAATCGAGTCAAAAATGGAGGTTCTCTTCCATTTTGAACCGTATCCTGGTTACAATAAATGTCAATTGTTAAGAATCCTTTCAACGAGAATGGCGACTTTAACTTAGAATGAAAAAAAAAAAATTAAAACAGTCCTTAAAATATGAAAATCGGGCATATCCTTTGAAACTGTAAATTAGTCCTTTTCGGGCGTAACCCACCTCACCCACCCTAATATAGACAGTTAGACTTAAGTTATTTCGGACAGCTTCTTGCATCGGGAAGAGAGTTTCTGTATTAAAAAGTGTCCTTTTTAGTGTGGTAATCCTAGTTACCAGTGAATTATTTCGATTCGTATCCTTTTAAAAGGAGAATCGAGTCAAAAATGGAGGTTCTCTTCCATTTTGAACCGTTTCCTGGTTACAATAAATGTCAATTGTTAAGAATCCTTTCAACGAGAATGGCGACTTTAACTTAGAATGAAAAAAAAAAAAAAAATTAAAACAGTCCTTAAAATATGAAAATCGGGCATATCCTTTGAAATAGCAAATTAGTCCTTTTCGGGCGTAACCCACCTCACCCACCCTAATATAGACAGTTAGACTTAAGTTATTTCGGACAGCTTCTTGCATCGGGAAGAGAGTTTCTATATTAAAAAGTGTCCTTTTTAGTGTGGTAATCCTAGTTACCAGTGAATTATTTCGATTCGTATCCTTTTAAAAAGGAGAATCGAGTCAAAAATGGAGGTTCTCTTCCATTTTGAACCGTATCCTGGTTACAATAAATGTCAATTGTTAAGAATCCTTTCAACGAGAATGGCGACTTTAACTTAGAATGAAAAAAAAAAAAAAAATTAAAACAGTCCTTAAAATATGAAAATCGGGCATATCCTTTGAAATAGCAAATTAGTCCTTTTCGGGCGTAACCCACCTCACCCACCTTAATATAGACAGTTAGACTTAAGTTATTTCGGACAGCTTCTTGCATCGGGAAGAGAGTTTCTATATTAAAAAGTGTCCTTTTTAGTGTGGTAATCCTAGTTACCAGTGAATTATTTCGATTCGTATCCTTTTAAAAGGAGAATCGAGTCAAAAATGGAGGTTCTCTTCCATTTTGAACCGTATCCTGGTTACAATAAATGTCAATTGTTAAGAATCCTTTCAACGAGAATGGCGACTTTAACTTAGAATGAAAAAAAAAAAAAAATTAAAACAGTCCTTAAAATATGAAATATGAAATATGTCCTTTTTAATATGGTAATCCTAGTTACCAGTGAATTATTTCGATTCGTATCCTTTTAAAAGGAGAATCGAGTCAAAAATGGAGGTTCTCTTCCATTTTGAACCGTTTCCTGGTTACAATAAATGTCAATTGTTAAGAATCCTTTCAACGAGAATGGCGACTTTAACTTAGAATGAAAAAAAACAAAAATTTATTTATTGAAAAAAGAATATTTTAAATATGGGATGCCATGGGTTATTATTGAGAATAATTTCCCAAAATTGTTTAATTTAATTTAGTAAGAAATTCATAATAGCAATCTTTTTCATTCTGAATCAGATTTGTGTTACCCGATTAACATTGGGCGCTTTGAAATAAATGATTGTTTGTATATTCATTTAGGAGTACCTGACATCAAAGAGGCTCAGGACCACCTTTTTACATCCCCTCCGAAGGGTGGCATAACTAAGGTTTTTTTTACTCCCATTAACAAATCCTAAGGCCACCTGACAGGGTGGGGATACCTGTAGCATGGTGGTTAGCATAACAGCCTCTTATGCCTAAGGTCCCGGGTTCAAACCCACAATAATTTCATATCATATAGTCGAAT
This sequence comes from Piezodorus guildinii, assembly GCA_023052935.1. Lineage (NCBI taxonomy): Eukaryota > Metazoa > Arthropoda > Insecta > Hemiptera > Pentatomidae > Piezodorus > Piezodorus guildinii. The sequence goes on along the minus strand of CM041294.1, from coordinate 165,269,221 downwards.
AATTTCATGAATTCATATACTATAATTGTGGCAAAGAATCGACATCTTTTAAAACTTAAATGTTTGCAATTTTCTTTATTCTTCAACAATTAAGTAAGGGAGTTCACTGTATAGAATAAACATAATTTATAGTTAATGTATTGGTTTTATTAAAGAAATAGTCAAGAAGCCCATTCAAAAGATACTGTCGAAATTTGATATTTTGAATTTTATGAGAGATATACTTCGTGCTATATATTTGGCTTGTTAAGAAATAGTACATTGTTCTTGAATACTTAAATTTTTATACTTTCAGATACATTATGAATAGCAAGTATATTTATAAGTAAATTTCATGAAATAATAATAAATTACCTTTTAATTCTTCATTCATTGAATTATAAAAATTATCAATGAAAGCAGTATTGCAAAACGCATAGTCATTCTACTTCTTTGTTCTAAAAACAATTTGATATACCCAGTTGGGAATCTTAAAACATTTTTAGATTTGTGATACCAATACTAAAGTTCAATTTCTGCTTTAGCTATATTTTTTTTTTATCCCTTTAAACTTTGAAATGTCAAGTTTGAGTACAAATTAATGAAATCTTGTAATGACATTGAGTGTATTTTTGTGGCCCTCATTATATGTATTAAGTTATTTGTTTATACTTGCTAGATTCTCTATGAAGGTGGGAGGGAAAGATTTTTTTTAATCGATTCGTTTCCTGTATCATTAGATAGAAATATAATGATTTTCAATTATTAATTAATACTGTAAGGTCTTTATCAAATTACTTGCCAATTTCAAGAATCATTGTGCATAAAAAAGCTTTCCAAGCTTGGAAAAATTGAGGTGTGAGGAGATGGCTTGGATTGTCTATGTTCGAGACCAATCCATTTGCAGAAAGTGTTACTTAAGTATTAAAGTATTAATATATTTGTGTATTTTTATTTTCGATAGGATATATTAATTTTTTTTAGCATTTTTCTATAGTATTTTTTAACATGCTTTAAACTGAAAGACCCAAAAAATTTTGATGTTCATCATTTGTTACCTTATTGTAGTTCAGTAATTCGCCACAAGGGTTATAAACCATATTCCTAGCCAAATTACTCTCTTTAGATCCCTCAATATTCCAACTCGGCAAGAGTGTTTTTCATCAAACTTTCCAAAATTTGAGTTAACACATTTATGCCGGGATGAATATCTACAGTTTTCCATGTGGGGCTGGACTGTGTTAGCTACTTCGCTTCGTGGGGCGGGTGACACTTTGCAAGTTCCAACGTGTTTAATGCCAGTTCACCACAGTTCTAGACTTCCAATGCGTTAAATGTGGGATTGTAACAATTGTGACGTACACATATGACTTGAAGAAGTGATGATGCAAATAATTAAAAAAAAATTCTTTTATTATTATTTATTATTAAAAAGGATTCTTATATTATTATTATTATATATTATATTCTTATATCATATTATGTGAATAAAAAAATGAAAAGAAATCGCTCACAGCTAAATAAAATTTATTAAGAAGAATAATCAAGTGAAACTAACCAAGAAGAGTCCTTTGAGGGGGAATGTTGAAAGTTATAAGATATTTAATAAATAAACCCTTATGCCTGTTAATTGCTACAACATATAATGTTGAGAAAAAATAAAATAAACTAATTTTCTAAAATTAAGGGACTTGCCTGTGATGCACATCGCCCCACGGGAAAGTTAAGTGTGATCCACTGGTGTGATCCCGGCGTGAACGTGTTAATCAAAAAATGTCTCTGATTTAAGAAAGTTGTTTTAGATGAACTGCCATGTTTTTTTATCATTCAGTACTTTGGTTGAATAAAATCCATATTTCTCCTTGAAATTTACAAATTCAATATTTATATTGTTGCAATTAGTATTATGATGCTAATAAAGTAATACAATTCATTGAAAGCTTAATTTAGAAAATGGTCAATCAAGACAGTTACGAAAGTTAAGGTTTCGACGATTAGCATTGAAATTCTGACAACAAATAAGTGTGTAAATGTTAGAACTTTTTTAATTTTTAAAGAGTTATTGGCAAGTAATCTGATAATACTCTTGAATTTTTTTAGATTTAAGTTGGATTTCTTAGTTTCAAAGAGAACAGTTTTTATAATTGGTTTAAACATTTAAAAAAAGTTTTTTGAATTGTTATAATATTTTTAACAAAGGCTGCTTAATTAAGTGCAACTATTAATCAATTACTAATACCTTGTAAATACAATGACAATTTTTCCGCTTTATAAATTAGAAAATTAAAAAATTAGATTTGTTCTCATATTAATATTAACTGATTAATGAAATCTGGACCGGCTTAGTCTATAGTGGATAGAGCATTAGACTACTGTTTTTTAGGTCCCAGGTATGAACTATGAACCCACGGCACAATACCTTGGTCTCATCCAGCCTTTATAAAGTGGGCACCCAAAAAATCTGGCGCCCGAGCATTATCTCATCCAATTCACTTCTTTTCATAGTCGTTGACCTTAAACAGTACATATCATTATGTGTTCTGAATTTTAGATGTTTCATGGGTTGTAGAGATAAAAGTTAAAAGTGAAAACTTCTTTAGGCGCGTTATGCGAATTTTGGCAGGGATAAAAGCTTTGATTTCGTAACCATGGTGACATTACCAAGATGCTCTAGACTGGTGCATACGCAGCAGTCTGTGTATACCTGTCCACTAGGGGTAGGATATCGATATAAATTTCCGTGAACGTTATCGTTTCCAATGTAGTATCAACACATGGATATCGATATTTATAATATTGGTATTTCAGTATTTAATTTAATTAAAATCATTTGCTAATGAAATGAGTAAAGACATCGTAGATAAACTATGGCTTAGAAGTTACCTATACTTTAATGTAAGACTAATATTAGTTTTGCAAATGACAAAAATCTACTAGTTATTATATTTTTGATGAAAAATTAGGATTATCTATGTCCAGTGATCGGAAATACGAGTATAGTACAACAAACTATAAAACGACAATCATTGCAGTTTTTACATGCTATTTACATGGATTTCAATAAAAAAATTTCGTTTCATGCTTTATTTATTACAGACCCATTGTTTCCTTTCTAAAATATGTTGAAATCGTTAAGCGCAAATATTGTAGAAATTGATGAAGATTGAAATTTATGTAAATAGTAACAGAACATAAAAATAATATAAGGGTATTTTATCATAGGCAGAAATAATTGGGACTAAGTTGTGTGAAAAATATTTTAATTTTGCCAACGTTTTGGCTCACATGTTGAAGCCGAAAAGTCTAAATTAAAATATTTTTCAGATAACTGACTCATTATTTTCAACAGTCGACCGTGCATCCTCAATAAGGGTATTGTAACTACTATTTATTAAATTACTTTGTGCATATTGTGTATTTCGATTAATAAAAAGGGAGAGAATTATTTCATGGAGTACCAATAGATATAGAAATTAGACGAATATATTTAAGAGTTTTAAGTTTTCACTTCTTCCAGCAGTCCCTATGACTGCCAGACATTTTTTTTTTTTTAATTGATTGAACTTCTTACAAAAAATATAACAGCTATATTTGTATTAAAAATCAATAAGCTAATTTAGATTGGTTCTATTATTTTATTAATTATTTTATCAAATTAGGGTTTCCTAAAAACATTGATTTCTTCTAATAATATTTTAATTCAATTTAATGTTATCTCAACAAGTTAGTTTGTTGTGAGAATTATAGATTTTAACTAAAGCTTTCGAAATATATGTCTGATAAGGTTTATAATAATATTAACAAGAAAGGAATATAGAACTAATCAACTGTCTATGTATTTGTCCTACTATTAGCATGTATAGTTTATGTAATGCCCCACAAAATCTCTTTATTCACATTCCGTTTATGGAATTTGTGTTGGCATCAATGAGAAACCATGGTAACGAAGAATACGTGGGACATTGGTAAGATAAATTTTATCTAGTTAATCACAGCCTATTTTTATATGTATAAAGTCTGTCTTATCAGAAAGTCAAATCACTTTCACCGATGGAAAGTATATGCTAAAAGATCTGGATTATAAGCTGGTAAAAATCTTAATATACATATTAATGTTTATTATAATTTGGTGGTCTTTCGTCTTGTCTGGGAAAACGTGAAGAATTTGCTTGCTATATGACTCAAAAGGTTTGTTTCCATAATTGCATGTGCTCACTTTTTGTAAGCCTTTTTTTTTTCTTTTTTAAATCTCAATATTATGTTTACGATAGTATAATTTACATAAGTATTATTTTTTGTCAATGTTCTCAATTCTTTGTTGTTTCTTTTCATCAATAAAATGTTTAATGTTATCCCCAGCGTTGCAAGCATTGTTCTGCCTCAACATGGATGAGGGTAATGTGTGTGAATGTAAAGTGTGAGAGCTTGTGTATATATTCTGTTTTATGCCTCATCTTCCACTCTTTGTTCTTATGCAAATTGTACATAAAAGTTTTTTATGATACCCAATATTCTTCAAAATTAGTTAATAATAAAAAAGAAATTAAACGATTTATTTAATTATTTTAGTCTATGTACTGCCAAAGCGAGTATCTTTAATTATTATTCTTTGAAATCATGTAATGCAGTAGCGAGTAAGTTGTGACTAATCGGAGGGTGCTATAGTGAGTGTCCTAAATTTTGCTTATCCATGTTTAATAAATAAGGTTCAAAAGGGATCTGACATCGCACTGGCTTAGGCCCACCATTTTATGTCTCCCTTCTCACTCTCTAAAAATTGGAAGTACCGACAATTTTTTTTACTACCTTTAAAAAATCCTGTGACCATCTGCTGGGTTCGAACCTATGATCTTTGGTATGATAGAACCCTATATACATAGTAGTTTGAGCTCATAGGATCTCATATAATTAGAGTCATTAAAGCATTAAAGTCTATTGAGATTTTTTTTTAAAATACTCTCATATAACTAATAAATGACCTGCTAATAAACACATTAGCTTCTTTTTATCTTTATTAAAAATTATATTTCTTCTCCTTCTTCTTTCTCTTTCCTCCTCTGCTTCATATTAGAGTGGAAGTGCATTCAGCCACTCTCTCCAGCCGTCTCTATCCTTGCTAGATTTTTCACCTGAGCAATGGATTTTCCCCATTTCTTTTCTTTCACATAGTTATCATAGAACATCCTAGGGTGCCTTCCGAGGCTTTTTGCAGTTCCACTCTCTTACGGGTGATTGGCCCAAGCAAGGGAGGTCCCGCATCCTCGGACCACTGAAGAGGTTTTATACCCTAAAAATTATATTAAAAAAAAAAAAATGTGTTGCGAGTAAATTTAATAAAGTGAGTTCTATCGTTCGTTGATATAACAATAAGAAGTATTTCACAACCATAATCTTCTTATTCAATGCACTTATTTATAAAAATATTTAACAATGGGAACTTAAACATTGAAAATTGTCTGTTACTTGCCTCTCACCATTGTTACTTTTATATGCGCATACTTTGAAAGTATACTACCATATGTCCTTGATTATATAAGGATTCAAATCAAAGAGATTCTAATCCTAGGATAGACCCAGGAGAACTCTCAGAACCCTCCTACTAGTGAGTTACCAAAAGTTGAAGGAAAAATCTGGCGCCCGAGCATGATCTCAACCAAAGGACCTCTTCTTGACCCAGGGCTCCGCGGACCACTAGTTGGAAACCACTGGGTTAGAAGATAGTTTCTTTATTTGTACAATGTAGAATTGTTTATTCATAAATGGAAAGAAAAACACTTATGACATTTTGCTTCCTTCTGAAAATTAACGAATAACAATCCAGAATATGAAAAACTCTCATTTCTAGAAGGAGTGTTTTATACTATTTTGCTACCTGAGTACAGATATGTTCTGAGCCCAAGATCTGTCGTTGGTTGTCGAGATACTTTTTTTTTAATCACTATAATAAAAAATAAATTTATACTTCGCTGGTTAATTATGTTTTGTTTTTTCTTTTTTTGGGTTATTAATGTACAAATCAATTAATTTTATATTGTAAAAGCCATTGTTAGTGGTAAGATGAGAGCATGAGATATTAGTGAGTATGGTGACTAGTGCTAATTAAAAAGCGTTACGCAGACGCACAGGTGGAGCGCGTTTTCACAGCGGCTTCTCACAAGAAGGTCTGGGACCACTTCACCAAGGCCCAGCGCAAGAACATTGAAATGTGGAAGAAGCAAGCTGCGGTAAGTAAATTATCTCTTCAAAAGGCTCACAAAACCCAATGCTCCTTCTCACGCTGTTAACTAATATTAAATACTTTCTATATCTTAAAAAATACAATCTTTTCTAAAATTGAAAAGATTGAAATTTAATTTCTTTCTATTCTCTCTTTTCATATCTAATCGTTTGTTGTATTTAGGTACTCTTTGTTTTGAAAAACTGTTGCAAGTAGTAGTTGATAGTGTGCCGTGCAGACCACAACAAACAGGGACCAAAACAGTTTAATAATTTATTGCTTGTATTTAACTTACATAGGGAGCGCATGGTCTAGTGGATGAGCACTAGTCTATCAGTTCTCCGGGTCCTGTGTTCGAATCCCGGCTGTGGCAGTATATTATTTATTCTGTTAATTCAGTCGGAGGGCTACCCTAAGGTATGGAAACCCTCCTGGGGCAGACCTAGCCTCTAGAAAGTGGGTACCCAAAACAATTGGGGAAAAACCTGGCGGCTGAGCTTGATCTCGGTCTAATCACCTCCTCGCACGACCATTGGCCTAGAAACAGTACAAATCTCTATATGTACAGACCCATGACCCTTTATGGGTTGTAGTGGTGCAGGTTTTTTTTTTTATTTAACTTACATATGGGAGCCCGTGGCTCTAGTCTCCCACGCCAAAGGTTGTGAGTTCAAAATCCAGTCAAGCACTTAATAAATAGGGATTCACTCACAGCCTCTTCCCAGGTATGTGATACCCGTCAGCCAACTGGTCTGCACTCATAAAAATAGGCGTAGGGAGTGATGAACCTACCCTATAAAATACATCAAGAAACGTGAATGTATTCTTCCAGCAGAGCAATTACACCACAAGGCCAAGGGCCTACAGCGGTTTGTTATGCCCCTGGAAAAAAAAAAATTAACTTATATATGGATATAAATATTTATTTATTTTTTTATGTTTTATTAAATCCGTTCTATCTTTACACTTAAACTCAACTTTAATTTTGTTGCTAAGAATAATTAAAAATTCTGAGGGAATGAAGATTTTAATATTTTTATGTTATGAATCCATTTTTTATTTCTTTCATTGCCACGAGCTTGAAGCCCTTGGCTATGGGGTACAGTCTCTTCTGAACCACACCACGATTAACTATGATATTTTATCGGTAAGTTCTCTATACTCCTTATACCTATTGTGATGACTTCGCATAGGCTTGGGACTACCATTTTACGTTCAATCTGAAGGACGACATAACCAAGGAATTTTTACTCCTTTAAAAAATCCTTGGACCATCTACTGGGTTTGAACCCTTGAGATTGGGCATAGAAGGCTGTTATACTAGCCAATACAATCAAAGGTGACCCTAGTTACCAGTTTTCATCTTATTGTAAAAAATAAAATATTTCGTTTCAAACACATTTCTAGTTTTACATTATGGGTCATTAAAAAAAAAAGAAAAAAGAATTTTTCCAAGATGCATTAATCTAAATAGTAACTTTTCAACTTTCAATCATAACTTTGAGATTAGTGTTATTTTCATAATAAAAGTTGAAAGCATGTTTTGGTTCCTGTAATAAAACAAAGATCATAAGTATAGATCCCTAAATGAAATACTAATCAGTAATACGAATAAACTTAGCAAATCGTACTTAATTTTCTAATACTAATGGAAATCTTTCCTTTTTACTCTTTAAAAATTCTATTAATGTAGATTTTGATTGTTGTTCGTGAATGATTTTAAAGAATATCCTTTAGTAATTTTTCTCAAATTATTATTGTATTATACATATAAAAAGTAGTTAGTGTAATTTTTTGTTTCTATAACAGTTTTATTTAGGTCAGTTTAAACTATATTTTTAATTATTATAATATTAAGTATAGTGTTGCAAATACATCGTTATTGGCAGTGTATGCTTAAATGGCCACTTAAATTAGGAATATACATTCTAATTCTGTTGATTTGCCTTTAAGTCAGTATAAAAATCTTTGAGGCCTTTTTTTTTTTCTTTAAGGTTGTTTGCTCGGTAGTAGTAACACCAATATTCACTGGCTAGTACAATTTACATAATTTACTATATAAGTTATTAAATGATTTATATATGATAGTGATGACTATCGTTACAAAACTCTATTGATGCTCCCAGTGAATATGGTGCTATTAAGCTGGAAAAGGACCTAGAATCTTAGAATGATCCTAAGAAAAATTTAAGAAAGTCTTTTGATTATTATATCGTTCTTAAGACAATCAAGCCGAATAAATAAAATGGATCTACAACATAAAATAATAAATCTATATTTTATTAGTATTGTTGAATAGAATAAGCAGTATGATGTTTTAAAAATGAGGTGTTACTTATGAATGACCACTTAAAATGAAATTTTTTCTTTTCTCATATTTTTTATTATCATTGACTTTTATATTTTTCTTCTTGAAATTTTTATTAGGTCTTTCCACCATTTTTTGTTTACTTTTGATTCTAAAACTAGGGACATAGAGATAGTTAACCTAGTGTAAGATGGAGCATTGATTACAAACTTGTTAGGACGATGGTCTGATAAAGCCATAAAGGGCTCGCTAGATGATTTGGGCAATGGTATAATGGTAGATGTTAAAAGATCTCACTCTAAGGCAATACTCCATAGGATTAACTACAATGGATATACAATGATGTTGGGGCAACAAGTCTCAATTACTGGCCGTTTCCTTTTCTTCTGTTATAAAGAGGGTTGTGTATTTTATCCCTAACTTAAAATCTCGAAAAGGTAAGTGATTGACTAACCTATTAAGTTATACAAGGGTCTTGAATACTTTTTTCTGTATTTGTAATTAGTGATTAGTTAAACGGATTTGTATGTACGATTGTATTGTTTAATTTTTATATTGAAGCCATGATAAAAGTCAATGATGCTGAGGAAGTCAGGTAAAGATGAAGCTCATATAAATTAAAAATGAAAAGAATCATTTTCTATTAAAAAAACGTCTCCTTGCCCTTAAGGGCATGCTACACGATGATAGAGACAGGTAAGTGAAAGCATATCATGATAGTGGCAGAAAAGGGATAACAATGTCTAATATTCTGTCTCTTCTGTTGTCACGTAGGCGATGTAAGCCCTAGACTACTCAGTGATGATAGTTATAGTGTTGGGTGACAACCTTTGGCATGGTATACTAGTTGCTAGTCACACTGTCACAGACTACTCATGTGGTGTCAGGTACTCATTAAAGACTCTACCTTAAGTAAATCTGGATGATATTTAGGACTCCCTCTGTTTCATCTTCTGATTAGCCACAGTAAAAAACATAAAACTGATGTTTTAACGAATAAAAAAAAAATAAAAACCTCATCTTTATATTTTGTCAAGAATACAGTTGGAGTAGTGTTGTCTAGTGGATATATCTCTTGTCTACTTTCTACAGTTAGCCATTTTCGAGAAAATCATAAAAAGGTGCTAAATGCATGGTATAAAATGGCTCTTCTGGTTAGCTGATTTTGATGAAAAAGGTTCTGTAACATCCCGGGCGTATAGGTGCCTTAAATATAAAATTTCAGTTTCATAGGACTTTTCGTTTAAGCGCAGGAGTTATCACACACAAAAACACACACACTGCGGGACTTGGTCATTTGGACTCAGGAGACCCTAAAACGTGTATTTCCGTTGAAAACAGTTTTCCAATTTTTTAGAATTATGTCTGAATTATCTCATTAAACCGTGAAATACAAAATTAAACACTTCAAAGCCAATTCAGGAAGCAATAAAGAAGACAGAAAACTCACTGTGCGAATCACGAGTTTTGTCAGAAATAAAGTAACTGTATATTTATTATAAATATGTTGATAGTGGAGTACCATTGTGATAGTGACTTATTACTCACTTATAGCTTTTTCTTGCCTGTCTCTATCATCATGTAGTGTGCCCTTTATGCCAATTGTGAGGGATTGGTTTTCTTGTTTCGTAAGAGATGATATAAAAATACGCTATTTACAAGGATTGCCCAAAAGGTGTTTTTAGTTTTATTTTCAATGTGTACAGGATCATCTGGATCAGATTTACTATAATGAGGAGTGTTCTTTTCTGGGTACTAGTTTGGTTTTGTGTAAATTTATGCATCCTTTCAAAAGTAAAGTCAGATATAATAAGAAGCAGAAATCAAAGTAAAGTACATAAGATAAAGTAGAATATTGTGATTTCATCTAATAGGAAGGAGGTAAACAAAGGTAGTGATGGGGTATTTAAATCCTCACACATCATTCTCCAGCTCTGTATAGAAGTGTTTACTCTTAGCAGCCAGCCTCTCCTCTGCTTAACAAAACCATTTTTCCTCTATTTTGAGCAGTAATTATTTAATTTTTAACAACTTGATGTAATTTGAATGTTTCAAAGATATGTTTATGAATGGTATATAAGGATTTGATTACTCCTTGCCCCATTATTTATCAACCTCAGAGAAAAATGTGCCATATAAGTGCACTTCATGTTCCCCATATTATTAAAATGTCAATTTATTATATAAGGAGATCCTTAAATTGTAAATATGAAAGATTGGTTGGGTGAATACCATCATCCTAGGTATGCCTACCTGGCACACTCAGCCTTTATAATGTGTGTAACTTAATCTTGAACAAAATCTTGAGTCTCTTAAATTTCTCTGGGAAAAAAAAAACAAAACAACTTTGTGGCATCATGACAAAAACCAAATGACAGTTGGGCACACTCGGCCACTTTAATGTGGGTTACCCTCCTCAAGTCTCTCAAACATTAGCTAATATAAAACTGTAATCTTCTATATACAAATATCTGAAAAGCGAAGGAGTAGCTGAAAAATATTGGGTTGTGGCACATGAAATGTCCGTTTTCAAAGTAAAGGATTTTTATTAAAAATACGATATGAAAACAAGATAATTTTTATTCGTAGTATTTACCTTCTTTTTCTACACATTTTTCCCAACGTGACACCAACTTTTTTATCCCCGAACTGAAAAACTCTATGCTTTGAAGTGAAACAAAATCTGAAAACGCACTTTTCACTAGATCATCATTTTCAAAAAGTTTTCCTTTGACAAAGTTGTCTAAATTCCTGAACAGGTGGTAATCTGTTGGAGACAAGTTGGGGGAATATGGTGGGTGCAGAAGAACTTCGTAGCCCAGTTCTTTCAATTTTTGCACGGTATATTTTGCTGCTGCTCAGTGAGATCATGAGGTACCCATGTATCAAGCTTTTTTACTTTCCCAATACACTTTAAATGTCTGGAAACGGTAGATGCATTTGCATTTAGTTGTGCTGAGATTCCTTTAACTGTTTGGTAGGGGTTTCCTTCTACTGTATGTTTGAGGACATCGTTGTCTATTACAGAATGAGGTCTTCCTCGGGGAAAGTTTTCCAAGTCGGTATCCCCAGCTGAAAACTTAGCAAACCAACGGCGAATGGTCCGTTCATTAACACTCCAATCCCCAAACGCCTTGCAAATATTTCTAGCAGCCTCAGCTGCTGAATGGCCGAGTTTAAACTCGTACAAAAATATTCTTCGAAAATCGCGTGTTTTCATGTTCATATTTGGAGGTATACTAAAAAGTGGGTAATTGATTGGGAAGCTAATGTTTATAATACAAAGGTAGAGAATTAGTAACAGTTTACTTTAAATATGTAAATATTCGGAAGAAAACAACAGAGACCTGCAAAATCCTTTATGTATTTCAGAAACTATAAAAACGGACATTTCATGTGAAACAACCCAATATATGATTGATATATGAGGTAAAAATTTAAATGGATTCTACGATGAATAGTGATCGTGAGGTCGATGAGATTAAACTATTGAAGTTTTATGATCCACTTGATGATACCTTATTTCAAAAAAACAATAAGTTTTTAAGCTGTATATACAAGCGGTTTTACTTCATGCCATTAATTTAAATAAAACTGAAACCAGAATGCTAAGACTTTCTTATGAGGTTATTAAGAACTTTTTTTTTTTTTTTTTTATAATTATTTTTGTTGACTATTTATGGCTAAGACCTACCTATAATAACTAACAATAATAAATAAAACTAACCTTGGTGTTGGGCGTAAGGGTCTTTATCCAAAAGGAACTATTCGATAATAACAGTAAGAGATGGAAGAAGATGCCAGGAATTGAGAGTTGTTGACTTACCCGCAATGAATCGTTGTGCATCCATCCGGTAAGTTCCACCACCTTAGGGCTCATCGCAGCCCATTTTATAGTCACTTAATCTCATAACACACGAGGTCTCTGGTTCTCGTCAGGCAAACTGAGTTCACGAGCAGAATCTGAGTTGTAAACTTACTGACAGCGTAATTTATAATCTAGCCAACATCTGAGGTTAACTCAACAAAAAATATATATCTTTATTTATTAAATAATTTTATTTTATTATATTACTCACACTTCATGTAATTGTAGCGTAGTATTTCAAAAAAAAAAAAATAAAAAAATAATCTACGTTTCAAAAATTATATTGCATCTGAGTCTTAATTATTTGAAGGTGATGTTATAATGATCTGTGCAACTCAAGGACATTAAGTTTAAGATATTGGCATGGTTAGGGATAGAACTTGCCTATTTTTTTTTATTTTATTTTTTTTTTATTTATTTTTTTTTTTTTACTGACAAAAATGAAAATATTAATTTATAATCAATCTGAGTATAGATTTTTAATATTTGTAAATATATTTACATTTCTTTTTCCTTTAAAGAAATGAAAACATTATTAAATAAGTTTTTCTTAAACTTATATTCTTTACTATTTATAATTATTGTTTATTTAGTAAATATAGGGAGTGGCGTGGTCTAGTGGGTAGAGAACTAGTCTACCCGAGTTCAGGGTTTGTACTCCTGCTGGGGCAGAATTATTTATTCTGTTGTTTCTACCATGGAGCAACCCTGGGGTATGGAGACCCTCCTACGCGAACCCAGCCTCTATGAAGTGGGTACCCGAAAATTGGAGAAAACTTAGCAGCTTAGCATGATCTAAGACTAATCAGCTCCTTGCACGGTTGTTGAACTATAAACAGTACGAATCTCTAAAAGTACTGAACCCAAGACCCTTGATGGGTTGAAGAGGTACAGGTTTTTTAAAATTATTCATTAAATATGGCATTTACCATATATATTGCATTATATTACCATCATATAAAATATAAAAAAAATTTATCATTCCATTTCTGTAGTTGATTTATATATGAGGAAATATTATCGTCTTTCTAATTAATATATTTCCTTGTATTGTGATCTGTCAGTGTTTTATTTAGAATAAAGGGTGAAAATTTGTATACGGGACACATCATCTAATATAGCTTGGAATGAATTTATTAACTTTTAAATATATTTAGTTATAATTTAAATGACTTTAACTTGGAAGTTTCATGCCAAAAACATGTCTACAATTATTAAAGGAAAAATAGTTTATTTTTTTGTAAATCATTATTCTGTATAATTAAGGCTCAGTTTTAAATTATATGAAACATCCACTATTCCTGAGAGTTTACTTTTTACTCAATTAAGAAAATAGTTGACCCATAAAAATTTATTACGATTTTTATACAAATTGCAATTATTAACAGTTCTCTGTTTCCGCAGGAGATAAAAGCAGTCGAATTGGAGGAACACTTGAATACAGGCGCAGAGGAAGAAATGGAACTTTCCGATGAAGAAGATGGCGTTCCAAAGAAGAAGTTCAAGGGCGATGATAAGATTAATGCTCTAAAGGTAAAGTAATTATTATTAAACTTAATAGGTTCATTTTATTTTGAAATTGTCGATATTAGGCATTTCAGTAATAGAGTTTTATGTCAAGATCACTTTTATTACTTATGAAAGTTTTGTTATCGAATTAACAAGTTTTGATGTTTGACTTACAGGAAGAAAACGATAGCTTGAGATGCCAGCTGGAAGCCTATAAGAACGAAGTGGACCTTGTTCGAACGGAGCTCAAAGCTGAGCTGGATCAGACCGAATCTCAACTCAAGCTGGCACAGCAGACGCTGCACGGCATGCAACAGGTATTGTACATCTCATCAGTCTAAGAATCTATTCCAATATGAAATACAGGGTGTTTCAAACAGAATGTTCGCATTTCAAAGTATTATTTTGTCCAAACTATTGACCACTGCTCATAGTCTCGGCTATTTAATGGTTTATATCAATAGGCACTAAATTTAAGTTGTCTTCTGTTTTGTATGGTAAATGTCATATGTTTAAAATTACTATTTTGCTGCAGAAATCATTTTGTGTTCTTAAGTTTGCAAAAGTGCAGTTCTGTGATTAAAGTGCCAAGATGTGTCCGGTTGAGTGACCAAATTGAACCTCCAAATAGGTGGAACATTCGCAGATGGTTGTGGCAGATATTCTGACCTAGGGAAATACCACCTGGTAGAAGCAGGTTGGTAATCTGAAGAGCTGATCTGCTTCTTGCTTTACTCATAAAACAATGTATATTGCTAATAGCGAGAGTTTCTCTACCAGATTAGTGTCCCGGCCCTAGGTCAAGAATACTTGAACAATGATATTTACAATCCTATCAGAAAGTTAAAATAGACAATATTATTAAATAGTACGACTTCACTTATTCGGCCGGTGACTCAAGAGCCGCCGCTAGCGCTTTCTGTGAGCGAGCGTGTGAAGCATCTGCTACAGTTGTTTGTGTAAAGGAAAGAGTACTGGCTGCTCTTGTGTTCCTGAAGCAAATGTTGCACCAAGTCAAACTGCTTTCCAATGTAGTCCATCTGAATCAACTCGTGCCAGTTGTGGATTACAGCAACAACTTAGCGTGCTTTAAGATGTCGGTTGGTTATGAAGACAAGTTTTTTTGTTTTTTTTTATGTGGCATTTTGTAACAAGATTTTTGATGCTATTGACAATGATAACATTTTTGCACAACGCATCATGTTCAGTGACGAAACATCTTGAATCGAACTTGTCGCTGATAGAGGACATGTTCAAAATCTGTGCTCTGAATTTGAGAGGTTCTGTGTGTTGTAAAGTTTCATATTCGTATGTCTTATAGTTCAAGAAATTTATACATTTGAAATACATATATTCTTTTTGAAACACCCTGTATATAGGTTGTCTCTGGATTAATTAAGTGTCTTAACTAAAATATGAATTAAGGATCTCAAAACTAGAAAAAAAAATTCTAATGATGATATCTTTGTAATTACTTTGTTTTGGAGATATTAGATCAGTAAAACAGAATACTAACATAACCTTCTCGATGATCTTAATTCTGTGTAGAAAAGTGTAATTGAAAATTGTGAAATAATACATTTTCTTAACCATTCAGCCACAAATATTGAGAAAGATAGATGCCGAGCCTGTTTTATTCCTCAAAATGATTACTTTGATAAATGGTAATGTTGAATAAAAAAAGTTGTTGGAACACTTATTAATTAATTTATTAGGACCTTGAATAAGTTCTCTTTTGCATTTTTTTTTCTTGTTTTGAGATATAGCATATATAGAGATCCGTAATAATTCCAGGCCAGAGACCTTGCAAACCAGGTGATTTGACTGAGATCACCCTTAATCACCAGGTTTTGGTATCCACTTTAATGAGACTTTTTGTGAGCTTCCTTCCATCCCTATGGCTTGAATGAAAGAATAAATAATTACATTGACACAGTCGGAATTCAAACTCAAGAACAGTATAATTATGTCCACTAGACCATGCTACTCTCATGCTTAAATAATATTTTATTGTGCGCCTACTTTTTGGCATAAAATTTAGTCCTTCAGTAGGGAGACTAGTGAAGAAAATCACCTGGTAGTCACACAGAATCTCTTTGATGACCATACCCTCAACCAAATTCTCCAATAATCCTTTCTACAGTAATTGATTATTATTCTTTCATTATTAATTTGTTTTTAAATTCTGTTTAAAGCAACTCGTGGAGGCTAAAACCAAGCAGAGCCTGGAGGAGACCAAAGTTGCCCAGCTAGAGGCTAAGTTGGCCCAGGTCGCAGGAAGCAGCGACTCCAACGACAGCTCTACCACCCTACAGTCTGTTGTATCCTCTTCCATAGTAGAGGAAGAGGCCAGGCTGATAGGTAATGTCAATATTATATTACTACATTTTTAAAATATTTTTGTTATCCTAATAGATATTTAATATATAATATAAATAAAAATTATTTATAGAAAATAAAAAGTATTTAAAAGTAAAAACTGCAACATTTGCTTGCAAAGGAAATAGTCTGAGCACAAGGATCTATTTATTCAACTCCAATGTAAAGTCTGTGCTTCTCTATAGATGTGGAGGATGGCCCAAACTATCTCAGTGTGACCTGTTTTTGTGGTTTAGGGTCCTTCATTATAAATAAAATTATTAAAGTACTATGGTTTATTTTCTTTAGCAAGCGGCATACAAGAGATAAGTAATACGGTAGAAAATTCTATCATAACACCAACTAAAAGTAATAAATAATAATTAGTTTAAAAAAAAAAAAAAAGGAAAATAACATCGATTAATCTTCAAAAAATGAGCATAAACATAGGATGCTTATCGCTGTCTCCGAATAGGTATGAAATAATATAACGGCAAAAAATAATTAAATAAAGAATAGTCATAAACTGATCCTGGTTATTACGGTACTGTTCTTCCATCCATCTATTCAGGAAGAGGCTTCATACGGGAATGGCTTAAAATGGTTCCTCTATCTCATCGGTAATCATAGTAGGCAGCGACTCTGTACATTCACTTATATAAGATGTAGTTCGAACTTCAAGACACCGGGCGGACGGAAACGGAGTGGAAAAATTAAAAACTTGTTACATCAATACAACTTCAAATTTTCTGCTATACATGCTTAAGGTCCATGTTGGAATTTCAGTGGCCACAAACAATGTCCTTGAAGGAGTGTTGAGGCAGGATCATGGTTAGGTCACCCTTAAGAAAATGGCTCCGGACAGTGAAAAATGGTGGCCCTTTTGTGAAGTTCCTATGTCTCATAGAGTTATATAGGAAATAAACTAAGTGAAAAATGGAAAACATTTATTAGAACTAATGATTATACACGTCTATAATAAAAGTTGTTGATCCATTTTAATTTGACCCATAAGTGAAAGGGAAACTGGGAAACTAGTCTACTGTTCTCCAGTTCCTGGGTTCAAACCCAGCTCCTTGGGCATACTTCTCCTTAAAGTTTGGGGAAATATCTGGCGGTTGAGCATGATCTTGGCCTAATCACCACATTGCATGACTAGAAACAGTACAAATCTCTATATATATTGAGCCAAAGACCCTCCATAGGTTGTAGAGGTACAGATTTTTTAAATAGTAAGAGTTATTTAATTAAAATTAAAAAAGTTTATTAAAGTTAATAGTTTTAACCATTTTAATGCCGAACGAAAAATAAGTGCCTAGTGATATGTGAAGATAACTGGCTGACTTTGACAAATATGCAACAATTTGGAAAAATGCTTATAAAAACCAAACTACAAATGATGATAATGCTTAAAAATGCCACGTATTCGGGGCGAAATGGAGAATAAAGCAATGATAATGATTCTCCCATATCAATTGAAAATAATATGAATAACACAATTATAAATAATATAAAAATTGAGTTCTATCATAAACAGTTTGACTTAATACCTAGAAGAGTGTCTGGTGCCAATTGTCCAACTCAGCACACTCCGGTATAGAATGTGTAAAATTTCAGATCCAAACCGGTTTACAAATTCTTTTTCAACGAAATTTGATCATTTACAATCAAATTAGATCATTTATAAATTTATTTAAGAAATGAAGTTTTCTCTTAATGCGAAGAATAAGGCGCTATTACACGTATGACGATATATATCATCGTTAGCACTTTTGGCAAGTGTAGCAAACGATGATGAATGGTCGTCTGACACTAAAAGGGTTAAGGGGAGATAATTGAGACACTAATTTCCAAAAGTTGCCACAGAACATTTTTTATGAAATCTATATTTTGACTTATTTGTATAGTAATCTTTTATTTTTATCTTAATCCGTCATGTCATTTCATCTACAAGCTCTTAAAAAATGGTTTAAAAAATAGCAAACCTTTCCAAAATTCATTATATAGTATAAAAAACCTTATTGATTTTAATAAAATAAATATAATAAAAAAAACAAAGTGTATTGTTTCAATAATTAATTAATGAGAGATTTTTAGATTTTCTGTAAAATTTACTAAAATTGATATAATATTTATTAAAAATTATTTTCTCAGTTTACAACAAATGTTAAATTCAAAGTAATAATATAGATATTAATTAGTTAATATAATAGTATGATCATTAAATAGTCAACACTATTTTTGGTAAATGTTTATTGACAGCAACTGAATCCTTCATCATATTATATAATGTTTTATCATATTTTGTTGGGTTTTTCTAGGTCTTATTTCTATGTTCCTCCACGTGCACCCGTTCGGTGCCGGCCTAGACTACGTGTGGTCGTACCTCCAGAAGATCACGGGGCCTACGATAAAACCAGCCGAAGTAGAATCTCTCCTCCAAAGGTTCCCAGCCCTCTTCCAGCAGGAGCTTTGTGGAATTGGTGAGGATCTAACTATTATATTTGTACTATTCTTCTTTTTAATGTATAAAGGATAATCATTTATTCTCTTATTCCTATCATGAGGAAGGGAATATATAGTAAGTGAAAGTATTGGGATCGTGAATATTTTTGAATTCCAGTTTTCGACGGAAATACTCGTTTTGAGGTCAACTGATTCCAAATGACCAACTCTCGAAAAAAGGTCTGTGTGTCCATCCGTGTGTGTGTGGTAAGTCTAGCACAAAAGTCGTACGAAACTGAAATTTCATATATAAGACAACTATATGCCCGAGATGTTACAGCAACTTTTTTACTAACATCAACGAAGTCCTAGTTTATCCCATGGATTTAACACTTTTTTACAATTTTCTCATAAACGGCTCTAACGATTTTGATTAAACTTGCTATATTGATGTAAAATTTAATAGGCTTTAATATCATGTAAGTTTAATTCTGATTGAAATAGTCTGACAGGGCTTAAATGCTGATATTTTAAATTTTCTTCCTCTAAACTGCCTTCAATTTTGTACATTCCAAAAGATTAACCATATCTTAATGTCACTGATGAAGGACGACTTAATATCAAAGTTGAGCGAATTTGATAAACAACTAAAGCAGAAAACTGAACAAATATTATTTTTTATGCATTTTTTGTGTTTTTAAACACAAGAATAGTAATATAGATGTATAATATACCGTTGGATAGCTAAAGATTTTAGAAAAAATATTATCTGATACACGGAATTGTAAAGGGTAATGGAGAGTGATGAAATGCCGATAAAACTAACAGTTTCTGGTTCCTGAAAAGAGAAATTCATGTTGGCCGTGCTGCCACCTGGCGGCATGTCAAGGAAGCAGAGCCCCTAGTTTGTTGTTTGTTTGTTTGTTTATTTAACGTCACTTTATGCTACTATGGCTAATCGGACGATGCTACAGTGGGAGTCCTAAATTTTGCTTATCCAGGTTTTATTAGGATAGGGATCTTTAACGAGTACCTGACATCGCACAGGCTCGGGACCACCTTTTAACGTCCTCTCCGAAGGATGGCGTAACTATGGATTTTTTACTCCCATTAAAAAATCCTAGGACCACCTGCGGGTTTGAACCCGTGACCTTTAGCATAGGAGGCTGTTACGCTAGCCACCCAGCTACAAGTGATCCCGCCCCTAGTTGTGATCTTCTTGACATTTGTGTTGGAGGTGATTACCCCAAACACTAACTGATTTTTGTAGATAAAAATATAATAGATTATTTAATAAAACACACGTTTCTATTGAAATTTAATTTAACTAATTCTTTAGCAATTTATTTGTATCTCTACATGTATTTAAACATTCTTTAATCAATTTTAAAAACGGAGGTAAGTGAAAGTCATGAGTTGCCCGCACCAAATTTTTTTTCTGTGCGTGCACATCAAGTAGGTATATTTGAGTTTTTCTGTGCAACCATGAAAAACAGAAAAAAAACTCAAAATTTGATTTTCCTCCATGAACGTTTAGAATTGGAATATGAGTCATATGAACTTTTTTGTTCCACCTGAGGCCTAGTATCTGCTCTCACAATAAGACGAGGCATTTATGAGACACTCTGTATATAAAATGATGTCATTACTGGTTTCCACCCACTCCTTCTAAACCAGGCAACAGATTCTGATTAGGTTTTCACTATCATTCAGGGCATTCTTTCCTGAAGGTTTTTAAATAAAATACATTGCAATTAAGTTTTTCTTTAGATGGGAAAATTAAATGTTCTGTAATCAAGGCATCAATAAAACTTTTCTGAAATATGAGTAGTAATATAGACCTGTAATATACAGTTAGAAAGCATAAGATTTTATAAAAGTTAATATGCAATTAAATAAGTCGGGAAATTTAAGAGAAAGATGTTTTAAGCGCATAAACTTATGAACAAATGATGTGGATTAGGGAGCTTATGGGGACTCATAGTTATATACTTCCATACAGTATTCAAGATTTTAGAAAAAAAAATCTGGTGCGGGCAACATACGACTTTCACTTACCTCCATTTTTAAAATCAATGAAAGAATTTTCAAATACAGTCAAATACAGTCAGAGATAAAAACACGTGAAACAACTATTAAAGAATTAATTAAATTGAATTTATATAGAAACATGTGTTTTATTAAAAAATCTATTATATTATTATCTAAAATAATCAGTTAGTTTTATCTTCTTTTCATCACTCTCTATTAACTTTTAAAAGCTTGAGTATAAGATAATATTTGTTCTAAAATCTTAGCTTTCCAACGGTATATCACACATGTATATTACTGCTATTATGTTCAAAAACAAAAAATTGCATTAAAAAAATATTTTTTCTGTTTTATCCTTTAGTTGGGTATCGAATTCATTCAATTTATATATTTACCTGTTTTTCATCAGTGGTAACAAGATAATATAGTTATTTTTATAGAATCGACAAAATTAAAGGTACTTTAGGGAAAAAAATTAAAAATATCGGCATTTAAGCCCTGTCAGACCATTTTAATCCAAATAAAACCTAAATAATATCAAAGCCCATTAACTTTTACATCGATATAGCGAGTTTAATCAAAATCGTCGGAAGAAAATAGAAAAAAGGTGCAAAGTGCATGGTATAAAGTTGCTTTTCTGGTAAGCTCATTTTGATGAAAAAGGTTTTGTAACGTCTCGGGTGTATATTTGTCTTAAATATGAAATTTCAGTTTCATAGGACTTACTGTTTCTGCCCGGGAGTTACCACACACAGACCTTTTTGCGGGACTTGGTTATTTGGACTCAGGGGACCCTAAAATATGTATTTCCGTTGAAAACTGGAATTCGAAAATTTTCACGATCGCAATACTTTCCTTTACTATATATAGTAAATGAAAGTAAAAATATTATGTATCAAATCGTACATAAGTTTCTAAAATGAAGGAAAGGTTGTTATAAACCAGTACTGTTAAGAATTATTTCTAATTTTAGATCATTTCACAAAAAATAGTTGTTCCACTGTGAACTAAATGGGACTCACATGGAAACTAAATTAACTTTAATAAATTAAATGTATTTCAAAAAAGTTCTTATGAAATTTAAAATTGTAATAAATCGAATAATATAGAAACCCTTAAACATAAACCAATAAACTAAACCAATTTTTGATTTTTTTTTTATTCTCTGTATACATAAAATGATGTTGCAATTCTTTGCTTCCGCAAACTCCTTCCAAACCCTGTGACGGATTTTGGTAGGTTTTCACTATCTTTTAGAGCATTTTTTCCTGAAGGTTTATAAGTAAAATACATTGCATTAATGCAGTAAAATACATTTTCTTTAGATGGAAAAATTAAATGTTCTGTAATCAAGGCATCAATAAAACTTTTCTGAAATATTAGTAGTAATATAGACTTATAATATACTGTTAGAAAGTGCAAGATTTTAGAAAAGTTTATATACAATTAATTAAGTTGTATAAGTCAACAGAATATCATTAAAAGCCCATGTACTGTAAGCATATGTAAATATATGTTATTAGTAATGATGGAGGATATGGTATTCAGTGTTGCCACAATACAGTACAAAATATATTAGAAACAATATTATGTACCAAATCGTTAGTTGTTATAATAAATGTGAAGTTATTATTAATTCATAAATGTCATTTTTATTAATTGATGAAACTACTTTAAAGATTATTTCATCTATCTTTAAAAAACTTCAGTTTGATCAATTAAAAGTTTATTACTTTGGGATTATGAGTTCATCGAAACGAAAAGTGCACTTAGCGAGAAAATATTATGTTTATTATATAACGTCTATTAATTCTTATATTTAATTATCGGCAGAAATTAGAAACATAAATTAGTCACAAAATCAAAAATTGGTTTAGTTTATCGGTTGGTTTGTTTCGTTTAAGGGTTTCTATTTTATTCGTTTCATTACAATTTTAAATTTCATAAGAACTTTTTCTTAAAACATTTTAATGTATTAAAGTTAATTTAGTTTCCATGTGAGTCCCATATAGTTTACAGTGGAACTACTATTTTTGTGAAATGATCTAAAAGTAGAAATAATTACTAACAGTATTAGTTCATAACAGCCTTTCCTTTATTTTAGCAACTTACGCAGGATTTGGTACATGATATTTTTTTCTGAAATCTTGTATACTGTATGGAATTATATAACTATGAATCACCATAACCTCCCTAATCCAGAACATTACAAATAACATTTGTTCATAAGTTAATGCGCTTATAATTTTAAATTTTCCGACTTATTTCATTGTATATTAACTTTTCTAAAATCTTGTGCTTTCCAACAGTATATTATTTCTGTGCTACTACTTATATTTCAGGAATTTTTTTTTGTCTTGGTCACAGAAAATCCATTTTTTCCGTTTAAATAAAACTTAAATTGCAATTCTAGAAGTAATTTGTTCTGGTAGCGGTCAATGAATGAAACAATTAGGTCGTTTCAACCATTTATTTTCTGCCAACGTTTCGACACCCATTGTGGGTCATCATCAGGGCTTTTTTGAGCTTAGCCCAGTAAAATAAGGCCGAATTTGACGATTTGTGGAAATTAATTCGGAAAAAGCTGGAAATCGTTTTAATACCTTTTAATGGTCCTAAATACAAGTAATCTGAGTTTGCACCATTGCAGCTGGTGAGCTTAACTTTTGGCAGCCAAAAAACCTCGGAATTTTTGTACTTTTTTCAATTTTTCACCTATAACTCGAAAACGGTCACTCTTACAGAAAATATGTTTCTTTCCAAAATGAAAGAACGTTAAATTTCCTATGTATAAGTACCCTTAGTTATTGAATTTGGTTTAATGGTATGGCAACAATCCTTTGTTGAAAATAGGCAAATTTTACCATCTTTCTTGAAAAACCCCATTCAGTCATTTTCAGACCTCTGTAACTTCTAGACCACTATCCAAATCGTAAACTGTTATGGAATAAAAGTTGTAGAGCATCTAATTTCAATTGTAAAAGACTCATTAAAATCTAAATTAGGTTGATACGATCATTCACAAAACAGGTTTTTCGATTTTTCTCTACACGCGTCGTAGCGCTTGTGGGAAGTAATTCATTATCATGTTTCATTGCACACATTCTGTAGTGATTGTTGCCGTTTTTTTTACTAGAAATAATGTTATTTGCATCTTATGCCAACAAGTCCCTCCTCCCCTCCCCCCACATTTACCCAAAAGAATTGTTTTGTTCGATCTTGTATAAAAGTTTTTTATTATTATTTCATAGAAGGTAATCTGAAATTTCTTTAAAAAAATTCTTAAACACATTCAGAAGTGCTATAGTTTTACTAATAGAAGGAATAACAGTATTTGTACCTAAAATTATATAACTAGCCAAGTGGAAACTACAATTGAATATTTTAGTGGGTTAGGGAGTAGTGTTTAGGTACATCACATTCAACATATTATAGAATATTATTTATTTTTATCTATAATATTCTTTATATAACGTACGGTATAGTTTAAATTAAAGGGAGGAAGTATAGGTTGTATTAATAAAATCTGTTTTTGCACTGCATTATATTTGGTAGTTACCTAAAATTAAATTCAGTGAAAGGTTAAAATAAAAATTTGTCTTTACGTTAAACGCTTTTTCTTCTCTGGGGGGTTTGATGAATGGTGAATTTCCTGGGATGAGTTTTCCACTAAAGCGACAAGCGGTGGCATCTCGTCCATCTCCCCTCCCACCTCTACAATGTCCTCATCTTTGTCATAGTATCCTTCGATGTGAGATGATAGGTCTGTCACGAAGGGGGCGTTCGTACATGATTGACCCTTACACCTGTAGCATATCGTTGAACATTTAAGTCCATGTTTACGACAGCTGCATCACCCATGCAGCCCTTGTTACACTTACATGAAATTGTGTTCAATACTTCAGGTGGGGCTGCATTTTTGGTAGTAGTTTTAGGGATCAGGCCTTGTGGGCTAGGTTTCCAGCCCCAGGTAGGTGGTATGTCTATACCATACCAGTGCTGGATCTGGTGAAAAGTCCTAAGAGAATGATGCTCAACGACAGCATCGGTCGGGGACAATGATACCAGGTCAAATCTGGGTTTGGAGAGGTTGCTATAGAATAGCTGGAAGCGGAGGTCGTTCAATGCTTCTGCAGCCTTTGAAGAATAAACTGACATCAAAAACTGTTTACCTGCAGCAATAACATCCTCTTTAGAAGCATGCTCATCAGAGAATACCGAAGCATAAGATTCTAAATGGACATTCTTCTGCATTGCATGAACAAACTTCAGTTTTCCTTGCCTATAAAATGAAGATGTGGTATCACGACCACTGAATGCGTGTAAAAATGGCAAATACTGCTTTATAGTATCACTATATTAGAACTGCTTTGGAGAATAAAAAGTGTTTTCTGATATTCCTTTTCCAGGTTTCATCATCACTACGTTTGATAAAGGACTATCATCACTACGTCCAGTCAAAATCACCAGGAAGTCTATGTATGAGGTCTATAGCAGAAAAATTTTCCTTTGATAGCCCGACTACTCGATGTAGAAGGAATCTTCCGTCGATTAAAAATACTGATTTAGCCATGTTGATCTCATTACTTTTTATAGGAACGAACAGATCATAAAACACTGATTTGCAAGATTTTCTCATTCCTATTTCATCAAACATGGACAAAGGGTAAGGTGCCAATTCGTATGTAAAAAATTCCTTCAGTTGTTGATCTGATTTTTGGAGGAATGTAATTCTTTTTAAAATGGTTTCTGGGTTGACTGGAACATCTTCATTATGAATTGTGACTCGTGAAGTAAAACATTTGAGAGGTACAACACGGTTTTTGAGCGAAAACTTGACATCACCGAAGTTGTTACCAATGATCCTGGCAATACTTTTCTTCTCTTTTTCCAATGCCTCGTGGCAGTTTATTGTCTTGTCTCCCACAACACCTGTACTAATTGACATGACAAAGTCGCAACTTGGAAAGGGGTTATGAGCACCAAAGAGTTCAACAGATTTTGCTACATCAGTATCGTCCCTGTTTATTCTCAAGAGCCTGGCATCTGTGTGCTGTTCTGTTGAAGTAAAGGTTATGCCACAGAAATATTCTAGAAGGAGGAAAATTTCCATAATAGCAGGCATAGATTCTATCCATTTTGCAAGAACAGAATCAGTAATACCGCGCCCAGAAATCACTCCTCTGTACTATTTTTCATAAGGACCTGTTCTATAGTCATATTAGTCCATATTCCGGACTATAATTTGTCTGACCTTTTTATGGTGAAGAACCCTTCTTTCAAAAATTTCCTATATTCATTACACGGAAGTTTTGATTCAAGGTTCAACATGTACATAGACCTGAGCGCTACGACGCGTGTAGAGAAAAATCGAAAAACCTGTTTTGTGAATGATCGTATCAACCTAATTTAGATTTTAATGAGTCTTTTACAATTGAAATTAGATGCTCTACAACTTTTATTCCATAACAGTTTACGATTTGGATAGTGGTCTAGAAGTTACAGAGGTCTGAAAATGACTGAATGGGGTTTTTCAAGAAAGATGGTAAAATTTGCCTATTTTCAACAAAGGATTGTTGCCATACCATTAAACCAAATTCAATAACTAAGGGTACATATACATAGGAAATTTAACGTTCTTTCATTTTGGAAAGAAACATATTTTCTGTAAGAGTGACCGTTTTCGAGTTATAGGTGAAAAATTGAAAAAAGTACAAAAATTCCGAGTCCGAATTAATTCCCACAAATTTCCTTATTTTACTGGCCTAGCTGGTTAAGTGGCAATGAGGAAAGTAAGAGTCACCTGATGGTGTAGAAGTGATGGCTTTTAATTATATCCTATATGACTAAATTCTAATGGATTTTAATCATAAACCTTCAGGAAAAAATGCCCTAAAAGATGGTGAAAACCGTATCAAAATCCGTCAAGTGCTTTAGAAGGAGTTAGCAGATAGCAAAATTATAGAGAGATGGGAATTTCATGAAAACTAAATTTAATTTTTTTAATATATTTTAAATAGATCATTTAAAAAATTAAATAATAATTAACCAAATAAAATGGGAACTCTTTTTATTTTTTTTGTTTTTTTGTTTTTTGAGTACTCAGCATAACGTCGCTGGTGTTGGAAGCCATACTTTTTTGTTTTATTATTTTAACAATTTCATTCTTTTAAATGTTGTTATCTGTGAAAGTCATTATTGAATATTCCTGTTATTTTTCTCTCCTCTACCTATATATTAAATCATCTCGTGATTATTGGTTTCTGTGGTAAACTCTGACTCATTCAAACAGTGCATTTTTAAATATATATGATACCGCATTCGAATTGCATCCGAGCAAAGCAGGGGCAACTCACTAGTATTATTAGAAAATATTATAATGTTTAATAATATTATTTATATAAAAGATTTAATTTTTTTACAGGTGCCAATATGGAGAGAAGGTGGGTGATAACTGCGTTCAAAAACAAAGACCAAACCTCACCCGTGGCAAATTAGTGATAAGTTGTAGCAATCTCAAAGATGGCTAGACGATCTGGAATGTGAATATTTGAATTTATCTCAACTGTAACTGGGCCATTTTTATACACTAAAAGTTTATAATTAGATGTTGAACAAGTTGGCTATCGCCCGGAATTTGAAAAGACTTACTTAAAAGAGAAAATGAAAAATCTTTAAAAACTGTTTTAACAAAACTATATTTATCAATGATTGAAGTTTGTTTAAGAGTGTTTTGGATTTTTTAAAGTATATATAAATTTGTATATAATTATATACAATGTTTATCTATCCCAGTTTATTTGGGAAGTTGTTTTGTTCTGTTAATTTTGTTAAATAAAATGTATTATAATTTTATATCTCTGTTTATTGAACCACTTACCTACCTATATGTAATTAAATATATTCATTTCTTAGATCGAAAATTTAATTTTATCAGGATTGTAATAATATAATGTAGATTTAATAGTTTATAATAGTTGATGATTTAAGAAAAAGTGTTATTATGATTTATACATTCTGATAATAATCATCATCCTTGTTGTTTGGTTTCATTTTTTTTTTTTATTTACTGTGATTTACAACTGTATTAGTTAATACATAAAGTAAATTAGCTGTCAGATAAAATACATGAAGAGTAAATGCCCATTGGTAGCCCTCCACTTTTTTAATCTAAACTACAAGGTCTCGAGGCCATCTTCTTTTCAGACGCCTCGTAGGATTGCTAGAAATGGAAGAGGAAGCAAGGATTGAAACTATTGGGTTAAAGTGGTAGTAGAGTTTGTCAAGGAAGGATCAATACCTTGTACGGGCCAAATTGATTTACTTGAAATTAAATAGTATTGTTTAAAACTCTATTATTAATTATATATTCTATTGAAATTTTACTGGAAGGAAAAAATTATACTTTTTATTGGTTCTTGCCAACACAATCATTAGCATGCACAAAGAGGTCTATTATATCCTATTATGAAAGAAGCATTTAATATTTTAAGAACTTTTAATTATTGTTTTTTTAATAAGTTCAAAACACTATTCTTGTTGAAGGGATTTTAAACGATAGACACATTGGATAACTAGGATACAATTTAAATGGAAGTAAACCACCATTTTTGTAATTATTTAATTATAGTGTTTTCGCTGCTGAAATGAGAGCTATTCAAAAATCAGGAAGAAGTTAAAAAATAACAAACAAATAACAAAAATTGAATTAATGTCAAACCAGCCTAATCTATTCTTGATAAACTATTTCAAAAAGTTTGTCATAATGAAATTTGTTTCAACAAAAATCACATCCATTTTGAAATCATAAGTTAGTTACAAAACAAAAACAATCAGACATCTGGTAAACTTTATAGAAGGGAATATACAAATTATCCTGCTCATGTTGTTACCTGTTTCGCTAGGTGACAAGCACGTCCTCGGGAGTTGATGATTTCATAGTAGAAGGCTGAAAAATTTAATGCCAAGCTCAATAGGATGAGTAGGTTGCATTTTACTTGTTACTACTAGCCAGGTCTTCATCACTTAGTGCTCTCAGAGCCTCAGAAAATCCAATTGTACATGAGATCCATGTATTCTACTATTCTGAAAAAGTAAATTTATTTTCGTTTCCGACTCATTCTGTGATATTCGGAAACAAGCAAGTTGACAAAGCAACAGCTGAGGCCCATTTGTTAGGAGAAATAACACCCTCTTATATTCCACCATCAGAGTTATTAAAACCAATAAACGTGAAAATCTTAAATTAATGGCTACAGACCTGGACTATATTAGGTAATAACAAGATTAAAGACATCAAACCCAATGTCAGTTCTTGAGCCGCATCATCCAGGAAATTCAGGCATGAGGAGGTATTTAAACATGTTGCTTAGGCATTGGATAAAAATTATCAGCAGTAGCATCCAATTGATGAAGAAGATTCCTTTATTAAAGCTAATCTGATTCATCCATCATGTTTATAAAAATTATGCTATACATTTCAACCTAATTTACAGTTTTTCAAAATTAATTAGTGAATTGTTTTTGCATAAATGAGAGGGCTATAATAACCAATTGCTGTTTTTTACCCTTATAATTACAACAACAATCACCATTTTTGACTTGATTCCCTTTTAAAAAGGGTCATAACATTATCAGTGAAAAGATGAAATTTTTAAAAAATGCCCTTTTCTGTTTTTATTGCAATATTTTCTTTCTGGATGCAAATATATATCAGAACGCTGAATGAAGGCGTTGGGATTTGAAGATGAAAATTGGGAATCATTCATGACGAATCGAGTAGATATTAGGGTACTTGACTAAATTATGTTTTAGATGAGGAAGATGGTTGGGGGTGCGGTCATAAATTAAAAACACACATTTAAAATAAGTGTTATTTTAATTATGTGCCGATGTTTCGGCCTACAATGTGGGCCTTCATCAGGGTTGACTCGACCTGAAGACGCTGCTTAAAGGAGTCTCCTCATTGTAGGCCGAAACATCGGCACATAATTAAAATAACACTTATTTTAAATGTGTGTTTTTAATTTATGACCGCACCCCCAACCATCTTCCTCATCTAATTTCTCAATGGTCAACAAAACTCCATCATTATAAATTATGTTTTGTTCATAAACTTAAAATAAATCATCATTGGGTCTAACACAGATTTGATAAATTAAAAAAAAAAAAAAGAATCATTAAGTTACTAGAGTAATTGAAAACTTAACCTGAGGGTTATAATAAATAGATATTTTTTTTGTTTAATAACTTATTTATTTTATACAATTCAAAAAATACTGAAGATCTTTTTTTTACATTCAACAATAAATACTTTTCATTCCTAATTTAAATTTTACAAGATAATACCCCTCGACCGTTATAAACTTACAGTCAATAATATACACTTGGAACAAAATAAAATGAAAAGTTCATAAAAAAATTTGTGCTATAACAATTTAAAAATAAATTATATATTATAATATTCTATAAATAGTAAGAAATGTTACATCAACAATCGGTAAACAGCATTTAGGCAAGACTTCATAAGGCAAGAATTTGTTTACATTGAAGTTGAAACACCAAACATTTCTGATTATTATATAAAAATAAATACTTTTAATCTATAAGGAATAAAATATATATTTTTTATAAAACTAAACAACAAAACCCTATAAAACATCATAAAAACGATTTTTTTTATTACTATATATATATAATTAAATAAAATTTATGATCTCACTTAACAATGTCTTTTTTAAGACCAGTTTTGAACTGCTTACATTATTACTTAGTCAGTTTCCATCCCTATTTTCTTCTGTTAACATGAATAAAAATCACAGCATCAATAAGCACATTACTCAATGCACATTCAACATTTCAGATGTTAAGTAGAAGATTAAGTGCACATATTTATATTTACAATATTGTCTAATAGGCAATGAATATTACAATAATTAAAAAAGGAAAAAGTTTAAAACTAATATTAGAACAAAATAATCATAATTTAAAGAGAAAATTATAAACCAGAAATATAAGTTATACAGATAATAAGTATTTTAATATAAAGGAATGAAACATATATTTATTTCTGGGATAAGGATTCAATAGTAGATAATTATTAGTTTACTTTTAAGGAATGTAAAAATATTTCAAATACAAGACTTTTTTTTTAAAAAACTATTCAATGCATGGAATTATGTGATTACTTAATTTTCAAAGTTGGTAACACTGATTAGATTACATTGCAGAAGAAATTAATAAATTACTGCTTGAAGTGTTTTACTATTTAGTAATATTATTTTTGGTTTATTTATTTAGTTAATATTAACTTAAAAAAATTATAAGTGTTTTATCATTCATTAGAATGACAGGATGAAAACGATTACTGAAACAGGTAATTAAAAAAAAAAAATACATAGTAATGTGATTAAATGTAAACATAGAAGTAATTGAGCTCTATTTTCTTGTTGATTCTTAATTTAAAATATTTAAATTATGAAAAATACCAACAAATTATAAGTAATTTATAGTTGCAAGATAATATTATATATTGGTGTTTTTAAGAACTAGCTAAAATTTCTAAAAAGTAGTATGCTCTATGAAACACCTCAGTTATTTCAATTATTTCAAATTTTTTAGCTCAAATGAAATTGGCACTTGTTACCCATAATGTTAAACAACATTTGCAAAAAAATATTTAATTCTCCTTAATATTTATTTTTGGACTATATTAATGTTTTTTCAACTTTCATATCAAATGCAATCTTAAAATTTTAATTCAATTATACTCAAAATGATGGATCACAGTTAAAAAAGGGTAAATTATTTTTATTAAAAGTAAAAAATGTCAGACATATACTACTTGATTATATCATTTGGTTAATATTGTATAAAGCAGAGATTAGCTTTTATTTCATTTTTTAAATATTAATAGTCAATCGAAAGATAATATTGGCAGCATGATATGTGAAGCACCTAAAAATATTTAGATCCTATACTAATAGCTTAAATTTATATAAGATTGAAATATTTATGAATATATATTCATCTATTGTAGTATCAAAAGGTTTAAAAAAACAATGGAAATTGTTAGGATTTGTCATGAAAATATATGATTCCAGAAATATAAAGCATTATAGGGCGTCTTCTATTATAATATATTAACAAAGTTATAGCAAGGTTACACTATTTGTTCACAAATTGCTTAGCATATAGGAACAGACCAATAACAACATTTGAGAAAAAATATCCTTAAAATACAACCAGGCTAATTGAGCAAAACATTTTCAAAGGAAGGTCATTAAAATGCATTCATAGACTTATTTTAAAAAAAGATATAAATCATTAAAGTGGACAAAGGTATAAATTGGTAACAAAATTCTATCTGACTAGTATATAATATTAAATATTTAATTATTGAAATATAATATGATGCCTTCACCAAAAAAAGTGCACTTAAAACTCTCAACGATCTATTAAATATTTGGAATATAATTCAACAATAAAACTGTAAGCCTTAAACCGAGATTATAGAGCTGTGGTATTAGGTGGCTAGCAAACAAGTAGAAAAAAATATTTGTACCATCCCAGGCTCAAACAAAAAAATATGAATGCATTTACTTTATTCTATAAATACATAAATAATTTAAAAAAAAAGAAGAAAGATAGTTCAGGTGTTGATGAAGATAAGCAATGAAGCAGTCTTAACTATTTTATGCTGATGTTTCAACCCACAATATAGGTTTCTTAACAGATAAAAAGATACAAAACTTCTCCATTTTGCACTATCAGACTATTTCACAGTTTTTTATTTTTTATATCTACTTGAACTATCTTCCTTCTAAATTTCTCAATGGTATACTACTAATTTCATTTAAAATCATCAGCATCTGCCATCTTTCCTTTTTTTATACATTAAAGATTGAGATTTGTAACTCATTTTTTATGACATAAAGTAACATATTGCTTCATAATAAGGCTTGAATATACCTGACTGTGTTTGGGTAACTTTAAGAGCAAAACAGTGTACCAGACTTTCCTTTCAAACTCTATCATTAATGAAAAGATTTTTGAGAAAGGCTGGCAATGTTACATGACACAATTATTTTTATGCTAAGTATTGATTGGATGATATTTACTATATAGTTCATGTGAGATGAGTTAAGTGCCGCTACAATGAGTAATATCAGAAAATAATCCCCAGGCCTTATTAAAGGATATTTCATAGTTTAATAAAAATAAAATCCATACCATATCTTTAAAAACATGATATAGCAATTTTATACACAATGTAAATGCATAAATAATTTAAAGTTTGATTTTAATTTAAGCATAATATATGGTTTCACAGGTTTTACCATTTGCT
Source organism: Piezodorus guildinii (assembly GCA_023052935.1). NCBI lineage: Eukaryota > Metazoa > Arthropoda > Insecta > Hemiptera > Pentatomidae > Piezodorus > Piezodorus guildinii. The sequence continues at coordinate 165,236,160 of CM041294.1, read as the reverse complement.
AGCTACTCTAATTTAACAACAGCAAAGGACGGTTAGGAACTAACGGAAGGTATTCAGCAATAATTCCTTTTTTTTAGCTCTATTTCGACAGTATATTTATGAATCCTCAGAAGTGCTATTCAAATAATGAGGACCTATTTTACTATATATTGTCAATATATTCGAATAATAATTTTTTTAAAATGTTGGTATTATCTTATACGGAATAAATAGGAACATATACAAATTTTAAAAAATGATCAGACTTATAATCTTTGGCTATTCCTTTGTAAATGGATAACCTGAAAATCATTATGAACCAATTAAATTAGTCTTACAGCCGATTATATAAATCCAAATGGAGGAATGTTTCATCACTGCCAATGTTTTATAAACTTCTTTCAACTCCATCCATAGCTCATTTCTATAAAAAGTAATAGTTATGACATATTAGTATGGTAGACAAGAGATACTTATAAAATGAAATAAAAATTGTAACATTATTTATGAGTGAAGTTATGCTAATTTATAATATGAAATCTCTTCTGGCTATAGAAATCCATTACTATGGAGATTTTTTCCAATGGTCATATTATTCATATAATCAAAAGGTAGTTCTATGCCTCTGAATGGATAATTACAGAATGTTTAAAATTAGGAGAAAAATATTTAATGGTATTATGTAATACTAAAAGGAATTAGTCCGGTTGGCGGTTGGTGAATGAAACGATTGAGTAGTTTCAACAGTTTATTTTTTGTCAACGTTTCGACCCCCATTGTGGGTCATCATCAGGGCGTGTTGTAGGCGAATGGAAACCTATTACCTGGTAGGTACCTGCCAGGGACCTTTTTTCTTAGCATCCAAAATGGATGCTATGTTTGGAAACAAACAACCAAATAGGAGCTGTTATTTAAATTTCACTTTTGTTAGCCTGCCATCACAATACTCAAATAATAAATAAATAAATACTTCAATTACAAAAAATGGGTATATGGGTATATATATATATATATATATAGAAGAGAGAGAGAGAGAGAGAGAGATTATTATTAGTAACAAATATTTTATTAATTATAACCTAAAGCCATAATACAGTCATTGTAGCAAATGAGTTATACTTAAGTAATATTATTGTTCTGGACAATAATACAACTTAGACAAGCATACACCAATCCTTAGAAGATATGAAGTGTGCATTGAATAGGATTTGGAGAACACTGAGAGAAATGGCAGGCCACGAACAACGGTAATAGAGGAAAACATTTCTATTATAGAGGTCACCTTTGGCGTAGTGGCTAGCATAACAGCTTCCGTATACCTAAGGTCACAGGTTCAAACCTGTAGGTGACCCAAGGATTTTTTAAAGGGAGTCAAAAATCCTTAGTTATGCCATCCTTCGGAGTGGACGTTAAAAGGTGGTCCCGAGCCTGTGCGATGTCAAGTACTCGTAATGATTTTTATCCCAATTAAACCTGGGTAGGCTAAATTTAGGACTCCCACTGTAGCATCGGCCGATTAGCCACAGTAGCATAAAGTTACGTTAAATAAACAAACAAACATTTCGGCTGTGGGAAAAGTGCTTGATGAAGACCAACAAGTGACATATCAACAGATAGAGAAGACATTATAACTTCATGCAGCACCAACTTATTCAATTCTTAGCGACCATTTAAAGATAAAGAAAAGGTAACTATTTCTGATAAAATTGTCACTTCTATTGACATGGAGGTATGGCCCAAGTTATACAAAGTGCTCATGTATGGTTAATTGTTAGTAGTTAGTTAGGTTTGTTGTCTTTAGGTGTCTAACAGAAGAGCAAATGACATCATGTGGCTTGGTGCTGAAACTATTTGATAAGGGATAATCTCAATATGTTACCAGCATTGTGATAGGTGACAAAACTACTATGATATACCAAAAAAAAGATCTGTACCTCTACAACCCATGAATGGTCTTGGGCTCAGTACATATAGAGATTCGTACTGTTTATAGGCCAACGGTCATTTAATGAAGTGATTAAGCCCAGATCACACTCAGCCGTCAGGTTTTTTCCCAATTTTGGGTACCAACTTTATAGAGGGTGGGTGTGCCACACGAGGGTCACCATACCCCAGGGTCCCCCCATGGCTGAAATAAGAAACTAAATAATATTCTGCCATAGCTGGGATTCGAACACAGGACCTGGAGAACATTAGACTAGTGCTCAATCCACTTGACCACACCACCTTCATATGATGTGCTGGGCCAGGGTTCAAAGTTTGGGTTTTTAATAATAACAATACACCTGTAACTGTCGGAAAATCTTGAGCTGAAAAAAATGAAACTTGGGTTGATGGATGAAACTTGGAAGAGTCAGTTAGAAAATTAAAAAGAAAGTTAAGTAAATAAAATCAACTCAGGAAAATTTTGGGAGCATTAACTATATCACATTTTGAACAAGACTGTTCCCAAACTTACATTAATCATTGAAAAATGAAGTGAAATTAATTTTTATTATTCTGGGATATTTTGTCCCTTAATAATAAAGAATATATCAGAATATAGGTATATAAAGAATATACCCTGATATATCAGGGCATAATTTTGAACACGTAGAGAAATTCAAGTATTTAGGTTCAATGATAACAAGAAAAAATGAAATCCAGGAAGAAATAAAGTCCCGGTTAAAGGTGGGAAATGCATGTTATTCAGTTGTTAAGTTACTTAGATCGGGGCTTCTATCTAAAAACTTAAAGGTTAGAATTTATAAAAATATTCTTCTTCTGACGGTTCTTTACGGGTGTGAAACGTGGCCGCTTACTTTGAAGGATGAACAACGGCTTTAGGTTTTCGAAAATAAGGTACTGCGTAAAATATATGGTCTGAAGAGAGATGTGGCCACTGGGGAGTTTAGAAGGTTGCACAACGCGGAATTGCAGAACTTGTATCTTGTGAATATAATTGAGTTAATAGCATCACGGAGACTCAAATCGGCGAGTAAAGTTGTTGGACTCGGTGAAGAACAGATTCCGAATGGTAGGCGTCAGAAAGGTTGGCCAAAGCGTCGATGGGAGGATTGCGTGAAGGCTGATCTCAGGGGCTTGGGCTTGAACGGTGAACACTGGACGAGTTTGTGTAGGCGGAATTTGGTGGTATCGGCATTGAACCTTTAGGTTCAGTAAGCCTATTATTATAAAGAACAATGAACATAAAAGATCTTTCTGCCATTAGTCAGTGATAATTACATATTTAACAAATATGAGATATATAAAATTTAAATAGGTAGAATATATAAATAGAACAGATGAAAAGTTAATGAATTAAGTAGCTCATAATTAGGACGAGACAATTTACATGTGAGCAGAAGTGTGATCTTTTAGGAGGAGGAGAAATAACTGGTGCTTGAATGTGGTTAAGGATGATACTTTAGGAAGGGAGATGGGTAGTGAGCTCCGAAGTAAGGTAGCACGGATGATAAAGGACTTTTCAAAGGATGCAGTTCTGTGAGATGGTGCTTATAAATTGCTAAGTTGAGATCTTTTATTTAAGGTATGCAAGGATTGGGGCGGATGGTGTTCTAGCTTGCAAGGATTGGAATAGGAAGATACCTAGTAGGTATTATCTTTGGGAATCAGGATAAAGCCACCTTCGACCACAATATCAGTTAGAAATATTTGATTGTCTGGGGAGGCCATAAATAAATTTATTCAGATTGATAAATCTATTGTACAATATTAATTTTAAGTAAATATTTAAAAAATATTAAATTACCATGACAAATGAGGAAGATAGAAGCAGTACCCCTCATGAGGCTCACCATCAACCCCTGGCAAAGACCTTGACAGCCGATGGCACCACCTCTGCCTGCAGAGGTCCCAGATCTATGGCCTCCCCGTCGACCGTCAGCTGTCCCGCCTCTGGCTCTATCCTCAGCGCTGACACTGGCACTATCTCCGCCTCTGGCACCTTCACGTGGGAGCCATTGGAGAGCCCAACCAGGAACTGTTAGCATTCAGGAGGCATACTTTGTTAATCTTTCAATGCCACCATCACCCGAATCATCTCATCATAGTAATAAGCATACCTGCATGAGATGCGGTCTGGAAATGCCTGCCCTAATGATACACAGCCAAATGCAACCATCATCGAGCTTTGCTGATGGAGCAAAATAACATTCAGTCATCAAGTGCGTCGGATAGGAAGCATGCACCAGGACAAATTCACCTGAAAATTGGAATATTTTGTTTCAAATTCTATAATATGAATTACTCAAATCAATCCTACTGTTTTAAAATACATATCTAGAGTTATACAAGACTGTAAATAAGTGGGATAATTATTGTTAAATAACTTATAATTATTAAGAACCTTCGATGGTAGTCCATGAAGGAGGGAGACTTTGGTTGAGAGGCGGAAGCCCTGAAGGAGGGCCAAAAGGTTTGACAGCATCCTCTGCGAGGCTCTCGTAGCTCGAGCTGGTAACGGAGTGGAACGTGCTCTTTCTGGAAACCACTGAGTAAAAGCTGTCTCTCCTTTCGTCTTCCGAAGCATCACTTCTCTGAAAATTTTTGGGTTCAATGTTAGACAGTCTTGGGTATTTTTGTATGTTTTTTAAGATATTGAATATTAAACACTGGATGTATGATTATATTAAAGGACTAGTAGACCCTACTTCATGTGGGTGTAATTAGAATGAGGCGTGATTTGTGTTTAAAAAGCTCTGTCTGACCGATTTCGAGTTTATTTATTTGGAAGTTTAGGTTGTTTTTTTTAAATTTATTTATTGGAATTTACAACTGTACAATAGAATATAATGAGTAAATTTAAGTAAAGAATAAAAAATAAAAAGGCATGAAACACATGTAGGGAATTTCTCAATGGAAGCACTCTAAAAATATTCTAAACTAGAAGGTCTCGGGGCCATCTCTTTTTCAGACGCCTCAGAGGATTATCGGGAATTGGAGAGGAAGAAAGGATGAAACTAGAGGATTAGAGTGGGAATGGAGTTTGTCATGACAGGAATCATATCTGCATTGGGCAAAATAAGAACATTCAGAACATTAAGGTCTTTATGGACGAGTTTTTTCCTGACAAAAGAAGGAGCTTTGAGGATTTTGGATTGTAGGGATTGGATAGGGGAAGTATTCTATGGTTTAGTAGAGCTCCAATGCTCTACTCCATAAGTCCATATCGCCCTTATGATAGTCATGTAGATGAGTCTTTGTAGTTAATTGAAAGATTAGAACCTTTGTCTAGTAAGTGTTGAAGTAGTTCTTCAAGTAGTTCTTGTTGTTTCAGTCTTGTATGAGGGTTTCAAGTAAGATGTTTGTCAAGGTGCAGTCCTAGATATCGGATCTATTCAACCGGGACAAGAGGAGCATTATTGAAGGAGACAGTTGGGCAGGATGTCATAGGTTTCCGACGAAGGGTAAAGGTGATTTGATGGGATTTGTTGGCATTTATTAAATTCTCCAATTCTGAGGTATGGTGCTCAAGGTCTCTGATATGGGATTGGAGAGTTTGAGAGGCAATAGATGGATCAGTATTGACTGATAACACACAAGTGTCATCAGCATAGGTAAAAAGGAAAGTGTTAGGATGGGAAGGGATATCAGCTGTATAAACTGAGGAAAGAATAGGTCCTAGGATACTGCCTTGAGGAATTTAGGTTTATCGTAACAAAAAGTGCAATTATCAAGAAAATATCTTTATCTTATAACGTCTATTCATTATATTTAATCATTGGCAGAAATGAAAAACATAAATCAAAATTGGTTCAGTTTATTTGTTTCTTATTTTAAAGTGAAGCATAGATAACAGAAATTTTAATTTTCTCATATAAAGAAAACTTAATTGCAATTTATGTTTTCAAAAACCATAGAAATAACCAAGGTTCCTAAACCATCAGGTTTATCACTATTTTATATTTCAAATAAACTATTTAAAATACATTTTAAAGGTTTAATTTAGTTTCCATAGGAATCTCATTTATTTTACCGTGAGAGATCTATTTTCATGAGGTGATTATAAAGTTTAAATAATTAATAACAATGCTAGTTTATAGATTTATAAAAACTTACCATTTATCTAAACAATTTAGTCACAATTTGCTACATTATATTGTTTCTAAAATATCGCGTACTGAATGAAAGAATATAACTTTTATGACACAGTACCATGACTTCCCTCTTTACTTAAAGCATATGTTCATAAGTTTATGGGCTTATAAAAACTTTATATTAACTTGTACGATTTCTTTTATTGCTTATTAATTTTTCTAAAATCTTGCGCTTTCCAACGGTGTATCATATGTTACTTACTACTCATATTTCAGGGAAAGAAAAAAATGAGCACCAAAGTGCCGCAAAACAAAAAAAATTCAAACAGATTAATTGATGTACACCTTAGGTGGTCTCAAAGTTTTGACTGGCAGTGTTTATATGTGGAAGAACAATTAAAGAGAATATATAAAAAATTAAAAATTGCGATAACATTAAATACAATATTTTATATACTATTGAGTTAGAGGTTGTCAGTATGTAAAACATAAAAATAAAAATAGATTTGTTAAGAAATAGAGTAATTAAATTATAATGCCCTTAGTATACTAATGAAAAGAGTTGACAGAACAAATTATGACTGAAGATAATGTACAAAAATATCCATATCTACGTAATATAGGAAACATTAAAATATGAAATATAGTGGATAAATATGTACAAATATCATCTATATTCTCAACGGCCAACTAATTATATCCATTACTTTTGTAATAATTTATTGACTTACTCATCATTGTCTTAAAGAATTTACTTACAGCATCCGATTCATCCTGTACTATCAAATGATCTACAGCCATTGGAAGGTAGGATAACCGTCCTCTGTAGGTTCTAAGTTCTGAAAAAGAAGGGAACAAACTTATCACAACATCAAAGAAAAATGGTCCAGATAGCTTGTAAAGAAAATAAAAGGAAATAGTCTTAACTACTTTTTAATCCCAACCCTCATTGTAGGTCTTCAAAAAAATTTTAATACAAGATTTTCAAAATATGATATACATTTTTAAAGTACCTTGAATCTAATATGTCGTTGACAAAAAAATTCTGACATTACATATGGGCTTAGCCCAGTCAGTATAAAGTGGGTACCCAAAAAATACAAGAAACGGCTGATGGTTGTACGTAAACTTGGTCTAAACACTATCTTGCATGCCCACTGATGTAATACAGAACCCAAGATCCATCATAGATTATGTTTTAATATGTTGTTGATACTTCCTCATCCTCCAGTCCTACCTCTCTGATAGAACCTTTAAAATCAACCACAATAGTTCCTATTCATCCACTTTTACTCAGTCTGCTGGTGTTCCTCAAGGCAGTATCCTAGGACCCATTCTCTACACAGTCTATACAGCTGATATCCCAACCCATCCTAACACATTCCTTTCTACCTATGCCGATGACACTTGCGTGCTATCAGTTAATAACGATCCTAGTATTGCCTCTCAAAACCTCTAATCCCACATCAGAGACCTTGAGGTATGGTGTCAGAATTGGAGAATTAAAATCAACTCCAATAAATCCCACCAGATTACTTTTACCCTTCGTCGTAAACCTATGACATCCTGCCCTACAGTGTCCTTTAATGATATTCCGCTTGTCCCTGTTGAACAGATCCGTTATTTAGGCCTCCTGCTTGACAAACGTCTTACATGGAATCCGCATACAAGACTGAAAAGACAAGAGACTGCTCGCCGATTTCGGTTACTTCAACATTTACTTGACAGACGCTCTAACCTTTCTCTTTACTACAAAAGACTAATTTACATGACAATCATAAGGCCTATCTGGACTTACGGAGTTGAGCTTTGGGGCTCTACTAAACCATCAAACTCTTCCTGTATCCAATCCTTACAATCCAAAATCCTTCGCAAAATCCTTAACGCTCCTTACTTTGTCACCAACAAAATCATCCACAAAGACCTTAATGTTCCATATGTTGCTGATTTGGCCTGTACCAGGTATCACTCCTTCCATGAAAAACTCCACTCTCACTCTAATCCACTAGTTTCATTCCTTGCTTCCACTTCAATTCCTGACAATCCGCCGAGGCGTCTGAAAAGAAGATGGCCTCGAGACCTTCTTGTGTAGATTCACTACTAGAGTGCTGCCAATGGGCAGTTTTCTCTTCATGTTTTTTTTCATGTGTATTATCATTGTAGCCGATTTACTTGATGTATGAACATACAGTTGTAAATGAATTAAAAAAAAAAAAAAAAAAATATGTTGTTGTTTATTCATTTAATACCATTTTATGCTACTGTGACTAGATTGTATCTTAATAGGTTGTTATTGTCTATTACTACAGTGGCCTAAGGGAGCTGTGTGGTCTAGTGGATAGAGCACTAGTCTACTGTTATCCGGATCCTTGGTTCGAACTCCAGCTGAGGCAGATTTATTTATTCTGTTATTTGAGCAAGGAGCGACCCTGGGGTATGGGCACCCTCCTGAGGCACACACAGTCTCTATAAAGTGGGTACCCAAAATAGGGGAGAGGGGAGAACCTGGCGGCTGAGCGTGATCAAGGCCTTGTAGTACGAATCTTTATGCCTGAATTTTGCCTAGGAAGGTTTAATTATGATAGGTATCTTTAACGAGTGCTGACATTGCACAGGCTCGGGACCACCTTTTTACATCCCCTCCAAAGGACATCATAACTGAGGATTTTTTACACCCATTAAAAATTCTAGAGCCGTCTGCCAGGTTTGAACTAGTGACTTCAGGCATAGAAGGCTGTTTCGCTAGCCACGAACAGCGATTTTTTTTTTAATGAGAATGTTTTTTATGTTGGGTGTTAATTGAAAGTATTTAATGCTTCTGCACCTGATATTTAATTATTTATTTTTAATTATAAAATCTGAATATGAGAATCTCATACTCATTTATATATTCTATATAGCCTTTAAGAAGCCTTACACATCGTTCTCCTCCACAGCCATCATTCCTAAAATTCAAACAATCATCTACGTTTTTATAATATTAAAAATTAAGTTTTCATTAAATTGCAGTCATATTAAAACAATATTTGTAATTTTACTAGTCTGGATTACCGATTAGCTTTGCAACACTCCAGATGGTGAATCGCTGACTCCCAATCGCCCTCAACCTCTCACTTTCAATGTCCACATCAGATATGAGACCCCATCCGATAGACAGGAATGAGTACAATATCTGAAACGAAAAATAAAATGTTAGCCTATCTATAACAAACCAGACAATATTTTATAATTTTATCTCAAATCACAGCCAATTGTATTCAACTAAATATTACCTGTTTTTTGGTTTCAACACGAACCAAATCGAGTTGGGTACTGTTCCCACGGGCAACATTCAAGGCTGACACAAGGACTGGATTTTGATCATAAGGCTCACTAAAAAACAGAAAAAAAGTATATCTTATATGTAAGTCAAAGAAATAAATTTTTTATTTAAAATTTGCTGGTTGAACAGAAGAAGGGAAATCATGATAAATTTTGTTACTCAAGTCTAATAGGCAACTAATACTAATTCATGAAAAATGCAATTTATTTGACAGAATAATTTTCCGATTCACCCTTTCTATAGTCTCTTCTGTAATATTATTAATTTATTACCTCTCAGTAAGGAAGTGTATCTGGCCATCGTTAGCAGGCACACCAGCCTCTCGCAAGTGCCTTCACCTACCCCTGGATATCTAGTCTTCATAAGGCAGTCGAGATCTACCTCTATGTCTTTTACCTGTTGGTCAGGTTTCATAGAAGCTTCTGGATGCTCTATAATCTCCCATTCTCCAGACATGACCATAACACTTAAGGTGTCTTTATTAGAATGTTTAGTCTAGTGACTCGACATCTAATTATTCTTTGATTCTGTCCTTTCCATAATTAATTCTGTTTGGTCTAACCATCATTATGAAGAATGATTAGGACTAGACCAAGAGCTAGAACGAGTGGACTGTATTAAATTGAATGAGTGATTGAAAACAACTGATGGAATTAAATATTGGTGTATTTGAAACAAATGGGAAAGGTTATAGATTACAATTTAGGTGGGCTTCATAATTACTTCTTGGTATATTGTTCCTCTCAGTTGATAACAAAGGAAATGGTGTGTAGTGTGTTCACTTCTGCTATACTTAGGCTTCTCTTCTTACCATATGTTTTTAAACCACAAAAAGATGGCTGCTTGTGGTACATTAATAAAATTGAGCATACATGCTACGCGAACAAATTCTGTCAGCAATCTCATCTTGTTTATCCTGCCACTCTTCGGAGATAACAACATTTCAGCAGTGGTTATTCTATTTTTTGCCTGTATATTGCTGCCTAGCTTTCACTATAGTAGAGCAAAGTTGGAAGGTACACCACTGCTATGTATATCCTTAATATAAAATCTCTTCCTATTTCTCTCTTACCCACAGATTATAGTTCTTTAATTAAATACTGTTAGCTTTCCTAATCTGGGTGGATGAAGACATAAAGGAAAGAATAAAGTCTGCCGGAAGGTGTTTCCTATCTCTTAAGAAGGGCTTTATAGGCAAAAGAGAGGTCTCCAAACACACAAAAATGGTAGTATACACAACAAACTTCTTACCTATATTGACGTATGCCAGCGAATCCTGGGCCTTCCCCACTAAACATAAAAGCCAACTCCAGGCTATGGAGATGCGCTACTTGAGGAAAGTTGAGGGTAAGACGAGGAGAGATATGATGAGAAATACCTTAATAAGATCCAACCTTGATGTCAGATCGGCCGAGGATATTGTTGAAGAAATTCAGCTAAGATGGTACGGCCATGTCTCAAGAATGTCGGAGGATTGCGTGGCAAAAGCAACGTATGAACTGAAATTAGAGGGAAGGAGACCAAGAGGAAGACCTAGGAAGACTTGGGAGGATGGGATCAGGAAGGCCTGCAGAAAAAGAGATATAGATTGGAGATCAGCAAGAGAAATTGCGCAGAATAGGAATGCCTGGATCAGCCTCTACAAGCGACCCCCTCACACTGCTGTGCGGTAGAGAGGAAAGATGAAGAAGCTTTCCTAATCTTGATTTTGAAATAGTCAGCATAGACTGCTCCTGGACATACGCATATCAGGATATACACATCCAGTGTAAACACTGAACAAGCCCTAATGAAAGCACAGGTGGCTTCGACTTCCATCTTTGAAAGTCTAAGGAAAAACCGCATGAAGGTGAATGCAGCCAAGATAGATGCCATCGTGAAGTCGTTTCAAAAGGATAATAAGCCTCTACCAAGAACTTTCAAGTTGGATACCAAGGACCTCCTCGTCCCCCACACTATTCTCTACCTGGGTGTGAAATTGGACTGACATCTTATCTTCTCCAGTCGTGTTCAGGAGAGATTGAAATAGGCTCAATTAAAGACATACAGGCTCAACTATCTGCTAATGTTGCAGCTCTCTTTACATCTGAAATTTCAGATTTATAAGGCCATTATTGGCCTACCCTGTACCACTGTTTTGCTATCTTTATGACACGACACTCCAGAGTCTGCGGACATACCAACACTCCATCCTCTGGTGGATCGTCCAAGGCACTTTGCTCCAATGGGCAAGAAATAGACACATTAATGAGGAGCTCCAACTACTTCCAGTGCCTGAGTACATACACCAGAGGAACATCAAGTTCTTTGATTGGCCTGTGCCACCCCTCTCTTCAGAGATATCGCATCACCACCCAGGACTCGGAGGTGGCAAAGCAATGTCCTTTTGGTTGACGTTCTCACCGAGGGAAGGGGTCTGGACTCTGCTGTCTGAACCCATCATATTTTGAAAGCCTGGAAGATGGTTTCTCCCCATCCAGTTAAGTTGAGGCGAAAGCCTGCAGTTGCAACCACAAGTGGGCTTAGGAATGTTCAACTTGAAACACCTCAGAAGGTAGTGTAAGTTCTGAAAGGCCTCTACTGTTGCATTATTTGTTTTTGCAATTGTTTTATTTAATCTTGTTTGTTGTATAATAAAGGAGATTAGAAAAAACAAATCCTAATATTGACCTTGTCACCAACTTCCTGGCTAATATAACCACACCCAGGTATGTATGATCATCTACTTGTTCAAGTGGCTAGCAATCACATATTGTACTGCTCCCTGCCCACATGTAACACTTTACTTTTATTGATATTTCTAATTCTTCTTGCTATGCAATGCCTTCTGCATAATTGCTTCCTGTATTTACTGCTGTAAACCAGCTGCTAGGGCTACGTCATCCGCATACAACCATGTTTAGACTTGAACATTTTACATATTCAATAATCCCACAATGCTCCTGGCATTTCTTCTTTGATAGATTTTATGTATTTTGTTCATGAAATTTATGAACAGCAATGGACTTCAACTGTTCAATGGCAAAAGTAGTACCCTTCATTTTCCTCTCCCCCCTCCAAAAAAAACAAAAAACAACTGCCATGGATCCTACTTCCAGTGAACAACCTTGTTTTAAGATAACAATATCTGCTCAGTCACTCTCATGTAATATATTATCACAACACTCATAATAGAGTCAAGTGGCATTACATCTTAAAATTGACCTTTAAACTTAAGATAATAGATTAATTGTATAAAAATATCTATTAAGGATCTATACAGTATCTTTATTATTAAATCCTTCTTTCTTTTTTTTAAATTCAATCTGTGCAATAAATGCATCCCAGATAAACAAAAGAATAGATACAATGTAATCTATCAAAATTAAATTGATGAAGTTATATATAATTAGATTTTTTTTAAAATTCGATCTGATTGTTGAATTCACTTTCGGAACCTCTTTCACTATCTGATTTTAAGGTTATCTTAGAGTTTGCATAACTTATTTGGTTCTTAGCACCCATCCTCCCTCATTGGGGGATAATTTTGTAAAATATTGTTATTTAAATGCAAAATTTGTTTTTGAATATAGAAAAAACAAAAATTAGATAACCAACTTACTTATAAGCATGAGCAATAGACTTAGCAAGACCGTTTCCAGAACCACATGGTACTATGCCAAGTTTGATCTGGGAGCAGATCGTCGACCAATCAGATCTCTCCATGAGGCCGTTGATGACTTCGAATAATATACCATCCCCGCCACAAACGACGATTCCTCCCATAAACTGCCATAAATTCTAAACCAAAAAATAAAATTATTAATTAGGAAAATCACATCTATAAGGACAGGAATGTTAGTTTGCTAGTTCTGGAGTTGGGGTTTGTTTGTAAACTGCTCATCAGATTCAAACTAAACCGGTCAAAGGATTAAGTTAATTTCAGAGTAAAATTAAACCAATAATTAATGACAGGTGAGATATGATTGGAAAAGTTGGTTGGGGGTGAGGGTCAACAAAATCACACCCGTGGTGTAGTGGTTAACTTAACAGCCTTCTATGTGCAAGGTTACCCGACAGGTGTCCCTCGGATTTTGAAATGGGAGTAAATAATCTTTGGTTTTACAGTCCTTCAGAGGAGAAATAAAATGGTCCCGAGTCTGTGTGATGCAGTAGCAGTCACTGTAAGTGATCACTGGCAATTACATCACTTAGAATGTTGAATTTGTCAGTGCAGAGCGTATTATTCTTATTAAAAGTCATGGCTTTACAAATATTTAACCATAATTTCATTTAAAATTATTCCCTTATGACCCACCACAGACCCCGGGGGTCCAAGGACCACTAGTTGGGAATTACTGCTCTACAATGAACTATTATTATATCATTATAAAAGATGAAATAGTTTATGTGGTATTCAAGATATTAATACCAAAAATTGTGTTAAATATTTATTGTGAACCCAAAGTTTGTAAGTCCAAGTACTAAAAAGTAATACGATGCAATGTTAACATTTTGATAGATAGTTATAATGTTGTCTTAAAAAAATTAAAAGTAGAATTATTTCTTAATTTTCTATTCAAACCTATACATTACATTTTGTTTATACAAAGTTTACACTATTTTTGGTTATTATTTATTAACATACTTGTAGCAATAATTGAAATAAATTATATTTATAGGAAATTTGACAATAAAATGATCTTGTTATATCCTTATGCAATAAGCAAATATGCTAACAAATAATATAGAAGTGAGAAAAAAAAAATTAAAAACAGATGGCTGTCAGTATAGTAGGTCTCTTGGCCAGTATTTAGTGTTACAATTTTTCTAAGTCATTTTGATTGTGATGATTGGATAATTTTGATGTTTGACTTTTTTGCAACTCCCCATAACTCAATGCCATAAGTTCAAATAGGTTTAATTAATACTTTATAAATAGTTAATTTGTTTTTCAAATATAATTCGAACGTTGGTCTAGTAATCTTGAGAGAAGTCCATATGGTTGATTTACTTGTTTTCCTTTTTAATTTGAGGAGGTATGCCTATATCAGTCATGGCAAAGGCATAAACAACCTGCTATGTTGGAAACTGGTATTAGAATATTGTTGAAAAATACCTGAGGGCAAGATTCTTTTTTTTTTTAAATTGTGACAAATAGGCTCTTTGATTTATTCATTTTTATTTTCCAGTAAGCTGTGTCATCCAGATGTTCTTGGAGTGCTTAAGAAGTCCTAGAAGCATTTTTGCTGGATTTAAGACTAGCTAAATAGTCGGTAAAGTTGCTGTAAGTGTTTCTGGATGCTGTGGGAATAAACAGTGTTGGACCTAATACCATGCCTTGAGGTACTCCTGGTTTTATTTGTTTAATACTAGTAATGTATAAATATTTATATTTACAAATATATACGTATGTATGTATGTATGTATGGAATATGTAATATTTCAAATATATAAAAATTTTATTTGCTGTTACAAATGTTATGTAAATAATTATTTTAAAACAAATCATAATAGTATAATCATAATTAACGTTTTTTAAGACTATTTAAAGATTTTTTTCTTGTGTGTGTGGTACTCCTGTAGCTAACTGTATTGTTTCCACATTTAAAAATATGGTTAGTATTTCAGGGTCAAAAGTCATTAAGCTTTGGATTATTATAACTCAGGATAAAAGAAAAAAAAAAAAAAAAAGAAAAAATCAAATTTACACCTTAAGTGTTTTTAATCTAAATAAATATCTTACTACTGGTTGATATAATATAATCTCAATGATAAGGAAAGATAGTTGTATAAGAGGAAAAGATTGCCGATTAGAAATCTAATTATTTTATTATATTTTATTTTTACATAGTTTTATGGAAATTAATGCAGGATTATGGTTTTAAAATATAGGAAAATTAGTTATCAATGTCTTTATAATATGCCTTCATGTCTGCCAACGTTTTGGAAGCTCTTCGGTAACCTCTGAACGAAATTTGGAATGCTTAGATTTGTTGTTGTTTGTTTATTTTTTTGTTTACGTCACTTTATGCTACTATGGCTAATCGGAAGATGCTACAGTGGGAGTCCTAAATTTTGGCTATCCAGGTTTTATTAGGATAGGGATCTTTAACGAGTACCTGACATTGCTGAGGCTCGGACCACCTTTTAACTTCCCCTCCGAAGGACGGCATAACTAAAGTTTCTTTACTCCCATTAAAAAATCCTAGGACCACCTGCGGGTTTGAGTTCCGTGACCTTTGGCATAGGAGACTGTTATGCTAGTCACCCAGCTACAAGTGATCCCATATGCTTTGATTTTATTAGGTTGTTCAAGATTTGTAATATTTTGAGTTTTTTTTTTTTTTTAAATACCCCCCTATATAACAAACTGTTTACGTTTATTGGATTGTTAATTTATAGGAATATCATCAATTATTAATCCTCTTCGAAACGATAATTTTGTTTTACTTCTGGCGCATTTCGCTGCTTAGGTATAATTCAGTCTTTAATAAGATGTCAACGCGTAATATTCATAAAATTATTGTTTTACAAGTTCAATCTCGGGCAAAATGTCCTGACGGCCATTAACATTAATCAAGTCGGGGAAAGGGAAATAATAATAATAATAGGTTTACCGAACCCAAAGGTTCGATGCCGATACCACCAGAGTCTGCCTACACAGACTCGTCCTATGTTCACCGGTCAAGCTCAAGCCCCCGAGATCAGCTTAATGCAATCCTCCCATCGAAAACGGGTTCAGCGAATACCAACTTTCTTCGGAATCCGTTCCTCACCGAGCCCAACAACTTTTCGCGCCCATTTGAGTCTCCGCGATGCTATCAACTCAATTATATTCACAGGGTACAAACTCCGCAATTCCGCGTTGTGCAACCTTCTAAACTCCCCAGTGGCCTCATCTGTCTTCGGACCAAATATTTTACGTAGTACCTTATTTTCTAAAAGCTTAAGCCGTTGTTCATCCTTCAAAGTAAGCGGCCACGTTTCACATCCGTAAAGAATCGTCGGAAGAATAATAGTTTTATAAATTCTAACCTTTATGTTTTTAGACAGAAGCCGCGAGCTAAGTAATTTAGCAACTGAATAATAACACGCATTTCCCACCTTTCTTCCTGGATTTCATTTTTTCTTGTTATCATTGAACCTAAATACTTGAATTTCTCTACGTGTTCAAAATTAAAGGCGGGCTGCGTGCGACCGGGACACCGGGCAGGTTGTCCAAACTCTCACGAGCTTTCGTACAAGCGTACTACAGACGGGAGGCCGTCGCGGGCGCAAGCTCGCACGGGGGGAGCGGGCTGTCGGCCTCGTGGCAGAGCCGGAACTACCTCTCCGGCCTGGCTTTCGCCGGAGGATTAGGAAAAGGTACGAAAATGGCTAATTTCACTATTTTAAGTATTTTCAATATTTTAAATGTTTATTTTAAGTTAAAGGACACTTTTTAATATCGCAATTCTCTTTCCAATGCAAGAATCGGTCCGAAATAGCATAAGTCTGAATGTCTATATAAGGGAGGTAGGGTGGATAACGCACGAAGAGGACTAATTTCAATATTTTGTCGAAGGATGAAATGAAATACTTCTTTATTATCCTGGGACTAAAGTCCCTTAAGAATAAAATACAAAAGCACATCCAGGATATGCGACGGACACCCGTATTTCCATATGGCAAGGGAGAGAGGAATATATAAATAAATTTGAAGTTAAAGTCGCCATTCTTGTTGAAAGGATTCTTAACAATTGACATGTCTTGCAGCCAAGATACGATTCAAAATGGAAGAGTCTATATAAACCCTTTAGTTCGAAAGTCATATCAGTAGATAACAGAGTATTTTACGTCGAATCCTATTTACTAATTATGACACAACACAGTTACCATTCGGTGTCGTATACGATTAAAATTTATTTTGTATATTGTTAGCTCAAATTATAAATAATAATAATTATTCGAATTATTAATAATACTTTCGATACTTTCTTCGATTAATATCTTGGTCTGCATGTGCATGTAGCACGTAGATTATCTCCATGTTTTATTGTAATTGTTCAAGTATGTTATTGCACATATCATATATGCTATCAAATGTCATACATAAAATACTATTACTGAGTGCAATGTTCAACAGTGGTTCTAAAAAATTCGGCCTTGAAAAAAAGAGGTCGTGGAAGGACTAACACTCTTGATGGCGATGTTCTGCGGGCTTTGATGGAAGAAAACCCCCAAAACAACTGTTTAAGAACTCGTAGAGAAACTTCACCTTAGCAAATTAACTGTCAATGACCACCGAAAGGCGATTGGGAAGGTGAAAAAGATTGAAATTTGGATCCGACACACATAAACCTACCAAAAAACAGCGACCCTTCTCTTCCTAGAATTTTTACTTAGTTAATTTAATTTTAATTTTTACATTACGAGGTTATATAAAACTCTGTCGCACCCGCCCTACTCTCTGGACCTCTCACCTACAGATTATAATTTTTTTAGACACAAAACAAGAAAAAAAAAATAGGAAAACGCCATTTTGGAGTTTATAATTTCCAAAGATGGAAAATTCTATTCCGAGGGAATAGAAAAGTTGGCGGAAATGTACTGATAATTAGTGGAGATTATTTGGTTTTCTTTTAGAACCTCAATCCTGCTTTGTTTTCCTAACAACCCAGCATTCATTTCCTTATTTATTTGAAGGTGGTCCAGATGTCTAAAACAAAATGGTAATCAGTAGGGTAGAGGTTCAAAGAGTAGGGCGGGTGTGGGCAGAGTCTCATTGTCAAACCCAATAATTATCGTGACGTCACACAGATTTCAGTCATTTTCTTATATAGATATAGATTGTACTTTACCTCCTTGCGAACGAATGATTGCGCATCGTGAGCATGAGTGGTACAATAGAGGTGGTACCCGATTTCCGCTTCATCCAGGATAGGAACCACCTTGCTCTGGAACACCTCTCTCGCTTTTCCGATTCCACTTTTTGGATTCAGGATCACTAATAATTTGTTATCTGTAAAAAACAATAAATAAAAAAAGTTCAAAATAGAGAATTTGTAAGACTAAAAGAAAATGTATGAATGATTTAAGATAAAGTTCAGTGTGCTTGTGTGCTTGTAAATTACAAAATACATATGATTCATCTTAAGTGAAATCATATTTATTATTGAGACGCTAATTTTTACTTTCACTTATATTACCTATATATGAAATATATAGATAGGGAAAGTATTGATATTATCAAAATTTTCAAAGGAAATACACATTTTAGTGTTCCCTGAATCCAAATGACCAAGTCCCAACAAAATGGTGTGTGCGTGGGTAAGTCTACCACGAAAATGAAAAGTCATACAATACTGAAATATCATATTAAAGACAACTTTTTATTCTTTACACAGTTTATACAGCTGATATCCCTTCCCATCCTAACACTTTTCTTTCTACCTATGCTGATGACACTTGTGTGTTATCAGTCCAGTACTGATCCAACTATTGCCTCTCAAACTCTCCAATCCCACCTCAGAGACCTTGAGGTATGGTGTCAGAACTGGAGAATTAAAATTAATGCCAACAAATCCAACCAAATTACCTTTACCCTTCGTCGTAAACCTATGACATCCTGCCCTACTGTCTCCTTCAATAATACTCCTCTTGTACCGGTTGAACAGATCCGATATCTAGGACTGCACCTTGACAAACGTCTTACTTGGAACCCTCACACAAGACTGAAACGACAAGAAACTGCACGACGTTTTCGACTTCTTCAACACTTACTAGACAAACGTTCTAATCTTCCACTTAACTACAAAATACTCATCTACATGACTATCATAAGGCCGATATGGACTTACGGAGTGGAGCTTTGGGGCTCTACTAAACCATCGAATTCTTCCCGTATCCAATCCCTACAATCCAAAATCCTTCGTAAAATCCTCAATGCTCCTTACTTTGTCACGAACAAACTTATCCATAAAGACCTCAACGTTCCGTATGTTGCTGATTTGGCCCGATCTAGATACCATTCCTTTCATGACAAACTCCATTCCCACCCTAATCCTCTTGTTTCAATACTTTCTTCCTCTTCAATTCCTGACAATCCTCCGAGGCGTCTGAAAAGAAGATGGCCTCGAGACCTTCTAGTGTAGAAAAGTTACAGGAGGGCTGCCATTGGGTAGTTCTTCTTCAAGTTTGTTTCACGCCATTTAACTTTTGTCACATTTACTTGTTGTACCTTGAAGTACAGTTGTAAATTTCAATAAATGATGTTAAAAAAAAAAAAAGACAACTTTTGTATTATAATCAGCTAACCACTTGATACCATGCATTTGGCACCTTTTTACGATTTTTTAAAAAACGACTCTAACGATTTTGATTAAACAACCTATATTGATGTAAAATTTAATGGGCTTTAATATAATTTAGGTTTCATTCTGATTGAAATAGTCTGATAGGGCTTAAATGCCGATATTTTAAATTTTCTTCCTCTAAAGTACATTCAATTTTGTAGATTTAAAAAAAGTAAGCATATCTTCTTGTTAGCATTGATAAATAACGGTAAAATATGCAAAGTGAGCGAATTTGAATAACAACTAATAAAGGAGAAAAAGGCAATTATATTTTTTAAAGCAATTTCTGTGTTTTTAAACAGAACAGAAATATAAATGTATAATATACAGTTAATAAATGTATAATATACACAAGTTTGTTAAAGTTAATAAAGAGTAATGAAAAGCCGATAAAACGAACTGATTGTTTTAGATAATAATATAATAGATTTTTTAATAAAACACAATTGTCTATATAAATTCAATTAAATTAATTATTTATTAGTTTCACCTATTTTTATCTTTAACTGTACTTAAAAACTCTTTAATCGATTTTAATTAAAAGTTGCACCAGATTTTTTTCATCTACGACAGCTTTTTTTGTGGTGGCTTCGAAGTTCGCTGATTTAACTTAGCTTTCGGAAGAAAACAGATTTGGTTTTTTATAAATAGTTATTTCATTTTTTTTTTTTCAGATAGCAAATAACGAAACATTTTTAGCACATTTAAATGCTTATAAATAAATATATTGTTTTATTTCTTTATTATATTATTGTCTAATAAAACTAATAAATATATTTGTTTATTTATTTAACGTCACTTTATGCTGCTGTGGCTAATAGAACGATGCTACACTGGGAGTCATAAATTTTGCATATCCAGGTTTAATTAGGATAGGGATCTTTAACAAGTACCTGACATCGCACCGGCTCAGGACCACCTTTTTACGTTCCCTCCAAAGGACAGCATAACTAAGGATATTTTACGTAAAAAAATTCTTAGGACCGTCTGAAGGAACCTGTGGCTTTAGGGACATAAGGCTGTTATGTTAGTCACTATGCTACAGGTCACTCCACTAATAGCTATATAAAAATAGGAATTTCATAAAAAGTTTTCTTTAGTACCTATTAGATATCAGCGTCCCTACTTTCTCTTACGTAATAATTATCCATCATCAAAGTTGAGTTTATCGAAAGTAATGATAGTTGTTGATTAGGAGTATGGTATTGGAATAGGTGCTCAACCTCTTGGTTATTAGCACCGAATATATTTATATTAACAGATTTTTTTCCCTTTTTTTTAAATTTATTTTATTCTTTATATTTTTTTTTTATACGTTCTGAATTTATGAATTTATTCCATTTTTTTCCCTTATAGTCCCGGGAGCAGATCACATTCTTTAACGAACCTAATTAGTGAACTAATTGTCTCACTAGAGTCCTTCAAGCTCTCACTCAACGATCTTACTAGATTAACTTTATCCATTACTACATGGAATTTAGAACAGTTCTTAATTATATGTTTTATTGAGAGAGGCACTCTACACAAGCCGCACATTGGTTTTGGCTGCCTGAGGATGAGATGGAGATGTTTGAGCCTGCTATGTCCGATGCCAAGTCTCGCCAAAGATGTTTCCTCGTGGCGATCACTTCGCAATGATGTCTTCCATGGAGAAGGTGATGGCTTGATTTTCCTTAATTTATTGGTGTTGTCAACGTCTGACTACACCTGTTCCCAAGCCCGAGATATTTTTACCTGAAGGTAATTTTTAAGTTTTCCTTGAAGTAAGTTGGGTGGATTTGGACGTTTGATAGTGCAGCTTCTTTCGCAGCCCGATCTTCATTGCTATCAACGCCTAAGTGGGTTTTGAGTAAATGTTGATTCATTTAACAATACTTTTATTATGCTACTGTGGCTAATTTGAAGATTCTACACTCAGAGTCCTAAATTTTCCATATCCAGGGTTAATTAGGATATGGATCTTTATCGAGTACCTGACATGGCACAGACTCGGTTTCACCACTTTACGTTCCGAATACTCCGAAGGAAGGCATGGCCAAAAATTGGAAGCAGGAGAAGTGAAAGTTAAAACACATTTTCACTAAATTTAATTGAGGCAAAGAGGCATATTATATTAAAGCAACTCTGAGGTATTGGTAATAATAGGTATATATTAACAGGGTTTTTTTGTCCTTCTTTATCTTATAATTTTAGGCTATACGGGGGTTGGGTTTTATCGGGCCTGAGGGTGAAGGCACGAGAATAATCCCAGAGTTAAAAACCTTCCCTGGCTTCGAGAAGTAGAACCTTGATTATTTTATCTTCTCAAAACCTCAGTTATCACGCGTGGTACTATCCACCTCGTTTTTTCTCCTCGTCGTTATATTTAGTAAATTGTTTATTTATTCATCAGGGTGTCTAGCAAATCAGCTCAAAGAGATTCCATAACTTTTCCATATTGTAAGAAGTCTTTTACCTGGTCAAATCTCGGTGAAAATCGATAAAACAAAAAATAATTATAATTAATATGGTATAATAGGTTAAAAATATATATAATGACTAATTACTTTACGATAAGATTCAAATATATCTACCCAACACCAGCTGAAATTGTAGTTGTTTAAGTTGACTTACCGATTAATTATGATGTACTTGGATAGTGCTGTTAGTAACAATCAATATTTACAAATCTGACTACAAATTTATTTTAAAACTCACTTTATGATATTTGCAACATCACAACAACTAGGAATATTGAAACTTTTGTCTGAGTGAAGAAGAAACAATGTTATTTAGGATAGGAACCATTTTCCCTGACCAAAGTTCAAATTTCCTAACTTTTCCATGAATTTTTTCATATGTTTTTAAAATCCCTGATTTTTCCCGATTTTCCCTGTTGCTAGACACCCTGTTCATCTTCACTTTAATGCTATTGAGGCTAATCGGACTATGTAACACTGAGGGTTCTAATTTTTTCTTATCCAGAATTAATTAGGATAGGGAGTATCTGATATCGCACAGTCTGGAGAATAACATTTTACGTAACCTCCGAAGGACGGCATAGCCAAGTACTTTTTTACTCACTTCAAAATATTACTGGGACCATCTGCCGGGTTTGGACTCGTGACTTTGGGCAGAGCAGGCTGTTTAATAGCCTCTAGTTGTAATATCATATATTGTTATCAGATCTGAAATTCAGTAAAGCGCTCTTAAAGGGTGTAGTTAAAGTTAAAGATCAAAGGGCTTTTGAGCAAGTCTATTAATAAATAAAATCAAACACTCTCCTTTAGTGGGGATAGGCCTGTCCAGAAAAATTATTTTTGGAGTGCCATCATTATTGATTTTATTCACTGTGACGTTTATTGGATCCGTTTACATTTACCTTGGGGGCGACAATGCAAAGATAACCTAATCATTATTCAACGACATCTCCATTCATCAAGGTTATAATACTATAATAAGGAAATTTTATAGATATAATGCTACTGAAATTTGCAAAACAATGAATTAAAAAAAAAATAAAGGACAAAGTAACATTCTCGTGAAGGAAGACGGGCACGAATGATTTCAAGGCGGATAGTTTAAGCGAAGCAGTGGCGGATCCACATCAAGAGAAGAAAAATTATTTCACTAAAATGACCACCCTCCTCCCCCCCCCAAATTTTTTTTTTAGATTATTATAAAATTTTTAAATCTCTTGAAAAATTATAAGAGAATATTTGCAACAACATGGAAGCAAAATCATTTTAAACTGACCAGTATTAGCAAAGATACTAAATATTTTACCAAATCCTCTGCGACATCTACAACCTGTTATTGTAAATTCTATCACTTTGTCGAAAACGGCGCTTCCGATTCTGATTAAACTTGTAAAATCAACGTTTAATTGATTGGTATTTGAAATCAGATAGCTTTTATCTTTTGGAGAGCTTCAACTTTGATATTATTCAATTTCCCGATACCTCGATAAGATAATTCACCTGTAGTCGTAGACTAGGGGGAAGACGCTCCTTTCCAAAACAAAAATTTCTTAAATAGAATGTGTGCTGAAAAAATGAATAAAGAATGGCTAATGTAAAGTACTACTAGATATATATTATAAGCGAACCAATTTAAAAAATAAGCCATTAAAATATTAAGTTTTATGTTAGGTAATAAGCCTAAAAATAAAAAATCTAGTGCGGACTACACACGAATTTCACTTACCGCCGTTGTTAAAATTTATTAAAGAATTTTCAAATATACTCAGAGATAAAAATGAGTGAAACTAATATAGAATTAATTAAATTGAATTTATAAAGAAAAATGTGATTTATTAAAAAATCTATTATATTCGGTTGTGTCACATGAAATGTCTGTTTTCAAGGTTAAGGATATTTATTAAAAATACGATGTGAAAACAAGATAATTTTATTCGAAGTATTTACCATCTTTTTCTACACATTTTTCCCAACGTGACACCAACTTTTTTATCCCCGAGCTGAAAAACTCTGAGCTTTGAAGTGAAACAAAATCTGAAAACGCACTTTTCACTTGATCATCATTTTCAAAAAGTTTTCCTTTGACGAAGTTGTATAAATTCCTGAACAGGTGGTAATCTGTTGGAGACAAGTCGGGAGAATATGGTGGGTGCGGAAGAACTTCGTAGCCCAGTTCTTTCAATTTTTGCACGGTATGTTTTGAAACATGCCGCTCAGTGAGATCATGAGGTACCCATGTATCGAGCTTTTTTACTTTTTTACCAATACACTTTAAATGTCTGGAAACGTTAGATGCACTTGCATTTAGTTGCGCTGAGAGTCCTTTAACTGTATGGTAGGGGTTTCCTTCTACTGTATGTTTGAGGACATCGTTGTCTATTACGGACGAAGGTCTTCCTCGGGGCAATTTTTCTAAGTCGGTATCCCCAGCTGAAAACTTAACAAACCAACGGCGAATGGTCCGTTCATTAACACTCCCTTTCCCAAACGCCTTGCAAATATTTCTAGCGGCCTCAGCTGCTGAATGGCCGAGTTTAATCTCGTACAAAAATATTACTCGAAAATCGCAGGTTTCCATGTTCATATTTGGAGGTATACTAAAAAGTGGGTAATTGATTGGGAAGCTAATGTTTATAATACAAAGGTAGAGGATTAATAACTGTTTACTTTAAATATGTAAACATTCGGAAGAAAACAACAAAGACTTGCAAAATCCTTTATGTATTACAGAAACTATAAAAACGGCTATTTCATGTGAAACAACCCAATATTATTATCTAAAATAATCAGTTAGTTTTATTGTCTTTTTATCACTATTTATTTACTTTTATAAACTTGTGTATAAGATAATATTTTTTCTATAATCTTCAGCTCCCCACTATTATACATCTATATTACTGTTTTTATGTTAAAAAACGCCAAAATTGCAATACAAATATTTTAGCAGTTTTCTCCTTTGGTTAGATATCGAATTCGTCCAACTTATGTATTTATCTCTTTTTTTATTCTAGATAACAAGATTATATTGTTAATTTTTTAGTATAAGAAAATTTGACTATTTCAATCAGAATGAAACTTACATGTTATTAAAGCCCATCAAATTTCACATCGATGTGTAGAGTATAATTAAAATCGTTAGAGCCGTTTTTGAGAAACTCGTAAAAAGGTGCAAAATGCATGGTATAAAGTGGCTCTTTTGGTTACCTGATTTTGATGAAAAAGTTTCTGTAACAACTCGGACCTATTTTTGTCCTAAATATGAAATTTCAGTTTCATAGGATTTTTCGTTTTAGCCCGGGAGTTACCTCACACACACTCTGCGGGACTTGGTCATTTAGATTTGGAACCTAAAACGTGTATTTCTGTTGAAAACGGGAATTCGAAAATTTTCACGATCGCAATACTTTCCCTTACTATATACGAGGCATGTTTTTTAAGTAAGTACCGTTTTGGAATTAAAAAAAGATGTTCAAAGATATCGAAATAATTTTATTTTTACATGAAAGCCTGTACCTTAATCTACTTTTCAACATCATTTCCATGAATTTTGAGGCACTCGTCATAACGCGGCACCAGTTTTTGAATACCCTCCTTAAAAAATTCTGCCGCCTGACTTGTTAAACGACGTTGACGAAACATTGGTGGCCTACGTCACACCAGAATCAAAACAATCCATGGAATGGCGACATTCATCATCACCCAACAGAGTGAAGTTTAAGCAAACATTTTCTGCCCGGAAAATCAAGTGCACTGATTTTTGGGACAAAAAAGGAGTATTGCTAGTGGAGTTTCTGCCTCGTAATGAGACAATGAATGCTACCATTTGTTCCTGCACTTGAAGAAACACCTGGGCAGTCGGCGTCTTCAAGACGATAACGAAGTCAAAACATTTGTGATGCAGTGGTTAACAAGTAAGGCGGCAGAATTTTTTGAGGAGGGTATTCAAAAACTGGTGCCGCGTTATGACAAGTGCCTCAAAATTCATGGAAGTTATGTAGAAAAGTAGATTAAGGTACAGGCTTTCATGTAAAAATAAAATTATTGCGATATCTTTGCACGTCTTTTTTTAATTCCAAGACGGTACTTGAAAAAACATGACTCGTATTTCACATATATTTAAGTGAAAGTAAAAAATGTCAAAATAGTGATTTTTATAACTTGTTTCTTTAATTGTTCCGCTTTGTTTATTTTTACACCAAACTTATATTGAATAAGGAATATTAAATAAAATATGTTTTCCTCAAGCAAACTTCCCGATTATTTGAAAAGCCTCTTGGGGAGCGTTGGTCTCTGATATTTTTCACAGTCTAATCGTTTAATGTTTAGTTTTTCCTAAATATATTACATAGAAATTGGTGAGACACATTTGAGATCCTCTCCTTTTCAGTAACTATAGTCTGGCGTAACTTAAGATGTCAAGTATAATTAATATGCTGGAAGGAATTAGTCCGGGTGGCGGTCATTAAATGAAACAACTAAATAGTTTCAACTATTTTATTGTTTGCCAACGTTTCGACCCCCTTTGTGGGTCATCATCAGGGCGCATGGTGGGAGAATGGAAACTGATTAGTCTCTTCAGTGAGTTTCTATTCTCCCACCATATGCCCTGATGATGACCCACAAAGGGGGTCGAAACGTTGGCAAACAATAAGTAGTTGAAACTATTCAGTTGTTTCATTTAATGACCGCCACCCGGACTAATTCCTTCCAGTAATTCTCAACGGTCAACTAATTACATCCACTATAATTAATATGTTTTGAAATTACGTAACATGGGGATCATCTGTGGTGTAGTAGATTGCGCTGATAGCCTTTAGTGCCCAGGGTCCAGGATTCAAACTCGGTAGATGGTTCTAGGATTTTATAATGGGGGTAAAAAATTATCAGTTATGCCGTCCTTCGGAGAGGACGTAAAATGGTGGTACTTATCTTGTGCGACGTCAATTACTCGTTAAAGATCCCTATCCTAATTAAATCTGGATAGACAAAATTTAGGACTCCCACTGGTAGCATCGTCCGATGAGACACAGTAGCATAAAGTGACGATAAATTAATAAACAAAACATCTCTGTAATTCCTTAAAATTATTTAATCACTTCCTTAAAATCTTGTAAACTCCTATAAAATTAATAGATCGAGATATACAAGTAACTAAACAGACAAGTAAAGCTACATTTTCTGGATAAAGCGGGACTAGGAATGAAGACCCAATGCAAGTGTTCTTCTTTTACGATATTTTCCCATTTTCAGAAGAAATATCCAATTTTAACGCTACCTCTTAAGCCCTTCCTTAATCCACAAATACATTACAAAAGCTATTCCAAAAACAGAGCATACTTATCCAAAACTTGGAATAAATAAAAGATTATTTTTCAGAGTGTGTGCGCGCGTAGGAACAGATATGGAGCACACGAATATCATTTATTTTCAACTGCCCTTCTATCCCCTCCTCCTCCCAATCCCCAAGAGTAAAGTGCTTTCTTTGTCTCTGTCTTTCCGCTACGGTTTTTCATATCAGCCCTTAGAACTTAAAAACTAACCATTTATTTTCTCTATTCTATCCAGTCATCTGGTCCCTGTTCTTTATTTTACTTTCACTTACTATATATAGTAAGGGGGAGTATTGCGATCGTGAAAATTTTCGACGGAAATACACGTTTTAGGGTCCCGTGAGTCCAAATAACCAAGTCCCGCAAAAATGTCTGTGTGTGTGGTAACTCCCGGGCGGAAACGGTAAGTCCTATGAAACTGAAATTTCATATTTAAGAAAAATATACGCCCGAGACGTTACAAAACCTTTTTCATCAACATGAGTTTACCAGAAGAGGCACTTTATACCATGCATTTTGCACCTTTTTTCGATTTTCTCGAAAACGGTTCCGACGATTTTGATTAAACTCGCTATATCGATGTTAAATTTAATGGGCTTTAATATCATGTAGGTTATATTCTGATTAAAATGGTCGGACAGGGGTTAAATGCCGATATTTTAAATTTTCTTCTTCTAAAGTACCTTTAATTTTAATAACTATATTATCTTGTTAACGCTGATAAAAAACAGATAAATATATAATAATAATAGGCTTACCGAACCCGAAGGTTCGATGCCGATACCACCAAACTTCGCCTGCACAGACTCGTCCAATGTTCACCGGTCAAGCCCAAGCCTCCGAGATCAGCCTTAATGCAATCCTCCCATCGACGCTTCGGCCTACCTTTCGGACGCCTACCAGTCGGTTCAGCAAATACCAACTTTCTCGGAATCCGTTCCTCACTAAGGCCAACAACTTTACGCGCCCATTTGAGTCTCCGCGATGCTATCAACTCAATTATATTCACAGGGTACAAACTCCGCAATTCCGCGTTGTGCAACCTTCTAAACTCCCCAGTCAGGTAAATATATAAATTGAATAAATTCCATACCCAACTAAAGGAGAAAACAGAAAAAATATTTTTTAATGCAATTTTTCGTTTTTGAACATAAGAGCAGTATATATACATGTATGATATACCGTTGGAAGGCTAAAGATTTTAGAAAAATATCATCTCATACACAAGCTTTTAAAAGTTAATAGAGAGTGATGAAATGAACATAAAACTAACTGATTATTGTAGATAATAATATAATAGATTTTTTAATAAAACACATGTTTCTATATAAATTCAATTTAATTTATTCCTTAATAGTTTCATGTATTTTTATCTCTAACTGTAGCGAGTGGTCCTAGGATTTTTTAATGGGAGTAAAAAATCATTAGTTATGCCGTCCTTCGGACTTAGTTATCCCTATCCTGATTAAACCTGGATAGGCATTTAGGACTCCAACTGTAACATCGCCCGATTGGCTAATCTATTAAATGTATAAACAAAGGAACTGTTTCTTGACCAACGTCTGTGAATGAGATCATTATTCCGAGATCAGCCTTCAGGTTTTTTCTCTATTTTTGGGTACTACTTTATAGAGGCTAGATTTAATCATTAAACTTGATTATTTCTTCCGCTTAAACTTCTTTTTTTTTTTTTTACTTTTATGTATATATAGTTATTTTTGTTTTTATTTTAATCTTGTAAATATTTAAACTTCTAGTAGTAGTACAATGCTGTCCTGGTTATAATTTAAACGTTAATCTTAAGGAACTTTAGTCTTGAAATAATAAAACAACAATTTTTTTTTTTTTTGGTTCTTCACTTTAAAATATAAAACTTACGCCAATGACAGGGACTACACCACTATGCGCCCCATCGATTGGACTAGCGTCATTTACACCCCAGTATTTTCGGTCCCCTAATTACCACTTCAAGATTAGCTGAAGTCACATTAATTAGTAATGCATGATGGCGACGATACGAAACACGATATTATACATCGAAAACGGTTTATTGAACCCTATTATAAATACAGAAGTATCGATTATGACAACAAGGAAGGTAGATAGTGATCGATTATGGGTCATAGTCCTCTGAAGGTACGCTAAGAACTATATTTCCTTCAGTATCTAACGAAGAGAAAAAAAAAAAAAAAAAAGAAAAAAAAAATATATATATATATATATATATATATGTGTGTGTGTGTGTGTGTGTGTGTGTGTGTGTGTGTATTTCTCAGCAGATTGCTACAATAACCAAGTTGAAATTTTCTCTTTTTGAAATCGACCTTGGTAGCTTTGAAATACAATTGCTGGATTTTTTGGGATACTTGTAGCTGGTTGGCTAGCATAACCCTATGCTAAAGGTCACGGGTTTTTTAATGGGAGTAAAAACAATTGACTTTGACAATTTATTTCGTTTCTAAATTTATTTAAAAATACTTAAATTGGTATAAATAACGAAGGGAAGTATAAGTCTTGAGTTGCGCTGACCAGATTTTTTTTCTTATTTACCATAAAAAATATCTTTAACCCTAAAGATTCACTCTCCTTCCCCAACCTTCGCATTGTTTAATTGCGAGTTTGGGGCATTATATGTACGTATTACAAAAATCTGGTGCGGGCAACACACACAACACACTTTTACTTACATCGGATGTTAAAATCTATTCAAGAACTACTAATGGTCACAGGTTCAAACCCGCAGGTGGTCCTTGGATTTTTTAATGGTCAGTAAAAAAATCCTTAGTTACGACGTCCTTCGGAGGAGACGTTAAATGGTGGTCCCGAGCCTGTGCGATGTCAGGTACTCGTTAAAGATCCTATCATAATAAAAAGTGGAGGTGCTTGTTAAGCTGACATTGTCTGTAATCACTGTATTATTAATCAAGATTAAATTCAATTAAACCTGGATAGGCCAAAATTTAGGACTCCCACTGTAGCATCGTCCGATTAACCATAGTAGCATAAAGTGACATTAAATAAATAAACAAACAATTGCTGGATTTAAAAATTCGTAAATTCGAACATCTGTGTGTTGGAATTGGAAATATTAGAGAAGAAAAAATGTGATCTTAGTTTAGAACACTAGTTTACTGCTTTGACTGACCTGGAGAAGGCAGACAAGATCATCTTCAACGCTCGGAACAGTATTCCTGACTCTTAAGATCAGCTGAAAAACCTCAAGTTGGCTGTTCTTCCCTTTTCGGTTCTGCAGATGTATGCGAACAATGTTTTTCAAGCATGGACATTATCAAGAGTTTCTCAGTTTACTGTCTTAGCAAGGAAAAATCTGGTGCGGGCAACACACGACTTTCGCTTACCTCATTTTTAAAATCAATGAAAGAATTTTTAAATACAGTTAGAGATAAAAATACTTACATTATTAAGGAATTAATCAAATTGAATTTATATAGAAACATGTGTTTTATTAAAAAATCTATTATATTATTATCTAAAATAATCAGTTAGTTTTATGTTCGTTTCATCACTCTCTATTAACTTTTAAGAGCTTGTGTATGAGATAATATTTTTTCTAAAATCATTAGCTTTCCAACGGTATATTATACGTGCATATTACTGTTCTTAAGTTAAAAAAAAAAAATGCATTAAAAAATATTTTCAGTTTTCTCTTTAGTTGGGAATCGAATTCATTCAATTTATATATTTACCCGTTTTTCATCAGTGGTAACAAGATAATAAAGTTATTTTTATAGAATCAACAAAATTAAAGGTACTTTAAGGAAAGAAAATTTAGAATATCCGCATTTAAGCCTGTCAGACCAATTTAATCGAATTAAAACAACATGATATTAAAGCCCATTAAATTTTACATCGATATAGCGAGTTTAATCAAAATTTCGGAACCGTTTTCAATTAAATTTCCGGTATAGCTCATATTTGATGAAAAAAGTTTTGTCACGTGTCGAGCGTATATTTGTCTTAAATATGAAATTTCAGTTTCATAGGACTTACCGTTTCCGCCCGGGAGTTACCACACACACACACACACAGTACTTTTTTCAGGACTTGGTTATTTGGACTCAGGGAACCCTAAAACGTGCATTTCCGTTGAAAACTGGAATTCGAACATTTTCACGATCGCAATACTTCCCATTACTATATATTTCACATATAGGTAAGTGAAAGTAAAAAATAATAGAATATAAATTAGTATTATTCGTTGTAAGGAGCAGTTTTTTAAATTAATTTATTATCGATCGATTAATTATTATTATGGAAGGTGACTAATCTGAATATTTTTATAACTTTTTTTTTTGTCATTGTAGATGAAACAAGATAACTAATTTTTAAAAAAATATATTTTACAATACAATTTTATCTCATATTTTCCCTCCATGATGTTTTGTTAATTCTTTTTTGTGTACAGCAAGAGTCCGAAATATTATCTATCCAAGTTTTGATTAGGATAGGGATCTTTAACGCTGTGCCTGACAAAACACAGGCACGGAACCACCATTTTAAGTCACCTCTGAAGGACGGCACTACTAAGACTCTTTAACTCCCTTTAAAAAATCCCTGAGCCATCTGCCGGGTTTGAGCTCACGGCCTTGGGCATAGAAGGCTCTAATGCTAGCCAATACACCACAGGTGTTCTCTTTTCTTCTTGATATACCATTCAACAAAACTGAACACATTAGCTAACCGAAAAGATGAATGAAGAACGAGTTAAATATAAATATATTGAATTTTGCGGTTATCGAGTGAAAGTTATTAGGAAGAAGGAAGGAATGGCCAGATGAAATAACGAAAATCAGGTTTCTCTTCATCACTATAAAGGCCCCGCTAAATGATGATAGAGAGGTGAAAGCTGAAAGTGTGTGATGTCATTTTTTAGATATTACTTTACTATCAACGTATATATGATCTGATGTATAATATTATCGTATCACGATGTTTGTGGTCCTACTTCTCCGGAACGGTACGAATCGGTATGAGAATCGGTCCTAAAGTATAAAAAACTAGCTGATTCGGGTGACTCTATACAATTTTTTTTTTTACTTTCACTTATCTAAATATGGAATATATAGTAAGGGAAAGTATTGCGATCGTGAAAATTTTCGAATTCCAGTTTTCAACGGAAATACACGTTTTAGGGCCCCCTGAGTCCAAATGACCAAGTCCCGCAAAAAGGTCTCTCTGTATGCGCAAAAACGAAAAGTCCTATGTAACTGAAATTTCATATTTAAGACAACTATACACCCGAGATGTTACAGCAACTTTTTCAACAAAATCGAACGAGAAGAGCCACTTTATACCATGCATTTTGCACCTATTTACGATTTTCTCAAAAACGGCTATAATGATTTCGATTAAACTCGTTATATAGATGTAAAATTGGAGGGCTTTAATATCATGTAGGTTTCTTTCTGATTTAAATAGTCCGACAGGGCCTAAATGCCAATATTTTAAATTTTCTTCCTCTAAAGTACCTTTGATTTTGCAGTTTTTATGAAATTGACCATATCATCAGATTAGCATTGCTAAAACACACGTAAATATATAAGTTGGAAGAATTCGATAACCAACTAAAGGAGAAAACTGCAAACATATTTTTTTAAAGCAATTTTTATTTTTTGAATTTAAGAACAGTAATATACATGTATAATATACTATTGGAAAGCTAAAGATTTAAAGAAAATATATTATTTTATATATACTATTGTATAAGTTAACGGAGTGTGATGAAAAGCCGATTAAACAAACTGATTGTCGTAGATAATAATATAATAGATTATTTAATATCCCTTATGACGGAAGTCGAAATGGGAAGGCATAATTAAAAAAAAAAAGGTTATTTAATAAACCACTTGTTTCTTTTAAAATCCAATGTAAATAATTCTTTGACAATTTATTTCGTTTCTAAATTTGTTTAAAAATACTTAAATTGGTATAAATAACGAAGGGAAGTATAAGGCTTGAGTCGCGCGGACCAGATTTTTTTTTTCTTATTTGCCATAAAAAATATCTTTAACCCTAAAGATTCACTCTCCTTCCCCAACCTTCGCATTGTTTAATTGCGAGTTTGACATTTTTGTAAGGTAAATATATAAATAATTTAAATGTCATACGTATTATAAAAATCTGGTGCGGGCAACACACGACTTTTACTTACTTCTGCTGTTAAAATAAATTTAAGAACTACTAGAAAAAAATTAATAGTTTATAATTTATGACAAAGGTCATAGGTTCAAACCCGCAGGTGGTCTTAGAATTTTTTAATGGTAGTGAAAACGTACGCCATGCTTCGGAGGGGTCGTAAAAAATTCTGGTGCGGGCAACACACGACTTTCACTTACCTCCATTTTTAAAATCAAGGAAAGAATTTTCAAATACAGTTAGAGATAAAAATACGTGAAACTATTAAAGAATTGATTCAATCGAACTTATATAGAAACATGTGTTTTATTAAAAAAACTATTATATTATTATCTAAAATAATCAGTTATTTTTATCTTCTTTTCATCACTCTCTATTAACTTTGAAAAGCTTATGTATGAGATAATATGTTTTCTAAAATCTTTAGCTTTCCAACGGTATATTATAAATGCATATTACTGTTTTTATGTTCAAAAACGAAAAAATGCATTAAAAAAAAATTGTTTCTGTTTTCTCCTTTAGTTGGGTATAGAATTCATTCAATTTATATATTTACCTGTTTTTCATTCGTGGTAACAAGATAATATAGTTTTTTTTATAGAATCAAAAAAATTAAAGGTACTTTAGGGGAAGAATGTTTAAAATATCGGCATTTAAGCCCTGTCAGACCATTTTAATCAGAATGAAACATACATGATATTAAAGCCCATTAAATTTTACATCGATATAGCGAGTTTAATCAAAATCGTCGGAACCGATTTTGAGAAAATCATAAAAAGGTGCAAAATGCATGGTATAATGTGGCTCTTCTGGTTAGCCGATTTTGATGAAAAAGTTTTTGTAACGTCTCGGACATATATTTATCTTAAATATCAAATTTCAGTTTCATAGGACTTACCGTTTCCTCCCGGGAGTTACCACACACACTGACCTTTTTGCGGGACTTGTTTATTTGGACTCAGGGGACCCTAAAACGTGTATTTCCGTTGAAAACTGGAATTCGAAAATTTTCAAGATCGCAATACTTCCCCTTACTATATATATTAAGTGAATGTAAAAGGTGATCCCGATCAAGATCCTAAGATCCCTATCCTAATTAGACATGGACAGGCAAAATTTAGGACTCCCACTGTAGCATCGTCCTATTAGCCATAGTAGCGTAAAGTGACGTTAAATAAATAAACAAAATTATTACTGATTAACAATTTAATGTAGTTATATTATTTAATCTAAATCATTTGTTTCCAACGAAATTAATTCACGTTTTATTAAAATCAACTTATAATATTTTTCAAATTGAAGTATATTTAATAGTTTTTTAAATTTATTTCAACACAGTAGAGGTAAGTGAAAGTCGTGTGTTGCCCGCACCAGATGTTAACAATTAATATAAAATTATATTCCTTAAAAATCCTATAATCATAAATAAATCAATATTTCCTACTCAATTGCTAAAGAATCATATTTACAGTATATATATTCTAACCATTAGATAAAAATAATAAGAAAGGTCGGTATTAGAAGAATGTAGGCTTTGTTAAGCAATCAGTGATTATGAAGTCTCAAAATAAATTTAATGACCTTAAATAACTAACTACGACTGTTCTGTAAAAAGAAAATAATATTAAATAACTCAGAAGTTAATTGCTTACATTGAACTGACTCTTTGTTAAGAGGGAAGTTATAAACTGTTTTTATTTCTTTTTTTTATTTAGAAGCAAGTGGTGATTCATAACTATCATTTTTAAGTGACACAAAGATCTCAGCATAACATGAGGATTGTAATCTTAGAGCTAATACATGTTCAAAATGAAATGTCATGATATCTATTTCGACACTAAGCAATGACTTTGGAATACAGCTTTCAACTACTTTTGTATTTTCTTTATTTGAAAAAAAAAAAAAAAAAAAAAATCAGGCTCAAACACACATGTTTCTATAGAAATTCCATTTTAATAATTCTTTAATGGTTTCACTCATTTTTATCTCTTACTGTACTTGAAAATTCTTTAATCGGTTTTAAAAACGGAGGTAAGTGAAAGTCGTGTGTGGCCCGCACCAGATTTTTAAATATACTTAGATTAAAAATTAGTATACTACTAATATAGAATTAATTAAATTGAATTTCTATAGAAACATGTGATTTATTAAAAAATCTATTATATTAATAAAATAAATATAAAAATAAACTTTATTCACATATTTACTTTTGACAAAATGTTAACAATGATTTTGGATGAGTCATCCTTACAATCAGAAAATATTTTTGTTTTTTTGTGATTATAGTACATTAGCCTAATGGCAAACATATAGTGAAAAATTGAGGTTACTTTGCGATTGTAGGAAAAATCTATTATATTATTTTCTAAAATAATCAGTTAGTTTTATTGTCTTTTCATCACTATTTATATACTTTTATAAGCTTGTGTATAAGATAATATTTTTTCTAAAATCTTCAGCTCCCAACAGTATATTATACATCTATATTATTGTTTTTATGTTAAAAAACGCCAAAATTGCAATACAAAATATTTTAGCAGTTTTCTTCTTTGGTTAGATATCAAATTCGTCCAACTTATGTATTTACCTCTTTTTATCCTTATAAACAATAAATTATAATAAATTTTAACTACTTTTGTATTTTCTTTCTTTGAAAAAAAAAAAAACTGTACCTCTATAATCCATGAACTGTACTGAGCAAAAGACCAGTACATATAGAGATTTCTACTGTTTCTAGACCAATAAGGCAATTAGACCAAGATCGATGATTAAAACCTTTTCCATTATATTGCTCAACAACTTCAAGCTACTATAGTTCTTTCTTTCTTTAAAGTTTTTTTTTTTTTTTTTGAATTTTGGTTGCAAAACGACATATTATTCTATAGTAATAAACTTTATATAAATATTTATGGTTTAGACATTCCCAAGCAGATAAATTTCAGTTTTAGTTAATCTTATAAAATAAGCAGAAAGTAAAAAAAAAAAAAAAAAAATCAAAACCGAGAATAAAAAAATTATTACATCTACTATCAAGATTAAATATTTTTAAATTTAAACAAAGTTATATGCCAATTTAATTTCATTTTATTACTTATCAGTATTTGCTAAAATCTCTGAATGCTTTTAATATTTATATTTTTAAATATCAATGGTAAGGAGTTAATATATATATATATAAATCATTGAAATGATAACTTGAGAATGAATATAACATGATATTATAAACTGTATTATGATAATGCATAATTAATTGTTGCTTAAAAACTACATGCTTCTATTCTTCCTTCCTTTAGTTTTTTTTTTTTTTTTTTAATAGTGTGCAGAAAATTATTAATTATTCTACACAATAAACTTGAAACAATATTTATGATTCAGAATTTTAAATAAGGGTAATTTATTTGATCTCACAAAATAGAAAGAATATAAACATGAAAATAAAAACAATATTATGCCTAATATAAAGTTTAAATATTTTTGATTTGGAGGAAGTTATCAGCCATTTTTATTTCTTTGTTTGTTTATTTATTTAATCACTTTTAAGCTACAGTGGCTAATCAGTTGATGCTACAGTGGCTGTTCTAAATTTTGCCTATCCAGGTTTAAGTAGGATAGTCTTCTTTAACGAGTAACCGACATTGCCCAGAGACCAACATTATACGTTCTCTCCAAAGGACGTCAAGAATTTTTCATTCCCATTAAAAAATCCAAGGTTGGAACCTGCGACCTTAGGCATAGGAGGCTGTGATGTTAACCAATACACCACAGGTGAACCATTTTAATGATTTTTATTTCTTTTAATGAGTGGTCATTCATAACAATATTCTTTAAGATCGCTGTCTGGTTAGACATAATTATTGGAATATTTAGGGCTTGTATTTCCTATATATTATATAAGGTTATATATATATATATATATATATATATATATATATATATATATATATATATATATTGTTTTTTTGTTCATTTAACTTCACTTTATGCTACTGTGCTAATTGGACGATGCTACAGTGGGAGTCCTAAATTTTGCCTATCCTGGTTTAATTAGGATAGAAATTTTTAATGAGTACCTGACCTAGCACAGGCTCGGGATCACCTTTTTACGTCCCCTCCAAAGGACGGCATAACTAAGGATTTTTCACTCCTAAGAAAAAGCCTAGGACCAGTTGCGGGTTTGAACCTGTGAACTTTTTTATGGAAGAATGTTATGCTAGCCAGCCTGCTACAGGTGATTCCTAGGTTATATATAGGCTTATATTACCCTACTATATTTTATTATAAAGTAGATATTAATAAAAAGGACTGAAATGGCAACTTGAAAATCATTTTAAGAAGATGATTCTAATATGTATATTGATTCTTAATAATGTCTTATTACTCAACTATTTCAAGCTACGTTTGTAAATTTTTTCTTAAACATTTTTTTTTTTTTTTTGCAAAAAAAGAGATATTAATAGTTATAAATTTTAAACCAATATCATAAAGGCAAACATCACTAAATATATTGATTAAAAAATATCAACCTATTAATAGGTGTAACAAGGTTTTTATTTTTTGAAAAATGTTATGGTATATTCTTTCTATGTTAATATCCTAATCATAAATATTGATTACAAATTTGTTAATCTTCAATAATATGTCATTTACTACACAAAAAAAAAAAAAAAAATGAACTTCAGAGGAAGAAAGAACTCAGTGATCTTGATGTTGAGCAACAGGTCACAATTAAGTGTCATAATACATGTTTACAACATTAACATTACTCATTTTAAACCTGTCATTTCAACTCTTTCGGGGCTTATATTTTAAAAAAATATAAGAATATTCAGATTTCTTAAAAGTTATAGTTAAAAATGACCTGTTATGACAAGAAATCAAATTTCATTAAAACTTCCTCTTAAAAAAATTACAATAGTTGAGCTATAATGTAGGTAAAATAATGTTTTTATTATTATTTTTTTAATTTAATTTTATCTATATTCTTTTTTTATTATAAGATTTATTAAAATATACCTCTGAATCTATGCCCTATGAAATCTAGCTATTTAAAAATGTATGAATCATAAATATTGGTTTGAAATTTATAACTATTAATATCTCATTTTGAGCAAAAAAAAATTTTAAGAAAATATTTACATACCTAGCTTGAAATAGTTGTTATTACTCAACTATTTCAAGCTATGTATGTACGTTTTTTCTTAACTTTTTTTTGTTGCAGAAAATGACATTTAACAGTAATAAATTTAAAAACAATATTTATGATTCATACATTTTCAAGTAGGTAGATTTGTATAGGTCATAGATTCATGTGTAGATTTTATTAAATCTTATAACATAAAAAGAATGTAGATAAAATTGATTAAAATAAATTTAAAAAATAATTAAAACATTATTTTACCTACAATATAGCTCAACTAATGTAATTTTTGTAAGAGGAAGTTTTAATAAAATTTGATTTTTTGTCATAAGAGGTTATTTTTAACAATAATTTTTAAGAAATTAGAATAATTTGATATTATTTTTAGAATATAAACCCCGAAAGAGTTGAAATGACAAGTTTAAAATGAGTAATGTTAATGTTGTAACATGTATTATGACACTTAATAGTGACTTGCTCAACATCAAGATCCTTGAGGTCTTTCCTCCTTGGAAGTTCTTTTTATTTTTGTGTAGAAAATGACGTATTATTGAAGATTAATACATTTGTAATCAATATTTATGATTAAGATTTCTAATCGATCTTATATTAATTATTAACATAGAAAGAACATAAACATTTCTCAAAAAATAAAAACCTTGTTACACCTATTATCAAGATTGATATTTTTTAATCAATATATTGAGTGATGTTAGCCTTTATGATATTTATCAATATTATCAGTTTAATGAAAAAAGTAAACAGTATTAATCAATGTTAAGAATTTATCGATTCCTGCAAATATTAGTTTACATTTTAAAAATGCCTTGTATTGAGAAATTCATAGATTCGATCAAATTTAAAACCTGGATATAAAATAACATATTGGGACAAGTAGGAAATGACAAGATAGAATAATCTATGAAAAAATAAAAAACATAAAGGGTTGTTAATGACTGGGAAAACAAGTAAGAGTTTAATATATAAACAAATTATACAAAACGAGATTTTAGTAATACAAAAATTAAAAAAATACGTAATTTAAAAAAAATAAAAATCAGGAAGGCTAAACTTTAAATAAATACAGCCTAATTAGAATATTGTTAAAATAATAAATAAATAACATAGTTTTGTTGGAATTTTAAGGTTCTTATAGGTTGTTCTTGAGGGATACAATCTACAACCACAATAAAGTTGTAATAGATATTTTTTAATGTTGTTCCTAACACCTTTTTTATTAAAATTAATTAATAATAGATGTGTGCTCTAGTGTTTGTATTTGACCAAAAATTATTAATATTATACTAAGAAAGAGATTTAATCAAGTTTAAAAACTATACATGAAATAATAATTATTATTTAGTAACTATTTATGGTGAATAGTTAAATGTGATGAAAAAGAGGAAATCCCAGTGTTCGATAATCTATGCAAAATTAAGAACACAAAGGGTTGATTGTTCAACCACTGGAAAAAAGCAAGTTTAAAATAGTCTTTAGGAATATAATTTTTTTTTTAAACTCCAAATATGACTAAAATTAGAAATGATATGGGATTTTTGAAAAAAAAAAAAAAAGACAAAAATACTGATGCATTTAATACAAACTGACGTAATAATAAAATTAATTAATGGGACAATAATGAATAAAATGTTGGATAGGTTTTTTGTGGTTTTTATTTATTATTATTTAAGGACTAACAATTAAATATAAAGTTCAATACTCATTTTAATCGTGTAAAACCATAGTAATGTTGTAATCAATACAATTAATGTTGTTCTTAATACATTTTTTATTAATATTAATTAATTTATATGAGTGTTGTTGTATTTTGATTTGTTGAACAATTTATTAACATAATGTGAGAAAAAGATTCAATCAAGTTTAAAAACAATGAAAATGAAAAAATTAAGAACACAAAGGGTTCTTGAGCTGAAAAAAAAAAAGCGAGATTAAAAAATAAAAAATCTATAGTAACACCACAATTTTATTGTTTTGTTTTTTCTAATTTGTAATATATAAAATTAGAAACGATAAGTTTTTTTTTTCTTATATTGATTACTATCACACAGGCCAAACATAAAAAAAAAAAAAAAAAATGAACATTGTTACAGTAATAAATAAAACATGTCAGATGGGATTATGCAGTGTTTTTTTTTATCAATCTTGACAACTAAATTGATAGTAGAATACCCAGTTTAATCATGTATACATATAATAAAGTTATAATAAATATACTTTATTGTGTTTTTAATAAAGTTTATAATGATATGGTTGTTTTGATTTGGGGAAATATTTATGAGTGTTTATATATATTTAAAAAAAAATTATTTAAACAAAGATTATTGCTTATCGAGTAAACATTATAACATAATAGTGAGCAAGAGATTCAATCAAGTTTAAAAACTATAAAATGAAATATTAAGAACACAAAGGGTTCTGGAGCTGGAAAAAAAAACAGCGAGATTAAAAATTAGAAAATCTTCTGTAACTCGACAATTTTATAGTTTGGTTTCTTTCTAATTTGAAATGTATAAAATTTTTATACAAGTTTTTTTTTTCTTATATTGACAATCGCAAAGGCCAAAACATTAAATAAAATTGAAGAATGTTACAGTAATAAATAAAATATGTCTCTTTTCTTTTTTAATTTTTCTGTAAGTTTTTCTTAATATTAACACTTAAATGAGCACACCTTAACTTCCCTTTGTGTTTCATCTATTTTATTTCACAACCATTCACATCTATCAACGTTTCGGGGTTGTTTTCCCATTCTCAAGACTTATTTTTTTAAAAACATTTTCTTACATATAACTCACTAATTCACATCATAGCTCACTGCTATTCGTCCACATTACGTTATTTAATAAAGTTAAAATAAATATATTTTAATGTTGTTTTTAATAAAGTTTATATTTATATTGTTGTTTTGATTTGTGCAAATATTTATTAGTGTTTATATATATTTAAAAAAAATATTCAAAGGTAGATTATTGCTTATCAAGTAAATGATATGTTTCATTTATTTATTTTAATTTTTATTTCTATCTGTTTATTTCATTTTATTTTTTGTTTTGTTTCTATTTTTATTTTCTTAGTTGGGTTTTTTAAAAATTTTTACCAACAATAAAAACAATTGATGTACAAAATAAATTTTAGCAATTAAATAGTGCATTGTAATGGACTTTCAATCAATTTTTTTAAAACTGTGCAGATGTATTCTTTACAAATAAAGATTGATGTTGTAAAAAAAAAAAAATGATATATTTGAAAAATGATTACCTATTTTGGTGTCTGATGACACGAAGTAGCAAGCAGGCAGAGAATTCTTGTGTAGAGTGTTCAAAAGGTATTTCAGA
Organism: Piezodorus guildinii; assembly: GCA_023052935.1. NCBI lineage: Eukaryota > Metazoa > Arthropoda > Insecta > Hemiptera > Pentatomidae > Piezodorus > Piezodorus guildinii. Next base: position 165,194,067 of record CM041294.1, on the reverse strand, counting down.
GTGACCCTCCACTTCTGTGCTTCTCTTAAGTTATCATCATACTTATCATAAGACCTGAACCTCAGTGTTATCACCATCCTCTCACGCTTCCTCTGGCTGAAGACTTTACCTTTCTTTATTATGTAGGCGTAGATGTGAAACCAGACACTGATGTCTGAATCGTCCCATAATATGGAGCTCGGCTCCTCTTTCTCCAACTGATCCGGAGACTTCTTGTTCATTCTTGGCCTCCACTTGCACTTCTGGGCATATCTTCGACTCCTCATGCACCTGCATCCTATAATATCTTCCAAGAGGACGATCTGTGTCTTTACTATCCCGTTGTATTCCTTCTGAAGGCAGATACCTTTCTCCGACAGTTTAACCCTGTAAACTGTGTTCTTCTTAGAGATAAGGTAGAAACTCTCTTCCAATATCGGGCTGGGGGAGATTTCATCTAATGGTTCCATCATTTTTTAATTTGTTTTTAAATATTACTATAAAGTTTCATTATGTTTTATTCTTGTTTAAATTAACATCAAGTTTATCATTATTATTTAAAACTTTAAAATAAATAAAAAACCTAGTGGAATACGAAAACATGACGAGTTCTAACAGACATCTAACACTCCACGACCGACACTGACTCAATGACAACTGAAACCTAACTGAACCTGCAACAGAGTGGTGGTGGGAGGGGGAGAGTTGCGGTAACTGGTAAACAAAGGGCACCAACAATCGATTAGCTCTTGTATCGATACTACATCCGACCAATCGAGACACCGATTTCGAAAAGATACGAAAAGGCATTTTAAAAAAAAGAAGATAATTGTTGAAATATTTTTATTTTAATCTTTTAGGGAGCGGCGTGGTCTTGTAGATAGAGCATTAGTCGACTGTTATCAGGGGTCTCGGGTTCGAATCCCTGAGTAGCCCAGTAAAATAAGGATATTTGTGGAAAGTAATTCGGATAAAGCTGAAAATCGTTTTAATACCTCTTAATGCTCCTAAATAAAAGTAATCTGAGTTTGTACCATCACAATTGGTGAGCTTAACTTTCGAAAACGGCTCTAAGAATTGTGATTAAACTCGCTATATCGATGTAAAGTTTAATAGGTTTTAATATCATTTAGGTTTCATTCTGATTGAAATAGTCTGACAGGGCTTGAATGCCGATATTTTTCTTCCTCTAAACTACCTTTAATTTTGTAAAATCTATAAAAATAACTATATTATCTTTATACCACTGATGAAAAACAGCTAAATATGCAAGTTGAGCGAATTTGAAGAGCAATTAAAGGAGAAAGTTGAAGAATTTTTTTTTTAATGTAATTTTTGTGTTTTTGGAACATAATAACAGTAATATAGGCGTTGGAAAGCTAAAGATTTTAGAAAAAATATTATCTTATACAAAAAATTGTGAAAGTTAACGGAGAGTGATGAAAAGCTGATAACACTGATTGTCATAGATAATAATATAATGGATTATTTAATAAAACACATGTTCCTATTGAAATTCAATTTAATTAACTCTTTCAAAATTTATTTTTATCTCTAAGTGTATTTAAAAACTGATTCAAATTGATTTTAACAACGGCTGTAAGTGAAAGTTGTGTGTTGCACGCACCAGATATTTCGTATTAAAACCCAGAATTTGTTTTTACTATATTAATATTATTTATAGGAACTTTGTTTTTAGATAAAGTAAGATGACGGATTTCGATAAAACTAAACAACCAGAATACAAATATGTGAAAATATCAATCAAATGTCCTATTTTGAAACCAACGTCTCAATTTTCTAGATTCCTCCTTAACAATGACCTTAATTTAATTCTACTAGATCTATTCACTTTATTTACGCTATATCTTTGTGTGTCTTTTACATTCTCATATATTAATATTAATATTTATTAATATATATTAACAGTATCTTAATATATATATATATATATATTTTTTTTTTTTTTTTTTTTTTTTTAAATATGATTATATTAATACATTGTACAAATAAACATTTAAGTACTATTAGAACTTTCTACTATTGTGAAGAATCAGGTGCGCGCAGCACATTATTTTCACTTACTTCCGTTGTTAAAATCATTTTAAAAACTTTTAAATAAAATTTGAGTTCCGATGAAAACCAAGCTAACAATGGAAATTATTATCTACAAAAATGACTTATTTTTATCCTTTATTCATCACTCTCCATTACCTTATAAAACTTTGTATATCAGGTATGATAGAGAGTATAAAATGATATAAAGGTATATATAAAAAAATGGTTTGCCCTTCTCTCCTTTATTTAAATAAATATTTCTTTATTGTCCTGGAACATGTCCCTTTAGAATAAAATATACAGAATGTACAAATGTGCTTTGGAATATTAGTGTAAATTAAGTACATATAAACAAGTTAATAATTACTGATATAAAATAGACATATTTAAATGAGAAGAAAACAACAACAAGTAAAAAAAAAAGCTTATTTACAATTCTATTGACCCTGGATATTCATTAAGTTATTAAAAATGTTAGATTTGAAGGTAGAAAGAGAGTGACGGATAGAAGGAGGGATAGAATTCCATAGGATTGACGATCGAATAAGAAAGGATCTGTCGAAATGTGCAGTTCGGTGGGCCGTATTGTATAAATCTGAAGGCTTGGAGCGCGAACAACGGGGATGGATAGGGGATTTGAATTGTAGGAGGTCAAAAACTCGGCGGGATTGGATAACTTGGTAAAGGAATGACGAAAGGAAATACTTGCGACGTTAGGAAGGGTAAAGCCACTTCAACTCGCCATAAAATTGGAATACAGAGGTTTACCTGGGGACCCCGAAGATGAATCGGACAAAGCAATTAAGTAAGCGTTTTATTTTTACCTCGAGATCCCCAGACACACCACCGTATACCGTACAGCAATAGTCAAAGAGGGGAAATATTAGAAAGGTAACGAGGAGTTTTCTAGTTTTATGCGGAATTAGGTGATAGAGGGAATTCAGTCGCTTAAAAGTTGAAAAGGTACGTCGTGAGATTTCGGAAATATATTTTTTGAAGGATAAAGTTTGGTCAAAGGTTTCTCCCAGATTTCTGACAGTCGGGTGGAACTTTATAGTATTACTATTTAGGAAGATAGTTTGGATATGTGGAACAGTTTTCAGGAGGTGATGGGATCCTATTACAATTGCAATGGGATCCTAATACAAATGTTTTTCATTATTTAGTTTTAGCCTATTGACTTAAAATGTACAGCCCAGTGACTTAAAAAATTTGTTCAACTTATATATTTACCTATTTTTTATCAATGCTAATAATATGATGTGGTTATTTTTTTGAAATCTATAATATTAAATGTACTTTAAAGAAGAAAATTTCAATAATTCGGCTTTGTCAGACTATTTCAATCAGAATGAAACCTACATGAGACTAAAGCCCATTAAATTATGATTAGACTCGCTATTTTAATCATAATCGATAAAGCCGTTTTAGAAAATTGTAAAAATGTGCAAAATGCTTAATTTAATGTGACTATCTTCTTGTTCACTGATTATGTTGAAAAAGTTGCTGTAACATCCCAGTTATCTTAAATATATTTGTTTTTTACTTTCACTTACTATATATAGTAAGGGGAAGTATTGGGATCGTAAAAATTTTCTAATTCCAGTTTTCAACGGAAATACACGTTTTAGGGTCCCCTGAGTCCAAATAACCTAGTATATTTATTTTTACAAAATCTACAAAATTAAAGGTACTTTAGAGGGGAAAAAAATGTAAAATATCGGCATTTAAGCCCCGTCAGACCATTTTAATCATAGTGGAAACTACATAATATTAAAGCCCATTAAATTCTACATCGATATAGCGAGTTTAATCAAAATCGTCGGAACCGTTTTCGAGAAAATCGAAAAAAGGTGCAAAATGCATAGTATATAGTGGATTTTCTGGTAAGCTCATATAAAAATAAAAAGGTTTTGTAACGTCTCGGGCGCATATTTGTCTTAAATATGAAATTTCAGTTTCTTAGGACTTACCGTTTCCGCCCGGGAGTTACCACACACAAACAGACCTTTTTGCGGGACTTGGTTATTTGGACTCAGGGGACCCGATTCGATGTATAGCATTTCCAAGTCAATTGTAACCTTTTCCAAATCAAATGTAACTTTTTCCAAGTCAAATGTAACCTTTTCCAAGTCAAATGTAACCCTTTCCATTTCAAATGTCACCTTTTCCATTTCAAATGTCACCTTTTCCAAGTCAAATGTCACCTTTTCCATTTCAAATGTTACCTTTTCCAAGTCAAATGTCACCTTTTTCTTCACTTCTAGCCTTAAATATTCCGTTTTATTTATTTATTTATTGAAAAATAATTAGTTTAATTAAAATTATGACTTTTTTAATAATTTTGGCGTATCATATCACTGTTTTTTTTTGTTTTTTTTAAATATCTGATATCAAGTTCTGTTTTTTACGAACTAATATTTAAAAAAATATTTAGTTTTAAAATAGTTGTTGATTTTGAATTTTTAGAGGGGAGGGATGGTTTTTGGGTATAATTATGTGTTTTCGGGTATTATAATTACGTTTTTCGAGCTGTATTTTTTATCGCTCATGGGTATTTCAACTCGCATTTACTTTTAATGTTTATTATTGATATAGGGATTAATTAATGTGTTTTCGGGTATTATAATTACGTTTTTCGATCTGTATTTTTTATCGCTCATGGGTATTTCAACTCGCATTTACTTTTAATGTTTTTTGTTGATATGGGCATTAATTGTTGTGCTTTCGGGTGGTTATGATTACGTTTTTTGAGCTCTATCTTTTATCGCTTTAAGTATTTCAACTTGCATTTACTGTTAATGTTTTTTATTGATAAAGGGATTAATTAATGTGCTTTCGGGTGGTTATGATTACTTTTTTCGAGCTGTATTTTTTATCGCTCATGCGTATTTCAATTCGCAGTTACTTTTAATGTTTTTTATTGATATAGGGATGAATTATCGTGCATTCGGGGGTTATGATTACGTTTTTTGAGCTCTATCTTTTATCGCTCATGCGTATTTCAACTCGCATTTACTTTTTATGTTTTTTATTGATATAGGGATGAATTATTGTGCATTAAGGTGGTTATGATTACGTATTTTGAGCTCTGTCTTTTATCGCTCATGCGTATTGCAACTTGCCTTTACTGTTAATGTTTTTTATTGATAAAGGGATTAATTAATGTGCTTTCGGGTGGTTATGATTACGTTTTTCGAGCTGTATTTTTTATCGCTCATGCGTATTTCAATTCGCAGTTACTTTTAATGTTTTTTGTTTATATAGGGAGGAATTATTGTGCATTCGGGTGGTTGTGATTACGTTTTTTGAGCTCTATCTTTTATCGCTGTAAGTATTTCAACTTGCATTTACTGTTAATGATTTTTTTTTTTTATATAGGGATTACTTAATAAGCATTCGGGTGGTTATGATTACGTTTTTTGAGCTCTATCTTTTATAGCTCATGCGTATTTTAACTCGCATTTACTTTTAATGTTTTTTATAGATATATAGGTTATTAATTGTCTTTGCGGGTCTTGTAATTACGTTTTTTGAGCTGTATTTATCGTCGCTTGTTCGCATTTCAACTTGAATTTACTTCTAATCTTTTTATTGTTATAGGGATCTATACTTGTGTTTTTGAGTGGTTATGAAAAAAACTTTTTTTGGACTGCTTATTCTATAGCGCGCGCCTTTAAACTTAGTGCTAATATCATTTTATATTTTGATAGATTGGTCTTTCTTTGTTTTTGTTTTAGGGGATTCTGATTACGTGTTTTGAACATTATTCTTTTATGCGCTTGGGAATTTCAACATACCGTAGATATTATGTTATAATTTGAAGTAAAAATTATTTGTTGTGTTTTTGCATGTTCTGATTACTTTTGTTAACTGGATGTTACACCGCATTGCGCATTGTTCTAGATCACTTTTTCTTTAAGTTAAAATGTGCACTAGCTATAAAAAAATGTCATAAACTCTATTAGTATTCCCCAAAACACTATAAACAATCCCTCTATCAAATATTTATGAAATAGGAACAGTAATTTAAAATGAGTAAAAGCAATATGAAATAAGGTTCAAATAATGTTATAAGAACACCCGATTCCTCCGATAATATAAACGATTCCTCAATTATTGTATAATAATAGAATAAAAATTATTCCTCAATAATAATTGTAAGAACGAGTGAGGAAGTGAGTCCATTATAAAATATTTAGTTGAAAAAACTTACTCAGGACGCTGAAAAAGGAACTATAACTGATCCTTTTATAAAAAAATAATAATGAAAATTTTAAATAAAAATAAATAAAAAAGCTAAATGATGTATATTCCAGCAACGTTATAATGAGAACTCAAAAAATCAATCCCAATATCAATCAAAAACTTAATCATAACCACCCGCAAGCACAATAATTAATCCCTATATCAATAAAAAACATTAAAAGTAAATGCGAGTTGAAATACCCATGAGCGATTAAAAATACAGCTCGAAAAAAGTAATCATAACCACCCGAAAGCACATTAATTAATCCCTATATCAATAAAAAACATTAAAAGTAAATGCGAGTTGAAATACCCATGAGGGATTAAAAATACAGCTCGAAAAAAGTAATCATAACCACCCGAAAGCACATTAATTAATCCCTATATCAATAAAAAACATTAAAAGTAAATGCGAGTTGAAATACCCATGAGCGATTAAAAATACAGCTCGAAAAAAGTAATCATAACCACCCAAAAGCACATTAATTAATCCCTATATCAATAAAAACATTAAAAGTAAATGCGAGTTGAAATATCCATAAGCGACTAAAAATACAGCTCGAAAAAAGTAATCATAACCACCCGAAAGCACATTAATTAATCCCTTTATCAATAAAAAACATTAACAGTAAATGCAAGTTGCAATACGCATGAACGATAAAAAATACAGTTCGAAAAACGTAATCATAACCACCCGAAAGCACATTAATTAATCCCTATATCAATAAAAACCATTAAAAATAAATGCGAGTTAATATGCACGCGAGCGATAAAAAATACAGTTCGAAAAACGTAATCATAACCACCCGAAAGCACATTAATTAATCCCTATATCAATAATAATCATTAAAAATAAATGCGAGTTGAAATACGCATGAGCGATAAAAAATACAGCTCGAAAAACGTAATCATAACCACCCGAAAGCACATTAATTAATCCCTTTATCAATAAAAAACATTAACAGTAAATGCAAGTTGCAATACGCTTGAACGATAAAAAATACAGTTCGAAAAACGTAATCATAACCACCCGAAAGCACATTAATTAATCCCTATATCAATAAAAACCATTAAAAATAAATGCGAGTTAATATGCACGCGAGCGATAAAAAATACAGTTCGAAAAACGTAATCATAACCACCCGAAAGCACAACAATTGATGCCCATATCAATAAAAAACATTAAAAGTAAATGCGAGTTGAAATACCCATGAGCGATAAAAAATACAGCTCGAAAAACGTAATTATAATACCCGAAAACACATTAATTATTGCCAAAAACCATCCCTCCCCTCTAAAAATTCAAAATCAACAACTATTTTAAAACTAAATATTTTTTTAAATATTAGTTCGTAAAAAACAGAATTTGATATCAGATATTTAAAAAAAAAAAAAAAAAAAAACAGTGATATGATATGCCAAAATTATTAAAAAAGTCATAATTTTAATTAAACTAATTATTTTTCAATAAATAAAACGGAATATTTAAGGCTAGAAGTGAAGAAAAAGGTGACATTTGACTTGGAAAAGGTAACATTTGAAATGGAAAAGGTGACATTTGACTTGGAAAAGGTGACATTTGAAATGGAAAAGGTGACATTTGAAATGGAAAGGGTTACATTTGACTTGGAAAAGGTTACATTTGACTTGGAAAAAGTTACATTTGACTTGGAAAAGGTTACAATTGACTTGGAAATGCTATATAATTTAATGGGCTTTAATATTATGTAGTTTCCACTCTGATTAAAATGGTCTGACGGGGCTTAAATGCCGATATTTTACATTTTGTTTTCCTCTAAAGTACCTTTAATTTTGTAGATTTTGTAAAAATAAATATACTATCTTGTTACCACCGATGAAAAACACATAAATATATAAGTTGAATGAATTCAATATCTAACTAAAGGAGAAAACTGAAAAAATATTTTTTTAATGCAATTTTTTTATTTTGAACATAGCAACAGTAATATAGACGTATAATATACCGTTGGAAAGCTAAAGCTTTTAGAATAAATATTATCTAATGAACAAACTTGTAAAAGTTAATAAAGAGTGATGAATAGCCGATAAATCTGATTATTTTATTTAATAATATATAAATATATAGAGTTTTTAATAAAACACATGTTTCTATAGAAATTCAATTTAATTATTTCTTTAATGGTTTCACGTATTTTAATCTCTAACTGTATTAGAAAATCCTTTCATTGATTTTAAAAATGGAGGTAAGTGAAAGTCGTGTGTTGTTCGCACCAGATTTTTTTATTAGTTATTTATTGCAATTTACAACTGTTTAAAGGAATATAACAAGTAAATTTGAGAAAAATATATCTTAAATATTAAATTTTAGTTTCGAAATACATTTGTGCCTGGCTTACTACTCTGACTATTTTGCGGAACTTGGTCATTTGGACTCCGAAGACCCTATTACGTGTATTTCTAATGAAAACTGAAATTTGTATATTTTCTCGTTTGCAGTCCTTATATTATATTTCCGATGTAGGTAAGTGAAAGTAATTTAAGTACTTTTAAAATATTAAAATTATTTTTATTAAAAAAGAGACTTGGAGAATCAAGAGGTCTTTTGGCTGGTTGCCTGTTGTTCTCAAAGAAATTTCAAACATGAAATTGACACAATTAGAAGTGCGAAATTATTACTGAATCATCCTGAGTTGTGGATGTGGTGACGCAGGTTCAACAGCCTCCAGGAGGAAAAGTCTTCATCACATGAACCGAGAGCATGTTCAGCTTTTTCCTTATCTTCTGACGCAGGGAGAGAACACACTTAAACATCTTACTGTGGATTTTTTTTGCTAATTCAAGTAACATCACTTTTTACTACTGTGGCTAATCTGACGATGCTACAGTGGGGATCCTAAATTTTATCTATCCAGGTTTAATTGGAATTTAATCTCTGATTGTCAGCTTAATAAGCACCTCCACAATATAAGGAAGCCTCACCGACTTGCAAGTCCTGCAAGAAGGAATATGAAACTGCTCATCATGTGGTATAGCTTTTTTCACTCAAATTCATAATTTTTTCAGTCAAATTCATAATTTTTTTCGGTCAAATTCATAATTGTTTCAGTCAAATTCATAATTTTACACAGTTAATTTAATGAGGTTTTGCTACCAAGAACTTACCATTTTTATTAAATCTTGTTGTTGTCTATCCATTTGTTTGTTTATTTATTTAACGTCACTTTATGCTACTATGGCTAATCGGACGATGCTACAGTGGGAGTCCTAAATTTTGCCTATTCAGGTTTTATTAGGATAGGGATCTTTAACGAGTACCTGACATCGCACAGGCTCGGGACCACCTTTTAACGTCCCCTCCGAAGGACGGCGTAACTAAAGGTTTTTTACTCCCATTAAAAAATCCTAGGACCACCTGCGGGTTTGATCCCGTGACCTTTAGCATGGGAGGCTGTTACGCTAGCCACCCAGCTACAAGTGATCCCTGAGTCTATCCATTTAACGTCATTTTATGTTACTGTGATACTTAATCCGACGGTGCAGCGGGAGTAATAAGTTTTGCCTACCCAGGCATATTTCTTTATTTAAGTATTCTTCTAATATTTCTTTACTTAAGATAGGGTCTTTTACGAGTTCCAGTTATTAAATCTTTTAAGAGTCATCTGTGGTGCACAAATATAGGACGATCTGCTGGTTTTAGACTTGAGAACTTAAGCATAGAAGGCTGTTATGCTAGCCACTACTCTACAGGTTACCCTAAATGCATTCAACAAGGTTTGAATCTGCCGAGTTTGAACACGTGACCTTGGACATATTAGTCTTTAGCTCCTTTCTGAATGCATCCAGGGTCACCTGTGGAGTAGTGGCTAGCATAACAGCCTCTTTTAAAGGACGAAACAACCAAGGATTTTTACTCCCTAAAAGCAAATATAGGGCCATCTGCATCTAATACATTTTATCTTTATCAACAATAATAACCGATTTTTAGTGGAATCACATTTGTTATAATCTGTTACTTGATTATACATATGAATTTTCTTTCTTTATAGCGCTTTACTGATTCTAAAACTCTCTACACACTTTTCTCTATCTTCAAAAATAACTGAGTTATAAGCGTATTTAAGTGAAAAATTTCAATTTTTTTTTCTTTTCTTTTTCTCTTTTATATAATTATTCGCGTTTTTTTTTTTGTTAAAAAACAATAATGCATTTATTATCTTTTGGGCATCTTCTTATTAGTCTTCTTTGCTGTTGGCCTGGTAACAGGGAGGAAGAAAGTGAAGAAACAAGTTGATTTGGGTGGTTATGAATGATGTGTGTTATATTTATCGTGAATGTAAGAATTTACTGTTGGGATGGTTGTGTATTGTGTGATTAGAAACGTACCATGGTGACTGAAAATTTTTTCGTAAAATTTTGTTTGTGTGTACAAATTTAGCAGAACCTAAAGTTTTGTTCCGTATGCCCAGATTGGCCTCAGTGGAGTCTATATAAGTCGCTTGCTTCGTAAGTGTATTGATGATCTGTAATCCAATAGATATGGAAGTGATTGTAACGTCATTTTAGTTCTTGTCGTTTTAATTTCGTAACTATGTTCCGTGTTAGTCTTTTGTCCAAATATAGTCCGGGGTATTGTACGTAAATTTTTGAAGGTACCGCATTGTTGTCGATTTTCACAGCTGGACAGGTACCTTTCCGTAGAAAAAAGCTGACGTGGCTCGATTTGGAGGCATTAGTTTTGTTTTCCATCTTTGAAACCACTTTAGCAGGTCGAAGATATGATTTGACAAGGAAATAGAAGCTGAAGGTAGTACCTCTGTGAGAAGAAAGAAGTGCTGTATAATCAGCAAAGGTTTAGTTAGATGGTGGTGCAAGGGTACTCAGGAATATCGGAAGAATGAGCAGGGTAGAGAAGAGGGGCTTAATATAACCTTGAGGCACGCCAGCATTTTGAGGATAGATTTGAGAAATGGAAGACTCAATAGAAATACAGAAGAGCCTGTCGAGAAAGAAAGAAGTACATTCATAAATAAAATATTTTAAGTATGCTTCTACATAATGATTGTTTTTGTATTAATTTAATGTTTGTGCTTCTATGGTTAAACAGACAGTTTGAGACCTAAATTTTTTCTATCCAGGTTTAATTATGATAGGGATCTTTAACGAGTATCTGACATCACACAGCCTCGGGGCCACCTTCTTACATCCTCTCCGGAGATCTGAGGATTATTTTACTTCTGTCCTAGCCTATCTGGCGCGCATGAACCCGCGACCTTTGTCATAGAAGACTATTATGCTAGCCACTACACCACAGGTGACAGTACTAGGGCCACCTGCCAGGTTTGTTATTAGATAATGAAGGTATTTGGAAGATTCATTCGAACCTTGTCACTGAGACAGGCTGGCAATGACGAAGCCTTTTACATCCTTTTCAACAGTTTATTTCTTTTTTCCAACCTCGAAAAGTAGCGTAACCTTCAAGCGGCCTTCCATTAGCAGAGGCAAAACTTCTTTACGCTGCAAAACCACCCACCATTTCCAAGTTATTGACTTTAAATTTATTTACTTTCACAGTCATAACTTCCGTTGTCAAAATACATTTAAGAATTTTTAAATAAAGTTGAACGATGCAGATACGAAAAAAACTGAAAATTAATTACATTGAGTTTCGACAGAAACATGTGGTTTAATAAATAATCTATGATATTATTATCTACAACAATCAGTCAGTTTTATCGGTGTTTCATGACTGTCCACTAACCTTTACGATTTTGTTTATTAGATAATAATTTTTCTAAAATATTTAGTTTTCCAACAGTATATTATACATCAACAGTATATTACTATGATTAAGTAAAAAAAAAACAAAAAAAAAATTGAATTCGAACACTTTCAATTTATATAAATACATATACATATACATACATACACACATATACACCTGCTTTTTATCAGTGCTAACATGGTTAAAGAGCGGAAGAAAATATAAAATATCGGCATTCAAGCTAAGTCAGACTATTTCAATCAGAACAAAACCTATAAAATATTACAAGCCATTAAGTTTCACATCGATATAGCACGTTAAATCAAAATCGTTCGAGGCGTTTTTTAGAAAATTGTAATAAGGTGCTAAATGGCATGGTATAAACTGGCTCTTCCGGTTCGCTGGTTTAGAAGAAAAGGTCGCTGTTACATCTCAGGCGTATAGTTGTCTTAAATATGAAATTTTAGTTTTGTACAATTTGTTTTCTTTCTAGACTTAACACGCACACAAACGCACTGAGACCTTTTCGATGGATTTGGTAATTTGGACTCAGGGGGCCCTAAAACGTGTATTTCCGTTGAAAACTGGAATTCGAAAATTTTCACGATCGCAATAGTTTCCCTTACTACGTATTTCATAAATATGTAAGTGAAAGTTAAAATAGTTCTTATTAACTGAATATAGATTTTATTTAATTAAAAATCTAAGATTCGATTATTACATTAAAACGTGACTTAAACGTGAACCACTGAGGAATTGTAAGAAACTGGGTTGCGGGCAAAAGGAATTAAGCCATTTTGTTTATGAAAATGAAGTTTTTCTATCTTCTTGACAGAAAAGTCCATTTCTTTTTATTGGCTCAATCGTAAATTTGCTGAGCTACAGCCACTTAAAAAAACCTTTTGTTTTAAGGGCATCTGTGAAAATGGAAATGAAAAAAAAAAAAAAAAAGATAGGTAGCAGCTAACTTTATTTAATGCCGGATACCGGAGATTGACTCTGGGCAAATAAAATAAGATAACAGAATAATAGACTCATTTAGGAAGCACCAATCGCTACGAACCGGAGCTCGCCGGTAACCACTCCAACCACCAAATTCCGGACATTTCGGGATTCGAGGATGTCCGGGCAATGAACTGGACGACAGTTTCAGACACGAGCAAGGTCGAAGCAATAATGAGCGATTCCAGTGCTACCTGAAAATACTACGCGGTAAAAGTTAGACGTGTATTATCTTTAAGCCTAATTGTATCATAGATAAAACGTGTAATTATTGAGAGAAAAAATCCATTTAGTTAGTTGTCCCGAGAAACCAGAAAAATGGGGTATATATGACATTATATACTTATACTTATAACATTAAATAAAATAATTTATAATGATGGAGTATTTGTTGACCGTTAAGAAATTAGATGAGGAAGATGGTTGGGGGTGCGGTCATAAATTAGAAACACACATTTCAAACAAGTGCTATTTTAATTACGTGCCGACGTTTCGGCCTACAATGTGGGCCTTCATCAGGGTTGACTCTGAGACGGTGTCTAAAGACTTCTTCAGAGTCAACATTGTAGGCCGAAACGTCAGCACATAATTAAAATAGCACTTGTTTGAAATGTGTGTTTCTAATTTATGACCGCACCCCCAACCGTCTTCCTCATCTAAAATAATTTATAGATCATTGAGTTAGATGATGTCGATATATTTTACTTTCACTTAATATATATAGTAGTAGCGATCTTGAAAATTTTCGAATTCCAGTTTTCAAACGGAAATACACGTTTTAGGGTCGCCTGAGACTAAATAACCAAGTCCCGCAAAAAGGTCTGTGTGTGTGTATGTGTCCGTGTGTGGTAATTCCCGGGCGGAAACGAAAAGTCCTATGAAACTGAAATTTCATATTTAAGACAAATATATGCCCGAGACGTTACAAAACCTTTTTCATCAAAATGAACTTACCAGAAGAGCCACTTTATACCATGCATATTGCACCTTTTTATGATTTCCTCATTAACGGTTCAGACGATTTTGATTAAACTCGCTATATCGATGTAAACTTCATTCTGATTGAAATAGTCTGAAAGGGCTTGAATGCCGATAGTTTGAATTTTCTTCCTTTAAAGTATCTTCAATTTTATAGATTCGAAAAAATTAACTATTTCATGTTAAAATTGATAAAAAAACGGGTAAATATACAAGTTGGACGAATTTTATGACCAACTACCTTTTGTTTCTTTTATCCTTATAAAAGAGAAAAACTATTGTTTAGTGCAACTTTTGTTTGTTTTTTATAATAAGAACAGTACTATAGACGTATAATATACCGTTGAAAAGAGAAACATTTTAGAAAAAATATTATCTGATACACAAAATTGTAAAGGGTATTCTAATGGGAAATAAACTTATTACTGATGAACAATTTAATATAGTTATATTATTTAATCTAAATCATATGTTTCCAACGAAAAAGAATACACGTTTTATTGAAATCAACTTAAAGTTTTTTTCAAATTGAAGTATAATTAATAGTTTTTAAATTAATTTTAACATTCGAGGTAAGTGAAAGTCGTGTGTTGCTAGCATTAGCATTAGATTAAAAAAAAAATATTTATTGATATTTACAACTGTATTGTACAACACATCTAGTAAATTTGCTAAAAGAGAATAGTCATGATCGGCGTTTTTATCAAGTAGAAGTCCTAGATAACGGATCTGTTCAACTGGAACAAGCGGAATATTATTAAAGGATATTGTAGGGCAGGATGCCATAGGTTTGCGAAGAAAGGTAAAGATAATTTGGTGGGATTTGTTGGAATTGATTTTAATTCTCCAATTCTGACACTATACCTCAAGGTCTCTGATGTGGGATTGGAGAGTTTGATCAGTAGTTGTGATCAATAACTGATCAGTAGTCAGCAATAGTTGGATAAGTATTGACTGACAATACACTAGTGCCATCAACAAAGGTAGAAAGTGTTAGGATGGTATGGAATATCAGCGATGTCAATATTTAAAACATAAAAATAGTAATTTAATTAATCGATTTCTTTATCCATCTATTCCTATTTTTATGTTTTAAATATTGACATTCTCTAATTCAATAGTATATGAAATATTGTATTTAACGTTATTGTAATTTTTAAAAATTCATATGTACCCCCTTTTTTCTGGTTTCACTTGGATTGTTTCTAGCACTTAGATATGTTACTATACACTCATTGTATTTCATTTGTATCTTTTTAGCCCTGATAATGACCCACAACAGGGGTCGAAACGTTGGCAGACAATAAATAGTTGAAATTTGTGAATTGTTTCATTTACTGACCGCCGCCGGGATTAAATCCAGTATATTTGCCTTTCTGAGCAAAACGTACAATCGGGTGCGTTTTTCTTGAAAATTTCAAAAGTTGAAAGGTCCATCCTTTCTATTTGGGTCCCTGTGTATGAAATCTGATCTGATGTAGCACTCAGCAGAGCTGGATTCGGTGTAATTACCAAAGTAATTAATTACATTAATAATTAATTAATTGAATAGAAATAATAATTATTTCGGAAATCAGAAAGTGAGCTAATGACGATCTAGTGGTGAGCCAACGACGAGTCGGTGAGCCAAGTATTTTTGGAATGATCTCCCAGTCCTCACCTCTTTCATCTGTTAAATATTTTAAAAAAGTCACTTCTATATACGATCAGCACCCGAGTACGATAAAGTGTGAACCAGAATATTTCTTCATACCAGAGCAGTAGGTTCAAAGGAAAAAAAAAACATCCGTTACATCATTACCATTACATAGCGTACCTTCTGTGGGGTGCGCTAATGACGGGTGCTTCAATGACGAATATAAGGTTTTCCAAAAAGTTTTTTCCCTAAAACAAAGTATCAAGATAAACATCAATCTACTCAGTAAGCTGAACCCTATCGCGGAAAAATAGAAAATTAATCAATTAAAAATAACTAGCAGAGGTAGAGAGGGTGCGACAATGACGACCAATAAAAATACTCTCACTCACTAGCGTACGTCTTCCCTCCCTACCAGCGTGGAAGATACGGAAGGCGGTTATAAACCTCTTGGTCGGCTTGCCGAAGGTGTAACGGCTTTTGCGAGCCTTTTTATGGCTTGAAGGAAGATCACGGAGCCAAAAACCATTTGGGGTGCACCAATGACGCAAAATCCCTTTGACATTTCAGTTTTATTTACTTTAAACGGATATAACCGTTTTCTAAATTTGCAATTCTGTATTCTGAAACTATAGAATGTATGGATGAACGCAATGGACCAAACCAATAAAATCTTTCCAGCACCTTGACTGGTATCATGTTGAAGTTGGCTAAGTCTGATTTGGACAGGCGAGCCAATGATTTTTCGGACATTTATTCGAACTTTTCTTACTGAAATAATTCATTTATTTGAACTTATGAATGTGCACCAAGTAGAGCAGAAAAATGTCTACCAGAAAAAAAAAAAGTTGGAAAACAACCAGTTTCAGTACGAGGAAAATCATTTGGACATCGTTTGTACGCTTCGTTGAGGATGGCCCATATTAGTTTCGTTTTTTGTTTAAATTTATTTATTAAAATTAGTTGTTTTCGCCCATTGTAATTGCCATCTAAAAAAAAAAAAAACTATTTGCAATAAGCATAACCGAATGGTTAATTCATAGAATCTCCAAGCCACCGCCTCTAAATTTGTCGGGTTGGGTTGTACGGATTGGTTCATGTTGTAAGTCAGTCTGTTCGTGGAAATTTTTCTGATATTCTGTAGCAGTATCCAAAACAGTGATTAAGTCCAAATTCTTTTAAGCAATAGGCACATAAAATGGCGAATCCTCGATTTTTCGTAATATATAACATTGGAAAGACTGTATTCTTTGGATTTTGGATAATTTATCTTGTTGTTCAAGTGGCCTGCATAATAGTCTACTTCGTATGTTCAGCTGTTTATTTTCCTTTTTTCAATAAATTTCTTTGTATTTATAGTTTAAAATTATAATTTATTATTTTAGTTTACCATATTAATATTTAAATTTTAAAACTAGACAGTCATGGTTATTAAACTTTTACCTATATTTTATTAAGGAACAGTTCTAGAATAATAAAAAGGTTTTTCGTTTCATTATACCATAAAAGGAAGCATACATTAAAAAAAAATAATAATAAAAAAACGAACAAAAGTCTTCATGTCTTCAGATAGCAATACAATGCAGACAGTTATGATAAAGTTGTGCTCAATAATGAGTGGAATCCTTTCAATGTTCTAAATGGAATCATGTTACCATCTTAAATGATCATTTGTAATTCAGAGATAAAATATTGTTGAAATAATTTTTGTCAGTTAAATATAAATAAGATATGTATCTCTGGTATCATTGTTAGGTTTCACCCCTAAAAAGATTTAAATTCATACAAAAAGGAAAAATAAAAATGAGAATCAAAGAAGAGGAAGGACACTTAGCCATCAGAAACAATTAGATACATCGATATTAAAACGAAATGGCTGCCATTATGTCGATTTGATATTAAATAGCCACTATTACATCGATTGTTGGATGATAATTTGCGTCTGAGAATCATTGTCGATAATCAACATAGTAAAAAAAATCAGGTGTTTAACGTTTGAGCAAATGCGTAATGATTACGAAATAACCCAATGGTATTTCTTCATTCTCCATTCCAGTAGTTTATTAAAAGAGATGTTTAGGATCACTTGTAGCAGGGTGGTTAGCACAACAACCTCCTATGCCAAAGGTCACGGGTTCAAACCCGCCAGTGGTCCTAGGAGTTTTTAATGAGAGAAAAAAATCCTTAGTTATGCCATCCTTCGGAGAGGGCGCTAAAAGGTGGTCGCGAGCCTGTGCGATGTCAGGTACTCGTTAAAGATCCCTATCCTAATAAAACCTGGATAGGCAAAATTTAGTACTCCCACTGTAGCATCGTCCGATTAGCCATTGTAGCATAAAGTGGCGTTAAATAAATAAACAAACAACAAAGAGATGTTTTATTAAATTTTAATAACTCTATGCTGCCAACATTGGTGGCATTTTAAAAATTATTTGGCCAACTAAAATAAGAAAAATCCCCAAGAAAAAATATTTCTTGTTTATTTATTAATTTAAATCAACTTTTCATTTAGTCCTTAATTTGGTTTTGTTCTCAATATCTTTTGTTGATATCAGTAACTTTCCCAAGTCTTTTTACTTTCACTTACCTATATCAGAAACATATAGTAAGTATTGCGATCGTGAAAATTTTTGAATTCCAGTTTCCAGTCCAAATGACCAAGTCCCGCAAAAATGTGCGTGTGTGTCCGTATGTGGTAAGTCTTGTGCAAAAACTAAAAGTCTTATGAAACTGAAATTTCATATTAAGACAGCCGAGATATTACAGCAACTTTTACACTAAAATTGACTGACCGGAAGTCCTACTTTATCTCATGTATTTTGCACCTCTTTACGATTTTCTCAAAATAGCTCTAACGATTTTGATTAAACTCGCTACATCGATGTAAAATTTTATAGGCTTTAATATGATGTAAGTTTCATTCTGATTGAAATAGTCTTACAGGGCTTAAATGCCGATATTCTAAATTTTCATGCCCTAAAGTACCTTTGATTTTGTAGATTTAAAAAAATAGTCATACAATAGTCATACGTAACAGCTAAATATGCAATGGAGCGAATTTGATAAACAACTATAGGAGAAAAGTGCAAACATTTTTTTAAATTTTTTATTTGCAATATTTGTGTTTTTGAACACAAGAGTAGTAGAATAGACGTATAATATACCGTTGGATAGATAAAGATTTTAGAAAAAATATTATTCAATACGCGGAATAGTAAAAGTTAATGGAGGGTGATGAAAAGCCGACGAAACTAACTGATTGTTGTAGATAAAATGTAATAGATTATCTAATAAATCACTTGTTCCTATTGAAATTCAATTTAATTAATTCTTTAACAATTTATTTTTATCTCTAGATGTATTTAAAAATTCTTAAATTAGTTTTAACAACGGAAGTAAGTGAAAGTCGTGAGTTGCGCGCACTAGATTTTCTGGCTTAAACATACCACCTTTATCTTTCCTTTTCTTGTAAATAATTTTCGTGAAGATTTTGTGATCATGTTTGGATTCATTCTGACATTATTATTTACCGTAAGCTTTCGGATTTTGAGGCGCCTACGCCGATATGCGTTGCAAGTGTTTCGTGGATCTCAACACCAATACACCAGCACAAGAAAAACTTTGCAACTTGGTTTATTCATTTATTCTTAACTTTATTCTGCTGTTGCTAAACGGACGATGCTACAGTGGGAGTCCTCAATTTTTTCTATCCAGGTTTAATTAGGATAGGGATCTTTAAATTTGAATGGCACAGATTCGGAAGCACCATTTCACATGCCCCCATATGGACGATATAACCAAAGATTTTTTACTCCTTTAAAAATTCATATAGTCATCTGCTGGATTTTAACCTTCTACCTTAGACTGTTATGCTTGCTATCACACCACAGGTGGCCCTCTACAACTTTTATCCTAATGCATTACTTTAGTTTTTAATATTTTTGAATTTCCTGGCTATGCCTTTTGCTGTAGATGTTAGTTTAGTAAAATTGTTAGCTCTATGCAGTTAGTAAAATATATCTTAACAGATCGAAAACATTTTTTTTACTTTTTTGTTGTGTTTTTTTTAGTCTTTATTTTGAGAAAGATTTATCCTCTATCTCTTGAAGAGCCATCGTTACCTATTGCAATATAATCTATTTAACAACTCCGTTTTCTCCTCTCCAAATTATGAACCAAAATAGCTCAGCAATAATTGGCTAAATTACCTTAAATAGTATTATCTTTGTACGCAAATACCCGTTCCATCTATTTGAAATGTTTGCTAAAACGTGCCTTAACTGAATGAATAGCAGAAAGGTACGAGTAATTTATTCTATTTCTGCACAGATATCTTTTTAGGCAGAATGTGTCTTTAATCCTTTTTGGAGAATTCTATATACAGCAAGGTTTGAAAATAAAATAACTGTTGCCCATATAATGATTAAGGCGTAGCTCTCTGAGGACACTTAAAAATGATAATTGTGTTCTGGGTGAGGTAAGATAATTATTTATCCTTTTATTTCAGTCGTTGGATGACCCTGTGGCAGACTTAGGGCTTACCGTATCTCGTTACCGTTACCGGAAGCGAGATGAACGTTTGTAATAGACAAAAAAAAAAAAAAAAAAAAAATTACTCCCCTTCGAAATTTGAGGGCTTAAGTTTCAAGATGCGGAGAACTCTAAAAACGAATAAACATAAACCGTTTCTGCTAATAAATAAATACCAAAATTACTCTTAGTGCTATTTCATAGAGAATTACATTTTCTACAAAATAAGAAAAGAATCATTAAAATGTGTTCAGAACTAGCAGAGATATAGCGTTTTGGAATTAGCTGCGGTGATATGCCATTTTCCTGTGAATTATTTATTGCATATTAGTTAATTGCCTATAAAGAGTTATACTCTATTATTTTTTTTAAATTATGCCTTTCCATATCGACTTCCGCCATAAGGGATCTGGCAGCCCAGTACCACTCCGATCTGGATGGGGTTTCACCTCTTATTTTTTGTAATCGGGGGCATACTTCTAGATGCGCTGAATCCATTTCACTATTTGCATGACAAAGGCAGCAAAGTGGATACTCTACTCCGATCCTATGCAAGTGTTTAGCGAGGTAGTCATGACCAGTAATCATTCGGAACAGTGCAACAGCATCTTTTCTCTTTAAATCTAATGGTATCCGTTCTTCTTTTATAAGTAGTTTGGCCCAGTGCTTGTTGATCGAACTGATCCTTTGGGAGTCCGTTAGTAGAGCATGATATGCCCTCTTAACTTCATCCCTAGCTCTACGATAGGAAATTCGATTGTCCAACTGTTCCGAAGCTGCACCTTCTTTTGCAAGCTTGTCGGCTACTTCATTCCCATGGATACCAAAGTGGCCGGGTATCCATTGGAAAACCACCTGCCTACCTTGTTGAAGCAGCTGTTCAATTTTTAATTGGCAGTTCACAACGTCATTGTCTTGAGATGCATTTGGCTGCGTAACTGCAATGATGGCTGCCTGTGAATCTACAAACAACACAATTCACTTTGCGTCTATATTTATGAGAGCATGTATATAGCACGAATTTCGCTGTTGAACGTTGTAGACCATTTTTCTACCGTCTTCGAGATTTGAAATAGACGGGAGTACATGCCTGCTCCTCCATTGTAATTTGCATGTTCCGCTGAACCATCGGTGTAGACATGGAGCCAGGGAGGGCTGGGATAACGCTCAGTTATGGTTTCGAGTGCCAAGGATCTTAATTCCTCACGTATAGCTTCTTCTTTTTTAATTTGTCTCATGAGATCAAGGTGATGAGATGCTGTCTTTAGGGGAATCCTGGGTGGCAGTAGAGAAAGTTTTTCTCTTGGAGCAGGCATTAAGCCTGTTTTATCTTTAAGACTTTCAACTTTTTCAAAAAATGTGACCTGCGTCTTGAGTCTTGTGTTATTTTTAACATCAACAAACATGTTTAAAAAAATTAAATTACAACTTTTAGTTGGGAATGGAAATCGTAAAATAGGGTGCAAATGATGGTGGTTTAAAAGAACTAATAAATAAATATAGTTATTTGGAAATAATAAACCATTGTGTGATAATTTACAGCATTTTAATAATTATGAATGGTGATTATTAAACCTTTTGAGTTAATTCCGTTGTTATATTTTAATAATAATAATAATAGGCTTAGCGAACCCGAAGGTTCGATGCCGATACCACCAAATTCCGCCTACACAGACTCGTCCAATGTTCACCATTCAAGCCCCTTTGTTGTGGTTGTGCAACCTTCTAAACTCCCCAGTGGCCTCATCTCTCTTCGGACCAAATATTTTACGCAATACCTTATTTTCGAAAACCTTAAGCATGAACAACGGCTTCAAAGTAAGCGGCCACGTTTCACATCCGTAAAGAACCGTTGGAAGAATAATAGTTTTATAAATTCTAATCTTTAAGTTTTTAGATAGAAGCCGCGAACTAAGTAACTTAGCAACTGAATAATAACACGCATTTCCCACCTTTAACCGGGACTTTATTTCTTCCTGGATTTTATTTTTTCTAGTTATAATTGAACCTAAATACTTGAATTTCTCTACGTGTTCAAAAGTATGACCTGATACATCAATATCACCAAGATCGACACCGATTCTGCTACTAATCATATATTTCGTCTTATCGGTATTTAATTCGAGTCCTATTTCTTTACCGGTTTTTATTAACACACTTGTATGGTTTCCGTGTCTTCACCTATCAGTACCAGATCATCGGCATACCCCAAAACCGGAATCTTGTCACCCATATTTAAGCCTTTCTTGGTACACATCACCTTTTCTATGACATATTCTAAAGCTATATTAAATAACACAGGTGAAAGGGAGTCACCCTGTTTCAAACCCGATCGCACCTCAAATCTCTCGGAGTAATTATGACCGATTCTAACTTTATGGAATACACAGTACATATATGTACATATACACAGTACATATATATGGAATACACAGTACATATAAACAGTTGTTATATTTTATGGAACTATTAATTTTATTTTTGTTTTTTCACGAATTGGCCAACAAGGACCTCGTGAATATCATTCTGTCTTCTTCATCTTCCTTTTTCTCCAGTATTCTTTCAACGTCCTGGACTGTTCCTCCCGCTCTTCCTTTGTCCATTTTCTTCCCTGTTCCTTTGTTTTTCCTGTAAGAACCCCAAATTCTTTCATTTTCTTCCCGAAAAGCTCTCTATCTAAGCAGTCTATTTTCTTAATTTTTAACCTATCGAGCTTCTCTTTTATTTGCTTCGCATAACCACCCATATTCTTATAGCCTAGAACTTTGTCAAAAATCTGTTTGTTCAGCCTCTGATTGTTTATCCTTACCATATGGCCATAAAACCTCAATCTCCTAGTTCTGATGATGGTTTTCCAAATTTCTATATATTTCTT
This sequence comes from Piezodorus guildinii, assembly GCA_023052935.1. NCBI lineage: Eukaryota > Metazoa > Arthropoda > Insecta > Hemiptera > Pentatomidae > Piezodorus > Piezodorus guildinii. The sequence continues at coordinate 165,171,018 of CM041294.1, read as the reverse complement.
CATTGGATTTTAGCCTGTAGCCCTCTTGTGTTATTTTGGGTCCATGAATCCTCCTAAGAATTTTTCTCTCAATCTTGAGAAATTTCTCAAGACTCGGAAGGCAAGTCTTATTAATTATTATAAAACACAATAATAAATACAGTATCAGTTCATACAAGATTTTTATTCAATAATATACTTGTAAATTACAGCATTATAGCAATGGTATATAAGTAAACAGAAGACAACTATTTAGATCTAGGAGGCCATAGCCACTGATCTGGCTCCGGCTTGGTGATCAAGGGCTCCCAGGGCTTGGTGAGGAGCAGGTTCTTAGCCAGTAGCAGTTCCTTCTCGGCCTGCAAGATCAGTTCCTCCGGCTGCCCGCAGTCGATGTTCTTTTGGATGTCCCCCGGGCAGGGGCAGAGCTTCACGATGGCCGCCCTCGTCGAGACGATCTCCTCCGTGTACTTCCGGTAGGCCGAGGTGGCCGGCATCTTGTTCAGCACCCGGATGATCTTGCCGTAGATGATGGTGAGCACGTGGGCGGGGTTCTTGCACACCGGCAGCCCGGCCAGCTTCGTGCTCTTCTTGTAGCAGATCGTATTCATGTCCCGAGAAACAGATGGCTTATCAAGTCGAATAAACAACGATACTGACTTGGAATTTTTTTCACAAACTGCTAGTCACTTCAAAATTAACTTTTCAGTGATATTTCAACACAGTATTGTATAACCTACCTTCTCCCATATAAATATGGCACAGGCTTCAAACATGTGTTATATATCAAGGAGGCATAACTCCTTAAATAAGGTTCTTTTCCAATACCCCTTTCTATAAAGACATGTTTGTTAATATATTTAACGTCACTTTATGCTGCTATGGCTAATCGGACGGTGCTACAGTGGGAGTCCTAAATTTTGCCTATCCAGGTTTTATTAGGATAGGGATCTTTAACGAGTACCTGACATCGTATAGGCTCGGGACCACCTTTTAACGTCCCCTCCGAAGGACGGCATAATTAAGGATTTTTTACTCCCATTAAAAATCCCTAGGCCAACCTGCGGGTTCGAACCCGTGACCTTTGGCATAGAAGGCTGTTATGCTAACCACCCAGCTACAAGTGATCCCCTATAAACACATGATTGTACTATTATTTAGGAGGATAGAGAGTTGAGTTTTTGGCCTTTGCTGGTATTGTGTATTTTCGAGTAAAAAGGTTACACGTATAAAAACTTCGCTTAAATCATTGGTTTTGTCACATGAGGGGTTTAGTACAACTTCAATTATTTTCCATCACCAATATTGTGCGGTAGCAGGGTGGCTAGCATAACAGCCTTCTAGGCTAGAGGTCACGGGCTTAAACCCGCAGGAGGTTCTAGGGAGTTAATGGAAGTAAAAAATCCTGAGTTATGCCGTCCTTCGGAGGGGAAGTAAAGAGGTGATCCCGAGTCTGTGCGATGTCAGGTACTCGTTAAAGATCTCTATTCTAATTAAAAGGGGATAAGCAAAATTTGGAACTCCCGCTGTAGCATCGTCCGATTAGCCACAGTAGCATAAAGTGACGTTTAATAAATAAACAAAATAATGAAGAGTGATAAAAAGCCAAAATAACTGACTGATTATTTACTTTCACTTATATATATAGTAAGGGGAAGTATTGCGATCGTGAAAATTTTCGAATTCCAGTTTTACAACGAAATACACGTTTTAGGTTCCCTGAGTCCAAAAATAAACCATTCCCGCAAAAAAGGTGTTGTGTGTGGTGTGTGTGTGTATGTGTGTGTAACTGAGTCTCTGTGTGTCTGTGTGTGTATTGGACTGTTGGTGTGTGTTTGTTGTGTGTGTGTGCTAGCTCCCGGGCGGAAACGGTAAGTCCCTAAGAAACTGAAATTTCATATTTAAGACAACTATAAACGCCCGAGACGTGACAAAACTTTTGTCATAAAAATGACTTACCAGAAGAGCCACTTTAATACCATGGCATTTAGCACCTTTTTTCGATTTTCTCGAAAACGGTTTTCCAACGATTTTGATTAAACCGCTATATTGTATGGTAAAATTTAATGGCTTTAAATCTGTAGGTTTTCATTCGGACAAAATATGGGCCTACAGGCTAAATGCCATAAATATTAAAATTGGTCTTTCCCAACTAGAGTACCTTTAATTTTGTAGATTCAAAACAAATAACTATATCATCTTGTTAACGCTGATGAAAAAGGGGGTAAATAAAAAAATTGAAGAATCGATACTCAATAAAGAAGAAAAAGAAAACATATTTTTTAATGCAATTTTCGGTTTTAGAAACATAAGAAACAGTAATATACCGTTGAAAAGCTAAAGATTTGAAAGAAAAAATATTGATCTCATACACAAGCTTTAAGACGTAATAGAGAGTGATGAAATGAAGAAAAAACTAACTAATTATTAAAATAAATATAATAGATTTTTAATAAACACATGTTTCTATATAAATTCAATTTATTTAATTCTTTAATAGTTTTTTACGTATTTTTATCTCTAACTGTATTTGAAAATTCTTTATTGATTTTAAAAATAAGTGAGGGTAAGTGAAAGTCGTGTTAGTTGCCCGCACCAGATGTTTAAGTATTTAGGTTGGCAGAAAAGCCATACTAAGAACTTCATCGGGAGATGAAAGGTAGGTCCGCCATTTTACTTCCAGATTTCAATTCTTAACCCTATCAGCTTAGCTACTTAGGAACTTCTTTTTAAGAAATACATTCTTCTTTTCTAAAGTTTGTTAATAAAATAAATTAGTTAATTTATTATTATCTATCGTGGTTATTAAAAGAATATTGTTAATTTATTATTTGTTTCCTGAATGTGAATAAATTTGTTTGGAGTGTTTGTGATTTTTTTTTACTTTCATATCACAGCATTTAGTTTATAAGTCAACAAAGTATCATATATTTTGGTTTTAGGTCACTTTTGTAATATTATGTGGAGTCCTAAGAATGAAATTAACAACATACCCCCTCTGTTAATTGAAAAGTAAAACCCTCATTATATAAAACATACTGTAGAACATTTTGTACAAAATTAGGAGATATTTGTCTCTTGTCTACATTTAAATGCATTAATAATAAAATTAATTGGTTAATGAAAAATCAAACATTTGTGTTTCAAAATTTTCAAAAACTGATATGGAACCTACTGAAAATCATCCTCCAGATACAGAATGTAGACAATTTTTTTTTAACAGGAATATAGTGGATTTTTTAACTGACTTAAAAAAGTTATAGGCCTAGGAATCACTAAAGAACTATTAATAATGATAACAACTTAAATATCTTATATTTACAAAACCAAACATAGTCAATTATGTGGAGAGGATCTATTTCAATGGATTAAATAATAAAACTGTAATTATAAAATCATAAAATGAAAATGTTTATTAAAATTTTACGAAAATAAAATAAAAAATACCTTTAGTAAATAAAAACTACAAATTAATTAATTAATAACAAATTAATAATATGTTCTTCGTCATCTGTCAAGCGTTCAATGTTAATCAAATCCATTTCTTTGAAATAGTAGCTGATAAAACAATAACATAAAACAAAAGTGATACTATTTCACAAGTCCCTGGAAGGTTAGCCCTTTACTGGATGTTAAACGGTAAGCCTTGCCCAGTAAAGTTTACCGTGGATTCAGCATCCCTACCCTAGGTGGTGCAACGGGCAATGGCTGACTTCAACGGAGGTTACCTTTACCGCACTTTGACCTGGGTTGGTGCAACTAGGTCCTGTAGCATGTGGTTAGCATAACAGCCTCCTATGCCCAAGTCGCGGTTCAAACCTGCAGGTAGCCCTAAGATTTTTTAATAGGAGTAAAAAATCCTCAGTTATGCCGTTCTTCAGATGGGCCCATCTGGGTCTCCCAATCCTGGTCAACATGAGATATCAAAATCGCCATACAGCCTTGAGAGTTTCTGGTTCTTCCTCCTTTTCCAGGTATCTCCCTCTCCTCCTCGATTTGAGAGGAAAATATTATGAAGAATTTTTAGCCCGGCTGTAAACAGTAAAATTCATAAAAGCTAAAGTGATTATATTTGTAATATATTTTTTTTTCGGATTTATGATATTCTGGGACCAAGATTAATTTTGAAATACGGTGCTTAAACTTGACAATGTTTCTTTTGGACCAAAATGGCAACAAAGAATAAAATATTCCTGTTATTAATAATTAGTTTCGATGAAGGAATTTATTTAAATGGGAGTAAAAAATCCTTAGTTATGTCGTCCTTTAGGAGTTAAAAAGGTGTTCCAGAGCCTTTGCAATGTCAGGTACTCATTAAAGATCCCTATCCTAATTAAACCTGGATAGGCAAAATTTAGGACTCCCACTGTAGCATCGTACGATTAGCCATAGTAGCATAAAGTGACGTTAAATAAATAAAGGAAACAAATCTTATACTTTTATTTAGCGCAATACTTTTTTTTAATGGTCTCCATCCTCTGCGTTTCATGGAATCTTTCTTTAAGTATGCAAAACGTAGATCTGTTCTCAAGGTAGAAGGAAACCGCAAAGTATTACATAATATCACAGAAAAACGATTTAATCGAACCAGTAATTGAGTGGAGACCGAACTCCAAAGACGATCCAAAAGCCAATTATGTTCTATAAATACATGCTGAGTTGTCTTTCATTCTTTACTTTCCTGTTCACTTTGGAAAGTCTTGTTTTAAAATTATATACTTCTCCCCATTTCATAATTCTATAAAAAAAAAAAATGAAGAAAAAAATCTTTAAAATATAATAATTTTTACTTTCACTTACTATGTATAGTAGGGAAAGTATTGCGATCGTGAAAATTTTCGAATTCCAGTTTTCAACGGAAATACACATTTTAGGGTACCCTGAGTCCAAATAACCAAGTCCCGCAAAAAGAAATTTCACATTTAAGACAAATATACGTCCGAGACGTTACAAAACCTTTTTCATCAAAATGAGCTTACCAGAAGAGCCACTTTATACCATGCATTTAGCACACTTTTTTCGATTTTCTCGAAAACGGTTCCGACGATTATGATTAAACTCGCTATATCGATGTAAAATTTAATGGGCTTTAATATCATGTAGTTTTCATCCTGATTAAAATGGTCTGACATGCCGATATTTTTAATTTTCTTTCCCTAATGTACCTTTAATTTTGTTGATTCTATAAAATAACTATATTACCTTGTTACCACTGATAAAAAAACCGGTAAATATGCAAGTTGATTGAATTTGAAAAGCAACTAAAGGAGAAAACTGAAAAAATAATTTTGTAATGAAATGTTTTGTTTTTGAACATAAAATAAGTAATATACATGTATGATATACCGTTGGAAAGCTAATGATTTTAGAAAAAATATTATCTCATACACAAGCTTTTAAAAGTTAATAGAGAGTGATGAAATGCCGAAATACGAAGCGATTATTTAAGATAATAATACAATCGATTTTTTAAATAAAACACATGTTTCTATAGAAATTCCATTTAATCAATTCTTTAATGGTTCCACTCATTTTATATCTCTTACTGTATTTGAAAATACTTTTATCGATTTTAAAAATGGAGGTAAGTGAAAGTCGTGTGTTGCCCGCACCAGATTTTTTTATTTAAATATTAACCTAGCGGCTGTATTTCAGGAACCATGTGCATAGTTGACTACCTCATTGAAACTTTTTAGTAATAACAGGTTGCCTTTTCGAATATTTTTTCCTGCTGCCATTTTGATACAAAAAAATTGTTAAATTTAAGCACAGTATAGTAAGATTCATCTTGTCCCAGAATATTATAAATCCGAAAAATATATTACAACATATTTGTTTTAGCTTTCATAATTTTAGTGTTTACAATCGGGCCGAAAATTCTTCATAATATTTTCCTCTCAAATGACCCGGTCCATGAGGGTGATACCTCAAGAAGGAGGGAGAATCAGGAACTGGCGATCCTGGTATCATCAAGTGGATCATGATTAAGAGAGTCGAATGGGCGGTCATGTGCGGGTCACGTGGTGAGGATGGAGGAAGAAGAGATTCCCAAGAAGAAATTGATGGAGGACCTTCATGGTAAGCGAAGAGTGGGCAGGCCAAATGTGTGGTGGGCTGACTACGTCGCAGTGATGGACGTGATCTGCTAGGCGCTAGGAGCTGGAGAGCTACAGCAACAGAAAGGGCCAACTGGTAGCGGCTCATGTTATGTTAGTGTTTACATTTATTGTAAAACGTTTTCATCTTTTTACTTTCACTTACGATATAGTAAGGGAAAGTATTGCGATCGTGAAGATTTTCAAATTCCAGTTTTCGACAGAAATTTAACTTTTTGGGGTCCCCTGAGTCCAATAACCAAGTCCGTCTGTGTGTGTGGTTACTCCCGGACGGAAATGGTATGTCCTATGAAACTTAAATTTCATATTTAAGACAAATATACGCTCGAGACGTTACAAAACCTTTTTCATTAAAAATGAGCTTACCAGAAGAGCCACTTTATACCATGCATTTTGCACCTTTTTTCGATTTTCTCGAAAACGGTTCCGACAATTTTGATTAAACTCGCTATATCGATGTAAAATTTAATGGGCTTTAATATCATGTAGGTTTTATTTAGATAAAAATGGTCTGACAGGGCTTAAATGCCGATATTTTAAATTTTCTTCCTCTAAAGTACCTTTAATTTTGTACATTCAGAAAAAATAACTATATTATCTTGTGAACGCTGATGAAAAACAGGTAAATATATAAATTGAATAAATTCGATACCCAACTAAAGGAGAAAACACAAAAAATATTTGTTTAATGCAATTTTTCGTTTTTGAACAGAAGAGCAGTAATGTACATGTATGATATACCGTTGGAAAGCTAAAGATTTTAGAAAAAATATTATCTCATACACAAGCTTTTAAAAGTTTATAGAGAGTGATAAAAAACCTATAAAACTAACTGATTATTTTAGATAATAATATTATAGATTTTTTAATAAAACACATGTTTCTATATAAATTCAATTTAATTAATTCCTTAATAGTTTCACGTATTTTTATCTCAAACTGTTTTTGAAAATTCTTTTATTGATTTTAAAAATGGAGGTAAGTGAAAGTCGTGTTGCCCGCACCAGATTTTTTTGTATTCGCATCTCTTTAAGACGTCAGTACTTTAAAAGATTTGTAATTCTAAACAATCTTTCTATTGTATTTTAATATATTAATTAAAATACTTCTTGCTTTTTACGAACAACTATTCCAATCATTAACCTTGCTAATAAACTACTTGTATGTAAGTATCTCAGTAATTTTGATTTTTATAAATAATTTATTTTGCAATTTCATACATTAACTTGAAACAATATCATACAATATTTACATGGGAAGCTATTTCATAAACGTAACCATGTTTAAACAGATGTTTACATGCTTAGGCATAATAATTTAATCAAATGTGTTCATCTACATATTTTTCATGAACTAATTACATCAGATCTTTAATATTGTTTTCTTTAATATACTAATATTTTGTTAGTTTTATGTTAACGTTATATTATGACGTCATAGCTGTTATGACATGTATTTTACTGGGGTAATTAAATGTTAAGTATTTATGTTAATTTATTTTAATCATATTAAAATATCCTTCAATTAAAATTCTACATGTAGTTCATTAATGTTTCAGCATATTTTGAATGAATTGTGTAGATTGTCATTAGTGGGAAAACAAAATTTCATTGTAAAATACATGAAGAGAAACTGCCCATTGGCAGCACTCAAGCAGTGAATCTAAACAAGAAGGGCTCGAGGCCATCTACTTTTCAGACGCCTCGGAGGATTATCAGGAATTGAAGAGGAAGCAAGGATTGAAACTAATGGATTAGAGTGGGGGTTTTCATGGATGGAGTGATGCCTGGTACCGGCGAAATCAGAAACATGTGGAACATAAAAGTCTTTGTGGATGATTTTATTCTTGACAAAGTAAGGAGCGCTGAGGATTTTGCGAAAGATTTTGGATTGTAAGGTTGGATACGGGAAGAGTTTAATGGTTTAATAGAGTCCCAAAGCTCAACTCCGTACTTCCAGACAGGCCTTATAATTGTCATGTAAATGAGTCTTTTATAGTTAAGTATAAGAATAGAGCATCTGTCAAGTAAATGTTGAAGTAACCGAAATCGGCGAACAGTTTCTTGTCTTTTCAGTGTTGTATGAGGATTGAGATGGAGATGACCAAAAAAAAAAAAAAAAACCTAATAACATTATGAAAACTTCTGAATGACCCAATAACTTCAGCAATAATTATCCCTTAGGCAAAGTTTAGATAATAATAATATATATATATATTTGTTAATATCCGCATTCAACAAGAAATATATTTTTGGAAGGAATTAGTCCGGGTGGCGGTCATTAAATGAAACAACTAAATAGTTTCATTTAATGACCGCCACTCGGACTAATTCCTTCCAGTAATTCTCAACGGTCAACTAATTACATCCAGAAATATATTTTTTTCGATCTCTGATAAAGGTGGCATTGTAAGGTCATAACACGATATAACCTCTAAAACCTATCGGTAGCAAGAAAGCGAGGTGTTTAGGTTGCCGGAAAGTAATGAAGAATTTTAGTTTTAAAAAAAATCTGGTGCGGGCAACACACGTCTTTCACTTACCTCCATTTTTAAAATCAATGAAAGAATTTTCAAATACGCTTAAAGATAAAAAGACGTGAAACTATTAAAGAATTAATTAAATTGAATTTATATAGAAACATGTGTTTTATTAAAAAATTTATTATATTATTATCAAAAATAATTAGTTCTATCTGCTTTTCATGACTCTTTATTAACTTTTACAAGCTCTTGTGTATTAGATAATTTTTTTTTTTAAATCTTTAGCTTTCCAACGGTATATTATAAGTGTATATTACTGTTGCTATGTTCAAAATCAAAAAAATTGCATTAAAAAAATATGTTTTCAGTTTTCTCCTTTAGTTGATTTTTAAATACGCACAACTTACATATTTAGCTGTTGTTTATCAATGCTAACAAGATAATTTGATTATTTTTATATAATCTACAAAATTAAAGGTACTTTAGAAGAAGAAAATTTAAAATATCGGTATTTAAGCCCTGTCAGACCATTTGAATCCAAATGAAACCTTAATGATATTAAAGCTTATTAAATTTTACATCGATGTAGCGAGTTTAATCAAACCGTTTTCGAGAAAATCGAAAAAAGGTGCAAAATGCATGGTATAATGTTGCTCTTCTGGTAAGCTCATTTTGATGAAAAAGGTTTTGTACCGTCTCGGGCATATATTTGTCTTAAATATGAAATTTCAGTTTCATAGGACTTAACGTTTCCGCCCGGGAGTTACCACACACACACAAACCTTTTTGCGGGACTTGGTTATTTGAACTCAGGGGATCCTAAAATGTGTATTTCCGTTGAAAACTGGAATTCGAAAATTTTCACGATCGCAATACTTTCCCTTACTATATATAGTAAGGGAAAGTAATAAATGTGTAGCAATCGATAATTTTAAATCACTTTTAATAATTATTTAAAAAATGTATTAATTTTTTTATTTAAAAGAGAGAAAGTAAACCATGCACTCGATATTTGCTATTAGTTACCGTGATAAAGATAGATAATACTAGACAAAGCTACTCATAGCTGAATTGATAGTGTAACAAGAAGATAGCAAGAATGAGTGAATCAAAGATACCTTATACTAGTCATATCGTGTCATAAAACATTATGCAGAAAATAAAATTCTAATATTGCTTAGTAGTAGCGAATAGTTTCATTGAAAACAAATTTTTATCACTTATTTAATGGAAATAGGATGTGGAAGTGAGGAATGAGATCGCACAGGCTCGGGATCACACTTCTACGTACCCTCCGAAGGACGGCATAACTAAGGATTTTTTAATCTCGTTAAAAACTCCTAGGTCGACCGTTACCTTGGGTATAGAAGGCTGCTATGCTAAAGGTTATTACTCATATTTCTAAACTTCCTCATATTTCTAAATATTTCATCTTTGATAAAGGAGCCCTCTTGTCTGGATGGATCTTATTTCTGATGATGACCATAGATAACAGCAACAATCTCAACATTTGATTTTCCTCTCTAACAGTTGACTTTTAGACTATAGGTCATATGAACATTTTGTTCCTCTTAGGGCCATTTGCACCAGCCCAGGTCAAAGTGCGGCAAGAGTAACCTCCGTTGAAGTCAGCCATTGCCCGTTGCACCACCTAGGGTAGGGATGCTGAATCCACGGTAAACTTTACTGGGCAAGGCTCACCGTTTAACCTCCAGTAAAGAGCTAACCATCCAGGGACTTGTGAAATAGTATCACTTTTGTTTTATGTAATTGTTTTATTTGCTACTATTTCGAAGAAATGGATTTGATTAACATTGAACACTTGACAGATGACGAAGAATGTATTATTAATTAATTACGTTGTAGTTATTATTTACTAAAAGTATTTTAATTTTTGTTTTACTTACATAAAATTTTAATAAACATTTTCATTTTATAATTACAGTTTTATTATTTAATCCATTGATCCTCTCTAAATAATTAACAATGTTTGGTTTTGTAAATATAAGATATATAAGTTATTATCATTATTAATAGTTCTTTAGTGATTCCTAGGCCTATAACTTTTTTAAGTCAGTAAAAAATCCCACTATATGCCTGTTAAAAAAAGTTGTCTACATTCTGTATGTGGAGGATGATTTTCAGTAGGTTCCATATCAGCTTTTGAAAATTTTGAACACAAATGATTGATTTTTCATTAACCAATTAATTTTATTATTAATGCATTTAAATGTAGACTAGAGACAAATATCTCCTAATTTTGTACTAAATGTTACAGTATGTTTTATATAATTAGGGTTTTAATTTTCAATTAACAAGAGGGGGTATGTTGTTAATTTCATTCTTAGGACTCCATAGGAAATTACAAGTGACTAAAAACCAAAATAATGATGGAGTTATTGTTGACCGTTGAGAAATTAGATGAGGAAGATGGTTGGGGTGCGGTCATAAAATAGAAACACACATTTAAAACAATTAAAATTAAACAATTAAAATAGCACTTGTTTTAAATGTGTATTTCTATTTTATGACCGCACCCCAACCATCTTCCTCATCTAAAAACCAAAATAGAAGATATTTTGTTGACTTATAAACTGATTGCTGTGGAATGAAAGTAAAAAAATCACAAACAAATTTATTCACATTCAGGAAACAAATAATAAATTTACTATATTCATTTAACAACCACGATAAATAATAAATAAACGATATTCTTTTAATAACAAACTTTAAAATAGAAGAATGCATTTCTTAAAAAGAAGTTCCAAAGTAGCTAAGCTGATAAGGTTAAGAATTGAAATCAGGAAGTAAAATGGCGGACCTACCTTTCATCTTCCTCGAGATAGTATTATAAGTAAACGCCGTACCAACAACGCTCCCAGCTGAAATCGGCGGAAAACTATCTACCGTAGTTTTACCTGAGGTAAGCTTACCCTAAGTTGAACTGAGGCTGGTGCAACTGGCCCTTAAGGTCTGGTGTTAGCACCCTCATTATTATGATTTATGGTTGCTTAATTCATGCCTGGTCGCATCCTTGATTGGCAAATGAAGGTGGGTTTGTTTTTCACAATTTTAAAGCTATTTATATAAAGAAGTTTTTTTTTTTTTTTTTTTTTTTTTTTTTTTTTTTTTTTTTTTTTTTTTTTTGATTCTCGAAATTTAAAACCTTAAATAGAAAAGTATACATTGATTCGTACTGCCAAGATAACGCTCTGCCGTGTTCACAATTTCTTTCTACACAATCTCAAGTTGAATAAAATGTGTAGCAAGATTCACACAGACCATACAATGGAGTAAATTGCTATACAGACGGATCCCTGACAGAGGTAGGCTCTGGGGCTGGAATATGGAATATGGAGAATTGAGAAATCCAGGGAAGGGATATCCATCTCTCTAGATAAACATACTTCAGTCTTTCAGGCTGAAGTAAAGGCAATAAATATATGTGCTCAAACCCTAATTTCTGAAGGATGAGAGACAGGCTTATAACTAACCATACCGATAGTCAAGCTGCAATCGGGGCCCTGGGTAGTTACATGACTCGGTCCAAATTAGTAGAGGAGTGCAAAAGAAATCTCAATAAGCTTTCCCTGCAGAATAAAGTCCTAGTTTATTGGGTGCCTGGTCACTCAGGCATCATAGGCAATGAGAGAGCTGACAGCCTTGCAAGGAGGGGTTCTGCTCAGTTACCCTCTACACCTGAACCTGTTTGTGGAATAAGCCTCAGCTATGCTCAAGGCGGCTGCTGGCAATAGATCTAGGCAATACTGGAGGGAAACTGGAAAGCAGCATCACTCTAAGATGTTTTCGGAAGGACCCTGCAAAGAGAGGAGTTGTGCACTACTCTCAATGGAGAGGATAACTCTGAGGAGAGTGACAGGACTGTATACAGGACAATGTCAGCTTAACAGGCATCTCCATAATATGGGGTTGGTGGCCTCACCTACTTGCAGATTCTGCAAGAAGGAAGATGAAACTGCATACCATGTGGTATGCAGTTGTCCAGAAATTGCTAGGATACGGTTTTACCATTTTGGTAGCGACCGTATTATAGATCCCAAGTTGTGTAAACTGATTAACCCCTATAGCTTGGTCAGATTCACCAAAGCACTAGGCCTGACGGAATGGACGGCGCACAATAAGCCTAATAAGGCTGCAGTGCATAAGATAAGCCAGAAAAAAAAAATTTGTAGCAAACGAATTTCCCTAGATCAATATACAATACTCAATCTGTGACTGAATATGTGCTAAGTAAATTAATCTTAATTTATTGATCCTACTTAATTAATTTATTTATTTATCGTACATACGATACCTCTGGATAAAAGACTAACATGGAACATACAAACGAAATTAAAGAGACAAAAAATAACAAGACGTTACAAACAACTTTCACATCTATTGGATTACAGATCACCATTAAATTTACGAAACAAACGACTAATATACACGACTTTACTGATACCAATATGGACATACGGAGCAGAACACGTACACTCAAACAAAATAAAAACAACTCAATCCAAAATTTCACACTTAACAAAATCACATGATACACAATGATACAAACATCCCAACAGTAAATTCTTACATTCACGACAAATATAACACGTTTTACTCTTCAACACATCACCATCCAAATCAACTTGTTTCTACCCTTTCTTCCTCCCTTTTACTAGGGAGGACATAAAAAATATTTAGCAGACGATGGCCGAGAGATCTATAAAAAAAAATTCAGGACGCTGATGAAGGAAAAAATAAAACCTCACATTCGCTGGATGCGCAGTAACGCAGTTGCGAATAAAAAACAAAAATAATAAAAAAATTAAGGATAAAATACTCATCAACTTATGGAATACATAAAAATATTTCCTTGATTTCAGCTTGACTCAGTTCCTAGAGTTTTTGGTTGCTACTGACATTGTAACCTCGCACGGATCTCATTACCGCGTATGGGGAGCGTCCCACGGGTGGCGAATGTGGGGATGGTCGGTGGAATTTCCTCGGAAGCTCCTCCCGACTAAGTCCGATGGACTCGCTGACCAACAATGAGAGCTGCGCCCCAGGCTTGCTGGAGGGTGTGACGTAGGTTCGAACGCCCTACTCACATATTTAGTTCACAAATTACCACCAAAAGTCATGAATTCCTCTGAGGTAAAACGCTCATTAGCCGGAGCTAAACTAGTCCCCCGTTATTGTTTAGGTACCGGGTTTCTGATTAGGAATAGATTTCTTTCCCCATTACGGGACGTACAGTTCTTTAGTGAAAGAATTTCGGTTGCTATATTTCAAGGGCGTTAGTTTAAAATCGCGTTTATAAACATTCATTCTCCCACCGAAGACAGTGATGATGAAGTGAAATGCGAATTTTATGATAAACTAGAGTCGGTTTACGATAAGTTACCGCGAAATTACATTAAAATAATACTAGGCGACACGAACGCAAAGGTTGGAAGGGAAGAAGTATATCGTCCTACTATCGGTAAAGAAAGTTTGCACAAATATAGTAATGATAATGGGACCCGACTAATAAACTTTGCCATTTCGAAAAACCTAGTAATCAAAAGTACTACGTTTAAACATAAGGATATTCATAAGTATACGTGGACATCGCCGGATGGACAAACACGGAATCAAATCGATCATGTTTTAGTACAAAACAGATGGCAAAGTAGCATAATTAACGTGAGATCGTATCGTGGTGCAGAATGCGGTTCTGATCATGAATTAGTAATCGCGAAACTTCAACAAAAACTGAATACAAAAAAGAGAACACCGAACTATGTTCGTCCCGAGAATTTTGATTTAGTTAAATTGAACAACCCCGAAATTAGAAAACAATTCGCGATAGAAGTAAAAAATAGGTTCAAAGCTTTGAAATCTTCAGACGAGGAACACGAAGATGTAAACAAATTATGGAAAGGGATCAGGGATAATATTAAAGAGGTCGGTAATCTATGTCTTAGGAAAATCGAAAATAAAAAGAACAAACCGTGGTTCGACAGGGATAGTCAAAATAAAAGAATCTTGTGCGAAAAAAGAAAAACCGCTAAACTGAATTCCTTAAATAATCCAAGCGATAATAACGTAACTTACTTTCGGGTAGTAAACAATGAAACTTAAAAATTCTTAAAAAATAAGAAAAGAGAGTATCTTAAAGGCGAAATAATAGAAAAAGAAAAACACAGAAGCGAAAATGACGTAAAAGAGATGTACAAAGGTATAAAAAAATCGCGTAAAAGATTTGAACCGCTATTGAATGCGGTTAAAGACGTAAATAACAATATAATTGCGGATCCTTCTGAGTTATTAAATAAATTTAAACAACACTTTGACGGCATATTAAATACGGAAAATAATAATCAATCTCCTCTCTCTGAATATCAGAGCGCTGAACTATGGATAGACGCAGCGAGTAAAGAGGAAGTCGAAATGACGATAGGAAAATTAAAACGTTATAAGGCTGCAGGAAATGATAATATCACGAGTGAATTAATCAAGGCGTGTGGAGAAGCGGACGTTTCCAAAATGCATTTTTTTGTTAAAAAGATCTGGGAAAATGAAAAAATGCCCGAAGAATGGAAAGAATCAATACTTATTCCGATTCACACAAAAGGACCGAGGACGGATTGTAACAACTATCGTGGGATCTCTCTTCTCCCAGTATGCTATAAAATATTCTCGTCAATTCTAACTAGTCGAATCACGGAGTTAGATTTTAGGGTATGCCGATGATTTGGTACTCCTAGGTGAAGACACAGAAACCATACAACTAAATACAAGTGTGTTGATAAAAACCGGTAAAGAAATAGGACTCGAATTAAATACCGAAAAGACGAAATATATGATTAGTAGCAGAAACGGTGTAGATCTTGGTGATATTGATGTATCAGGGCATACTTTTGAACACGTAGAGAAATTCAAGTATTTAGGTTCAATTATAACTAGAAAAAATGAGAACCAGGAAGAAATAAAGTCCCTGTTAAATAAATAAAGTTAAAGGTGGGAAATGCGTGTTATTATTCAGTTGCTAAGTTACTTAGTTCGCGGCTTCTATCTAATAACTTAAAGGTTTGAATTTATAAAACTATTATTCTTCCAACGGTTCTTTACGGATGTGAAACATGGCCGCTTACTTTGAAGGATGAGCAACGGCTTAAGGTTTTCGAAAATAAGGTATTGCGTAAAATATTTGGTCCGAAGAGAGATGAGGCCACTGGGAAGTTTGGAAGGTTGCACAACGCGGAATTGCGGAACTTATATCCTGTGAATATAATTGAGCTGATTGCATCATGGAGACTCAAATGGGCGAGTGGAGTTGTTGGGCTCGATGACGAGCGGATTCCGAGAAAGTTGGTATTCGCTGATCCGACTGGTCGGCGTCCGAAAAGTAGGCCGAAGCGTAGATGGGAGGATTGTGTTAAGGCTGATCTCGGGGGCTTGGGCATGAATGGTGAACATTGGACGAGTCTGTGTAGGCGGAATTTGGTGGTATCGGCATCGAACCTTCGGGTTCGCTAAGCCTATTATTATTATTACTGATATTGTAAATAAATACAGTCTTCACAGCCGTAAGTGTAGTTACTATATTATAGATCTAACCATGAGAGGTATTAATATGGAATAGTTATCTCACACTTGGATAACTATAATTCCTTTTTCAGATATAACAATACGATACTATAGAGGCGTCTCGAATACTCAAGGTTCTCAAACTTACGTCATACAATGCCGTGAGACACTGCATTTTACTACGCTCCGTAGAGTTAATAACATATACCAGTTATTGCTGTATTCTAGGGAGGTATCTTCACACAGCCAAGTCTGTGAGGTTTAGTTCGTTGTGAAGTGTACTGAGAAGCCAGTCTACTCAAAAATTTATTTTTGTTCTTTTATTTGTTTGTATAATAAACGTTTTGACAGTTAAAACGTGTGTCATAAAACGCTTTGGCCCTCATAAATATTATTTTGTTAATGGGATAACTTGTTATTGCATGTAAGTGGTTAATGGTTTCGATGACTCTAGAACGAGGAAAACAGCTATTTGGTAGGCTAGCCGAATCAGATCAATTTAGATCAAGAGGGCAGCGGACTCCCTCCCCAGTGTTGCCAATTTAAATTACCACTTTCCACGCTTAAATATCAGCTGGATAGATTTCCTTCATTATTTGGTTGTAAAATAAGTTTGTGGCGTTTTTCTATATTTTAGTTTAATTCTCTCATTGTATATAAAATCATGTTTACATATTCTAAAAATCTGGTGCGGGCAACACACGACTTTCACTTACCTCCATTTTAAAAATCAATTAAAGAATTTTCAAATACAGTTAGAGATAAAAATACGTGAAACTATTAAAGAATTAATTAAACGGAATTTCTATAAAAACATGTGTTTTATTAAAAAATCTATTATATTATTATCTAAAATAGTCAGTTAGTTTTATCTTCTTTTCATCACTCTCTATTAACTTTTAAAAGCTTGAGTATAAGATAATATTTTTTCTAAAATCTTTAGGTTTCCAACGGTTTATCATACATGTATATTACTGTTCTTATGTTCAAAAACGAAAAATTGCATAAAAAATATATTTTTTCAATTTTCTCCTTTAGTTGGGTATCGAATTCATTCAATTTATATATTTACCTGTTTTTTATTAGTGGTAACAAGATAATATAGTTATTTTTATAGAATCAACAAAATTAAAGGTACTTTAGAGGAAGAAAATTAAAAATATCGGCATGTCAGACCATTTTAATCAGGATTAAAACTACATGATATTAAAGCCCATTAAATTTTACATCGAGCGAGTTTAATAGCGAGTTTAATATAGCGAGTTTAATCAAAATCGTCGGAACCGTTTTCGAGAAAATCTAAAAAAGGTGCAAAATGCACGGTATAAAGTGGCTCTTCTGGTAAGCTCATTTTGATGAAAAAGATTTTGTAACGTCTCAGGTGTATATTTGTCTTAATTATGAAATTTCAGTTTCATAGGACTTACCATTTCCGCCTTGGAGTTACCACACACACACACACACACACCTTTTTGCGGGACTTGGTTACTTGCACTCAAGGGATCCTAAAATGTGTATTTTCGTTGAAAACTGGAATTCGAAAAGGTTCACGATCGCAATACTTTCCCTTACTATATATAGTAAGTGAAAGTAAAAAGGGGTTTGTTAAGGTGCTTTTATCAGTTTCAACCGAGATTCTTTTTCTTATAGCGGTATTTTTCTTGCTCAAGTGAAGAGAAAAAACTTGAATTTCGTTATTTAGAAAAGGGAAATGGTGATGATGTCTGAAGAGAAATCACCGTTCGTAAGTGGTTTGCTTGGTTCAGAACCGGAAAAGTTTGACTTGGAAGACGCAAAGCGCTTGGGTCGTCCTCCGAATTCAAGCTCTTCACTCTAAGACATAGGATATCGCAGAAACTATTAACATATCTCATGCTAGTGTCTCAAAACATTTTGAGTCTCCGGGATATGTTTCTCGAAGTGTTATATGGGTTCCTTAAAATTTGACAAAAAATAATTAATTGGATTGCAATTCCATTATCGATTCCCTTCTGAGACGCAATGTTATTGGTCCATTTTTAAAGGGATTGATAAATGGAGATGAAAAGTGATTCTGTAAAATAATATTGTAAGGAAAAATATTACCCTCACCCCACCGTATTCACCAGACCTTGCTCCAACAGATTATCACTTATTTCAGGCCCTTTAAAACTCTCTTAACACTTAAATTCGCTCAAGGACTGCAAAATTCACGAAAAATAAATGGTTGTTGATCTAAAATATTTACAAGAATCTGAAGTTTTTATTAAAATCAAGTGTAAAAACGCTTCACATTATTAGACAATAGTTTATTATAGTCAAATAACTAAATTAGGGTACAACTGTTTATATAGATTTTATTGGCAATTAATTAATATGAATTTTTTTAAAATGATGATAAGTGGGTGCTTTATTGAATGTTCCAATGAATTTTTTGATTTGCTTAGTTTCTAATTATTCGCGATTTTTTTTGTTTGCTAAATAACACTAGTATTTTTTCTCTATCATCGAAAATAACGAAGTTACTAGTAATATGAATTAAAAAAATTTCAATTTTTTTTTTTTTTTTTTTTTTTTTTTTAACGCTTTTTACTGATTCTAAAACTCTACACATATTTTTCTCTATCTTCAAAAATAACTGATTTATGTGTACAATTCCAATTTTTTTTTCTTTTCTTTTTTCTATTTTTTATAATCATTCGCTATTTTTCAATAGGTTTAAAAATACTATTGTAATTTTTGTAATTAAATAAAAATAAATTTGTTCTCTATCTTCAAAAATAACTTGAGTTATTGAATCAAACGAACTTCAAAGAATCCGAGCTTGAGCTTCGGAGAAATGCAGCGGACGGCTGATAAACAGATTTTACTTTCACTTACCATATGTATAGTAAGGGAAAGTATTGCGATCGTGAAAATTTTCGAATTCCAGTTTTCAACGGAAATACACATTTTAGGCCCCTGAGTCCAAACCAGTCGCAAATGTCTGTGTGTGGTAACTCCCGGGCAGAAACGGTAAGTTCTATGAAACTGAAATTTCATATTCAAGACAAATATACGCCCGAGAGTTACAAAACCTTTTTTTATCTAAATGAGCTTACCAGAAGAGGCCACTTTATACCATGCATTTTGCACTTTTTTTTTCGATTTTCTCGATAAACGGTTCCGACGATTTTGATTAAACTCGCTATATCGATGTAAAATTTAATGGGTTTTAATATCATTTAGGTTTCATTCGGATTAAAATGGTTTGACAGGGCTTAAATGCTGATATTTTTAATTTTCTTTCTCTATAGCACCTTTAATTTTGTTGTTCTATAAAATTAACTATATTAACTTGTTACCCTGATGAAAAACAGGTGAATATTTAAATTAATGAATTCGATACCAACTAAAGGAGTTTTTTATTGATCATAAGACAGTAATATACATGTATGATATACCGTTGGAAAGCTAAAGATTCTAGAAGAAATATTTCTTATACTCAAGCCTTTTAAAAGTTAATAGAGAGTGTGAAAAAATGAAAGCCGTGTATTGCCCGCACAGATTTTTTTTTTATTTCGTTTATTCGGTTCTAAGTTACCATGAAATCGTAGTCCTCAATTTTGAGGGGGAAGTGGTTATTTTTTTATTTTTTGATTACAGAGCTTCACTATTGGAAAAAATAAACTAAAACGTTGTTAACTTCTTTTACAACCCAATACATATGTAGGTAAGTAAAATTAATAATGGCGAAAGATGTAAGATCTAATGTACTCCTACCTACAGCTAGGTGGAGGAACCTTCAACGAGTTCCGTCGCTTCGAGAAATGGCTGATGCGGTAGAACAGCCACTTCCTCAACAGGTTCAATTTTCCCTGATTCACGTCCTTACGTTGGCCACTGCCTTCATTATACCTAGCTCATTACCCCGTGCCCAAGGCAACACAATTACTTCGCAAAATGGCGTCTCCACTTACTCTGATCACTTTTGTAATAATGTTCACATCAAGAGTCAATTAACAGGTGAATGTATTTGTTAGTAGTCTTGGTTGTTTAAATGTTTCTGTAAACACCATCCATAAAAGGATTTAAAAAATCTGGTGCGGGCAACACACTTATAGTATATAGTGACGTTAAATCAATAAACAAACACAAAAGGTCTTAAATCTCCTTCGCGGCTATGAACAGATGTTTCATAGGAAGCGATATAGTAGTTTAGAAAAACGAGGGACACAATTTAAAAATCAAACTCTTCCTAGAACGTTTTTAGAGTTCGTAAAATTATTAATCTGATTACAAATCATCTCAAAATATTTTTTGTTGGCGTATTTTCATGTATTATTTTTAAATTACTGTATTAGGGTGTAAAAGTTTATATCACAGTTTACAGGTTACAGTTTACATTAACTAATATGAAAATGCGATAAATTAACCAAAGGAAAATATCCCATCAGTACTGCTATTTCAAAAACGCTATATGTATCTGTGCTATTTCTAATTTTTTGGTATTCATAAATTCGGCGGATAGACTGATTCTTACTTATTCATTATTCGGGTTCTACGTAACTTGAAACATAAATCTCAATTTTATTTTATAATTTTAAAGGATCGTTTATAAAATAATTAGCCAAAAGCATTTATACTAGACTTCTTTATTATTAAATATTTTTGATTTTTTATTGAAATAATTCAAAAGAAATTAATTCCCAATTCCAGAACACTTTAATTTTTTTCTTATCTTCAATAATAACTGAGATATGGTGGAATCATATCTCTTCAAAGATTGGCTTGACAATATAAGATTAATTTTTTTTTGTTCATCGCGGTTGTCTTGATCTCGAAAACTATTTTCCTTTTTTGTCTATCTTCAATAATAAACTATATATATATATTAAAAGTGTATTGAGTTTAAGGATCAGACAGCGCGATCTTTTAACTCCATAAATGATTTTCTTTATCTTCAAAAATATCTCAGTTTTGGGCATATTAATTTTATAATTAATCGCAGTTACTTGATTAGAAAACACTATAAAATAAATTTGCTCAATCTTTGAAAATAACTAAGTTGTTGAATTTAATCTACTGATATCAACGTCCAGTTGTAAGGTCATCGACGGATGTCCTGCTATTTGTATGCTAAATTTCAAGAAAATTATTCCAGTAATTTCGGAGAAAAGCCGTGATCTGACGATTTTTTAAAAATTTTGTTATTTGGGTTCTTTGTATGTTGAAACGTAAGCCCTCAAATTTATTTTTTGTCGGTTACAAGAGTTCATTATTGAAAATAATCTATAAAAAGTTAAATGATCATGTCATCTATATCTCTGCTATTTCTTAATTTTTCGTATTCGTAAATTCGTACGGCAGGACAACCCAATTTTTTGTTTGTTTTAATTTCAAAGGATCGCTTTTAAAAATAATTAACCAAAAGCATTTATACTAGACTTCTTCATTATTAAATATTCTTTTATTTTTTATTGAAATAATTTAAATGAAAATTACTGATTCCAGAGCACTTTAATTTGTTTGTCTATCTTCAATAATAACTGAGTTGTAGTGGAATCACATCTCTTCAAAGTTTCGGCTTGATGATATAAGATTATTTCTTTTTTTCTTTTTCATCGCGGTGTCTTTATCTCGAAAATCGTTTCCTTTTTTATATATCTTCAATTGGGGTGCCCGTGGCTCAGTGACTGACGCGTTAGTCTCTCACGCCAGAGTTGTGAGTTCGATTCCCAGTCCCAGCGGGACTTATATAGGAATTAAATGGGGATTCACTTACAGCCTCTCACACGGGTATGTGAGAGTCGTCAGCGTACTGGTTGCAACTCGCAAAAATAGGCTTATAGATGACCCTATCCTAAACATTTCATCGAGGAACGTGATTATATTCTTCCAGGAGTCTATACCACGCGGCCAAGGGCCCACACGGCCTGTCGCGCCAGAGAAAAATAATATATCTTCAATAATAAATGAACGAGTTGCATCTCTTCAAAATAGCCAAGTTCGGGGCGTATTTATGGGTAAAATTTGAATATTTTTTGTAATTAATCGCGGTTTTTTTATTAGAAAATATTATTAAAAAATCTTTGAAAATTACTGAGTTGTTGAATAAATCATTTTTAAATTGCTGATATCAACGTCAGGTTGTTAGGCTCATCGATGGATGACCTGCTATTTTTTTACTTAATATTTTATTTAATTATTTTATCGAGTTGCCACCATTAGGCTGACGAGTCTCACATACCCACGGGAGTGGCTGTAAGTGAATCCACATTCAATTACATTCCCATAAAAGTCCCGCCGGGACTGGGAATCGAACTCACAACTCTGGCGTGAGAGACTAGCGCGCTAGCCACTGAGCCACCGGCTCCCCAATTGAAGATATATAAAAAAGGAAAAGATTTTCGAGATCTAGACACCGCGATGAAAAAGAAAAAAAAATTAATCTTATATTATCAAGCCAAAACTTTAAAGAGATATGATTCCACTATAACTCAGTTATTATTGAAAATAGAGAAACAAATTAAAGTGGTCTGGAATCGGGAATTTTCTTTTGAATTATTTCAATAAAAAATAAAAGAATATTTGATAATAAAGAAGTCTACTATAAATGCTTTTGGCTAATTATTTTCTTAAGTAAATTAAAATCTTAAGAAAATTATTCCTGTGAGTAAAGCCACGGACTCACGATTTGTTTAAATTTGTTATTTGGATTTTATGTATTTTTTGGTCGATTGAAAGGGTTCATTATTTAAAACAATCAACCTAAAAACTAAAGGATCATGTCATCTATTGACGTCAAAACTCTTGTATACAACGAAAAACGTTTATCATTACGAATTGCATAGAAAAACAAATTTTTCTATTACGAAATGTTAGTAAACAATATAGGATTGGATTTCAAGGCTAATCTTATTGTTTGTTAGCTTTTTTTCAGTTGTTTCGTAAACTGTTTAGAGTTAGGGATATTAAACTAAAAATACACTTGATGATTTTTAATACAAATACAAGAGCAGGTCGGTTTTTAAAGAAACATAACAATGTAATGAGTAATCAGATTTTTTTTTTTTTTCGTCAGCAGTAAATCTCATTCGCTGGATGGTTTGAGAAATATCTTCAATGCTAATATGTACGATGCCTTAATGGAAATTTATTCCTTCGTTTCTATATAATAACTGTTGCTTTCTAAAAACCCATTCGCTAACTTATTCTAATTAGATTTCTGCACATGACCGAACTTTGATTGATCACTGATATCGCCATGTCATGTGCAAATACTTTTGGCTTATTATTTTAAATAATGAACCAATCCGCACACAAGACTGAAAGGACAAGAAACTGCCCCCATCGCTTTCGCTTACTTCAACACTTACTGGACAGACGCTCCAATCTTCCACTTATCTACAAAAGGCTCATCTATATCACCATCATAAGGCCTATCTGGAAGTACGGAGTTGAGCTTTGGGGCTCTACTAAACCATCAAATTCTTTCCGTATTCAATCCTTACAATCCAAAATCCTTCGAAAAATCCTCAATGCTCCTTACATTGTCACGAATAAACTCATCCATAAAGATCCTAACATCCCATATGTTGCTAACAGGTATAATATACCGTTGGAAAGCTAAAGATTTTAGAAAAAATATTACCTTAAACACAAGCTAGTAAAAGTTAATAAAGAGTGATGAAAAGCCGATAAAACTAACTGATTGTTTTAGATAATAATATAATAGATTTTTTAATAAAACACATGTCTCTACAGAAATTGAATTTAATTAATTCTTTATACGCTCCTTATTTTGTCATGAATAAGCTTATCCATAAAGACCTTAATATTCCCTTTGCAGCTGATTTGGCCCGAACCAGGTATCAATCCTTCCATGACAAACTCCACTCCCACAAGTTTCAATCCTTGCTTCCTCTTCAATTCCTGACAATCCTCCGAGGCGTCTTAAAAGAAGATGGCCTCGAGACCTTCTAGTTTAGATACCTAGTGGAGTGATGCTAATGGGCATTTTCTCTTCATGTTTTTTTCATGTATTTTATCATTACCAGTATATTTACTTGTTGTATTACAAAACACGGTTGTAAATTTCAATAAAAATATAATAAAAAACAACAAAATATAATGACCCATATTAATCGACCAAAAAAATAAAATAAAACATCTCTCCTCCCACCTCAAAATTTTAGGGCTCACGTTTCAAGGTTCGTAGAACGCGAAAACTAATAAAAAAAAAATCTGTTTGACCGCCATACTCTCCGTCTCGAGCTTTTCTCCGAAACTACTGAACCATTTTTTTTTCGATACTTGGCATCTAACGATGATCCTAACCAGGACGTTGATATCAGACGATTAGTTTTAAATAGTGGCCGATTTAAAACAATTTAATTCAATACCTCAGTTATTTTTGAAGATAGAGGCAATTTTTATAGTATTTTCTAATCAAGTTACCACGATTAATTATAAAAAGGAATAATACGGTGCGGGCAACACACGACTTTTACTTACCTCCGTTTTTAAAAGCGAATAAGAATTTTTATTTTAGAGATAAAAATCTGGTGCGGGCAACACACGACTTTCACTTACCTCCGTTTTTAGAATCAATTAAAGAATTTTCAAATACACTTAGAGACAAAAATACGCGAAACCATTAAGGAATTAATTAAATTGAATTTATATAGAAACATGTGTTTTATTAAAAAATCTATTATATTATTATCTTGAATAATCAGTTAGTTTCATCTTCTTTTCATCACTCTCCATTAACTTTATAAAAGCTTGTATATGAGATAATATTTTTTCTAAAATCTTTAGCTTTCCAACTGTATATCTTACATGTATATTACTGCTCTTATGTTCAAAAACGAAAAATTGCATTAAAAAAATATTTTTTCTGTTTTCTCCTTTAGTTGGGTACCGAATTCATTCAATTTATATATTTACCTGTTTTTCATCAGCGTTAACAAGATAATCTAGTTATTATTATTGAATCTACAAAATTAAAGGTACTTTAGGGAAAGAAAATTTAAAATATCGGCATTTAAGCCCTGTCAGACCATTTTTATCCAAATAAAACCTACATGATTATAATAAAAATACATGAAATTATAATAAAAACCATTAAATTTTACATCGATATAGCGAGTTTAATCAAAATCGTCGGAACCGTTTTCGAGAAAATCGAAAAAAGGTGCAAAATGCTTGGTATAAAGTGCCTCTTCTGGTAAGCTCATTTTGATGAAAAAAGTTTTGTCACGTCTCGGCCGTATAGTTGTCTTAAATATGAAATTTCAGTTTCATAGGACCTACCGTTTCCGCCCGGGAGTTACCCCACACACACACAGACCTTTTTGCGGGACATGGTTATTTGGACTCAGGGGTAATTTCCGTTTAAATTACAACGTGTATTTCCGTTGAAAACTGGAATTCGAAAATTTTCACGATCGCAATACTTCCCCTTACTATATATAGTAAGTGAAAGTAAAAAGTCTATTATATTATTATCTAAAACAATCAGTTAGTTTTAACGGCTTTTCATGACTCTTTATTAACTTTTACAAGCTTTTGTATATGATAATATATTTTTTTTAAATCTTTAGCTTTTCAACGGTATATTATACAAGTATATTACTATTTTTAGGTTCAAAAACGAAAAATTGCATTAAAAAAATTGATTGCATTTTTCTCCTTTAGTTGGTATCGAATTCGCTCAGCTTATACATTTATCTGTTTTTTTTTATCAATAATAACGAAATGATGTGGTTATTTTTATAGAATCTACAAAATTAAAAGTACTTTAGAAGGGGAAAATTAAAAATATCGGCATTTAAACCCTGTCAGACTATTTCAATCAGAATGAAACCTACATGATATTAAAGCTCGGTAAATTTTACAGTTTAATAAAAATCGTTTGAGATGTTTTTGAGAAAATCGTGAAAAGTGCAAAATTCATGGTATAAAGTGCCTCTTCTGTTTCGCTGACTATGATGAAAAAGTTTCTGTAACATCTCGGGCGTATAGTTGTCTTAAATATGAAATTTAGGACTTATCGTTTTCGCACGGGAGTTACCACACACACACACCTTTTTGCGGGACTTGGTTATTTAGTTTAGTGTATTTATGTTGATAACTATAATTTTAAAATTTTCACGATCGCAATACTTTCCCTTCCTCAATATTTTTATATATAAGTTAGTGAAAGTAAAAAGTAATGTTCTGTAATTTAAATGAGAACTATGTTTAACTGTAGTGCTCTAATGAACCACGCTAACTGAATTTAAAAATAATTCTAATGAATAATATTACGATGTTAACCTATTTAAGATTAATAAGAGACTTATAATACAGTTCTCAAACAAGAACGGCAAATTACGGTTTGTAGCAAACAAATTAAAACCTGTTGCCTTCCTTAGACATATTAACCCATTTTTCAAAGTAAATTAGAACTAAATATAACTAAGCAATTACAGTACCTTGTTTGCCTTCTTAGATCCCACTTCAGTAAGCGAAGTCCAGCTAATTCAATGATGTTTATTTCTAGCTAGATTTTCTTTAGTTAAGTTTTTAATTTGTTTTTGTCGCGTAAACTTTTACTTTATTATTTTCGATAATGAATTTTATGGAAAATATAAATGAAGTCCTTCCCCTTATACTGTTTGAACCCAAATAACTAATGAAAAGAAACCTGTATGCCCACCATACGAAATAATGAATTCCAAATTACTTTCACTTACCTATATATGGAATACATAGATAGGTAGAATATCGTGGAAATTTTCGAATTCTAGTTTTTGTATGAAACTTTTTCAACAGAATCGGCAAACCGGAAGAGCCACTTCATGCCGTGCATTTTGCACCTTTTTATGATTTTCTCAAAAACGGCTCCAACGATTTTGAATAAACTCGCTCTATTGATGTAAAATTTAATAGGCTTTAATATAATAGGAGTACTCACTACGTTTGCTATAGCATATTATTTGTGTTATTTTGCTAAATCCTTCGAGTTTCTACAGTTATTTCCTGTATAAAATTGATGGGTTTAGCACAATAGCACAAATAGCATGCTATAGCAAACGTAGTGAGTACCCCTTATGTAGGTTTCATTCTGATCGAAATAGTCTGACAGGGAATGAATGCCAATATTTTATTTTTATTTATTGATATTTACAACTGTATTGGTTAATACAACAAGGAAATGAGGTATGAGATAAAATACGGGAAAAATACAGGACGAGAAACTGCCATTGGGCAAAACTCCAGTTAGTAATCTAAACTAGAAGGTCTCGTGGCCATCTTCTTTTCAGACGCCTCGGAGGATTGTCAAGAATGGAAGAAGAGGCCAAGGATTGAAACTAGTGGGTTAGAGTAGGAATGGAGTTTGCCATGGAAAAATTGATAACTGGTTCGGGCCAAATCTGCTACATATGGAATATTGAGGTCTTTATGGATGAGTATGGTAGCGGCGTGGTCAAGTGGATAGAGCGGTAGTCTGCTGTGCTCTGGGTCCTGGGTTCGAATCCCTGCTATGGCAGAATATTATTTATTCTGTTAATTTAGACGGGGGGGGGGGCGACCCTAGGGTATGAAGACCCTCCTGGGGCAGACCCAGCCTCTATAAAGTGGGTACCCAAATTAATTGGGGAAAAAACCTGGCGGCTGAGCGCGATTAAGGCCAAATTACCTCATTGCACTGCCGTTGGCCTTGAAACAGTACGAATCTCTATATGTACTGAGCCCAAGACCCTCCATGGGTTGTAGTGGTACGAAGTAAAGAGCATTAAGGATTTCCGAAGATTGGATTGTAAGGATTGAAGACGGGAAGAATTTGATGGTTTAGTAGAGCCCCAAAGCTCAACTCCGTAAGTCCAGATAAGCCTTATGATGGTAATATAGATAAGCCTTTTGTAGATAAGTGGAAGGTTAGATCGTCTGTCCAGTAAGTGTTGTAGTAAGCGAAAGCGACGGGCAGTTTCTTGTCCTTTCAGTCTTGTGTACAGATTCCATGCTAGACGTTTGTCAAATAGAAGTCCTAGGTAGCGGATCTGTTCAACTGGAACAAGCTGAATATTATGAAAGGATACTGTAGGGCAGGGTGTCATAGGTTCACGAGGAAGAGTAATGTTTATTTGGTGAGATTTGTTGGAATTTATTGTAATTCTCAAATTCTGACACCATACCTCAAGGTCTCAGATGTGGGATTGAAGAGTTCGAGGGGCAATTGCAGGATCGTTATTGACTGATAACACACAAGTGTCATCAGCATAGGTGGAAAGGAAGATGTTAGGATGGGTTGTGATATCAGCTGTATAAACTGAGGAAAGAATTGGCCCGAGGATACTGCCTTGAGGAACACCAGCAGGCTGGGTAAAAATGGGTGAATAGGAACTATTGTTATTTATTTTTAAGGATCTTCCAGAGAGGTAGGACTGGATAATGAGGTAGTATGTAGGAGGAAGGAATTTGCAGAATTTGTAAAGCATTCTCGGGTGCTATAATCGGTCAAAGGCCTGTTCTACAATCAGAGCGCTAATGCTGATGGACAATATCCACCACACGATGACATGCGCGCACCATATTAAATAGGCTTTCAGTACTTTATGGAAATTATTGCAATTTTCTAAAGTATTTAGAAAGGGCTTGTAGATGTAATCAGATTTCGATAAAAACAAAAGATTCGAACACAAAAAAGTTAAAATATTTTTGGAAATCAGTGTCTCAATTATGTTTCCTTTTAATACTACTGAGTTTGGTCAACTTTTTTAACTTTAATTGATGTAGTCGCTAGCATAAAAGTTCGTAGGTTCGAACCCGGCGGATGGTCCTAGAATATTTAAAGGGTGTAAAAGTCATTTAAAAAATTTTGTGCGCGCAACACATGACTTTCACTTACCTACGACGTTATAATCAATTTACAATTTTTTAAAAACATTGAGAGATGAAAATAAATTGTTTAAGAATTAATTACGTTTAGTTTCAATAAAAACATGTGTTTTATTAACTAATATGTAATAGTTTTATCTACAATAATCGGTTAGATTTATCGGCTTTGCATCACTCTTTATTAACTTTTACAATTTTATGTATAATATAACATTTTTCCTAAAATCTTTAGCTTTCCAACGGTATATTATATTGGGTTGTGTCACGTGAAATGTCCGTTTTCAAGGTAAAGGATTTTTATTAAAAATATGATATGAAAACAAGATAATTTTATTCGAAGTATTTATCTTCTTTTTCTACACATTTTTCCCAACGTGACACCAACTTTTTTATTCCCGAACTGAAAAACTCTGAGATTTGAAGTGAAACAAAATCTGAGGTAATAATCAACAGGTGGTAATCTGTTGGAGACAAGTCGGGAGAATATGGTGGGTGCAAAAGAACTTCGTAGCCCAGTTCTTTTAATTTTTGCAATTTTCTACTTTCCAAATACACTTTAAATGTCTGGAAACGGTAGATGCACTTGCATTTAGTTGTGCTGAGAGTCCTTTAACTGTTTGGTAGGAGTTTCCTTCTACTGTATGTTTGAGGAAATCGTTGTCTATTACGGACGGCTACACCACGACCTTAATATTCCATTTATTTTAGACCTGGTACCATCCAAATTTTCCAAATTCCATCAGAACCTTCTTCATCACCCTAATCCTCTTGCTCAATCGCTCTCCAGCTCCACCCATCCCTACAATCCTCCTCGAAGATTGAAACGGCAGTGGCCCCGCGACGTTTTGTAAACTTTTATTCTGGAGTTCTGACACTGGTCAGATCCTCCACTCATGTACTGTATGTTTGTGGCTATTCCGCCCTAGCTCGGCCTCCACTGGCTTACACCAGTGAAGCGCCGGGTGAGAGGCGCTGGGATCTCTTGGATTCGGCTTCTCCCCCCACTTGTGGAGGGAGCAGCGGAGTCTAGGGTCCCTTTAGCAGATTGTATATATTGTATATAGTTAGGTTTGCTTGTATGATTTTTGTTTATTTCCCAACTTGTATTTATCTCTACTACAGGTTGTTGTTTTGATTTGTTTGTTGTTGTTTTTTTTAATTGTTATTTTCTTGTATATATTCGAATTTATTTATTTCCGATTTTATGTAATTTGACTTTATTATCATTATTCTGTATATATTGTATGAATGTGTACTACATCTCTATTACTAATGTTCATTATGTAACAAACTGTAATATTTCTCAATAAAAAAAAAAAAAAAAAAAAAAAAATTACGGACGGAGGTCTTCTTCGGGGCAAGTTTTCCAAGTCGGTATCCCCAGCTGAAAACTTAGCAAACCAACAGCGAATGGTCCGTTCATTAACACTCCCTTCCCCAAACGCCTTGCGAATATTTCTAACGGCCTCAGCTTCTGAATCGCCGAGTTTAAACTAGTACAAAAATATTACTCGAAAATCGCGTGTTTCCATGTTCATATCTGGAGGTATACTAAAAAGTGGGCAATTGATTGGGAATCTATTATTTATAATACAAAGGTAGAGGATTAGTAACTGTTTACTTAAATATGTAATCAATCAGAAGAAAACTACAGAGATCTGCAAAATCCTTTATGTATTTCAGAAACTATAAAAACGGACATTTCATATGAAACAAACCAATAGATTATTTAATGAAACACATGTTTCTATAGAAATTCAATTTCATAATTTCTTTAATGGTCTCATTCATTTTTATCTCTAACTGTATTTGAAAATTCTAAAATTGATTTTTAAAACGGAGGTGAGTAAAAGTGGTGTGTTGCCCGCACCAGATTTTTTATATATTAATAAATAGAGATATTTAATAATTGTGTACAAATATATTTGAATGTAAATAATTAAAGTTTTACTGAGCCCATAATGAAGGAATATTTGATAAAATCAATAATTTGACAATGCACTAACGAATACGTGCAGATGTAAAAAAAATACACGGATGGCAACACTGAATGTCAATTTAATAATTAGTAATCCAATGGTGACTATATTCATAAGTAGTTTCCTTGTTTGCTATTCAAGAGGCATTGCAAATTACCGAGTGAATGAACGTTATGTGTGTCCTGGCAACAGGCATCAACTTCATTCATGGCCGCAGTTGATTGAGCTTTTTGGACAATGGTGACGTCCGGTGAATAATTCGATTGGGAAATGAAAGGCCAGATGAAGGATGTGATGATATGCTAATGGTGGATATAAAAAAAAGAAGATTTTTCTATTGTTGAAACCTGATGAATGCGCAGAGATTAGAGCAGACTCTGCAATAATGGAAAAATACGATCAGAGAAACATTCGAAATGCAAAACAGGAAATAATAACCAATAATTGCATTATGATATTAACTAATGTAATAGTTTTCTTTATATTCTTACAAGGATGTGTATGGTACAGACACAATCAGTGAAAAATCTGAGAAAAGAATTAACAGTATTTATTTTATTATTATTTTTATTTTATATATCTTTCCTCTCTCATTTACAATATTTTATGTTATTCTCTATTTACATAATTTAATATATTTCTCTAATATATAATTTTATTACTTTCACTTACTATATATAGTAAGGGAAAGTATTGCGATTGTGAAAATAGTCGAATTCCAGTTTTCAACGGAAATACACGTTTTAGGGTCCCCTGAGTCCAAATAACCAAGTCCCGAAAATAGGTCTGTGTGCCCGTATATAAATATGTTCATATTAAAGAAAACTTTAAGCCTGAGATGTTACAGCAACTTTTTTACTAAAATTGGCTGACTGGAAGTGCTACATGATACTATGCGTTTTAATGTAAAATTCAATAGGCTTAGTATCATGTAAGTTTTATTCTGATCGAAATATTCTGACAAGGCATAAATGGCGATATTTTAAATTTTCTTCCTATAGAGAACCTTTAATTATTTGCATTTCAAAAGATTAACCATATCATCTTAAGGACATTGATGAAGGATAGCTAAATATGCAAGTTGTGCGAATTTGATGACCAACTAAAGGATAAAAGAGCGAAACTTTTTTTATGTAATTTTTGTTTTTTTGATAATGAGAATAGTATTATAGACGTATAATATACCGTTGGAAAGAGAAACATTTTAGAAACAATATTATCTGGTACACAAAATTGTAAAATGTAATATAAAGTGAAGAATAGGGAATAAACTTATTACTGATTAACATTTTAATATAGTGATATTATTTAATCTAAATCATATGTTTCCTACGAAAATAGATACTCGTTTTAAATCAACTTAAAATATTTTTCAAATTGAAGTATATTTAATAGTTTTTAAATTGATTTTAACAGTCGGTGTAGGTGAAAGTGGTGTGTTGCCCGCGTCAGATTTTTTTCAGATGGATTTTACTTATCTTAAAACATCACTGCAAATTTTGATGGGAGAGGAGGTTATAATATTATTTTCTCGGCCCCTTACAATGGTTAGTTAATGAAAGTAATAAATTTAAAAAAAAAAGGAGACTTGGTGACACAAAGCGAGTCAGATTTTTTCTTCCTTTCTTCCTCTGTTAATACTACCATGTCCCTCACTAGAGGTCGTAAAAGCCTCAGTGCGGCACGGTGTCATTTGACCACATTCTATTTTTACTTCCACTTACTATATATAGTAAGGGAAAGTATTGTGATCGCCAAAATTTTTGAATTCCAGTTTTCAATGGAAAAACACATTTTAGGGTTCCCTGAGTCCAAATAACCAAGTTCCGCAAAATGGTCTGTGTGTGGTAACTCCGGGGCGGAAACGTTAAGTCCTATGAAACTGAAATTTCATATTTAAGACAAATATGTTACAAAACCTTTCTCATAAAAATGAGCTTGCCAGAAGAGTCACTTTATACCATGCATTTTGCACCTTTTTTCGATTTTCTCGAAAACGGTTCCGACGATTTTGATTAAATTCGCTATATCGATGTAAAATTTAATGGGCCATAATATAATTTAGCTTTCATTCGGATTAAAATGGTCTGACAGGGCTTAAATGCCGATATTTTATATTTTCTTTCTCTAAACTACCTTTAATTTTGTTGATTCTATAAAAATAACTATATTATCTTGTTACCACTGATAAAAAACAGGTAAATATATAAATTGAATGAATTCGGTACCCAACTAAAGGAGAAAAAATAAAAAATATTTTTTTAAAGCAATTTTTTGTTTTTGAACATAAGAGCAATAATATACATGTATGATATACCGTTGGAAAGCTAAAGATTTTAGAAAAAATATTATCTTATACTCAAGCTTTTAAAAGTTGATAGAGAGTGATGAAAAGCTGATAAAACAAACTGATTATTTTAGATAATAATGTAATAGATTTTTTAATGAAACACATGTTTCTATAGAAATTTGATTTAATTAATTCTTTAATAGTTGTTTTGTTTATTTATTTAACGTCACTTTATGCTACTATGGCTAATCGGACGATGCTACAGTGGGAGTTCTAAATTTTGCCTATCCAGGTTTTATTAGGATAGGGATCTTTAACGAGTACCTGACATCGCACAGGCTCGGGACCACCTTTTAACGTACCCTCCGAAGGACGGCGTAACTAAGGATTTTTTACTCCCATTAAAAAATCCTAGGACCACCTGCGGGTTTGAACCCGTGACCTTTAGCATGGGAGTCTGTTACGGTAGCCACCCAGCTACAAGTGATCCCATTCTTTAATAGTTTCACGTATTTTATCTCTAACTTTATTTGAAAATTCTTTCATTGATTTTAAAAATGGACGTAACTGAAAGTCTTGTGTTGTCCGCACCAGATTTTTTATCGGAATATAAGAGATTATTGAAGTTTTAAAAATATAGACATTATTAGTTTCAACTCTTGGAAAGGTCCAAAGCTGAATAAGGTTTGAGCATTTTTGGAAGTTTACCTCCTACAAGGCTCATCACTTGTGGAAAGTTAGACCCTCGGTCAATTTACCCCGTACCGCACTGAACGTGTTAAATAGTAACAAAGTTTGTAATTTTTGTTAAATAAACTATGACGGCTGAATAAAGCGTATTTCTTCGCTCCTTCCTCCTTTCTCTAACAAACAAAGGGGGCGCTAGCTTCGGAATAAAAATATCTGGTCACGTTTCTGATAACATCCTTGACCTACCTTATCAATTAATTTAGTTGTCTTTCTGATTATCTTTTAATAGTCGATCTGTCGTGCGTTTTTCTGCAACCGTAACGATGCTCCTATCCTTACGTCATCTGATAATAAATTGATCAAAGAGGTTATCCTCGGTTAATAAAAAAATTTTGCTTATACGACAAATATTTTTCTGATATGAATGTGCGTAATCAATTCATTAGGCTTTTGTTTCAAACGTTCCCTTCCCTAACTGAGATTCAAGTTCGACCTTGCGTAGAAATATACTGGATTGTAATTTTTTTTTTTTTTTTTATTGTTTTATTAAGAAATAATACAATCTGCCACAATCTGGGACTATGAGTATTAATGCTGTAAGAAGTCATTCATTCCTTATGTACCCTAAATAAAAAAAAAATTAATAAAAAATTACAAAGAAGAATAAATAAACCTAAAGATAAAAATAATAATAATCTCGGTCACATTCATACATATATTCAATATTAATAAACTGCCCCTGGGAACTCCGAATCGAGGTCCGAGGTCAGGAGATCTCAGCGCCTCTCAGTCAGTCGCGTCA
Organism: Piezodorus guildinii; assembly: GCA_023052935.1. Lineage (NCBI taxonomy): Eukaryota > Metazoa > Arthropoda > Insecta > Hemiptera > Pentatomidae > Piezodorus > Piezodorus guildinii. Next base: position 165,136,262 of record CM041294.1, on the reverse strand, counting down.
CCGGTCTAATAAGGGGTGGGTTGTAAATTAAGTTCATGTTGTTTTTTACTGATGTGAAACGTGACCGCTTACTTTGAAGGATGAACAACAGCTTAAGGTTTTCGAAAATAAGGTACTGCGTAAAATATTTGGTCCGAAGAGAGATGAGGGCACTGGGGAGTTTAGAAGGTTACACAACGCGGAATTGCGGAACTTGTATCCTGTGAATATAATTGAGTTGATAGCGTCGCGGAGACTCAAATGGGCGAGTAAAATTGTTGGGCTCGGTGAGGAACGGATTCCGAGAAAGTTGGTATTTGCTGATCCGACTGGTAGGCGTCCGAAAGGTAGACCGATGCGTCGATGGGAGGATTGCGTTAAGGCTGATCTTGGGGGCTTGGGCTTGAACGGAGAACATTGGACGAGTCTGTGTAGACGGAATATAGTGGTATCGGCATCGAACCTTCGGGTTCGGTAAGCCTATTATTATTATTATTGTTTTTTTACACGCGGTTTCAATATGGATGGAGCAAAGAGGTGCTTCAAGCACAAAATTCTATACTGTAGAGTGGAGCAGCAGTTATCCAGATCACGTATTATTTTTATTTAATCACATGCCCTTATTAGCTTTTTATCTCTAGAGGAACAAACGCTATATTTTTTTATCTTAAATTGCAATATGTTATTAGGCATAATATTAATTTATTTAATAATAATGTACATTCCTTAGGAAAATTGAAGGAAAAATCCATCGAAATAGAGTGAGAAACACAACAATAAGGAATAATCTCGCCCTAAAATCTCTACAAGAGACCCTGGAGTAGAATCGTCTGTGGTGGTTTGGACATGTCTCGCGGATGCCAGATAGAAGAATTGCCAGGCTGATGTATGTATGTAAGTATGACTTGATGGTGGATGGGAGATGCCCTAGGAAAACCTGGGAGGAAGGTGTTAAGGAGGCGTTTGCAGCCAGAGATCTGGATTAGAGAAGGAGAAGAGAGCAGGAGCAGGACCGAGCACCTGGATCAGGTTCTACAGAAAAGACCACACTGCACCAGGCTGTAGGTGAGAAGTGGACTAAGAAGGATAATAGTAATATACTGTCACTAATTATATAGGATAGATGATTTCTCTTTGTAACATTTATAATAATGACTGGTTAATAGGTAATATGTATCCTCACACTAGACTGAAACGACAAGAAACAGCTCGCAGATATCGCTTATTACAACATTTACTTGACAAACGTTCAAAACTTCCCACCTACTACAAAAAACTAATTCATATTACCATACTTAAGCCTATTTGGACATATGGAATTGAAATATGGGGATCTCCCAAGTCATCCAATTCCTCTCGCATCCGATCCTTGCAATCCAAAATTCTCCGAAAGATCCTAGATGTCCCTTTCTTTGTCACTAATAAAATAATCCACAAAGACCTGAATATCCCATTAATTGCAGACTTAGTCCGAATTAGATATACTTCCTTTCACTCCAAATTACCAGTCGACCCGAACCCACTTGTCCGCAATATCTCATCTCCTTCTATTCCTGATCATCCTCCAAGGCGGCTGAAAATACGATGGCCTCGAGACCTACTTATCTGAATAATCTTTGAAGTGCTACTACTGGGTAGATTCTTCTCACGCCTATCATGTCTATATCTCAATGTTCACCATTTACTTGATGTATTTTTTTGTTAATACAGTTGTAAATATCTCTAAAAACTGCTTCATTAATACCTAAGTCGCTAGATGGAGCGCGTCTAAATCAAAGAACAGAATCTCTTTCCTGAAGCGCTCATCGAAGTTCCAGTTTGCGGACTCCCATGGAATGCATATACTTCTTTTTTTAGGCACCCTTAGACAATAATCAAGGAATCAGACATTTGTTCCAACACAACTTCTGAACTTATTACTATCGGTATTTTCTAGTAATGACATAAAAACACTTTATCCCGCAGGTGACCTACGATAGTGAGTCGGTCAAGATTTATTTGTGGGAACTCCATGAAAGTAAGGTCAACCTGCCGAAATATTGAGTTGTAAAATAAGTAGCGATAGGGGAGCCCGTGGCTGAGTGGCTAGCGTGCTAGTCTCTCATGCTACAGGTTCTGAGTTCGAATACCAGTCCCGGCGGGGCTTTTATAAGGAAATAAACAAATGTGGATTGGTTATCGTGAATTAGTCGTAGGGAGTGATGACCCTACACTAAAAATTGCATCGTGAAACGTGAGTGTAAACTCGTAGGAATTTACACCACGAGGCCCAGGGCCTACACGGCCTGTCGCGCCACTGGAAGAAGAAGAATAAGTAGCGATTTTACTGATGATTTAATAAAAACTTCTGACTCTTGAAAATATTTGTAATAAATTATTAATGACTCATTTTGATCCATTACATGTTGTCATCTGTTATCATTTTGGTTGCATTTAGTCAACAGCTGAAGTACGACCCGAGCGCTTTGCTTCTTCCAAGTCAAAATTTCCGGTTCTGAACCGAGAAAAAAACTTACGGATGGTGCTTTTTCATAAGGCATCATCATCATACACTCTAAAAAAAACGTATATGCTGCGGATTTCCCTTTTCCACTAAATCACTAAATGGCTGTTGTTTTTTTTCCTTCCATTTTGAGCAGGGAAAATACCACTTAAAGATAAGGAATCTCGGTTGAACCTGGTACATAAAAGTACCTTAACTACTTTCACTTACCTGTATATGAAATATATAGTAAGGGAAAGTATTGCGATCGTGAAAATTTTTGAATTCCAGTTTTTGACGGAAATACGCGTTTTAGGGTCTCCTGAGTCCAAATAACCAAGTCCCGCAAAATGGTCTGTGTGTGGTAACTCCGGGGCGGAAACGATAAGTCCTATGAAAATGTGTGTATGCCTTTGTGGTAACTCCCTGGCGAAAGCGAAGAGTCCTAGGAAACTGAAATTTCATATTTAGGACAAATGTACGCCCGAGATGTTACTGAATCTTTTCCATCAAAATCAGCTGACCGGAAGATCCACTTTACACCATGCATTTTGCACCTTTTTAAGATTTTCTCAAAAACGGCTCTTAAGATTTTGATTAAACATTAAACACGCTATGTCGATTTAAAATTTAATGGGCTTTAATATCATATAGGTTCCAATCTGATTAAAATGGTTTGACAGGGCTTAAATACCGATATTTTAAATTTTCTTCCTCTAAACTACCTTTAATATAGTAGATTTCAAAAAATTTGAAACATAATTTTATTAGCATTGATGTATAACGGGTAAATAAGCTAGTTGAGTAAATTTGATAAACAACTAAAGGAGAAAAGTGCAAACATATTTTTTTATGTAATTTGTTTGTTTTCGAACACAAGAATAGTAATATAGATGTATAATATACCATTGAAAAGCTAAAGATTTTAGAAAATATATTATCTTATACACAAGCTTGTAAAATTGAATAAAGAGTGATAAAAAGCCGATAAAACTGATTATTTTAGGTAATAATATAATAGAGTTTTTAATAAAAACACATGTTTCTATATTAATTCAATTTAATTAATTATTTAATGGATTCACTCGTTTTTATCTCTAACTGTATTTGAAATTCTTTAATCGATTTTAAAAACGGAGGTAAGTGAAAGTCGTGTGTTAGCCGCACCAGATTTTTAGAATATGTAAACGTTATTGACCAAGTAAACATGTTTTTATGAAAAGAGAGAGGATTAAATCAAAATATTGAAAAACGCTACGAATTTATTTTACAACCCAATAGAACCAAGGCTATGTGAATTTGAGGTCGGTAAGCTTCCGAGCTGTATAATGTTAGCAGACAGATGGACAGAAAATTAAAATGAAGAGGAAATATTGGAACACAAACCCAATATCCGTGATCAGTTCAAGTTCGAGCATGCGCAGAAACGTAAATAAAATTATTTAGATCATACGTTAAGAAGAACCTTAAGATACTTCCAGAGTCAATGAACAATATATCAACTTTAATGGAGGATTACGAGGCACTATTAATGTACACACTGTTTACATCCTATCTCTTACACAACCATTACTATCTTCAATTAGGTCAACGATCAATCAATTGCCATGAACCCAATCTATATAGAGAATATGCATATCTTACTAAACTGTTCCTGATTGATTGATAATTGTAACATTGTAGTATGTTCGTGTTCAATCGAGAACAATGGGTATTAGCATTTTAATATTTGCTAGCTCTGTCAATCGCGTGTAATTTGCATTATTACTTTCACTTACCTATATATGGAATGTATAGTAAAGGAAAGTATTGCGATCGTGAAAATTTCCGAATTCCAGTTTTCAACGTAAATACACGTTTTAGGGTCCCCTGAGTCTAAATGACCAAGTTCCGAAAAAAGGTCTGTGTGTGTGTGGTAAGTCCATCGCAAAAACGAAAAATCCTATGAAACTGAAATTTCATATTTAAGACAACTTTACGCCCGAAATGTTACAGCTAACCAGAAGAGCCACTTTATATTATGCATTTTACACCTATTTACGATTTTCTCAAATACGGATCTAACGATTTTGATTAAACTCACTATATCGATGTAAAATTAGACGGGCTTTAATATCATGTAGGTTTCATTTTGATTAAAATAGTCTGACAGGGCTTAAATGCCGATATTTCAAAATTTCTTCCTCTAATGTACCTTTAATTTTGTAGTTTTTATAAAATTGACCATATCACCTGATTAGCATTGCTAAAAAACAGGTAAATATATAAGTTGAACGAATTCGATATCCAACTAAAGGAGAAAACTGAAAAAAATATATTTTTTTAACGCAATTTTTAGTTTTTGAACATAAGAGCAGTAATATACATGTATGATATACCGTTGGAAAGCTAAATATTCTTGAAAAAATATTATCTTATACATACGTAAAACTTATGTATCCAGGTTTTTACCTATCCAGGTTTTATTAGGATAGGGATCTTTAACGAGTACCTGACATCGCACAGGCTCGGGACCACCTTTTAACGTCCCCTCCGAAGGACGGCGTAACTAAGGATTTTTTACTCCCATTAAAAAATCCTAGGACCACATGCGGGTTTGAACCCGTGACCTTTAGCATGGGAGGCTGTTACGCTAGCCACCCAGCTACAAGTGATTCCTTTATTTTCGTTTCTAAATTTGTTTAAAAATTCTTAAATTGATATAAATAAAGGAGGTAAATGAAAGTCGTGTGTTGCCCGCACCAGATTGTTTTAAATTCAAACGCTCCAACCTTCTACTTAATCACAAAAGACTTATTTATTTGACCATCATAAGACCGATACGGACTTACGGAGTTGAGCTATGGGGCTCTATACCATCAAATTCTTCTCGCATCAAATCCTTACAATCGACAATCCTTAACGCTCCTTACTATGTCACGAATAAGCTCATCCATAAAGACCTTAATTTTCTATATGTTACTGAATTAGCACGAACCAGGTATCAATCATTCCATTGAAAAATTCCATTCGCACTCTAACCCACTAGTTTCTCTCCTCTTCGAGTCCTGATAATACTCCAAGGCTTCTGAAAAGAACATGAGTCCGAGAGCTTCTAGTTTAGAATATTTTTAGATTGCTGCCAATGGGTACCTGCCACCTCTATGCTGATGATTTCAAAATATACCTTTCCTTTCCACCCTCCGACCTATTACCAGTTACAAAAAGACTACAAGAGGACTTGAATCGAATAAGTCACTGGGCTGTAGTCAATAAGTTAAAACTAAATGCGGAAAAAACAAAAGCAATAGTAATAGGATCCCATCACCTCCTGAAAACTGTTCCACATATCCCAACCCTGTACCTAAATAGTTATCCTATAAAGTTCCACCCGACTGTCAGGAATCTGGGAGTAACCTTCGACCAAACTCTATTCTTCAAAAATCATATTTCCAAAATCTCCCGCCGTACCTTTTCAACCTTAAAGCGACTGTATTCCCTCCGTCACCTATTCCCGCTTGAAACCCGAAAACTGTTCGTTACCTCTCTAATATTTCCCCATTTCGACTATTGCTATAAGGTATACGATGGTGTTTCTGGGGATATCGAGGTTAAAATAAAACGTTTAATCAATTGCTTTGTTCGACTCATCTTCGGGGTCTCCAGGTTCGCCTCCGTATCCCAATTATATAGCGAGTTGAAGTTGCTTTACCCTTCTAATCGTCGCAAATATTTCCTCGCATCATTCCTTTACCAAGTTATCCAATTTAAATCATAATATTTCAATCATAATGAAAACTACATGATATTAAAGTTCATTAAATTTTACGTCCATATAGTTTCTGAGAAAATTGTAAAAAAAAAGTGCAAAATGCGTGGTATAAAATAGCACTTTCGGTCAGCCGATTTTAGTGAAAACGTTAGTGTAACATCTTAGCCAAATACACTTCTTAAATAAGACATTTCAGTTTTATAAAACTTATTGTTTTCGAGCAAAACTTACCACACACGCTCACCCAGACCTTTTTGCGTGACTTGGTCTTTAGGATTCAAGGAACTCTAAAACGTGTATTTCTGGTTTAAACACGGATTCGAAAATTTTAACGATCGCAATACTTACCCTAACTACATATTTCATATGTATCTAAGTGAAAATAATAACCTAATAAATTATTTTTATTTCAAGACCAATAACTACTTTATATATCAAGAAAAATTTTAATATTAAGAAAATGATGATACTCTTCTTAATAGATGAGTTATATTGAAAAAGTTGATAAAGAACTAATGGTTCACTTTATATAAGTGAATATTTTTAATTAATAAGGATATGGAGAACCGCAGTACCCTCAGATGGTACGTTATGTCACTGCTTTGTAGAAACAAAAAATAAATAAATAAGACAAGAAGATAGACGAATCAATTCCAGACGACCTTGCAAAAGCAGTCAGGTAACTAAAAAAAAACTTGAAGTTTATTATCGCACGAAGATTCTCTTACTACTCTTAATTCATCAATAATTCATTGTAAACTAGGTTTGTTCCAACTGACGGGTGCGCAGAATCGCTCCAAGCCAAATTTTGGTCGTTTCTCAAGGCGCGCAGAAGCAAGTTAAGTTTTTCATTTTGTGCGCGCCTACCAGCGTATACCGGAATATATCTTTGTTAAATAACAAGGTGCATTTTTACTTGGAAGTCTTTTGGCTTGGGGTCTTAACTTTTTTTTTTTTTTTTTCACCTTTAAAATATCTAACTTTTTGACAAGCTCTATTTCTGTTGGTGTGGTACGGTTTGAAAGTTTGCCGTCAGTATTCTAATCAGAAATTTAATGGATAATATATTTTGTTAAATAACTTCTGTCGTTGGGATCACTTGTAGCTGGGTGGCTAGCGTAACAGCCTCCCATGCTAAAGGTCCCGGGTTCAAAACCGCAGGTGGTCCTAGGATTTTTTAATGGGAGTAAAAAATCCTTAGTTACGCCGTCCTTCGGAGGGGACGTTAAAAGGTGGCCCCGAGCCTGTGCGATGTCAGGTGCTCGTTAAAGATCCCTATCCTAATAAAACCTGGATAGGCAAAATTTATGACTCCCACTGTAATATCGTCCGATTAGCCATAGTAGCATAAAGTGACGTTAAACAAATAAACAAACAAACTTCTGTCGCTAGGACATATCGTTTAGGAGAATGAAAAAAGTCACGCTTTGCCTACATGCGTTAAGTTTTGGGGCTTTTTTGACATTTTGATTAGACACTTTTGATTTGACACTCTCTTTCTAAAATTAGAAGTTTTGTGGAGAATATTTTGAATTAAATATCGTTCTTCGCTAGGACCAACACTAAGAAGGTGTATTGTTAAAGTGAAAAACTTCTTTAGGTGCGTTATGCGATTTTTGGCAGGGGTAAAAGCTTTGATGGTGACGTTTCCAACATGCTCTAGGCTAGCGCATGCGCAGCGGTCTGTTAATTTTTTTAAACTATGTATTTTTAAATATATTCATTTTTCATAAAATTATATATAAGAAATAAAGGGGGAAGATCCCTTCCTTTGAGTCCAAAATCCTGTTGTATTTGCTAATTTCGATTCAAAGCAGAAAAATAAAAGAATGAAATCAGTTTTAAGCGAGATGACACGTGTGTGCTATCAGTAGATTATGATCCAGTTACTGCCTCCCACATTCTTCAATCCCACATCCGAGACCTAGAAGTATGGTGTCAGAACTGGAGGATAAAAATTAATTCCTACAAATCCCACCAAATTACTTTTACCCTTCGTCGTAAACCTATGACTTCCTGCCCTTCAGTATCCTTTAATAACTCTCCTCTAGTCCCTGTTGAACAGATCCGATACCTAGGACTCCATCTCGACAAACGTCTTACTTGTAATCCTCATACAAGACTTAAACGACAAGAAACTGCCCGACGTTTCCGACTACTTCAACACTTACAGGACAAACGGTCAAACCTTCCACTTTACTACAAAAGGCTCATCTAAATTACCATCATAAGACCGATATGGACCTACGGAGTAGAGCTATGGGGCTCTACTAAACCATCGAATTCTTCTCGTATCCAATCCTTACAATCCAAAATCCTTCGGAAAATCCTCAATTCTTCTTATTTTGTCACAAACAAACTGATTCAGAAAGACCTTAATATTCCATATGTTGCTGACTTAGCCCGAACCAGGTACCATTCCTTCCACGACAAACTCCATTCCCACTCCAATCCATTAGTTTCAATCCTTGCTTCCTCTTCGATCCCTGACAATCTTTCGAGGCGTCTGAAAAGAAGATGGCCACGAGACCTTCTAGTTTAAAATATTTTTATAGTGCTGCCACTGGTTAGTATCTCTACATGCAATTCATGACATTTCCTATATTATCATCACATTTACTTGATGTATTTTTTGTAATACAGTTGTAGATATCAACAAATATGTTATAAAAAAAAAAAAAGTTTTAAGCGATATAGGGATAGGAAGAAAAATTATGCAATAGTCTAATCAACAAATTAGAGCTACGTCAAAAAACAAATTAGCTATAACGGCTGAAGAGAAGAGAAAATTAAGCTTTCTATAGAAACCAAAGAAAAACAAAACAAAAACGGCGTTATAGATATAAGAAAAAAAGCATCCGTTTTAATTTTTGATAGATGGATCAATCTTCTAATAGAGAATAATTCGAATTATAACGTCGAAATTACAGATGAAGAGAAAGTCAAGAGTCGACAATATCAACACAGGCAAAAAAGGCAACGCGACAAAGCCAAAAAAAGAGCGATTAATTTAATTCTTTCACAGTTAGATCAATCTTTTGAGACAGTTATAAAGCATATTCCTAAATGTCCGAATGTCGGTAATACAAATGGCAGGTCAATCAAAATATATTGTGCTACGTATACCGCCAACTCATACAGTCTACAGTCACATTCAGATTATGATGGCATAATTCAAGAAGATATATCTCTTTAGTTAGTTAGTTAGTTTTATCGGCTTTTCATCATTCTCCATTAACCTTTAAAATTCCGTATATTAGATAATATTTTTTCTAAAATCTTTAGCTATCCAACGGTTTATTATACATCTATATTATTATTATTCTTGTGTTCGAAAACAAACAAATTACATAAAAAAAATATCGGCATTTAAGCCCTGTCAGACTATTTCAATCAGAATGAAATCTGCATGATATTAAAGCCCATTAAAATTTACATCGATATAGTGAGTTTAATCAAAATCGTCGGAACCGTTTTCGAGAAAATCGTAAAAAAGTGCAAAATGCATGGTATACAGTGCCTCTTCGGGTTAGCCGATTTTGATGAAAAAGATTTTGTAACATCTCGGGCGCATAGTTGTTCTAAATATGAAATTTCAGTTTCATAGCACTTTTAGTCTTCACCCGGGAGTCACACACAGACCTTTTTGCGGGACTTGGTCATTTAGACTCAGTGGACCCTAAAACGTGTATTTCCGTTGAAAACTAAAATTCGAAAATTTTCACGATCGCAATACTTTCCCTTACTATATATAGTAAGTAAAGTAACAAAACATACATTCTCAACATAATGTACAATACATTTATAAACGTATTTTTCTTTCCAAAGAAATTGCAGAGCAAATCGCGAATTTAAAAAAAAATTTCACTTGTATCGAAAGTTCCTATGACTGCCTGAATTGTAATTTCTTTTTTAAATTAACACAGTGCCGTTTGTAACATTTTTTTTTTCACCTTCAAAAACGTTCACCACTTGTTTTCCTAATAGAAATCTGACCTTTTTTGTTTGTTAAACATTTAACACCACTCCTAGTCCTAAATTTTGCCTATACAAATATAATAATGATAGGGATCTTTAACAAGTACCTGACATTTTGCCCTCCAATGGACAGAATGGACAATCCCTTTATGAAAATACAAGAATATTTTTCTAAAATAATACCTTTCCCACAAATCCAGCTAAATACAGAGGAAGTGGCCATCTAACCAGGTAATATTGTTGGTTAATCACCAGCTATCAAGAAACTAATTACCATTGTAAGTCTAACAGCCAGAACTTACATCATCTATCTCTTACCTTTAATAACGGATTTACGCGGAGAATAAAATTAGTGGTTTTGGTTTGCATCAAACTGTTGAAGGACTAGATCGGCATACTCTGTCAGGTTTCTGAAAATCTAAATGTGCGCGCAGAACTGCGCAAACAGAATTTCGCTGAATTGCGTCGCGGCAAGAACAGAAAAAAATCTGATGCGGGCAACACACGACTTTCAGTTACGTCCATTTTTAAAATCAATTAAAGAATTTTCAAATACAGTTAGAGATAAAAATGAGTGAAACCATTAAAGAATTAATTAAATGGAATTTCTATAGAAACATGTGTTTTATTAAAAAATCTATTATATTATTATCTAAAATAATCAGTTAGTTTTATCGGTTTTTCATCACTCTCCATTAACCTTTAAAAGTCCGTCAATCAGGTATCTAACGGTATATTATACATCTGTATTACTATTGATTTGTTCGAAAACTCAAAAAATCTGGTGCGGGCAACACACGACTTTCACTTACCTCCGTTTTTAGAATCAATTAAAGAAGTTTCAAATACAGTTAGAGATAAAAACGAGTGAAACCATTAAAGAATTAATTAAATTGAATTAATATAGAAACATGTGTTTTTATTTAAAACTCTATTATATTATTATCTAAAATAATCAGTTAATTTTATCGGCTTTTTATCACTCTTTATTCAATTTTACAAGCTTGTGTGATTATATATTTTCTAAAGTATTTGTTTTTGAAACGGTATATTATACGTCTATATTACTGTTCTTATGTTCAAAAACAAAATTGGCGCGCTGTGCCTCATTGACAAGCCGCCAGGCTGCAACACGGTCAACATGAATTTCCCTTTTCGGGAACCCCAACAACAATTAGAACTATCCAACGGCATATTATACATCTATATTACTGTTATATTTGTGTTAAAAAACACAAAAAATGCATAAAATAATATTTGTTCATTTTTCTCCTTTAGTTGTTTATCAAAATCGCTCAACGTGCATATTTAGCTGTTAATGGTCTTAATAATTCCCGGTATCGACTCTACCAGTTTTTGAAAGAAAGAAAGAAAGTAAATTTTATTCTGGGACCTTCAGTCCCCTAAGAATAACAGAAAAGTACAAAGCAGTGTGACTTGTGGCTGGCACAGAAACAAAAACATAAAAGAAATACCAACTTAAGATATAATATTATTTAAAAAAATAAAGTTAAATAAATAACTACGATTACTTAGTATGCATATATGTTTATAATTATATAATCATAAATGTGTATCTGAAGATATATTACTATTGTGCTTCTTATGGTATAATAAGGTCACCGAGAAAAACAGAAGAAAGAAAGAGAAAGGTGAATATATTTCTAAAACATTGTTTACATATTTGTTGTGGTCCTAATTTTAAAATGTAACATGACCACTATTCTAGCGTTTTGTTTACAATCAATCTGAAGATGGATGATTGAGAAGATGAAGGAACAGTTTGCTTTTAAATGAGGTTAAAGAAGGTGCTTGGCGTATAGAGGTAGGTATGGAATTCCAGAACGATGTGGCACGCAAACTAAATGATTTTTTAAAGGATGATGTTTAATAAAAAGGAATATATAGGTTACTGGACTGGGATCTTGTATTAAACGAACGTACCGATGAACAAGGGATGAGTAGGTCAAGAATGTAGGATGGATTTTTGGTATTGAAAGACAAAACGAAGAATAGAAGAATAGAAAAACTCCCAAGAAATACTTTCGCCGGGAAACTGGATTGAGCCACTTCAACTCGGCATACCTGTCAGAAACGCTGGAGCGCCTAGGGACCCCGAAGATGAATCAAATGAAACATTTCATAAGTCTTTCCACCAGACAATCCACCGAACACCAGGCAAATTATGTTGTCCAGTTTTTGCGAAATATGTTTGGGCATATTCGACCATACATTCGAAAAGATCTCATTAGTTTGAGAGATCGTAGAACCAGCATTTTGTAATTGTTCTTGAATTTCCTTCACTATGATTTCGGGATTTTTTTTTTGCAAGACGCACAATAAATCGATTTTCCTTTGCTGTAGTGACTGTTGTACGTCCAGATCGAGGTGTATCAGCTAATGACTGGGTTTATTTACTTTTTTATATATTTTTTCTCACTCCTTCAGCATTAATTTGAAATAATTTTGCTACTTGACTATAGTTTTTAAGTTGATCATATTCACAAACCAATTTTTTTTCTTTCTTCTATAATGAGTCTACGTCTTGAACCCATGTAACGATTTAAATATTGAAGCATTAAATATTGAAATAAATATTGCACTATACACTTACAACATCTTTTAATAAAAACTGCAAAAGTTATTAATCTTTAGAGAGAAACATGCGTGTAGTGAGCTATGATAATATGTTTCAACGAACTTTTGGCAATGTACTTTAGTTTATGAAATCATTGTTTACGTTCGGGCAGCTTAAGCGATAGGGATCTCACTTATGGGACATTATTGATGGGAGTGAGTTTAAATAAAACTGTGCTTTTTATGCCACATTAAGAAATATTTTTGTGGACAGTCTTCTCTAAAATGAATTACAGTTTATTTCAATTAACTTTTGGAGGGTACTGTAAATGAAAATAATTATCGTACTGTAAATAATATACCTATAATAATATACCTATACCTATTTTTTGTATATTTTATTTAACGTCACTTTATGCTACTATGGCTAATTGGACGATGCAACAGTGAGAGTCATAAATTTTTCCTATCCAGATTTTATTAGGATAGGGATCTTCAATAAGTACCTGACATCGCACAGGCTCGCGACCACATTTTTACTTTACGTCCCCTACGAAGGACCCATAACTGAGGATTTTTTACTTCCATTAAGAAATCCTTGAGCCACCTGCGGGTTTGAATCCACCTATACCTATTAATTGACTCCTAATCTCTACCCAACTGGCTTATCGCGGATAATATAAACTAGGCCTGGGTTATAGGAATTTAGAATTTGTTTAAAATTGAATGAAATGTTCTCATTCATAAATTTATATTAAGTACGTATTTCGGAAAATACGATACTGAAGTTTTAATTTTAAAAATTCCAAATAAAATTATTTATTTATATAATCATTCCGTCTTCAATTGATATAACCTAGGAAACCAATGACGTAATACTAGAAAAACACATGTAACCCCTTTGGTGTAACAGTATGTAATACCACTTAAACTCGACATGCTCTAAAACACATACACACACACACTTACACTCACACCAACCATACACACATACACTTACACACAAACACAACTATCATAATGAATAGTGGAAATGACAGGCAAAGGAGTCCTTCATACCTAAACAGGAAGCTGTCGGAAATAAACAGGTAAGGTGATAAAATTATATTCTATTATTTTTAACTTTCACAATTTAATGTTTGTAGTTCATGATAATGGCTTTAAATAATTATTAATTTAGAATACTGAGAGATTACCAGAAGTGGAAACTAAAGATTCATTTTAAAATAAATTACACTTATCTTTAATAAAATATATGAGCCGTGTATTTTGATTGTGGTCATGTCCAGTAGACATTGATGAAAGTAATTATTAATGGTATTTAACAAGTTAACCTCAGACTTTGGAAAAATGCATTAGTTAATTAATCATTATGTTAAATTAATGAAGTTTAATTTAATTTAAACAAACAATATCATAATTTAACAAAAGGATCCCAAATGTTTCTCACCGATTTTGATGAACTTTTTTAAAGATTAAACTAGATATTAAACCATTAGACACACCATTATAAAATATTAGGGACCAATGCCTCCCAGGGGTCGCTTAAAAAAATCGGAAACTTCGAACGCCTTACTTGGAATCATCATACAAGACTTAAACGACAAGAAACTGCTCCTAGATTCCGTTTAATACAACACTTACTTGACAAACGATAAATTTACTAAAAAAAACTAATTTATATAACCATTCTTAGACCAATTTGGATATATGGCACTGAGCTATGGGGCTCTACTAAACCATCAAATTCCTCCCGCATCCAATCCTTACAATCCAAAATTCTACGAAAAATCCTATTTCGTTTTTGAATAAATCATCCATAGAAACCTCAATATCTCACTAGTTGCAGACTTAGTCCAAATTCGATACACCTCCTTTAATTCCAAACTACCAGCCCGCACAAACCCGCTTGTCCGTAAACTCTCATCTCCACCCCTTCCTGATAATCCTCCGAGGCGCCTGTAAAGACGGTGGCCTCGAGCCCTGTTAATAAAATAACATTACAGTGTTACCTAAAAGAATGATTGAAGTGCTACCACTTGGAAGCTTCTTCACAAGACTATTTCATGCCATATTTGTAATTTCAGCCTTTTTACTTATTGTAATACAGTTGTAAAAATCAACAAACATATATTTAAAAAATGCCCTATTTCAAAGCGGAATAATTTAAAAAATAAGTCATTAAATTATTTAAGTGTTATACTTTTATAAGTATAGTATAATATATAAGTATAGTATTATACTTTTTAATAACCCTAAAATATAAATAATCTCGTCAAAACAGTACTTTTAATAAGGTTTCTTAAAAACTCTGTTCCTCACCCCAAAAAAAGGAATCTTAACCCGAGCACAGTTTTCTGAAACCTTATTAAAAGTACTGTTTTTACGAGATTATTTATATTTTTAGGGTTATTACTAAACATAAAACTTAAATAATTTAATGACTTGTTTTTTTATTATACCGTTTTGAAATAGGGTAATTTTAACACCAAATTTATTTTTTTACCTTCACTAAAACCAGAGATATTAAATAAAATGTGTTTTTCGAGCGCTAACTTTTTAAAAAAAATTTACGCAACTCCTGGAGAGCGTTGGCTCTTAATATTTGTAGAGGCTAATGCTTTAATGTGTATTTTTATCTAAATATTTTTCATCAAAATCTGTGATAAACATTTGGTATCCTCTCTTTGTAAGTATATATCGACTTGGGCTACTTCAAAAATGAACGGCTCATATCATCTTTATTACTGTATTTAAAGATGAATTTCATAAACAATAATTAATCATAATCTAACTTAAGTTCAAAAAGTTTTTTTTTTTTTTTTTTTTTTTTTTTTTTTTTTTTTTTTTTTTTTTTTTTTTTTTTTTTTTTACAGCATGAAATCTGCCATATATTAAAGCGCATTAAAGTTTATATCGATATAGCGGGTTTAATCAAGCTCGTATAAGGGATCACTTGTAACCACCCTGTTAGCATAACAGCCTCCTATGTTAAAGGTCACGTGTTCAAACCCGCAGGTGGTCTTAGGATTTTTTTAATGGAGTAAAAAATCCTTAGTTATGCCGACGTCCTTCGGAGGGGACGTTAAAAGGTAGTCTCGAGCTTTTGCGATGTCAGGTACTCGTTAAAGATCCCTATCCTAATAAAACCTGGATAGGCACAACTTAGGTCTCCCACTTTAGCATCGTCCGATTAGCCACAGTAGCATAAAGTGACGTTAAATAAATAAACTATCAATCAATCTCGTGTAAAGCCTTTTTAAAATACAGCACAAAAACTAGCACATACTAAAACCCGCCAGCTCCTTGTTTCTTCTCTGTTTTTTCTCCTCTTCGGTTATGGCTGCTTGATGTTTGGCGGACTGTCAGAGACGCTTGAGATGAGGCTGAAGAGCCTAATCAACTGCTTCATTAGATTCATCTTTGGGATTCCCAGGCGCTGTCATGTCTCTGTACGCTGGGTTGAAATGGCTCTATCCGAAATTTCAAATGAAAGACTTTCTAGGAACCAACCGTTATCAGTCCTTCAGAACAAAAAAAGAAAAACCCTCTAGGGGGTAGATATACCCCACTCTCCTCTGTTCGTCCTATCAACATAAGGTCTTAGCCCTTGAACCTAATTTCCTCCCTTGGAACTGCTTACTTCCTTAAGGGTTCCTCTGTCATTCGTGCATCTTCATTCTTTGCCTTTGTACATCTCAATCTATCTACCTTTATTCTTCATTTTTGTTTCTTCTTCAAGAATTCTTTATTGAGTAGTATCACAATCAGTCCCACTTTGGACATCAATAATACTGGTGAAAGATAACATTTATAACACATTCATACAATAGTTACACAGCAATAAAATTACAATAAAATATATATACAATAATGAATCAATAAACTGTTTACAAAGTCTTTATTCTTTATAAATTTTTGTTTTATCTCTTACTGTTCTAGTACGCCTTAATTTTCATTTATTTTTTTATTTAAGGTAGAAATATCATAGAAATACATTATACCTTTGTATTGGGTTGTTTCACATGAAATGTCCGTTTTTATAGTTTCTGAAATACATAAAGGATTTTGCAGGTCTCTGTTGTATTCTTCCGAATGTTTACATATTTAAAAATAAACAGTTACTAATCCTTTACCTTTAGATTATAAATATTAGCTCCCCAATCAACTACCCACTTATAAGTATACCTCCAAATATGAACATGGAAACACGCGATTTTCGAGTAATATTTTTGTTCGAATTTAAACTCGGCCATTCAGCAGCTGAGGCCGCTAGAAATATTTGCAAGGCGTTTGGGGAAGAGAGTGTTAATGAACGGACCATTCGCCGTTGGTTTGCTAAGTTTTCAGTTGGGGATACCGACTTAAAACACACACAACTAAATGCAAGTGCTTCTACAGTTTCCAGACATTTAAAGTGTATTGGGAAAGTAAAAAAGCTCGATACATGGGTACCTCATGATCTCACTGAGCGGCAGCAAGACCCTATGTTTCAAAAAACCGTGCAAAAATTGAAAGAACTGGGCTACGAATTCCTTCCGCACCCACCATATTTCCCCGACTTGTCTCCAACAGATTACCACCTGTTCAGGAATTTAGACAACTTCGTCAAAGGAAAACTTTTGAAAATGATGATCAAGTGAAAAGTGCGTTTTCAGATTTTGTTTCACTTCTCAAAGCTCAGAGTTTTTCAGTTCGGGGATAAAAAAGTTGGTGTCACGTTGGGAAAAATGTGTAGAAAAAGAAGGTAAATACTTGGAATAAAATTATCTTGTTTTCATATCGTATTTATAATAAAAATCCTTTACCTTGAAAACGGATATTTCATATGACACAACCCAATATTTGTACATATGTGTATGTATTGCTTTATTATTTTCAATAATGAACCTTTGTAATTGACCAAACAAATTTTAAAAAATTCCTCCTCCCTCAGAATTTGAGGGCCTACGTTTCAAGATATGTAGAACCCGATTAAAAAATTTTGACACCACCCGCGAGCAAGTTCCTCTTCCACAAGGCCGACTGGAAAGGATATAGGGCTAGTGTGGATGATACCCTACCAAAGATACAGTACTTAAGAACTGTTAAAGAGGTGCAGAAGGCGATCTCGGATATCACCACCACCGTCCATGTATCAGCCAATCTTACCATACCAAGGTTTAGTCCTCAGCCAAACGCCTTCAGGAAACCACCGAGCCACATTCTTGCTCTCATTGCACAAAGGAACAACCTGAGGAATATTTTCCACCGAACTTGTGACTACGGCTTGAAACCGGCCATCAATGCGATGACCCGGCAGATAGCCAGCCTCATGCGTGAATGGAAGACTTTCCTATGGCACGAGCAACTCCGTAGGACTCATGATGATCATCGTCAGTTCTGGAGACTTGTGAGGTCACACGTTACTAAGAGGAAGAGTGTACACCTTACATCAGGTGGCACCCTATTATCCCCTGAGGAACAGGCTGAACTCTTGGCCGATTCTTATAAGGCGAGGGAAGATGATCGGCTGTTAAATGCTCCCACACTACCTGCGGGAAGACCAACGTCCCCTAATGAAAAGAGGATATTCTCCACCTTCGGACAGCTTGAGTCGGTACTACGACGCACCAAGGGTAACAAGGCTTCGGGACTGGATGATATTCCGTATGTACTATTGAAGATGCTACCTCGGAGGGGTAAAGCCTTCTTATTAAACATTTTTAACTCCTGTATGCGGATCTCATACTTCCCCGATGACTGGAAGCAAGCGATCATAGTGCCGCTACTTAAGCCTGGGAAGAATGGAGACTCACCAGAGCATTATCGGCCTATCAGTCTCCTTTCGCATATGAGCAAGGTGTTCGAGAGGCTGATCCATCACCATCTGCTAGAGCACTGCAGTGAGGAGTCCATCATTCCACCAGAACAGACCGGGTTCTCACGAGGCGTAGCCTGCGATCATCATTTAGTGAAACTTCAGAGGCACACCATAGAGCGTATGACGAAGAACAATGAAGCCACGGCGTTCATCTCGCTGGACTGCACACAGGCGTTTGATTGCGTATCCCACGAGTTACTGCTTCGCCAGTTGGAAGACTATCGTTTTCCAGCTTCATTATGCCGATTGATCAGAAGCTACTTAAGCGGGAGATCCTTCGTCGTAAGGGTAGGCGATAAATTGTCAACTTCAAAGGACACCATTTGTGGGGTTCCTCAAGGTTCTGTATTGGGACCACTATTGTTTGTGATCTTTACAGCAAAAGTGATCTCAATGAAGCACCCAATGGCACTGGTAGCAGCTTACGCCGATGACATTGGCATCTATGCTTCTAGTATGAGACCGAAAAGGGCTCTCACCCTGGCACAAGGAGCATCGACCACTATTGTAGATGAGCTGAAGGAGATTGGCATTAGGGTGAACCCGAAGAAGACAGATGCTATTGTCATGTCGTTCCAGAAGGGGAAGAGCGCTTTGCCCACTGATTTTAAAGTGAACGGAGAAACACTGCCAGTCTCTAATTCAATCCTCTACCTGGGCGTCACTCTAGATAGGCACCTCACCTTATCTAGTCACGTACGGGAACGACTCAAACTGGCCAGGAGAAAGAGCTATAGACTTAATCATCTACTCACGTCACCTCAGCTCTCACTGAGGCTGAAACTACAGATCTACAAGGCTATAATACGTCCGACTATGCTCTATGGTGCGCCCTTGATGCGGCATCTGTTTAAGTCCACTCTCAAACAATTACAGACGTTCCAGAACTCCATCCTTCGGCGGATTGTCAGAGGTACCAACTTACAGAGGGCCAGAAACCATATCCTTCATCAGGAATTAGTATTGCCAACAGTGCCTGAATATATCAGCCGGAGGCACATTAAATTCTTTGATGGGCTGAAGGCCTGTGCTAATCCATTATTTTCTGATATCACCCCACCACCCAAGCCTGGGAGGTGGCAAGGATCACTACCTCTCGTTGACGTTGTCGCCGAGGGAAGGAGTTCGGACTATGTCTGAACTCAATTTATTGCCAAAACCCTGAAGAATGGTCCCTCCCATTTTGCAATGGATAAATAAAGGCTTAGAAGAAGCCCTTGAAAGATTACTAGTGCATCCAGCGCATATAGCAATCCTCTTTAGAATACCTCCGGGTAACAGAAGGACAAATCTGACAGCTATACATATTATATTTGTATTTGTATTTTGTTCGAAAATAAAACCAGAGGGTAAGAAAAAAAAAAAAAAAAAAAAAAAAATTTTGAAAAATCCGTTTGTCTGCCTTCCATAGCATTTTTTCGAAACTGCTGGACCAATTTTTTTTTAATTCGCCACAAAAATACTAGGGCATATAACGATGATCTAGGTGTTAGGACGTTGATATCAGCTGGTTATTTTTTAAATGCTTTAATGGTTGTTAGTGTTATAGACAATTAATTTTACCCACTGTTCCTTCTTAAGTAATTTAAAATGCTCTGAAAAAATAATAAATACTTCTATTAAAAAAAAATTCATTCATTGATGGACCCTTTTTTTTCTGTTTTGTTTTTTAGAGAAACGTGCTCAAACTAATAAATGTATTATCCTTATCTTCGGCATTGAGCTGATAACTCGCCTTTGTATACCACTAAATTCTCTCGCTAGGAAAACAAAAATATATGTCAATATATTGTTTGTTTATTTAACCTCACTTTATAATACTATGACCAATCGGACAATGCTACAGTGGGAGTCCTAAATTTTGCCTACCTAGATTTTATCAGGAGAGGGTTCTTTAAAAAGTAGCTGACATTGCACAGGTTCGAGACAACGTCCCCCTTTTTACGTCCCCTTCGTAGGAGATATAGCTTTTTTTCAGTCAAATTCATAATTTTTTCAGTCAAATTCATATTTTTTTCAGTCAAATTCATAATTTTTTCAGTCAAATTCATATTTTTTTCAGTCAAATTCATATTTTTTTCAATCAATTTCATAATTTCTTGTACCCATTTTATACAGTCAATTTAATGAGGTTTTGCTACCAAGAACTTAACATTTTTATTAAATCTTGTTATTGTTTATCCATTTAACGTCACTTTATGTTACTGTGCTTAATCCGACGGTGCAGCGGGAGTCTTAAGTTTTACCCATCCAGGTTTACTTAAGTTAGGGATCTTTTACGAGTTCCACTTTTTAAATCTTTTAAGAGTCACCTGTGGTGCACAAATATAGGGCGATCTGCTGGTTTTGGACTTGCGACCTTAATCATAGAAGGCTGTTATGCTAGCCACTACTCCAAGGTGACCCTGGATGCATCCAGCAAGATGTTAAAGATTAATACGCCCAAGGTCACGGGTTCAAACCCGGCAGATTCAAACACCTTGTTGAATTCATCGAGGGTCACCTGTGGAGAAGTGGCTAGCACAACAGCCTTCTATGCTTAAGGTCGCAAGTCCAAAACCAGCAGATCGCCCTATATTTGTGCACCACAGGTGACTCTTAAAAGATTTAAAAAGTGGAACTCGTAAAAGATCCCTATCTTAAGTAAACCTGGATGGGTAAAACTTAAGACTCCCGCTGCACCGTCGGATTAAGCACAGTAACATAAAGTGACGTTAAATGGATAAACAATAACAAGATTTAATAAAAATGTTAAGTTCTTGGTAGCAAAACCTCATTAAATTGACTGTATAAAATCGGTACAAGAAATTATGAAATTGACTGAAAAAATTATGAATTTGATTGAAAAAATTATGAATTTGACTGAAAAAATTATGAATTTGACTAAAAAAAGCTATAGTAACTAAGGATTTTTTACTCCCATTAAAAAATTCTAGGGGCACCTGCTAAGTTCGCACCCGCGACCTTTTGCATAGAAAAATGCTAGTCACTACACCACAGGTGACCACTGTATACATAACGTTATTTTAAAATTAATCATTAACTGCTTATTTTGACACACTACTGTTCGCCCGACCCTGAGGTTGAGTATTTTGTCATTTCGGCGCCGCTTTCCTTTTTTTTAAAAGATAGCCGAGGATAGTGACTCTGAGGTTTCCTACCAAGGCCGCAACATCACAGCTGTGTCAATCTAACAGCTAGCTCAAGAACACTTCTATCATTGTAGTATACATTGCGATAGTTTTATTTAGAAATCTTTCTTTCTTTAAGAATAATTGTACAACACAAATTTAAAATCCGGTGCACGGAACACCCGAATTTAAGTTACCTCCGTTGTTGAAATCAATTTAAGGATTATTTAAATACAGTAAGAGATGAAATAAATATGTAAGTGAAAGTAAAAAATCTGGTGCGCGCAACACACGACTTTCACTTTCCTCCGTTTTTAAAATCGATTAAAGAATTTTCAAATACAGTTAGAGATAAAAATAAGTTAAACTAATAAGTTATTTTTTTATTTATAGTAATTTACAACTGCACTAAAGAATACAATAAGTAAATGTGTAGTATGAAAATAAAAAGTCATGAAAATGTCTTGAGAAAGAACTATCCAGTGTTAGCACTTTACTAACTATTTTAAGACAGTAGGTCCCGAGGCCACCTTCTTTTCAGTTGCCTTGGAGGGTTATCAGGGATATCTGAGGAAGATAAGTTACGGACAAGTGGGTTTGTGTGGGCAGGGAGTTTAGAATGGAAAGAGGAGTATCTATCACGGGCTATGTCTGCAACAAATGGGATGTTTAGGTCGTTATGGAGGAGTTGATTTGTGAAAAAATAAGGAGCATTCAGGATTTTGGATTGCAAGGATTGGATGCGGGAGGAATTAGATGGTTTCGTAGAGCCCCAAAGCTCGATTCCATATGTCCAAATAGGTCTGATAATTGCGATGTAGATGAGTCTTTTGTAATATACTGGAAGTTTTGAACGTTTGTCCTGTAAGTGTTGTAGTAATCGATATCTTCGTGCAGTTTCTTGTCGTTTCATTCTTGTGGGAGAATAAAATAATTAATTAATTTTAATTTCTATAGAAACAGATGTTTTATTAAAAAATCGTTTATATTATTATCTACGACAATCAGTTAGTTTTACCTGTTTTCATCACTCTTTATTAAGTTTTACAAGCTTGTGTGTAAGATAATATTTTTTCTAAAATCTTTAGCTTTCCAACGGTATATTATACATCTATTGTTTATTAATATTCTTGTGTTCAAAAACATTAAAATTGCATTTTTTTTTTCTCCTTTAACGGCTATCAAATTCGTTCAACTTGTATATTTAGCCTTGTATATGTTTTTAAGCAATTCAAATCAGATGATATGGTTATTTTTATAGAATCTACAAAATTAAAGGTACTTTAGAGAAGAAAATTTAAAATATCTCCATTTAAGGCATGTCAGACTATTTCAATGAGAATGAAACCTACATGGTATTAAAGCCCATTAAATTTTGCCTAGTTATAGCAAGTTTAATCAAAATCGTTAGAGCCGTTTTTGAGAAAATCGTAAAAAAGTGCAAAAAAGATGGTATAATATATATATATTTACCCGGATATACAAATGAATCTACAAAATTAAATGTAGTTTAGAGGAGAAAATTTAAAATATCGGCATTTAAGCCCTGTCAGACTATTTCAATCAGAATGAAACCTGCATGAAATTAAAGCCCATTAAATTTTACCTAGTTATAGCGAGTTTAATTAAAATCGTTAGAGCCGATTTTAGAAGTCTAGTCCAAAATGCTTGGAATAAAGTAGATCTTTCGATCAGCTGATTTTGATGAAAAAGTTTCTGTAACATATATATCGGGCGTATATTATAAAGAAAATTTAAAATATCGGCATTTAAGCTCTGTCAGACTATTTCTATCATAATGAAACCTTCATGATATTAGAGTCCATTAAATTTTACATTGACATAGCGATTTTAATTAAATTCGTTATAGCTGATTTTGACAAAATCATAAAAAGGTCCAAAATGCATGGTATAAAGTAGATCTTTCGGTCAGGTAATTTTGATGAAAAAGTTTCTGTAACATCTCAGATATATAGGCTTCCAAAATGTGTGATTTCAGGTTTATAAAACTTAGCGTTTTCAAGCTATACGTATCAAACACACAGACCTTTTGACAGGACTTGTTCATTTGGGTTCAGAGAACCCTAAAACGTGTATTTCCGTTGAGAACTGTAATTCGAAAAGTATCACCTTTACTATATATTCTATCTATCTTAGGTAAATGAAAGTAAAAATGACGATAAATTAATTTATACAACAGTAAAACAGTGACATATTCCATGTGGTTGTTGTGACAAAATGTCTTTTACAAGAATCAGTCGTACGTAATTAAATTAGGTATTTAAGATTTAGTTATAGTTTTGAAATATAGAAACTGTATTGTTGGAATTGATCTAACAAGAGTAACTACGTAAATAACTGCGGCCATGAATGAAGTTGATGGCTGTTGCCATGACACACGTAACGTTCATTCACTCGGTAATTTGCAATGCCTCATGAATAGCAAACAACTACTTCTGGTATATAGTCACCATTGGATTATCAATTATCAAATTGGGATTCATTCGTATGCGCATTATTTGATGTAAAGATGGAGTTACCACTCACATTTCTTGTAATCGCAGTAGCTAAAAAATGACAATGGTTCTTAACCTGAATTTTTTTCTGGAGGCTCGCCTTACCTTCTAGATTTGCAGTAATGCAGGGTTTTTTAAATTTTGTTCTGAAAATAGCGTGCTACACGAAGATAGAAGAGGTAAGTGAAACTTCGTGAGATCGAGGTCTCGTGAGAGTTCATGAAAGTAGCAGGAGAGTAGGAAGGCATATTTTTTATTTGTTAATATATTAGGATAATAAAATCAAATATTCCTTTTTAAAAAATCCAATAATATCATTAAATTCAATTTTTTTTAAAATATAACAAAATTTAATTATAAAAATTTTATGGGAGAAGTTGGTTGAGGGTGCAGTCAAATTAACACATAATTAAGTATAAACTTAATGTAATTGTGCCGACGTTTCAGCCTAAATTATAGGCCTTCTTGAGGGCGATTAAAGGAGTGAGAGTCTCGGAATCCATTGTTGGACTCTCACTCCTTCAATCGACCTGAAGAAGGCCTGTAATTTAGGCCGAAACGTCGGCACCATTAAATTAAGTTTATACTGAATTATGTAGTCCCAATCCTCTACACAGTGTACACAGCTGATATCCCTATCCATCCAAGCACTCTCTACTTACGCCGATGACACCTTTGTGCTATCAGTAAATAATGATCCTATTGTTGCTTCCCAAATCCTACAGAGCCATTTATCCGCCATTGCAGAATGGTATCACAATTGGAACAAATCCTAATAAATCCGACCAAATCACCTTCACTCTACGAGGTAAACCTACGACTTCCTCTCCCGTTGTTTCCTTAAATCACACTTTCCTTTACTCATCACTGTAGAACAAATAAGATACCTTGTACTTCACCTTGACAAACGTCTTACATGGAATCCTCATACAAGACTTAAACGACAAGAAACTGCTCGTAGATATCGACTATTAAACCACTTACTTGACAAACGATCAAAACTCCCTCTTTACTTCAAAAAACTCATTTACACAACCATTATCAGACCTATTTGGAATTAGGGCATTGAGCTATGGGGTCCACTAGACCATCGAATTCCTCCCGCATTCAATCCTCGACGGCTCTATCCTCTCATCGGCATCTATTCCCGATAATCCTCCGAGGCGTCTGGAAAGCCGGTGGCCTCGAGACCTGCTGATCATATAAACATTGAAGTGCTACCGCCGGATAGATTCTTCTCACGACTTTTTCAAGCCAATTATCTGTAAATTTACTTATTTACTTATTGTACTATGTAACGTATTACAGTTGTAAATTTCAATAAAAGACAGTCACACAGTCAACCATTGTCACTTCTCAAAAATAATTTTACTTTTTAAGATATTAAACATTATTTAAAACAAAAGTTACAAAACGCTGTATAAAATTATAATATAATCATGATTAATGACTATTTTCAAATGTTCATAGCGATTACAATGTTATCTATCCCAGAAGATAAACCTGTAAGCTTAAGGAATTCTATCAGATCTATCTTAAGCTATCTGTCAACATCTGCGAAACGATCAACTACGATTCATTTAGTTTTAATCATAACTTTATTAAAAAATCTGGTGCGCGCAACACAAGACTTTCACTTACCTCTGTTGTCAAAATCAATTTAAGATTTTTTTTTAAATACATTTAAAGATACAAATAAATTGTTAAAGAATTGATTAGTTTTTATTTCAATAGAAACATGTGTTTTATTAAATAATCTATAATATTTTTATCTACGACAATGTTTGTTTTATCGGCTTTTCATCACTCTCCATTAACCTTTAAAATTCCGTGTATTAGATAATATTTTTTCTAAAATATTTAGCTATCCAACGCTATATTATACATCTATATTACTATTCTTGTATTCAAAAACACAAAAATTGCATAAAAAAATATGTTTGAACTTTTCTTTGTTTATCAAATTCGCTGAACTTGCATATTTACCAGTTATTTATCAATGCTAATAATACGATGTTCCAAATTGTTTGAAATCTATAAAATTAAAGGTACTTTAGAGGAAGAAAATTTAAAATATCGGCATTTAAACCCTGTCAGACTATTTCAATCAGAAAAAAACCAACATGATATTAGAGCCCATCAAATTTTACATGGATATTTAGAGTTTAATCAAAATCGTTAGAGTCGTTTTTGAGTAAATCTTAAAACGTGCAAAGTGCATGGTATAAAGTGGCTCGTCTGGTCAGCTGATTACGATAAAAAAGATTCTGTAACTTCTCGGACGTATAGTTTCGTTTTTGTACTAGACTTACCACACATGGACCTTTTCGCGTGACTTAAGTTATTAGACCTAAGTTATCGGGCGTATATTTGTCTTAAATATGAAATTTCAGTTTCATAGGACTTACCGTTTCCGCCCGGGAGTTACCACACCCACAGACCTTTTTGCGGGACTTGGTTATTTGGACTCAGGGGACCCTAAAACGAGTATTTCCGTCGAAAACAGGAATTCGATAATTTTCACGACCGCAATACTTTTCCTGACTAAATATTACATACATAGTAAGGGAAATTAAAAGAAACTTGACGATCTCAGAAGATAAACCTATAAGCTTAAGAATTGTATCAGATCTATCTTAAGCTCTCTGTAAACACAGGCGAAACGATCAACTACGATTCATTTAGTTTTATATAATAACTTTATTAAAAATAAGAGGGATATTAAATATTGAATGTTTTTTGATCGGATGGTGAGTGCCCTTGAGGACAACTGACTATATGAGGCATCCACTTGTTGCGTGCTTTATTCAATTTGACTAGCGAGTCATCGTTTAAATGTTGAAAGGCATTTAGACAATATGGCTGGCTGGAAACATCGTGTCTTGAAGGACATTCCGCAGTAAACTTATCGAGCCTAGTCTGTTTAATAATATAGTATACAAGTCTGTAATTTGAATCGGTAAATTTGATTGAAAACCTGAATACCTATTCGATAGACAGAATATTAAGGGATAAAAATTAAGTTCATATTATTAAAATTAAAAAAAAAAAAAAAAATGAAAGATGAGAGATAGTTTGGGTAGCGATAAAAACATGATTACAAAAATCTAGTGCGGGCAACACAGGACTTTCACTTACCTCCATTTTTAGAATCGATTAAAGAATTTTCAATTGCAGTAAGAGATAAAAATGAGTGTTTAACGTGTTTCGTTAAAACTAATTATTACTTATAAATTTAAACTTTTATAACCAAAAAGCACATTTTTATTATCTTCATACAAGCTTTTTCAACTACACTAAAAACATATGTTTTATTTAGAGGAAGGTTACTTTTTGGTTAGCCACCTGGTACACATTTTATAAAATATATACAAATAAATTTAATGAACTTATCAAAAATATTTACAACCAAAAATACGAATTAGACCAATTATGTGACCAAGTGGCTAACGCGATTTATGCTTGCGAGTTGTACGATTAACTGAAGGTTAGAGTACCCACTCCGCTACAAGTGAAACCATTAAAGAATTAATTAAATGGAAGTTCTATAGAAACATGTGTTTCAACATTGTTCATAGGACTTTTCGTTTTAGCACTAGACTTAGCACACACACACAGGATATGAAGCACAATATGATAAGGTAGGAATGATAAAGCCTATTTTATTGGGTTGTAGAATAAGCGTGTGGCGTGTTTCAATTTAATACTCTTTGTGTTAATAAGATCATATTTAATAGGTCAATAATGTTTACATATTCTAAAAAATCTGGTGGGGGCAGTACACGACTTCCACTTACCTCCATTTTTAAAATCAATGAAAGAATTTTCAATTGCAGTAAGAGATAAAAATGAGTGAAACCATTAAAGAATTAATTAAATGGAAGTCCTATAGAAACATGTGTTTCAACATTGTTCATAGGACTTTTCGTTTTAGCACTAGACACACACACACAGGATATGAAGCACAATATGATAAGGTAGGAATGATAAAGCATATTTTATTGGGTTGTAGAATAAGCGTGTGGCGTGTTTCAATTTAATACTCTTTGTGTTAATAAGATCATATTTAATAGGTCAATAATGTTTACATATTCTAAAAAATCTGGTCGGGGCAGTACACGACTTTCACTTACCTCCATTTTTAAAATCAATGAAAGAATTTTCAATTGCAGTAAGAGATAAAAATGAGTGAAACCATTAAAGAATTAATTAAATGGAAGTTCTATAGAAACATGTGTTTCAACATTGTTCATATGACTTTTCGTTTTAGCGCTAGACTTAGCACACACACAGGATATGAAGCTCAAAATATGATAAGGTAGGAATGATAAAGCCTATAATATTGGGTTGTAATATAAGTGTGTAGCGTGTTTCAATTTAATACTCTTTGTGTTAATAAGATCATATTTAATAGGTCAATAATGTTTGCATATTCTAAAATATCTGGTCGGGGCAATACACTACTTACCAATGGAGGCAATACCTCCATTTTTAAAATCAATGAAAGAATTTTCAAACACAGACAGAGATAAAAATACGTAAAACTATTAAATTAAATTAAGAATTAATTAAATTGAATTTATATAGAAACATGTGTTTTATTAAAAAATCTATTACATTATTATCTAAAATAATCAGTTAGTTTTATCTTCTTTTCATCACTCACTATTAACTTTTAAAATCTTGAGTATAAGATAATTTTTTTTTTAAATCTTTAGCTTTCCAACGGTATATTACACATACATGTATATATTACAGTTCTTATGTTCAAAAACCAAAAATTGCATTAAACATTTTTTTTTCTGTTTTCTCCTTTAGTTGGGTATCGAATTCATTCAATTTATATATTTACCCGTTTTTCATCAATGGTAACAAGATAATATAGTTATTTTTATAGAACCAACAAAATTAAAGGTACTTTAGAGGAAGAATTTTTAAAATTTGTCTTTTAAGCCCTGTCAGACCATTTCAATCAGAATGAAATCTACATTACATTAAACCCCGTCTAATTTTACGTCTACATAGCGAGTGTAATCAAAACGGCTCTAACGTTTTTGAGAAAATCGAAAAAAGGTACAAAATGCATGGTATAAAGTGGCTCTTCTGGTAAGCTCATTTTGATGAAAAAGGTTTTGTAACGTCTCGGGCGTATAGTTGTCTTAAATATGAAATTTCTGTTTCATAGGACTTTTCCTTTTCGCCCGGGAGTTACCACACAGACCTTTTAGCGGGACTTGGTTATTTGGACTCAGGGGACCCTAAAACGTGTATTTCCGTCAAAAACTGGAATTCGAAAATTTTCACGATCGCAATACTTTCATATATAGGTAAGTGAAAGTAAAAAAAATGTTAATATAAGAGTTGAACGAACTTGATAACGGAATAAAGGGGAAAAGAGCTGAAATATTTTTTAGGTATATTTTTCCCCCAACATCAGAATAGTAATATAGATGTTAGAAAGCTGAATATTAAAGAAAAATAATATCTTCTACACAACATTTGAAATTTCATATTTAAGACAACTATACGCCCGAGACGTGACAAAACTTTTTTCATCAAAATGAGCTTACCAGAAGAGGCACTTTACACCATGCATTTTGCACCTTTTTTCGATTTTCTCAAAAACGGTTCCGTCGATTTTGATTAAACTCGGTATATCGATGTAAAATTTAATGGGCTTTAACATCGTGTAGGTTTCATTTGGATAAAAACGGTTTGACAGGGCTTAAATGCCGATACTTTAAATTTTCTTCCCCTAAAGTACCTTTGATTTTGTAGATTCAATAATAATAACTAGATTATCTTGTTAACGCTGATGAAAAACAGGTAAATATATAAATTGAATAAATTCGATACCCAACTAAAGGAGAAAACAGAAAAAATATTTTTTTAATGCAATTTTTCGTTTTTGAACATAAGAGCAGTAATATACATGTACGATATACCGTTGGAAAGCTAAAGATTTTAGAAAAAATATTATCTCATACATAAGCTTTTAAAAGGTAATAGAGAGTGATGAAAAGAAGATAAAACTAATTGATTATTTTAGATAATAATATAATAGATTTTTTAATAAAACACATGTTTCTATATAAATTCAATTTAATTAATTCCTTAATAGTTTCACGTATTTTTATCTCTAACTGTTTTAGAAAATTCTTTCATTGATTTGAAAAATGGAGGTAAGTGAAAGTCGTGTGTTGCCCACACCAGATTTTTTAAGTTCATCGCGTGGTGTAAATCCATAAATTTTTAGGAAGGTTATTATTTTTATCTTTTCTCTTGGTTGATTACAAAGGTTCATTATTAAAAATAATAAACTAAAAATCTCTTACTGTATAAGAAAAATATGACCATTACTAACTAACCTGCTTCTTGAAGGAATCTCTTCATTTCAAGAAGAAACCAATTCAAATACTTTCCTTTGCTGGATTTCTATATATAGCCAAGAGAAAGTAAACATTATAAATACAACTCGCTTGCGTAAAAATATGATTGAATTCAGAATAATATAACATTATTTATCGATTGTATTCTTACTATAATATTATTGCTATTATATTATGCTTTGATATTGTATTTGCATTGTTATAATATACAAGGCCGATTGGAGGTCGGCCTTGAGATCTCGAAACCCGTGACATTTGCTACTTTGCCACCTGGTTGATTTTATATTAAATCATATGGTTTTAGATGATTAATAATATACTAAAAATCATATGTTTTTTATTGTGCAACACGTATCATCTGTTAACTTGTTTGTCCCTCTTTATAACATTAATACCGTTTTGTAAGATTCAAGACTATCGTAAGGCCTGAAGAAACACAAAATCGAAATATTAAACAATCTGTAAATTATAATATTGTATTCCCGGAAATAATAAAGGTTTTAAAATAAATACAAATTATTTATACCTATATTTACTTTCACTTACTTATATTAAATATATAGTAAGGGAAAGCATTGCGATCCTGAAAATTTTAGAATTCCAGTTTCAACGGAAATACACGTTTTAGGGTCTCCTGAGACCAAATGACCAAGTCCCGTTAAAAGGTCAGTGTGTCCGTGTGTTTGTGATTTGTACAGCGAGAAAACGAAAAGGTTTACGAAAATGAAATTTCATATTTGAGACAATTAAACGTCCGATATCTTACAGAAACTTTTTCATCAAAATCAGCTGACCGCAAGATCTACTTTATACCATGCATTTAGCACCTTTTTACGATTTAATCAAAAACGACTCTAACGATTTTGATTAAACTCGCTATATCGATGTAAAATTTGGTGGGCTTTGGTATGATGTAGGTTTCATTCTGATTGAAATAGTCTGACAGGGCCTTAAATGCCGATATTTTAAAAATTTTGTTTCCGATATTTTAAAAGTACCTTTAATTTTATAGATTTAAAAAAAATTGGACCATCATCTTATTAGCATTGATAAATAACGGGTAAATACGCAAGTTGAGCGAATTTAATAAACAACTGAAGGAGAAAAGTGCAAACATATTTTTTGATGCAATTTTTGTGTTTTTAAACACAAGAATAGTAATATAGATGTATAATATACTGTTGGATAGCTAACGATTTTAGAATTTTTTTTATCTAATATACTGAATTTTAAAGGTTAATGGAGAGTGATGAAAAGCCGATAAAGTAACTGATTGTTGGAGATAAAAATATAATAGATTATTTAATACATTTTTCTATTTTAATTCAAAATAATTAATTCATTTACAATTTATTTGTATC
Organism: Piezodorus guildinii; assembly: GCA_023052935.1. Taxonomy (NCBI): domain Eukaryota; kingdom Metazoa; phylum Arthropoda; class Insecta; order Hemiptera; family Pentatomidae; genus Piezodorus; species Piezodorus guildinii. Next base: position 165,104,235 of record CM041294.1, on the reverse strand, counting down.
TTTAAATGTATTGAAAAATTCTTGAATTGATTTTAACAACGGAGGTAAGTGAAAGTCGTGTGTTGCGCGCACCAAATTATTATTAAACAAAATGTTGACAGCTTTTCCAGAGCCTCAGCATCAATAAATTCAGAAAACCTATTTATTAGGAATTATTTTTTGATACGATATGAGGGTTATACTTCTTCTTCTTCTTCTTCCAGTGGCGCGACAGGCCGTGTAGGCCCTGGGCCTCGTGGTGTAAACTCCTGCGAGTTTACTCTCACGTTTCACGATGCAATTTTTAGTGTAGGGTCATCACTCCCTACGACTAACTTTGTGAGTGGCCACCCTTTGGCTGACGGGTCTCACATACCCAGGGGAGAGGAGAGGAGGGTTCTACTTACTTATCTTAAAATGTGAAGCCTCAAATTTAATTTGTTTTTTTCTTGGTCGATTACAAAAAAATATTGGTTCATTTAAAAAAAAAAAACGACAACAGTAAAATATGATAAGGAAGAAATGATAAAGCCTATTTTATTGGGTTGTAAAATAAGTTTGTAGCGTGTTTCAATTTAATACTCTTTGTGTTAATAAGATCATATTTAATAGGTCAATAATGTTTACATATTCTAAAAAATCTGGTGCGGGCAATACACGACTTTCACTTACCTCCATTTTTAAAATCAATGAAAGAATTTTCAAATACAGTCAGAGATAAAAATACGTGAAACTATTAAAGAATTAATTGAATTTAATTTATATAGAAACATGTGTTTTATTAAAAAATCTATTACATTATTATCTAAAATAATCAGTTAGTTTTATCTACTTTTCATCACTCTCTATTAAATTTTAAAAGCTTGAATATGAGATAATATTTTTTCTAAAATCTTTAGTTTTCCAACGGTATATCATACATGTATACTACTGCTCTTATGTTCAAAAACAAAAAATTGCATTAAAAAAAATATATTTTTTTCATTTTTTTCCTACATTCTACTACATTCAGCTAAATACAGATGAAGTTGCCAACTGACCAGGTAATCTTGTAGTTGGTTAATCACCAGCTATTAAGAAACTAATAGCTATGTACTATTGTAAGTCTAACAGCCAGAACTTACATCATCTATCTCTTACCTTCAATATTGGATTTATGCGGGGTATAAAATTACCTGATGTGTTACAATAAGCTTGTCCAAACAGGAGTTTTTGCTTGCAACAATAAACATTTAATTCATTTTATTGCTTCATGGTGGATTATCGGCGATCCTACAGCAGTTTAGTAAGGATAGAAAACTTTAAAATGGATAACTGACATCACACAGGCTTGTGACTACTATTTCATATCCCTTTTGCAGAGGACGGCATAACCGAGGATTTTTACTCCCTTTAAAAATTCCTATATTCATCTGGCGAGTTCGAACCTGCAACCTTGGTCATAGGAGGCTTTTGTGCCAGATCACTACTCAAGTTAACCCAATTCTTTGTATTTAACAAATGTAGATATTTTAAAACAGGGTTTTAATTAATAGAAATTTAATACAATGTGCTTTTAAAATTGTTTTAGTTCAATCTACTAGATATATCTAAATAATATTAATTAATTGGGGTTACCTGTAGCATGGTGGCTAGCATAACAGCCTCCTATGCCAAAGGTTCCTGGTTCAAACCCGCAGGTAAACTGATAACTGTAGTAACATATAAAGAATATTCTGTTCCATGTTAAAGTCAGCAGGTGGTCCCAGAATTTTTTAATGGGAGTAAAAATCCTTAGTTATGCCGTCCTTCGGAGGGGACATTAAAAAGATGGTTCTGAGCCTGTGCCATGTCAGGTAAGATTCCTATCCTAATTAAACCTGGATAGGAAAAATTTATGACTCCCACTGTAGCATCGTCCGATTAGCCATAGCAGCATAAAGGGATGTTAAATAAATAAATAAAGAAACAATATTAATTAATAATAATATAAGGTGTAAATTCTTTAAGGTGAAGGTCAAATTCGGTGAATAAAATTGGAGGCTGACATATAACTTCACCTTCAGGTGCAAAGGAACAATTTTATCTAGTGATTGCACCTGAAGATGACATTTTAGCTGAAACGTTGTGCATTAATATTTAATAAAAGAGTGGTGAAGTTATATATGAGCCTCCAATTTTATTAATAATGATATTACATTTTAATCTTATACATACCAAATTACCAATAACCTCCTGACATATAATAGGGGTACTCACTACATTTGCTATAGCATGCTATTTGTGTTATTTTGCTAAACCTGTCGAGTTTCTACAGTTATTTCCTGTATAAAATTGATGGGTTTAGCAAAATAACACAAATAGCATGCTATAGCAAACGTAGTGAGTACCCCTATTATTAATTTTTTTCTTTTGTTAAGAATAAGATGGCCTGAATGGCGATTAATTAATGTGGCTCTAAATAAAATGGTTGAGGTATTAATAATAAGCCTATGTTTAGACTCATATTAAAGATTTCATTAGGTCTGAAAAAAACATAATACAATACAATAATATAATAAATTTTATTAATGATCTGTTACATTTAGAACCAACTGGTCCTCTCTCACAAAGAACAGGAATTGTATATACATAATTATGTAATATAAGTTTATTAAATTCTAATAATAATACAATTTAAAGTTGATAAAATCATATACTTATCAAAATAAAATCATTAACCCTAAAAATAAAAATAAAAAGATTTTAGAAACCATATTACCTCATACACAAAATTGTAAAAGTTAATGGAGTAATGAAAAGCGGATAAGCTAACTGATTGCTGTAGATAATTTTAAGATTATTTAATAAAACACATGTTTCTATCAAAACTCAATATAATTTGTTAAACTATTATAACATATTTGTATTCTAATCATTTAGTTTTATCCAAATCCTCCATCTGATTTAATCTAAATATTGTTTATTTCCAAATGTACTAATTACGCATTTAATCCTTATTAACCACTGAATATCCTTCATACTTATACTGTCAACCATTCAAAGTTGGATATAATTTTTATTAATTTATTTTTTTTTAAATAATAATGTGTTGCGATTTCAGGGAAAATACCCATCCCTCTCCTCCTTACCCTAAACTAAGCGTGAGGTCAGAGGTCTGCAATTGCAACAAATCCGCTGTGAACCAGCTGAGGGTCGGAGAGCCACTTCCGACGAGCCATGTAGACCCTGTCACAGGATACATCCATTTTCCAAAACCGAACCTAGCAACGGCTGCTCAGAGGGGGTGCAGTTGTAGCAAACATGGACCCTGCACTAAATAGCTGCAGCAGAACAGTTTTCACAACCACAATAGGAGCAACATCAAACAACATTCAACACACAATTACAAATAAAAACACCATTTAATCAAAACCATGGAATATTATTGTAGTTATTATATTATTACATTAATCATTAAGTAATCAAATAATATTATTATGATTTAGAGATTACAAATCATTGAAAATTATGAAAATATCATTCGTTTATTAATTTCGGATATAACTATTTGACTGTTGAGTGTTACAGGAAGAAATCAGTCTAGGTGGCGATCAGTAAAAGAAGCCATTGAATAGTTTTAACTATTTATTGTCTGTCAGCGTTTCGACCCCCATTGTGGGTCATCATCGTGGCGGATTATAGGGATAATAAATAGTTAATAGTTAAATAGTTAGCTTGTTCGCAGACAATAAATAGTTAATAGTTAACTAGTTAACTAATTGACAGACAATAAATAGTTAATAGTTAACTAGTTGGTAGACAATAAATAGTCAATAGTTAAATAGTTAACTTGTTGGCAGACAATAAATAGTTAATAGTTAAATAGTTAATTAGTTGGCAGACAATAAATAGTTAATAGTTAAATAGTTAACTAGTTGGCAGACAATAAATAGTTAACTTTTTGGCAGACAATAAATAGTTAAATAGTTAACTTGTTGGCTGACAATAAATGGTTAACTTTTTGGCAAACAATAAATAGTTAACTTGTTGGCAGATAATAAATAGTTAACTAGTTGACAGACAATAAATAGTTAATAGTTAACTGGTTGGCAGACAATAAATAGTTAAAACTATTCAATTTGTTTCTTTTACAGACTGATTTTTTCCTGTAAATCTCTACAGTCAACTAATGGGGATCGAAAATATGGTAGGCAATAAATAGTTAAAAATATCTAAGTTTTTCTTATACTTATTGCCACCTGGACTGATTTCTTCCTGTTTATTGTCTTAATCCCTATCATTCTTGAATAGTCTTTATTATTATTAACTTGGCCCTATAACCCCTTGCCTGGTCTGGGTCTCCACCAGCTACTTCCGCCAGTCGTCACGCCTTTGTACTGTCATCATCCAGTTCTGCACAACTAGTATACTTCAAGTGTCACCAGCAATTGAGACGTTGATTTCCAAAAGGTACTAAAGGACATTCTTTGCAAAATTGATTTCATTACATATTTGTATTCTCATCATTTAGTTTTATATAAATCTTCTATTTGATTTTATCTAATGAATACTCAAGTCCTTTAAAAACGCGATTTATAACTGCAATTATTTTCTAAAGGTAATAATTACACACTCAGTTTCATTCCAAATCATATTAATACGTTTCATTTCATAACTTTAATATGGTTTTGTTAATATAGTAAAATAAGAAATTATAGATAATAGATTTATAGAAAATAATCTAATTAGGTGGTTTAATAATAAAGTAATGAGAGATTTTCGCCCTTCCTTTAAAATTTCCCAGAATGGATATAGTACCTTTTGGAACTCAATGTCTCAATTTCTTCCTTCTATTTACATCTCAGCCTCTCTCTTCTTCTTTTATAGTGACATTCTATAAGAAGTTTTCTGGACAATTTATCTTCACACAGCTGTTTAAATTCAACTTCATGAATAGTATTAATGAAGTAAATATAAAATAAAACAAAAAAAATTATTCTGGAACAATTTCTCTTAAAAAGAGCATATATTAACAAAATATAATTATAACTGGCTAATAACATTAATGATGAAAATAAGTATATTCTATTTCATTTAAATAACAAAAGTAGGAAGAAGAAAAAAAAAAAGTCACTATAATATCTCCAAGTACATGTTCTAGATAAAATAAAATAAATAAGAATAAAAATCAAATTTAACTTTTACGCATCATTAAAAAATCTGGTGCGGGCAACACATGACTTTCAAATACAGTTAGAGATAGAAATGAGTGAAACTATTTATGAAATAATTAAATTGAATTTCTATAGAATCATGTGTTTTATTAAAAATCTATTACATTATTATCTAAAATAATCAGTTAGTTTCATTGGTTTTTCATCACTCTTGATTAACTAAAAACATCACTGTTTTTTTACAAGCTTGTGTATAAGATAATATGTTTTCTAAATTCTTTAGCTTTCCAACGGTATATTATACATGTATATTACTGTTCTTATGTTCAAAAACAAAAAATTGCATTAAAAAAATATTTGTTCAGTTTTCTCATTTGGTTGGATATCAGATTCGTTCAACTTATATATTTACCTGTTTTTTATGAATGGTGACAAGAAGATATGGCTATTTTTATAGAATATACAAAATTAAAGGTACTTAGAATACAGTTGGCAAGATTAAAAAAGAACACTCATATTTATTGGTTCTACGGAAAGGAGTAGAGAGGTCAGACAACGGGATATTGTATCCTAAGAATGATTTGAATTACAGGAGGCTGTAAAAGGCATGATGGGAGTTAATGATTTGATAGAGGAACGATTATCTATCTTAGGTAAATGAAAGTAAAAATGACGATAAATTAATTTATACAAAACAGTAAAACAGTGACATATTCCATGTGGTTGTTGTGACAAAATGTCTTTTACAAGAATCAGTCGTACGTAATTAAATTAGGTATTTAAGATTTAGTTATAGTTTTGAAATATAGAAACTGTATTGTTGGAATTGATCTAACAAGAGTAACTACGTAAATAACTGCGGCCATGAATGAAGTTGATGGCTGTTGCCATGACACACGTAACGTTCATTCACTCGGTAATTTGCAATGCCTCATGAATAGCAAACAACTACTTCTGGTATATAGTCACCATTGGATTATCAATTATCAAATTGGGATTCATTCGTATGCGCATTATTTGATGTAAAGATGGAGTTACCACTCACATTTCTTGTAATCGCAGTAGCTAAAAAATGACAATGGTTCTTAACCTGAATTTTTTTCTGGAGGCTCGCCTTACCTTCTAGATTTGCAGTAATGCAGGGTTTTTTAAATTTTGTTCTGAAAATAGCGTGCTACACGAAGATAGAAGAGGTAAGTGAAACTTCGTGAGATCGAGGTCTCGTGAGAGTTCATGAAAGTAGCAGGAGAGTAGGAAGGCATATTTTTTATTTGTTAATATATTAGGATAATAAAATCAAATATTCCTTTTTAAAAAATCCAATAATATCATTAAATTCAATTTTTTTTAAAATATAACAAAATTTAATTATAAAAATTTTATGGGAGAAGTTGGTTGAGGGTGCAGTCAAATTAACACATAATTAAGTATAAACTTAATGTAATTGTGCCGACGTTTCAGCCTAAATTATAGGCCTTCTTGAGGGCGATTAAAGGAGTGAGAGTCTCGGAATCCATTGTTGGACTCTCACTCCTTCAATCGACCTGAAGAAGGCCTGTAATTTAGGCCGAAACGTCGGCACCATTAAATTAAGTTTATACTGAATTATGTAGTCCCAATCCTCTACACAGTGTACACAGCTGATATCCCTATCCATCCAAGCACTCTCTACTTACGCCGATGACACCTTTGTGCTATCAGTAAATAATGATCCTATTGTTGCTTCCCAAATCCTACAGAGCCATTTATCCGCCATTGCAGAATGGTATCACAATTGGAACAAATCCTAATAAATCCGACCAAATCACCTTCACTCTACGAGGTAAACCTACGACTTCCTCTCCCGTTGTTTCCTTAAATCACACTTTCCTTTACTCATCACTGTAGAACAAATAAGATACCTTGTACTTCACCTTGACAAACGTCTTACATGGAATCCTCATACAAGACTTAAACGACAAGAAACTGCTCGTAGATATCGACTATTAAACCACTTACTTGACAAACGATCAAAACTCCCTCTTTACTTCAAAAAACTCATTTACACAACCATTATCAGACCTATTTGGAATTAGGGCATTGAGCTATGGGGGTCCACTAGACCATCGAATTCCTCCCGCATTCAATCCTCGACGGCTCTATCCTCTCATCGGCATCTATTCCCGATAATCCTCCGAGGCGTCTGGAAAGCCGGTGGCCTCGAGACCTGCTGATCATATAAACATTGAAGTGCTACCGCCAGATAGATTCTTCTCACGACTTTTTCAAGCCAATTATCTGTAAATTTACTTATTTACTTATTGTACTATGTAACGTATTACAGTTGTAAATTTCAATAAAAGACAGTCACACAGTCAACCATTGTCACTTCTCAAAAATAATTTTACTTTTTAAGATATTAAACATTATTTAAAACAAAAGTTACAAAACGCTGTATAAAATTATAATATAATCATGATTAATGACTATTTTCAAATGTTCATAGCGATTACAATGTTATCTATCCCAGAAGATAAACCTGTAAGCTTAAGGAATTCTATCAGATCTATCTTAAGCTATCTGTCAACATCTGCGAAACGATCAACTACGATTCATTTAGTTTTAATCATAACTTTATTAAAAAATCTGGTGCGCGCAACACAAGACTTTCACTTACCTCTGTTGTCAAAATCAATTTAAGATTTTTTTTTAAATACATTTAAAGATACAAATAAATTGTTAAAGAATTGATTAGTTTTTATTTCAATAGAAACATGTGTTTTATTAAATAATCTATAATATTTTTATCTACGACAATGTTTGTTTTATCGGCTTTTCATCACTCTCCATTAACCTTTAAAATTCCGTGTATTAGATAATATTTTTTCTAAAATATTTAGCTATCCAACGCTATATTATACATCTATATTACTATTCTTGTATTCAAAAACACAAAAATTGCATAAAAAAATATGTTTGAACTTTTCTTTGTTTATCAAATTCGCTGAACTTGCATATTTACCAGTTATTTATCAATGCTAATAATACGATGTTCCAAATTGTTTGAAATCTATAAAATTAAAGGTACTTTAGAGGAAGAAAATTTAAAATATCGGCATTTAAACCCTGTCAGACTATTTCAATCAGAAAAAAACCAACATGATATTAGAGCCCATCAAATTTTACATGGATATTTAGAGTTTAATCAAAATCGTTAGAGTCGTTTTTGAGTAAATCTTAAAACGTGCAAAGTGCATGGTATAAAGTGGCTCGTCTGGTCAGCTGATTACGATAAAAAAGATTCTGTAACTTCTCGGACGTATAGTTTTCGTTTTTGTACTAGACTTACCACACATGGACCTTTTCGCGTGACTTAAGTTATTAGACCTAAGTTATCGGGCGTATATTTGTCTTAAATATGAAATTTCAGTTTCATAGGACTTACCGTTTCCGCCCGGGAGTTACCACACCCACAGACCTTTTTGCGGGACTTGGTTATTTGGACTCAGGGGACCCTAAAACGAGTATTTCCGTCGAAAACAGGAATTCGATAATTTTCACGACCGCAATACTTTTCCTGACTAAATATTACATACATAGTAAGGGAAATTAAAAGAAACTTGACGATCTCAGAAGATAAACCTATAAGCTTAAGAAATTGTATCAGATCTATCTTAAGCTCTCTGTAAACACAGGCGAAACGATCAACTACGATTCATTTAGTTTTATATAATAACTTTATTAAAAATAAGAGGGATATTAAATATTGAATGTTTTTTGATCGGATGGTGAGTGCCCTTGAGGACAACTGACTATATGAGGCATCCACTTGTTGCGTGCTTTATTCAATTTGACTAGCGAGTCATCGTTTAAATGTTGAAAGGCATTTAGACAATATGGCTGGCTGGAAACATCGTGTCTTGAAGGACATTCCGCAGTAAACTTATCGAGCCTAGTCTGTTTAATAATATAGTATACAAGTCTGTAATTTGAATCGGTAAATTTGATTGAAAACCTGAATACCTATTCGATAGACAGAATATTAAGGGATAAAAATTAAGTTCATATTATTAAAATTAAAAAAAAAAAAAAAAATGAAAGATGAGAGATAGTTTGGGTAGCGATAAAAACATGATTACAAAAATCTAGTGCGGGCAACACAGGACTTTCACTTACCTCCATTTTTAGAATCGATTAAAGAATTTTCAATTGCAGTAAGAGATAAAAATGAGTGTTTAACGTGTTTCGTTAAAACTAATTATTACTTATAAATTTAAACTTTTATAACCAAAAAGCACATTTTTATTATCTTCATACAAGCTTTTTCAACTACACTAAAAACATATGTTTTATTTAGAGGAAGGTTACTTTTTGGTTAGCCACCTGGTACACATTTTATAAAATATATACAAATAAATTTAATGAACTTATCAAAAATATTTACAACCAAAAATACGAATTAGACAAATTATGTGACCAAGTGGCTAACGCGATTTATGCTTGCGAGTTGTACGATTAACTGAAGGTTAGAGTACCCACTCCGCTACAAGTGAAACCATTAAAGAATTAATTAAATGGAAGTTCTATAGAAACATGTGTTTCAACATTGTTCATAGGACTTTTCGTTTTAGCACTAGACTTAGCACACACACACAGGATATGAAGCACAATATGATAAGGTAGGAATGATAAAGCCTATTTTATTGGGTTGTAGAATAAGCGTGTGGCGTGTTTCAATTTAATACTCTTTGTGTTAATAAGATCATATTTAATAGGTCAATAATGTTTACATATTCTAAAAAATCTGGTGGGGGCAGTACACGACTTCCACTTACCTCCATTTTTAAAATCAATGAAAGAATTTTCAATTGCAGTAAGAGATAAAAATGAGTGAAACCATTAAAGAATTAATTAAATGGAAGTCCTATAGAAACATGTGTTTCAACATTGTTCATAGGACTTTTCGTTTTAGCACTAGACACACACACACAGGATATGAAGCACAATATGATAAGGTAGGAATGATAAAGCATATTTTATTGGGTTGTAGAATAAGCGTGTGGCGTGTTTCAATTTAATACTCTTTGTGTTAATAAGATCATATTTAATAGGTCAATAATGTTTACATATTCTAAAAAATCTGGTCGGGGCAGTACACGACTTTCACTTACCTCCATTTTTAAAATCAATGAAAGAATTTTCAATTGCAGTAAGAGATAAAAATGAGTGAAACCATTAAAGAATTAATTAAATGGAAGTTCTATAGAAACATGTGTTTCAACATTGTTCATATGACTTTTCGTTTTAGCGCTAGACTTAGCACACACACAGGATATGAAGCTCAAAATATGATAAGGTAGGAATGATAAAGCCTATAATATTGGGTTGTAATATAAGTGTGTAGCGTGTTTCAATTTAATACTCTTTGTGTTAATAAGATCATATTTAATAGGTCAATAATGTTTGCATATTCTAAAATATCTGGTCGGGGCAATACACTACTTACCAATGGAGGCAATACCTCCATTTTTAAAATCAATGAAAGAATTTTCAAACACAGACAGAGATAAAAATACGTAAAACTATTAAATTAAATTAAGAATTAATTAAATTGAATTTATATAGAAACATGTGTTTTATTAAAAAATCTATTACATTATTATCTAAAATAATCAGTTAGTTTTATCTTCTTTTCATCACTCACTATTAACTTTTAAAATCTTGAGTATAAGATAATTTTTTTTTTAAATCTTTAGCTTTCCAACGGTATATTACACATACATGTATATATTACAGTTCTTATGTTCAAAAACCAAAAATTGCATTAAACATTTTTTTTTTCTGTTTTCTCCTTTAGTTGGGTATCGAATTCATTCAATTTATATATTTACCCGTTTTTCATCAATGGTAACAAGATAATATAGTTATTTTTATAGAACCAACAAAATTAAAGGTACTTTAGAGGAAGAATTTTTAAAATTTGTCTTTTAAGCCCTGTCAGACCATTTCAATCAGAATGAAATCTACATTACATTAAACCCCGTCTAATTTTACGTCTACATAGCGAGTGTAATCAAAACGGCTCTAACGTTTTTGAGAAAATCGAAAAAAGGTACAAAATGCATGGTATAAAGTGGCTCTTCTGGTAAGCTCATTTTGATGAAAAAGGTTTTGTAACGTCTCGGGCGTATAGTTGTCTTAAATATGAAATTTCTGTTTCATAGGACTTTTCCTTTTCGCCCGGGAGTTACCACACAGACCTTTTAGCGGGACTTGGTTATTTGGACTCAGGGGACCCTAAAACGTGTATTTCCGTCAAAAACTGGAATTCGAAAATTTTCACGATCGCAATACTTTCATATATAGGTAAGTGAAAGTAAAAAAAATGTTAATATAAGAGTTGAACGAACTTGATAACGGAATAAAGGGGAAAAGAGCTGAAATATTTTTTAGGTATATTTTTCCCCCAACATCAGAATAGTAATATAGATGTTAGAAAGCTGAATATTAAAGAAAAATAATATCTTCTACACAACATTTGAAATTTCATATTTAAGACAACTATACGCCCGAGACGTGACAAAACTTTTTTCATCAAAATGAGCTTACCAGAAGAGGCACTTTACACCATGCATTTTGCACCTTTTTTCGATTTTCTCAAAAACGGTTCCGTCGATTTTGATTAAACTCGGTATATCGATGTAAAATTTAATGGGCTTTAACATCGTGTAGGTTTCATTTGGATAAAAACGGTTTGACAGGGCTTAAATGCCGATACTTTAAATTTTCTTCCCCTAAAGTACCTTTGATTTTGTAGATTCAATAATAATAACTAGATTATCTTGTTAACGCTGATGAAAAACAGGTAAATATATAAATTGAATAAATTCGATACCCAACTAAAGGAGAAAACAGAAAAAATATTTTTTTAATGCAATTTTTCGTTTTTGAACATAAGAGCAGTAATATACATGTACGATATACCGTTGGAAAGCTAAAGATTTTAGAAAAAATATTATCTCATACATAAGCTTTTAAAAGGTAATAGAGAGTGATGAAAAGAAGATAAAACTAATTGATTATTTTAGATAATAATATAATAGATTTTTTAATAAAACACATGTTTCTATATAAATTCAATTTAATTAATTCCTTAATAGTTTCACGTATTTTTATCTCTAACTGTTTTAGAAAATTCTTTCATTGATTTGAAAAATGGAGGTAAGTGAAAGTCGTGTGTTGCCCACACCAGATTTTTTAAGTTCATCGCGTGGTGTAAATCCATAAATTTTTAGGAAGGTTATTATTTTTATCTTTTCTCTTGGTTGATTACAAAGGTTCATTATTAAAAATAATAAACTAAAAATCTCTTACTGTATAAGAAAAATATGACCATTACTAACTAACCTGCTTCTTGAAGGAATCTCTTCATTTCAAGAAGAAACCAATTCAAATACTTTCCTTTGCTGGATTTCTATATATAGCCAAGAGAAAGTAAACATTATAAATACAACTCGCTTGCGTAAAAATATGATTGAATTCAGAATAATATAACATTATTTATCGATTGTATTCTTACTATAATATTATTGCTATTATATTATGCTTTGATATTGTATTTGCATTGTTATAATATACAAGGCCGATTGGAGGTCGGCCTTGAGATCTCGAAACCCGTGACATTTGCTACTTTGCCACCTGGTTGATTTTATATTAAATCATATGGTTTTAGATGATTAATAATATACTAAAAATCATATGTTTTTTATTGTGCAACACGTATCATCTGTTAACTTGTTTGTCCCTCTTTATAACATTAATACCGTTTTGTAAGATTCAAGACTATCGTAAGGCCTGAAGAAACACAAAATCGAAATATTAAACAATCTGTAAATTATAATATTGTATTCCCGGAAATAATAAAGGTTTTAAAATAAATACAAATTATTTATACCTATATTTACTTTCACTTACTTATATTAAATATATAGTAAGGGAAAGCATTGCGATCCTGAAAATTTTAGAATTCCAGTTTCAACGGAAATACACGTTTTAGGGTCTCCTGAGACCAAATGACCAAGTCCCGTTAAAAGGTCAGTGTGTCCGTGTGTTTGTGATTTGTACAGCGAGAAAACGAAAAGGTTTACGAAAATGAAATTTCATATTTGAGACAATTAAACGTCCGATATCTTACAGAAACTTTTTCATCAAAATCAGCTGACCGCAAGATCTACTTTATACCATGCATTTAGCACCTTTTTACGATTTAATCAAAAACGACTCTAACGATTTTGATTAAACTCGCTATATCGATGTAAAATTTGGTGGGCTTTGGTATGATGTAGGTTTCATTCTGATTGAAATAGTCTGACAGGGCCTTAAATGCCGATATTTTAAAAATTTTGTTTCCGATATTTTAAAAGTACCTTTAATTTTATAGATTTAAAAAAAATTGGACCATCATCTTATTAGCATTGATAAATAACGGGTAAATACGCAAGTTGAGCGAATTTAATAAACAACTGAAGGAGAAAAGTGCAAACATATTTTTTGATGCAATTTTTGTGTTTTTAAACACAAGAATAGTAATATAGATGTATAATATACTGTTGGATAGCTAACGATTTTAGAATTTTTTTTATCTAATATACTGAATTTTAAAGGTTAATGGAGAGTGATGAAAAGCCGATAAAGTAACTGATTGTTGGAGATAAAAATATAATAGATTATTTAATACATTTTTCTATTTTAATTCAAAATAATTAATTCATTTACAATTTATTTGTATCTTTAAATGTATTGAAAAATTCTTGAATTGATTTTAACAACGGAGGTAAGTGAAAGTCGTGTGTTGCGCGCACCAAATTATTATTAAACAAAATGTTGACAGCTTTTCCAGAGCCTCAGCATCAATAAATTCAGAAAACCTATTTATTAGGAATTATTTTTTGATACGATATGAGGGTTATACTTCTTCTTCTTCTTCTTCCAGTGGCGCGACAGGCCGTGTAGGCCCTGGGCCTCGTGGTGTAAACTCCTGCGAGTTTACTCTCACGTTTCACGATGCAATTTTTAGTGTAGGGTCATCACTCCCTACGACTAACTTTGTGAGTGGCCACCCTTTGGCTGACGGGTCTCACATACCCAGGGGAGAGGAGAGGAGGGTTCTACTTACTTATCTTAAAATGTGAAGCCTCAAATTTAATTTGTTTTTTTCTTGGTCGATTACAAAAAAATATTGGTTCATTTAAAAAAAAAAAACGACAACAGTAAAATATGATAAGGAAGAAATGATAAAGCCTATTTTATTGGGTTGTAAAATAAGTTTGTAGCGTGTTTCAATTTAATACTCTTTGTGTTAATAAGATCATATTTAATAGGTCAATAATGTTTACATATTCTAAAAAATCTGGTGCGGGCAATACACGACTTTCACTTACCTCCATTTTTAAAATCAATGAAAGAATTTTCAAATACAGTCAGAGATAAAAATACGTGAAACTATTAAAGAATTAATTGAATTTAATTTATATAGAAACATGTGTTTTATTAAAAAATCTATTACATTATTATCTAAAATAATCAGTTAGTTTTATCTACTTTTCATCACTCTCTATTAAATTTTAAAAGCTTGAATATGAGATAATATTTTTTCTAAAATCTTTAGTTTTCCAACGGTATATCATACATGTATACTACTGCTCTTATGTTCAAAAACAAAAAATTGCATTAAAAAAAATATATTTTTTTCATTTTTTTCCTACATTCTACTACATTCAGCTAAATACAGATGAAGTTGCCAACTGACCAGGTAATCTTGTAGTTGGTTAATCACCAGCTATTAAGAAACTAATAGCTATGTACTATTGTAAGTCTAACAGCCAGAACTTACATCATCTATCTCTTACCTTCAATATTGGATTTATGCGGGGTATAAAATTACCTGATGTGTTACAATAAGCTTGTCCAAACAGGAGTTTTTGCTTGCAACAATAAACATTTAATTCATTTTATTGCTTCATGGTGGATTATCGGCGATCCTACAGCAGTTTAGTAAGGATAGAAAACTTTAAAATGGATAACTGACATCACACAGGCTTGTGACTACTATTTCATATCCCTTTTGCAGAGGACGGCATAACCGAGGATTTTTACTCCCTTTAAAAATTCCTATATTCATCTGGCGAGTTCGAACCTGCAACCTTGGTCATAGGAGGCTTTTGTGCCAGATCACTACTCAAGTTAACCCAATTCTTTGTATTTAACAAATGTAGATATTTTAAAACAGGGTTTTAATTAATAGAAATTTAATACAATGTGCTTTTAAAATTGTTTTAGTTCAATCTACTAGATATATCTAAATAATATTAATTAATTGGGGTTACCTGTAGCATGGTGGCTAGCATAACAGCCTCCTATGCCAAAGGTTCCTGGTTCAAACCCGCAGGTAAACTGATAACTGTAGTAACATATAAAGAATATTCTGTTCCATGTTAAAGTCAGCAGGTGGTCCCAGAATTTTTTAATGGGAGTAAAAATCCTTAGTTATGCCGTCCTTCGGAGGGGACATTAAAAAGATGGTTCTGAGCCTGTGCCATGTCAGGTAAGATTCCTATCCTAATTAAACCTGGATAGGAAAAATTTATGACTCCCACTGTAGCATCGTCCGATTAGCCATAGCAGCATAAAGGGATGTTAAATAAATAAATAAAGAAACAATATTAATTAATAATAATGTAAGGTGTAAATTCTTTAAGGTGAAGGTCAAATTCGGTGAATAAAATTGGAGGCTGACATATAACTTCACCTTCAGGTGCAAAGGAACAATTTTATCTAGTGATTGCACCTGAAGATGACATTTTAGCTGAAACGTTGTGCATTAATATTTAATAAAAGAGTGGTGAAGTTATATATGAGCCTCCAATTTTATTAATAATGATATTACATTTTAATCTTATACATACCAAATTACCAATAACCTCCTGACATATAATAGGGGTACTCACTACGTTTGCTATAGCATGCTATTTGTGTTATTTTGCTAAACCTGTCGAGTTTCTACAGTTATTTCCTGTATAAAATTGATGGGTTTAGCAAAATAACACAAATAGCATGCTATAGCAAACGTAGTGAGTACCCCTATTAATAATTTTTTTCTTTTGTTAAGAATAAGATGGCCTGAATGGCGATTAATTAATGTGGCTCTAAATAAAATGGTTGAGGTATTAATAATAAGCCTATGTTTAGACTCATATTAAAGATTTCATTAGGTCTGAAAAAAACATAATACAATACAATAATATAATAAATTTTATTAATGATCTGTTACATTTAGAACCAACTGGTCCTCTCTCACAAAGAACAGGAATTGTATATACATAATTATGTAATATAAGTTTATTAAATTCTAATAATAATACAATTTAAAGTTGATAAAATCATATACTTATCAAAATAAAATCATTAACCCTAAAAATAAAAATAAAAAGATTTTAGAAACCATATTACCTCATACACAAAATTGTAAAAGTTAATGGAGTAATGAAAAGCGGATAAGCTAACTGATTGCTGTAGATAATTTTAAGATTATTTAATAAAACACATGTTTCTATCAAAACTCAATATAATTTGTTAAACTATTATAACATATTTGTATTCTAATCATTTAGTTTTATCCAAATCCTCCATCTGATTTAATCTAAATATTGTTTATTTCCAAAT
Source organism: Piezodorus guildinii (assembly GCA_023052935.1). NCBI lineage: Eukaryota > Metazoa > Arthropoda > Insecta > Hemiptera > Pentatomidae > Piezodorus > Piezodorus guildinii. The sequence continues at coordinate 165,087,421 of CM041294.1, read as the reverse complement.
GTACTAATTACGCATTTAATCCTTATTAACCACTGAATATCCTTCATACTTATACTGTCAACCATTCAAAGTTGGATATAATTTTTATTAATTTATTTTTTTTTAAATAATAATGTGTTGCGATTTCAGGGAAAATACCCATCCCTCTCCTCCTTACCCTAAACTAAGCGTGAGGTCAGAGGTCTGCAATTGCAACAAATCCGCTGTGAACCAGCTGAGGGTCGGAGAGCCACTTCCGACGAGCCATGTAGACCCTGTCACAGGATACATCCATTTTCCAAAACCGAACCTAGCAACGGCTGCTCAGAGGGGGTGCAGTTGTAGCAAACATGGACCCTGCACTAAATAGCTGCAGCAGAACAGTTTTCACAACCACAATAGGAGCAACATCAAACAACATTCAACACACAATTACAAATAAAAACACCATTTAATCAAAACCATGGAATATTATTGTAGTTATTATATTATTACATTAATCATTAAGTAATCAAATAATATTATTATGATTTAGAGATTACAAATCATTGAAAATTATGAAAATATCATTCGTTTATTAATTTCGGATATAACTATTTGACTGTTGAGTGTTACAGGAAGAAATCAGTCTAGGTGGCGATCAGTAAAAGAAGCCATTGAATAGTTTTAACTATTTATTGTCTGTCAATGTTTCGACCCCCATTGTGGGTCATCATCGTGGCGGATTATAGGGATAATAAATAGTTAATAGTTAAATAGTTAGCTTGTTGGCAGACAATAAATAGTTAATAGTTAACTAGTTAACAAATTGGCACACAATAAATAGTTAATAAGTTTCTTAATATAGTTATAGCTATATAATATATATATATAGTTAGGTTGTCGAGACAAACCGGAGTTTTCGCCCTCGCCGAGTCAGACTTCCCCCGTCTGATGGAAGAAGATGCATACCCATCCTTTAAGGATTTCGTATATGGGTGGAAAGAGGTGGTGGGCCTTGATCACTTCACCCTAGGAAGGCTAAGACCACCTGAACCTGGCGAGTCTTCAGAAGAAGAAGCTGAGGAGGCAGACTGAGACTGGACGGATGCGGCAGACTGGACGGAAGTGGTGGACCGGACGGATGCGGCGGAACAGACCTGACTGGACTAGATAAATGACGCGGACCGGACGGATGCACCGGACAGAGAAAAGGTGTAATCCCATCACTAAAGTGCGCACCTGCGCACTGGGTTACACCATAGTAGCAGTTAAGGTGCAGCTTTGTTAAGGTACACACCCGTGCACCAGGCTGCACCACAGTTTTTATTATATATTGAAATAAAGACAAAAAAAACAGCATAAAAGACAAAAAAAAAAAAAACAGAGATTAGGGGGCAGTAGCATGCGCATACCCAGCGCACTACCCTACTGCTTCAGAACCCCGTATGCCAGAAATGGCTAGGTAGGGGTGAAAAAAAAAAAAATAAAAATAAATAAATAGTTAATAGTTAACTAGTTGGTAGACAATAAATAGTTAACTAGTTAACTAATTGGCAGACAATAAATAGTTAATAGTTAACTAGTTGGCAGACAATAAATAGTTAATAGTTAACTAGTTGGCAGACAATAAATAGTTAATAGTTAAATAGTTAACTATTTGGCAGACACAATAAATAGTTAATTTTTTGGCAGACAATAAATAGTTAATAGTTAAATAGTTAACTAGTTGGCTGACAATAAATAGTTAAATAGTTAACTATTTGGCAGACACAATAAATAGTTAATTTTTTGGCAGACAATAAATAGTTAAATAGTTAACTAGTTGGCTGACAATAAATAGTTAATAGTTAACTAGTTGGTAGACAATAAATAGTTAATAGTTAACTAATTGGCAGACAATAAATAGTTAATAGTTAACTAGTTGGCAGACAATAAATAGTTAATAGTTAAATAGTTAACTAGTTGGCAGACAATATATAGTTAATAGTTAAATAGTTAACTATTTGGCAGACACAATAAATAGTTAATTTTTTGGCAGACAATAAATAGTTAATAGTTAACTAGTTGGCTGACAATAAATTGTTAAATAGTTAACTAGTTGGCAGACAATAAATAGTTAATAGTTAAATAGTTAACTAGTTGGCAGACAATAAATAGTTAATAGTTAAATAGTTAACTATTTGGCAGACACAATAAATAGTTAATTTTTTGGCAGACAATAAATAGTTAATAGTTAAATAGTTGGCTGACAATAAATAGTTAATAGTTAACTAGTTGGCAGACAATAAATAGTTAATAGTTAACTAGTCGGCAGACAATAAATAGTTAACTAGTTGGCTGACAATAAATGGTTAACTTTTTGTAAAACAATAAATAGTTAATAGTTAAATAGTTAACTTGTTGGCAGATAATAAATAGTTAACTAGTTGACAGACAATAAATAGTTAATAGTTAAATAGTTAACTGGTTGGCAGACAATAAATAGTTAAAACTATTCAATTGTTTCTTTTACAGACTGATTTCTTCCTGTAACTCTCCACAGTCAACTAATGGGGATCGAAAATTTGGTAGGCAATAAATAGTTAATAGTTAACTTTTTGGCAGACACAATAAATAGTTAACTTTTTGGCAGACAATAAATAGTTAATAGTTAAATAGTTAACTAGTTGGCAGACAATAAATAGTTAATAGTTAACTAGTCGGCAGACAATAAATAGTTTATAGTTAACTTGTTGGCTGACAATAAATGGTTAAATTTTTGGCAAACAATAAATAGTTAATAGTTAACTTGTTGGCACATAATAAATAGTTAACTAGTTGACAGACAATAAATAGTTAATAGTTAAATAGTTAACTGGTTGGCAGACTATAAATAGTTAAAACTATTCAATTGTTTCTTTTACAGACTTATTTCTTCCTGTAACTCTCTACAGTCAACTAATGGGGATCGAAAATTTGGTAGGCAATAAATAGTTAATAGTTAAATAGTTAACTTTTTGGCAGACACAATAAATAGTTAACTTTTTGGCAGACAATAAATAGTTAATAGTTAACGAGTTGGCAGACAATAAATAGTTAATAGTTAAATAGTTAATTTTTTGGCAGACAATAAATAGTTAATAGTTAAATAGTTAACTAGTTGGCAGACAATAAATAGTTAATAGTTAACTAGTCGGCAGACAATAAATAGTTTATAGTTAACTTGTTGGCTGACAATAAATGGTTAAATTTTTGGCAAACAATAAATAGTTAATAGTTAATAGTTAAATAGTTAACTTGTTGGCAGATAATAAATAGTTAACTAGTTGACAGACAATAAATAGTTAATAGTTAAATAGTTAACTGGTTGGCAGACTATAAATAGTTAAAACTATTCAATTGTTTCTTTTACAGACTGATTTCTTCCTGTAACTCTCTACAGTCAACTAATGGGGATTGAAAATTTGGTAGACAATAAATAGTTAAAAATATCTAAGTTTTTCTTATACTTATTGCCACCTGGACTGATTTCTTCCTGTTTATTAATTGTCTTAATCCCTATCATTCTTGAATAGTCTTTAGTATTATTAACTCGGCCCTATAACCCCTTGCCTGTTCTGGGTCTCCACCAGCTACTTCTGCCAGTCGTCACGCCTTTGTACTGTCATCATCCAGTTCTGCACAACTAGTATGCTTCAAGTGTCACCAGCAATTGAGACGCTGATTTCCAAAAGGTACTATAGGACATTCTTTGCAAAATTGATTTCATTACATATTTGTATTCTCATCATTTAGTTTTATATAAATCTTCTATTTGATTTTATATAATGAACACTCAAGTCCTTTAAAACTGCAATTATTTTCTAAAGGTAATAATTACACACTCAGTTTCATTCCAAATCATATTAATACGTTTCGTTTCATAACTTTAATATGGTTTTGTTAATATAGTAAAATAAGAAATTATAGATAATAGATTTATAGAAAATAATCAAATTAGGTGGTTTAATAATAAAGTAATGAGAGATTTTCGCCCTTCCTTTATAATTTCCTAGAATGGATATAGTACCTTTTGAAACTCAATGTCTCAATTTCTTCCTTCTATTTACATCTCAGCCTCTCTCTTCTTCTTTTATAGTGACATTCTATAAGAAGTTTTCTGGACAATTTATCTTCACACAGCTGTTTAAATGCAACTTCATGAATAGTATTAATGAAGTAAATATAAAATAAAACAAAAAAAAATTATTCTGGAACAATTTCTCTTAAAAAGAGCATATATTAACAAAATATAATTATAACTGGCTAATAACTTTAATGATGAAAATAAGTATATTCTATTTCATTTAAATAACAAAAGTAGGAAGAAGAAAAAAAAAAAGTCACTATGATATCTCCAAGTACATGTTCTAGATAAAATAAAATAAATAAGAATAAAAATCAAATTTAACTTTTACGCATCATTAAAAAATCTGGTGCGGGCAACACATGACTTTCACTTACCTACGTTATGAAAATTGATTAAAGGATTTTCAAATACAGTTAGAGATAGAAATGAGTGAAACTATTTATGAAATAATTAAATTGAATTTCTATAGAATCATGTGTTTTATTAAATTATTATCTAAAATAATCAGTTAGTTTCATTGGTTTTTCATCACTCTTAATTAACTAAAAACATCACTGTTTTTTTACAAGCTTGTGTATAAGATAATATGTTTTCTAAATTCTTTATCTTTCCAAGGGTATATTATATATGTATATTACTGTTCTTATGTTCAAAAACAAAAAATTACATTAAAAAAATATTTGTTCAGTTTTCTCATTTGGTTGGATATCAGATTCGTTCAACTTATATATTTACCTGTTTTTTATGAATGGTGACAAGAAGATATGGCTATTTTTATAGAATATACAAAATTAAAGGTACTTAGAATACAGTTGGCAAGATTAAAAAAGAACACTCATATTTATTGGTTCTACGGAAAGGAGTAGAGAGGTCAGACAGACGGGATATTGTATCCTAAGAATGATTTGAATTACAGGAGGCTGTAAAAGGCATGATGGGAGTTAATGATTTGATAGAGGAACGATCCAAGGAAATATTTTCTTCACATGGAGGGGAATAACCACTTTAAGTCGTCATAGAGGTGGTATACATTCGACAGTCTGAAAGTACCAAAAACAAATCTTAAAAAGCAATTCATCAGGGTGTCTAGCAAATCAGCTCAAAGAGATTCCCTGACTTTTCCATATTGTAAGAAGTCTTTTACCTGGCCAAATCTCGGTGAAAATCAACAAAACAAAGAATAATTATAATTAATATGGTATACTAGATGAAAAATATATAAAATGACTAATTAATTACTTTACGATTAGCGCACAATAGACCGTTTGGTCGCGGTGCAACCCATGCCAGCAATAAAAAAAAAAAAAAAAAAATTACTTTACGAAAAGATTCAACTATATCTACCCCACACCAGCTGTAATTGTAGTTGTTTAAGTTGACTTACCAATGAATTATGATGAACTTCAATACTGCTGTTAGTAATAATCAATATTTAAAAATTCGACATTTAATTACAATCAATATATCTATATAAACTTTAAGAGCTTTTCTTTAAGGTTCGAATCTCTGCAGACAAATATTCATCTTTCTGAAGAGCTCTTGAAGCAGTTTTGCCTCCAATTCCTTCACCTGAAGGTTGACTTTTCTCTTCTCCACAGCCCTCCAGTCCTTTTATGATACTAAATATTAAACTCGCTTTATGATATTTGCAACATCACAACAAGTAGGCATATTGGAACTTTTGTCTGAGTGCAGAAGAAACAATGTTATTTAGGGACCATTTTCTTTGACCAAAGAACAAATTTCCCGACTTTTTCATATGTTTTTAAAATCCCTGACTTTTTCTGGTTTTCCCGATTTTTCTTGTTACTAGACACCCTGTTCATGTTCCGCCTCAAGCACCTTCAATAGGCTGCCATATACTACACAACCACACTAAAAATGAGAGAAGAAACTAGGAGTTAACAGGAGGATTGTGGAAGGTGAAAAGTGAAAGATATGTGCATGGAATTTCATAGTTCGTACGGTAATTGAAACTTGATTGTAAATTGTATACTTATTTATAGTTGTGTTTGTAAATAACAGTTTATGTATGTATCATAAATTATCATGCCTGTGTAATATAATTTATCCAGAAGTTGATCCATGTCAATATATTATCTGATATAAATGGAGGAAATTGCCTGTATTTCTACATAAAAAATAATTTAGACATAAATTTAATTGGAAATCGGCAAACTTTTTTCAGTCATGGTTGACATTGACTTTTTATTCATCTAAAATCTCGGTCCATTTATGTGCAAGATGATCAGTATGAATGGACTTTTTTTCTTTTTTGAAGAGACAGCCACATAGCTTATAAGAAAAAAACTCATAAAATAAACATCTTTCTTACATTATTTATAAACTTATTTTGTGTTGTAATCTTTTTCCATTTTTAATTATTCGTTAGTTCATCACAATCAAAATTTGGATTTTATATTGCATTGCTTTTGTTTTTTTATGCACATTCATTTCAAGTTGAGTAATATATTTAAATGATAGAAAGTTAATTAAAACTAATATTATGTGAAATATTTGCTAGTGGAAAACATAAATAAATGCATGTTGATCAATGATTGAATGATTAATTCTCATAATGCCTCTTATAGTTCATGTTATATTTTATTAGTAAAATAAATAGCTAAATAACATTTATCCACTTAAATACTGTTGATGTGATTCAAGAAACCAAATTAAGAGTTTAAAAATAAGATTATTTGGATTAAGGTGTGATTTAAATAATAACACATTTTAAGAAAAAATGTTTTAATCCCTGATCATATAATACATTGAAATAGTACAAAATCTATAAACACTAAGATACAATAAAAGTATTTATACAATTGTGAATGTAGTTTTATGGGATTAATAATAAATAATACAAGGAAATTTAAAGTATAATACAGCTAACAAAATGAAAGTGTGTATGAGGTCTATAAAGATACTTAATTATAAGGAACTAAGTAACAATAATAATTTTTAAGAACTATAGAATAGTGGAAATATATGAAATACAGTATTCCTCTGTCATATTTTACATGATAAAATCTTCTTTCGGTTGTCATATAAATCTAATCAAATATACAAAGGATGCAATTACTTCTTCATAGTAGGCATCGGTCCAGGCCCAGCCATCATTGGAGGTCTCATGGGACCCATCGGACCAACCGGTCCCATTGGAACCATAGGACCCATCATGGGAGGCCCTGGTCGCATACCCATCATTGGTGGCATAGGTCCGTGAGGTCCCATCATCATTGGGCCCATACCTGGGGGCATTCCAGGAGGTCCCATCATAGGTCCAGGACCTGGTGGTGGAGGTCTTGGTGCAATTCCATTCGGTCCAATTGGTGGTACTCCAGGAGGAGGTACACCCACTGTTTTACCTGGAACTGCAATCTTTCCTGCTTTGAATGCTGCAGTAGTGGCATCAATCAGCTGTTGGGCTTGTTCTTCCATCCATTTCTGATAGTAGAATTTAACATTATCCTTGTGCTTTCTTCCCTGGCAGTGGGTTTTCCTCACAGATGGTGAGTCGTGCGTTAAATAAGTGTCACAGTAATCACAATAATACTTAGGCATTTCTACCTGTGTCTATTTACTATATATACGACTGTGAATAAAAAATACTCAATAATAAATACTCTATAAGCATTTAAAACATAGGTATAAACACAAACCGACACTGGAGAGGTTAAACTAAGGTTACTCTATGAGTCGCTTTCTGAAATAATCGATAGCCTATCGATTGCTTATTAAAATCATGTTTATGTTTCCTACGCGACAATATTAATATAAATTATCTTCTCTGGTCATTTATTTTTATAATCTGAAAATAAGAAACGATTTTTTTATTATTCTTATATTCGACTTTCACCACTAAAGTAGTTCTAACAGTCTATATAAGACGATGCCATAACTGAAGCCGAAGGTACTGCAAACACTAACATCAAGTCTGATAGCCATAAAAGTTAAAATAATTTTCTGGTTCATATTGTAGTGGCTGCGCATAATTAAAACCGGTCAGCAATTCACTGCCGTTGGTGAGTAACAGATCCACAAAGAAGGGGGGCGAATATATACGAACTTCCCACGTAGCTAGCTTTCTTTGCTTGCTACGCACGCGCAGTACAAGTTTAGGGATGAAAATCTGTACTATACGTGCGCATCAGACGAAAAGTACTATGTGGGAATAGAATCTACAGTTCACATTGAAAATTCCCGCAAAATATGCAGAAATTTACAAATAGAATCATTTAGAACCCTAACGATAATAATAGGGCCCTCTGTTACAGCATCATCCATAGACCGGAAGGTCTAGACTCAAAAAAAAATTTAATAAAACAATTATAAGTGGAATAATCAGTTGTCAGTTTTTTTTTTTTTTTTAAAGTCCCCTCCGAAGGACGGATAACTAAGGATTTTTTATTCCCATTAAAAAATCCTAGGACCAAAGGTCGGGTTTGAACCCGTGATAATTTATATTTTATTTACTGTATACTTTTCTTTTCGTTTATAACACTTCTGGTGTTCTTTGATTTTTTTTCTTTTTCGTTTTTTATATACTTCATGGATCTTTTACATACCTCAGATTCTAGTGTTTATAATTTTCTGTTAAAAATTTTGAGCCTTATTGTACATATTTTGTTTTGTTTTTCCATTGTATAATTTTGTTAAACGTTAAAAAAAAAAAAAGAAAAAAAAAGACAAGCTGTAGTATTTATATTTAGAGGGGAAAACCGTCAGGGGTTTTTACATGAACCCCATACCACTTAAGTTTTCGGTTTTCCTCAGTTTATGCTTGGACATGGCTCAGTAATGGTACGTTCATATATAATTTTTTACTTCTATATTAAAGTCTAAAGTTTTGTTTTTATGCTTTTCATCATCATGTTGTTTATCATATTATCATTATTTGTACATATCTATATATAAGTATGTTGGTATATTTTCTGTTTTATTTTAAATGCTATCATTGTCAATACATTAAAAAAACATTTCATTATCACATTAATATGGATCTCTTTTGTTCTGATGTTTCTAGCCCTGATGATGGTTCACAAGCTTGCGCCGAAACGTCGGCAAAATTAAAATATTTAAAAAAAGACTGACTCCTGATTATTCCACCTATAATAGTGTCTACAGTCGATCATACATCCTCAATATAATTTAATGAAACAGTTTAAAATTCTCTTGGAAGGAAAATTTAAATATTCTAATTACACATTATTTTTTAGAACTGACGCTCAAAAACTTCAATTCAAACATTTTTAATCCAAGGATATTAATTTTTTTTATTCTAATTAATTTATAGTTTAATTTAATTTATATTTCATATAGAAAATTGCCTGGCGATTTGTAAAAAAATAAATAAAAAGTTGTAACTGCCGAGGGTCTATAATATAAATTATAAAATTTGGACTATATAATTTAATTTTTGATCATAAAAAAAAATTAGGGCTAAATAAATTATTTTTGAGAAAGGTCCAAGAGCAATTCTTGATTTTCTTCAACATACATTACTCAATGGGCAGTATTAAAATTAATTTAAAAAAATATATTGTAAAATAAACAGTTTAAAAAAAAATTAATTTCTTCAGTGCGTCCATAGCTCTATTAAGATTCTAGATAGGTACCAGGACTACTTTCGGCCATTAAAGGGTCAAAATAAGAGCAATAGTAAAGCGAATTAGTTCGACGAATATTAATACAAGAATTACACAGCTATTTTAATCGTATATGAAACGATAGGGATCATAATAAAATTAATACTTTAGATTAATCCCACATGACGATTGTTTGTTGATCATACTTTGTTTAATTTAAAAGCTAAATTTTCGATTTAGTTTTTTCAGTCATGCTAAATATTTTTAAAAGTATTTCTATCTATATTAGGTTTGTTTAGTTTACATCTCAATCTTTTACTGTGCATTAATACTTCAACATGTCAGAGAGAAGGAACGTTACTTTATTTTCCGATTTTAAACTGGTAACAATTTATTTTTAATATATACTTTTATTTAGTTGTATTTATGACATTATAATACAAATAAATAGATAATCGTTCATTATCTAACATAAAAAAGATAAACTTTAATGGATTTTGTTGCACTAAACAAAAACAGATTCAGATCCTATAAACCACTACTTTAGTTCATAATGTTTAAAAAATTTAAGTATAAAAACAGTAAATAGTGATTAGTGTAATTGTTTAGGGCTTAGGATAATTAAATCACAAAGTTGGTTTTGGCTTTCATTAAATACCTTAACAAATATACAACACAATGACTAATCTCTATACTATATCTAGACTCTCTGACTGTCACCTTCCAATACTACCAACATAACATTATATCAGAGAGTTCAAAGTTTACCTCCACAATTAGGTTTCCTGAATAATCTCTTCATAATGGTCAGTATATTATATGTATAATTTGCAAACGAAATATACAGTTTAATACTGTAAAATTATCATTAAAATGTTTTACTTAAAGGGTGAAGGAATTTACGCATTGGTAGATAAGGTGCCTGTGATGAAAATTTTTTAGGAGTGAAATAATTTGGATAATATAATATTTGTAGATTCCAACATATTTGTAAGTTTAAAAAAACAGTTAAATTAAACAAGCATCAAAATAGGACATGATTTGAACCTTAAATTCAAACGAACAGACCGTTTTTGAAATATCAGTAATGCCCGTGAGTTGCACAAGTAGAAATTCGCAGATGAACTAGAAGGCTTAAATGTTGATATTTAAATATTTTATTAATATTATTTACTAGAAATTCTAATAAAAATAACAATTTAAGATAATGTTTATTCTCATTTATAATCCAATTAGTGGAAGGTAATTTATATAGTTTTTGTTAAACAGTTTAATGATGATGTAATAACTATTTTAATGACAGTTTTGTGTTTTTTTCCCTTATTTAACGTTATCCAAATTTAATTTTTTAACTTATTCATTAAAATTACCTTATTGAACAAAACTGTTTTACGCGGTCATAACTACAGGCTTTGCTGTTCCGTTGTTTGGTTACTGTTGCCAAAACAAACTGTTACACTTTACACTTTCAAATGTGAAATGTCCGATTTTGTTAAAAGTGAGGGAATTATTGATGGTCTTTCTCTGTCAGATGTTTCAGAAGTAGATCCTAACGAATTAGAACGAATATTACAAGTTAGATTTATTTGCAAATAATTTTAACCCTTATGTTTCCGGTTTCTTTTTCTTTTTTTATTTGTAAATATTTTCCAACGTGCCTGACGACTTATATATTCCAGTTTAAGCTTCAGCTATTCTGGTTTGTTATATTTGTGTAAACCTTTTGTTCTAGAGTGCCAGTGAACTTGATGACAAATTTATTGGAGGTTCAGAAGAAAATATTGCAGTTTTTAAGGTGAACTACATTTATCATGGCTTATAATAATATTTATTTATATACTATATTTACAAGTACATATAGCTACAAATAAGTTTTCTTACATGATTTCATTTATCCTTTTATCATGATAATATAGTTTCAATCATCATTCGATTGAAATTTTAGGAAAAATAATATGAGAAAAAAAAACCTACACAATATTAATTTAAAAGTACATGCTTTGTTCTTTTGTGCGTGTATCGCTTTAGTGAAGTTTTGTTGTAATTACCAATTTCGAATTTCAAAGGGTCTTCAGAAGTTGTGGTTTTATCGAAATACTTTTTACTTAGATAAACTGTTGTAATGTGGGAAGATTTAGTTCAAATAGCATTTTTGAAATTTTAAGTATATCGTGGTTAGTTACTGATGATTCGCATACATGTATTTTGTATTGTTTCTAATTTTTTTTGTAATTGGTATTGCACGTCGAGCTCCAGACAGGCGAGGCATAACAAATCTGGGCACGTATGACTGTTTTATATAGTAGTAGTTTGTTCTGAGTGCTTAAACTGGATTTTTTATTGAAATATGGGAACATTTTGTAAATGCATTGTTTGATTTTTTCGGATTTTCTATTGATATGATCGGTATAGATTAACAATTTATCTAATGTTAATCCTAAGTCTGTAACTGATTTAGACCAGGGAATGTGGATTGAGTTTAATAAAAGGTGATGGTTTTATGTCTAGGTTTATCATGGCTTGAAATTTGATTGAACACTAGTAATAATTAAAATAAGTTTATTTTAAACTAAATTATTGTGCCTGTTTTCAGAGTCCCAGGAAGAACAAATCAAAGAATAAGGAAGGTAATACTCACAAGTTATAATATTGATGCCATACTTCGATTTATGAGTTGATTAAATTTTTTAACATTAACTTTCTTTTAGGTCGGAAGAGTTTAAACAGAACTTTTGAGGATGATGTAATTGATCCCAGTTTACCTAGGTTATTTAAATTTTTATATTTATTGATCCATTAGTATTTTAATATTTGTAATTTAAAATATTGCTTTTCAATTTACAGATCAACGCCGCTGTTTAAAGAGGCAACAGGTCCTATTGGTTATGACACTAGAATTGATTTTAAAGAAGATAAGAAAATTGAAAAACGTCTTAAGAACACTGCGGATTGGTTAGGGTTGAAGGATTCTCCGGAAAAACCTCATCCTATTGAGAATATTTACCAAAGCAAAATCAGCTTGTCTGCAGAAGACGAAGAGTATTTAAGATCTATTGAAAACAAGGTTAATAGTCCCAAGAAAAACAAGAAAAAAGAAGTGATCGATCCTAGCTCTGTATTACCGACCCCTGTCCCTCCAGTTCCTGCGATGAAGTCTAGAAATAGAAACAAAGGAATTCTCATGAACGAACTGTTCGGCGATATCAAACTGTCAGGCGATGAACCTTCCGTAAAAATTGGATTAGGTAGGTATAAACGTCATCAATAAAAGTGTTCGATCGTCATTTTGTTTTTTTGATATATCATCGGGATCTAATTATTAACTTCTCAATGATGGTGTATGTTAGCACTTATAAAATTACTAAAAACCAGAGAACTCTATTTGAAGTGCATAAAATGTATGTGTCGATGAGGCTGTTTAATGCGATAGGAATGTTTTACCTTTTTTATTATTATGCATAAAGAACACTCTGTTTTGGTGGCTAAAGATTTTATATAAATTCGTGATGTATTGAAAGTACTGTATATATTACTGAAATTGAATTTTATTTACAGTAGAAGTGGTTGGAAAAAAAAACATTTTCTTTTTTAAGTAATCTCTTGTATAATCCAACCAACTTAAACTTGCATCATTATGGTTTTCATTTAAGTAAAAAAGTATATGTTCAGGTTTTTACACCCTATCTCTATAAGGGCAGACATTATTAACAACTTTTTTATATATATAATACAAATTAACCCCTATTTATGAATTACATTTTTGAAATGTTATCATTAAATAAATAAAGTGATTAAAAAGGATAAAAATGGCAATTATTTACTAGTACCAGTCTCCTTTTCCTTTATGCAGATGCAGATTTTTAGTCCAAAGTTATGATTATTTTTAATTACTTAATTTATTTAATGATCCAATGATTCATGATATAAAAATGTAGGGTATTTCTATTACCCATTATGATAAATTAAATATGATTCCAGAATTAGGATGACTATGAAGGGATATAATGGAAAGTTGATCTTTTGACAGCCAACTTACAACTTATAACAGCCTATTATTGAAATGAAGGGAAGAACACATGAAAAGAAAAATCTAAATAATAAAAATTTTCATTCATTCAATTTTAATTTTTTATTTAGTGAACAAAATTAATATTATGTATTCTTATTTTACCATGTTTGTTTATTTATTTAACGTTACTTTATGCTGCTGTGGCTAATCGGACGATGCTACAGTAGGAGTCCTAAATTTTGCTTATCCAGGTTAAATTAGGATAGGGATCTTTAACCAGTACCTGACATCGCTCAGACTTCCGAAGAGTGGCATAACTAAGGATTTTTTATTCTCTTTAAAAAATCCTAGGACCACCTGCGGGTTGAACCTATGACCTTTCGTATAGAAGGCTTTTAAGCTAGCTACCAGGCTACAGGTGATCCCTATTTTTTACCATGTTAAGGGTATCATAAATGAAGATAAAAAAGGAGATCGTAACTTTTGAACATTATAAAGTTATATTTGTCCTAAACACTTTGTCTAAATCTGTAACACTCACAAAAAAACTAAGATACTGCTTATTCATTCAATACTTATATAAATTTACTTTTCCAATATTTGAAGCTGAACCAAAGTATCCGGCTTATTTTCACAATTTAATTACTTTAGAGACCATTAATAGAGCTGTGTCTACTGTCTGTCTAATATATATAACTAATGGTTTCACAACAATACCTTTCTTAGGTGCACTGTGTTTGATATGACATTGTTTGCATAAATTTAAATATATTAAAACTTCATATATAGTATTTTTTTTGTGTTTAACTTGCATTTCTTTAAGCTTATATGTTCTTCCTTTGTTACCTATTTTTGTATGAGTTTCTATTTATATTATAAGTGTTATATTTTGAGTTGTGAAATAATTTTATAATAAATATTGCATAAAGTGTGGGTATCTCGTAAATTGCACACTTGTTGAATATTTTTGATGATGTATATTGCTTCTAATATTTTTCTTTATTACTATTATTTTCTGTGGCTAGTATCGTATTACAGCCTCCACTTTCTTTTAGTTTTTGTGTGTGTTTATTTATTTAACGTCACTTCATGCTGCTGCAGCTAATCGGACGATTCACCAGTGGGAGTCCTAAATTTTATTTATCCAGGTTTAATTAGGATAGGCATCTTTAACAAGTACCTGACATCTTACAGGCTCAGGACCAAGCTTTTACCTCCCCTCTAAAGGACAACATAACTTAAGGATTTTTTACTCCCATTAAACAAAAAAAAATTAGAACCACCTGCGTGTTTGAACCCGTCATCTTTGGCATAGAAGGCTGTTATGCTAGCCATCCTGCTAGAGATGATTCTAAATTTTTCTTTTATTTTGTGTGTGTTTGTTTATTTAATGTCACTTTTATGCCTGATCAGCCAGTGATACAGTGGAAGTCCTAAATTTTGCCTATCCGGGTTTAATTAGAATAGGTATCTTTAACAAGTACCTGACATCCCACAGGATAGGGACCACGTTTTTACATCCCCTCCGAAGGACGGTATAACCAAGGATTTTTAAATCCCTTTAAAAAATCCTAGGACCATCCTGCTACTGTTGATCCCAAATTTTTCTTTTATTTCTCTTATTTTCTATTATATTACAGCCTCAAATTTATTTTAGTTTTTGTGTGTGTTTATTCATTTAATGTCACTTTTATGCTACTGTGGCTAATCGGACGATGATACAGTGGGAGTCCTAAATTTTGTCTATCCAAGTTTATTTAGGATAGTGGTCTTTAATGAGTACCTGATATCTCACAGGCTCAGGACCACCTTTTTACGTCCCCTTTAGAGGGCATAACCAAGGATTTTTTACTCCCTTTAAAAAATCCTAGTCACCTAGGGTTTGAACCCTCTCTTTTAGTTTGTTGATTTCAGTTTCCAAAGCTGTCAACCCAGTTAAACATAAATTGTCTACCATAAAGTTATTTTTTTTTTTTTTTTGTTCAGTTTATGTTTAGGTTTTTTATGTTATTGATTGTTTCTTTTTTTATGTTCCAAAATTTCAGAACTCTTTTAATTTTTTATTTATTACCATCTTTGCTTTCTAGTAGAAAACGGTGCATTTATTATAAGAAGTTATGTATTATTTTATTTTTTTAAATTGTTCTATTTTTCAATTTATCCTTTATCGGAAGGGATTAATTAATAATAGATTACAGCTTACTCATGGTTTTGGAATTTTTTCATGAATAGATTTTATTTAAAGTGTGTAGCAAGTTTAAAAATTCAATTTTGTTGTTAGAACCTGCAAGTTCTACATTAACTGATGACAGTGAGAAAAAATCATTTGATTATACACCATCAATGGCCACAACAAGGAGGAATGAAAAGAGAATTGACACCTCTGTATCCAATCCAGGCAGTGGGTATGTTTTTGCTTATTACATATTATATCTAATGTATAAAAATCTTGCACTGCGGAAATTATCGGAGATTACCAATGTGGTTTTAGGCGGAATCGCTCGACTATTGACCAAATATTTTCCTTACGTCAAATATTAGAGAAAAAATTGGAATACAACGGTGTAGTCCATCAACTTTATATCGATTTTAAAAAGGCTTATGATTCAATAGACTGTCAGAAGCTATATAACATCATGATTGAACAGGGAATACCTAGAAAGTTAGTAAACCTAGTAGAGATGTGTTTGTCGGAAACATTCCATAAAGTTAGAATCAGTCATAATTACTCCGAGAGATTTGAGGTGCGATCGGGTTTGAAACAGGGTGACTCCCTTTCACCTGTGTTATTTAATATAGCTTTAGAATATGTCATAGAAAAGGTGATGTGTACCGAGAAAGGCTTAAATTTGGGTGACAAGTTTCCGGTTTTGGGGTATGCCGATGATCTGGTACTGCTAGGGGAAGACACGGAAACCATACAACTAAATACAAGTGTGTTAATAAAAACCGGTACAGAAATAGGACTCGAATTAAATACCGATAAGACGAAGTATATGATTAGTAGCAGAAACGGTGTCGATCTTGGTGATATTGATGTATCAGGTCATACTTTTGAACACGTGGAGAAATTCAAGTATTTAGGTTCAATTATAACTAGAAAAAATGAAATCCAGGAAGAAATAAAGTCCCGGTTAAAGGTGGGAAATGCGTGTTATTATTCAGTTGCTAAGTTACTTAGTTCGTGGCTTCTATCTAAAAACTTTTATAAAACTATTATTCTTCCGACGGTTCTTTACGGATGTGAAACGTGGCCGCTTACTTTCAAGGATGAACAGCGGCTTAAGGTTTTCGAAAATAAGGTATTGCGTAAAATATTTGGTCCAAAGAGAGATGAGGCCACTGGGGAGTTTAGAAGGTTGCATAGCGCGGAATTGCGGAACTTGCATCCTGTGAATATAATTGAGCTGATTGCATCGCGGAGACTCAAATGGGCGAGTAAAGTTGTTGGGCTCGATGACGAGCGGATTCCGAGAAAGTTAGTATTTGCTGATCCAACTGGTAGGCGTCCGAAAGGTAGGCCGAAGTGGAGATGGGAGGATTGCGTTAAGGCTGATCTCGGGAGCTTGGGCTTGAATGATGAGCATTGGACGAGTCTGTGTAGGCGGAATTTGGTGGTATCGGCATCGAACCTTCGGGTTCGCTAAGCCTATTATTATTATATTTATTATTATTATAAAAATCCTGTGTTCCGGTGTTTCTGGTTGTACTCCTCCGTAACAGCTTGACCGATTTTTCTGAAATTTTTTATGTATTATAATATTCAATTTTTTAAAATAATATTCTTTTAAGAAAAAAATCAATTAACACAATATTTACTTAATTAAAACTCATTTTACTCTCAGGAGATGGTATGGGTTCTTGACAATCAGGCACAAATGTATTATACAACTTTTTAATCATAACAATAACTTACAAAGTAACACAAACAATATGTAACCAGACTAACAATGATTCTTCATATTCAGACAGCAGCTCCTACCTCCCTCAGGTCTCCAATCCAAACTAACCTGCCAGGGACCTTTCTTCTACCTGGGCTATTTCCTGGGGTGTCCCTTGCATCCAAAATGGAGGTTATATTTACAAACAAACATTCAAATTGGAGCTGTTAATTTTTATTTTTATTCTATTTTGTATCTAATTGTTAGCCTGCCTAACATAATATTTAAATAATAAATAAATAAATAATTGTATACTTTATAAAAAAATCTGGTGCGGACAACACACGACTTTCACTTACCTCCATTTTTAAAATCAATGAAAGAATTTTCAAATACAGTTAGAGATAAAAATATGTGAAATTATTAAGGAATTAATCAAATTGAATTTATATAGGAACATGTGTTTTATTAAAAAATCTATTGTATTATTATCTTAAATAATCAGTTAGTTTTATCTTCTTTTCATCACTCTCCATTAACTTCTAAAAGCTTGTGTATGAGATGATATTTTTTCTAAAATCTTTAGCTTTCCAACGGTATATCATTCATGTATATAACTGCTCTTATGTTCAAAAACCATAAATTGCATTAAAAAAATATTTTTTTTGTTTTCTCCTTTAGTTGGGTATCGAATTTATTCAATTTATATATTTACCTGTTTTTCGTCAGTGTTAACAAGATAATCTAGTTATTATTATTGAATCTACAAAATTAAAGGTACTTTAGGGGAAGAAAATTTAAAATATCGGCATTTAAGCCCTGTCAGACCATTTTTATCCAAATAAAACCTACATGATATTAAAGCCCATCAAATTTTACATCGATATAGCGGGTTTAATCAAAATCGTCGGAACCGTTTTCGAGAAAATCAAAAAAAGGTGCAAAATGCATGGTATAAAGTGCCTCTTCTGGTAAGCTCATTGATGAAAAAAGTTTTGTCACGTCTCGGGCGTATAGTTGTCTTAAATATAAAATTTCAGTTTCATAGGACCTACCGTTTCCGCCCGGGAGTTACCACACACACACACACACACACACACACACACACACACAGACACACACACACACAGACCTTTTTGCGGGACTTGGTTATTTGGACTCAGGGGACCCTAAAACGTGTATTTCCGTTGAAAACTGGAATTTGAAAATTTTCACGATCGCTATATATAGTAAGTGAAAGTAAAAAAATGTGTATATTACAGTATGTTTGGTAGGTATGAGAATCGGTCCTTAAGTATATTTCATACTGCTATTGATTGCTAGTAATTCAGGTGTCTCTATACAATTTTTTTATTTTTTTTATTTGGTATAAAAAATAACTAAAACCCAAAATTTTTGCCATCCTTCCACCACACTCATATTTTTTAATCACGGTTTTAATATTTTTGTATGAACAATATCCAAATAATTTAACTGTCGTTCTAAGTACTAACATTTGGTGAGAACAACACACGACTTTCACTTACTTCAGCTGATAAAATCAATTTAAGAACTATTTAAAAAACATTAAAGTTTTAATTAGTTTAAATAAAAAGTTTATTCACTTTCGTTTGAAACATATGATTTAATTTAAATAATATAACAATTTAAAATTTTCATATATAATAATCAGTATAATAATCATGTATAATAATCAGGATAAAACTATTATACTTCTGACGGTCCTTTACGGATGTGAAACATGGCCACTTTCTTTGAAGGATGAACATCTTAAGGTTTTTGAAAATAAGGTACTGCGTAAAATATTTGGTCCAAAGAGAGAGAGAGAGAATTTAGAAGGTTGCACAATGCGAAATTGCGGAGTTTGTACCCAGTGAATATAATTGATATAATACCATCGCGGACTGAAATGGATGAGTAAAGTTGTTGAGCTCAGTGAGGAACGGATTCCGAGAAAGTTGGTTTTCGCTGACTGGTAGGTATCCTAAAGGTAGGCCGAAGCGTCGATGGGAGGATTGTGTTAAGGCTGATCTCAGAGGCTTGGACTTAAATGGTGATCATTGTGGGAGTCCGTGTAGGCAGTATGTAATGGTATCGGCATCCAACCTTCGGGTTTGGTAAGCCTATTATTATTATAATAATAATAACTTATTAGTTTAAGCCCTTTTCGTCACTTAACATTACCTTTTACAAATATTTATTCTAAAATCTTTAGCTTTCGAACGGTACATTATACATCCATATTACTCATCTTCTTCTTCTTCTTTCACTTGCTCCTTAGTGCCTTTCAGCTTGGAGCACCAGCCTCAGTCCATCGCTTCCACTCATCCCTTTGAATGGTCATATTTTTCATTTGGGTAACTGATTTACCTCTCTTCCTTCCGAGTCCCTCCATATATTACAAATACATAGTTCTGGGTCTGCCCGCCATTCCCTTTCCTCTTGGTTTGGCTTCCATGAACCATTTCACTCTCCTGTCCTCTGGGAGCCTGCACATGTGCCCAAACCAGTGCAGTTTGCGTTCTTCTATTGCCTCCTTCAGTGCCACCACTTTCAATTCCTCCCTGATGACTTCGTTCCTTCTTGTTTTTCCTACTATCCTTTGAAGAAATCTCATTTCTGGGGCCGTCATTCTATTGACAACTTGCTTTGGGCCTGTCCAGTGCTCTGCTCCATACAGCTGGACGGGAAGGAAAATTGTATTATAGAGAACTAAGTTTGGTGGCATTAGTTATTTCTTTTGTTCCAATTATGAGGCTGATTTGATAGTTCGCGAGGTTGGCCTTTCTAATCCAGCTATTAATTTCATGTTCTATACTTCCATCATTGCTTAAAGTTGTGTCCAAATACTCATATGTGTCAACCGTTTCAAGATATTCACCATTGCAGGTCACATTTACGTTTATTTTGTCTCGCCCTACTTTCATGATTTTAGTTTTCTTTGCATTTATAGCCATTCCCTTTCTATATAATTCTTATCTCCACTCATTAACTGCTTGTTGTAAGTTCTCCTGTGTGTAAACTATTAGAACTATATCATCAGCAAAAATCATGGCTTGGGCTGATACTGGTAACAAGTTTCTATATCCAATCTTGTAGTCTTACACATTCATAATATTTTGTCCTTGAAGGTTATAAATAGCAAAGGACAAAGGCTGTTCCCCTGTTTGACCCCAACGTGGCTGGGATTCTTTTCTATTTAGACTTATTGCTCCTTTCGGACTCTGATATATGGACTGAATTGCTGCAATAAGGTTTGAAGGAACATTTTTATACTGCAGGGCCCATACTTCATCCCTTGGTACTGAATCAAATGCAGCTTTGAGGTCTATAAATGCCAAATAAATATCCTTACCTATTCCCAAGTCTTTTCATTTATCATTTTGAGGGAAAATATTACTCATCTTATGTTTAAAAAACCAAAATTTCCTTTAAAAAATATTTTTGCTCTTTTCTTCTATAGTTTGTTATCAAATTCTTTCAAATTTTATATTATATAGGTCCCAACCACACACACTTAAATTAAGTTTGTTATTTTAATTTAACAACCAAATTATTCAATAGAAATAATTTATATGGCAGAACTATGTTTGCCAGGTAAGCTAGTAATAAATAATACATTAGCGTGTAATTACATACATGTATTATTTAAGGTTATTTCTTATGACAGATTGGATGGAAATTTGGATTGGCTCACAGGGATCAAATCTTCGCCCGCTAAAGATAATACCTCTCGCCAGAACACCAGCGACAGCATGAGGCCTAAAACAGCTGCTTCCATGGTTACCTCCACACCTCAGCCGTTGAAAGCTCCTCCTTCTGCTGGCTCTAGTAGGTTTATGAAATATGTCGACGCATTTTACTTTTCAATTTCTTTCTACCTATTTTATTTTAATAAATGATTTATATAAAATAGGCATGTTAATCTAATTAGCGAAACATATTATGTTTGTCTTAATAAAACTCAAAAAGCCACAACTAGCTGCTCACTCACAATAAATGATTAAGCTTTAGACCGGACTTTTTGCCTGTCATCCCTATTTGCTGAACATATTTCCCAGCAACTGCTACTTATTTCCATCTCTGCATAACTCCAAGTATTACACACAATGCCAAAAGGAATAGCACATTTAAAACCACAATCGTAATCCTTGACCAAAGCCTATCCTTGAAACCCCGTATTGCCCAAATTTCCAAAAGATCGATAAGTACACTAAAACTATTTCAGCGGTCTCGTCACCTTTTTCCACAATCCTCTCGTAAGCTCCTTGTATCCTCTCTTATTTTTGTCCATTTTGACTATAGTTGTGCGGTATATAGTGGCCTCTCGAGAATGCTGGAGAGCAGATTGAAATGAGTCATGAACTGTTTCTTAAGATTTGTCTTCGGTACCTCTAGACGGTCACGGACATGTGTCCCACCTCTATTACGAGTCAAAATGGCTATTTCCCTCGATTTGAAGGCAATATTTCCTTGGTTCCTTTCTCTATCAAGTCACCTGCTCACATCGCCCCTCTCACGTCTATAGTCTCCTGCAATTTAAATCCACAATCTATACTCAGGAAACCAGATCCCGTATTTCTGACCTCTATACGCCTTCCCATATATGCCAGAACCAAAAAATATGAATTTTCTGTTTTAGCCCGGTCTACTTTTTTCTGAAATACTCTCCCATCAAACATCCGCCATGCTCCTTCCCAATCTTTATTCACATTTCTCCGTTTTGAACTCCTTGCTTCCCAATCAGATGCCAACTAATTTCAGTATAATGCTTAAAGCGATGTGAGAAATGTCTACACTTCTTCTTCTTCTTCTTCTTCGTTCTTCCCTCAAATGGCGATGTCTGAGAGTAAAACTGTAAACTCAATGGTCCTCTTGAGGTCCTCCAGATCACCATAGAGCTTAGTCACCAACTCGGTAGGTTTTGGCCAGATCCGCTTCCTGATGTCTTCTAGCTGAGGGCACGTCTGTAGGATGTGCTCTGCAGTCTGGTCACCAGTTCTACATCCACAGAGGGAGCTTTCCCGATGCCAAACTTTTTATAGAGGTGTGCTCTCACCTGTTATGGCCAGTTCTGAGCCTGAAGAGCACAACTTGTTCCTTTCTACTCATTTTGTAGTAGGCGTCTTCTGGGTCGCGATTCGGGTGCAGGTCATTCCATTTAGCGTTCACTGCAGCCCTATTTATTGATATCGCCTCCAGGAGGGTCTGGGTGCAGTTTGGTTGTGGTAGTGCTGCACCTTCCTTTGCAAGATGGTCGGCTACTTCATTTCCGTACAGACCGCAGTGCCCTGGTATCCATTGCAGTACCACTTCACTATACTGCAGTTGTAGATTTTCAATTTCTTCTACAAGAGTGTGAAGTCCTAGTTTTCTTTTTGACTTCAGGGCATGTAGTACAGATGCTGCGTCTGACAGAAAGACTATTTTTGAGTCTGCGTTTCTGTTGAGCCGTCTCAGTATTTTGCTGCCCTCCAAGATCGCCTGTTCTTCAGCTTTGAAATTTGTGCATCTTAAGCCTGTTGGGATGGCTTTGTCTAGGGTGTTTCGACTCGGGAATTCTATATGGACCCCAGCTCCACCATTCGCAATAGCACCCGTAGCTGATCCATCAGTATACACTCGGGTCCATGAGGTAGAAGGGTATCTTTTGTTGAGCATTTTCACTGATAAGGATTTCATTAGCTGAAGCTCGAGAGGCTCCTTTCGCTTGATTCCTGGAACTGTGAGATGTATTTGGGGTTGAAGAAGGGAATTCCATGGAGGTGAGTTGCTAACTATTCTGGTTTGTTCATTTTCCAGAGAGGTTAAATTGTGTTCTGAAATTAGGCTATTTATTTTGTGAAGTGGGCTGGTACGTTTGAGTCTGTTTGGATTTCTTTCTGTAGTCCTTTTTTGTAACGGATGACTTGGAATGCTTCTAGCTTTTGTTTGCAGATTTAAGAGCTTGACATCTCTTCTGTTTTCCATGGATAGCATTCCACTAGTTGTCTCCATTTTGTTAATTAGAGTGGATTTAATTGCTCCAGTTATCAACCTGAGTCCCTGGTTCTGTGCTATGTTAATTTTGTTAAAGTTGGATTGCGCTGCAGTTCCCCAGCTGCTGATTCCATACTCGATTACAGGCCGGACGTACCCAGTGTAGAGAGATTTGAGAGTCTGGTGATCAGCTCCCCAATTCGAGCCTGCTATCTTTTTCATAAGGGCTGTTCTCTTACTTGCCTTGACGATGCTTTTTTCTATTTGTTTTTTCCATGTGAGTCGCGGGTCTAAAACAATTCCTAGGTAGGTTGGACTATCTTCTTTACTAATCTTGTTTACGTTTACTTTTAGGTTTAAGTCTGCTCGGATGTTCGGAGAGAGACTGAAGATAGTATATTTAGTTTTAGATATATTTATTTTCATAGCCCACTTCTCTGTCCATTCATGAATAGCATTCAGGGCTGTTTGGATCCTGTATTTCGCTACGAGCATAGATGTGGCATGGCTCCATGGCAAATTCAGCCTTTTCTGTTCCTCAAGTAGTTATTTAGCCATGTGAGAGCTCTGCCTTCTATCCCCATCTTGGCAATCTTGACGATCAGCCCATCGTTCCATACCTTGTCAAAGGTCTACACTTAATGACATAAATGATAAAAAAATTTTCATTTTTATTTTTAATTATTGTGTTTTTTTGGTTTGTTAGTCTTATATTACATTTATATTTTAATTTTTAATCTCTTTCTCTTTTAATCATTTAAAATAATTGTATATATTTATTGTAATCATTAATGTTATCAGTATTTTTTGTTTTTCTTATTTATGTGTTCTTTGGCCAGTTATAATACTTTTTTTTTTTTTTTTTTTTTTTTTTTTTTGTACATGTGTTATTCTTAAGGGACCTAGTCCGAGAATAAAGTTCCTTTTTCATTCATTCATAATCCCATATCCTTAGACAGTAAACTATAATCCGTCAGTAAAACTATTTTTTTACAAATTTCTTTTTGCACATGTATGTAATAATAATTTAAACTAACTGAATGCTAAAATTTAATCTATTTTATGGTATAAAAAAGAAAAAAACAAAAAACAGTTTCAAACAAAATTTTAAAGAAATGATTACCATATAAAAATATAAACATCGTGCCATAAATAAAAAATCTGATGTCCAAAACCTTAATGCATGTTACTCAAATTTAATAAACACATATTAAAATAAATGTCTGAATAATAATAATAATAATAAATACAAAATAAAATGAAATCAAATAAACAAAAGGAGAAAACCCCTCCTGACGTCATAAATATGGAAAATCCTCCATATGTGAACTATTCCTTTGCATCTGTACTTCAGTGTTCTTTCAAAGTTTATAGTATTACACACACATCTTTGTGAAACACTATTTTATTCTAGAATTGTAAGTAAATTTCTGATAATATCTTTAGTGTAAATTCTAATTGAAATATCTATTTACCTACTGTATGTCTATTCATTGTTCAATGTATTCTTTTCTGTATCTCTTAACAATAACATCATATATTAATTATTGTATAGTAATATTAATTTTTCCTGTTTTTTGTTTTACCACTGTTAAGGCATTATTATGGGAACAATAAATTCTTGAAATGTAGCAAAAATAAAATTGTTTATTCATTGACTGAAACCTAAGAACAGTAGAAACTTAAATTATCAACAGTCGAGAACTGATCAAACAATATGTATAATATTAATTATTTATTAATTTTATGCTTCAGGAAAAGAACCACCTAAGGAAACTAAAATACCTGATTGGCTCGAGGAATTAGTCAAGGATACTTCGCAACAGAATAAAGAACTGTCTGCCACAGAAGGTATATTTTATTTGTATTTATACATAGTAAATTATTTTATATGTCAAAGCGTGATTTTTGTTTCAAATTGCTGAAAAAGTGGTTTAAGAGTTACATGTTGGTACCAATAATTTTCTATACAATATCCTATATTATATCTAATCATTATTTCTTTATACTTGTAGATGCATGGTCAAATATATCACCTTTTAGGTTCCTTATTGCCAACGTCAGATATTCTATATCTATATCAGATATTCTTAGTTAAGACATGACATGGTCTGTGGTGTTAGCTAGTAAAAAATATGTTTATATTGTTTATTTTAAAAGCACAAACTCTCTTTTATTTCTGGGAAACACAATATTTTGAGTATTCTAAACATAAACAAAAATAATTGTATTCCATGTATTAAAATGTGATTTAATCTAGTATTTATTTTAAACAGACGAGCCAAAGAAGCTTCCTGATTGGCTCGGGGGCTCTTCTTCAGAGCCTCAACAGGAGCAGCCGCAGCCAAAACCTGAGGAACGTCATCAAGAACAAGTTAAACCTCTTCAAGTGTCTTCTCAAGGTATTTTCATGCTTGATTAAATTGTATTTTGTAAATAACTTTTATTTGAAAGTTTAGGGGTTGATCCGCAACATTGGAATATATGAGATCTATGGCATAAATCCATATGATATGCTGACATTGTAGCGTTTCCTTAGACAGAAAAGACAGTGCCATGGTATTATAAGCCAGTGGAGGCTGAGTGAGGGTGCTAGAGCCACACACTCTCAGGCATGAGTGGAGAAGCTGGCCATTGCCAACACTCCAATTGCTTAGTTATAAGAGATCTCTCGGCCACTGCTGCTTCAACCTTCGAGGAGGGTTATAGGAATGGTTAGAGCTAGATAATGATTATGCCAAGGGATTAGGAAAGTGAGTAAGGTTCTGGTTGAAGTTCTAGTGGAGGATTTGGAAAAAGAAGAGGACTATTGAGGTAATGATGTAGGGTCTTGTTTATAACATAACAGGGAGTATTGTCAATTGTTCTAAGGACTTTGCACTGAAAGGATTGGATACCCTAGATGTTCTAAAATTTTTTTATTCCCCATAGTTCAAATCGTAGGTCCCCATAGGTTTAAGAATAGTCTTGTAAATTAATATTTTATTGACAAAGAAAAGTTGTCATGTTCTGTTCAGTTTAGCTCTTGTAGGACTTTGAATATTAAATTGATAACAATGGGTAGGTTCTCCACAAGACAGGTATTATAGTTATTTCATTGTATTTCATCAATACAGTTTTAAATCATAATAAATCAATAAAATTATTTTATTAATATAAACTATTCAGGACAGGTTAATGAAGTCATGGCAACATCATGTCCAAGTTGGCAAGTGTTCAAACTGAGCTTGTAGCTGCGATGAGCAAGCGCACCGAAAATCTTCAGATTTACATGCAAGTAAAAATTTTTGAATATTTATATTTTTTTATTTATGGTTACAGGAGTTTTATTTATGATTTTACATTCAAGGAACTGATGCATGAAGCAGAGAGAGTGGTCAGCTCCAACAGTACATCACCGAACAGTAAAATTTCTCCAGTCCGCGTGAAAACCAAGATTCTGGAAAAGAAAATCCTGGAGAAGTAAATAATGAAATGGCTTCAAACCATCTTTCCGAAGAGTTAGCGAATAAAGATAATATAATTCATGACCTTGAGGTGAGACAATTTTTTTGTATTTTCTTGATTACATTAAAACCTCTCTGAACAAATACCTATTTTCAACAGACCATTGTCACTGTTTTTTTTATATCTATAAATTATTGTTATCTATTTTATTTTCTTACTGAATATCAAATAGTGACTGTATGATTCTAATGAATGATGAGATGTTTCAATAAATTATTACAAAAACAGTAAAAAAAGAAACTTATTTGATTGTGTGGTGATGTTTTGCCCTAAATTTTAGACCTAAGAGATTCTTCAGGCAAAGTTTATCTTAGCAACTACCAAAGAGATTGTTTCCCTATTTAAATGTGTTCTTTTCAAATATCGCACTCCCAAACAACTTCAATTATTCATGCTAGAGTTGACTATTGTATAAAGAAACTCTCTAGCACATAGTTATATCGCCTATAAAAATCAAAGGAAAAAAAATACTGGCTTTTTTAAATTCCACAATAATGTACATTGGCATGAAATGATATTAACTTGAGAAAACCTGACAAAATCATAAATATAACTTAGTTCTTAAACTCAATAAGAAAATATGTCTAGCAAGATAAATGTAAACATTAGCAATATTGAGGATGTATAGTCGACTGTAGAAACTATTATAGGTGGAATAATCAGGAGTCAGTCTTTTATTAAAATATTTTTAATTTTGCCGATGTTTCGGCTCAAGCTGTGAGCCATCATCAGGGCATTACTGTACAGTTTATGGTTGGACATGGCTCAGTAATGCCCTGATGATGGCTCACAAGCTTGAGCCGAAACGTCGGCAAAATTAAAAATATTTTTAAAAAAGACTGACTCCTGATTATTTCCACCTATATTAGCTGTATGAAAACTCAATGCAAGAAAAATCTGATATGCGCACACACGACTTTTACTACTCATTATTTATATCAATTCAAGGAATTTTTAAACACATTTATAACAAATAAAATTTTTAAAGAAATATTTAAATTGGATGTAATGAAACATGTGTTTTATTAAATAACTATTTATAATATCTACGCAATTAGTTTGTTGTTTATTATTTAACGTCACTTTATGGTACTATGCTATCGGACGTGCTACAGTGGGAGTCCTAAATTTGCCTATCAGGTTTTATTAGGATAAAAATCTTTAACGAGTACTTACATCGCACAGCTGGGACCACCTTTACGTCTCCTCCGAAGGACGGCGTAGCTAAAGGATTTTTTACTACATTAAAAATCCTAGGACCACTGCGGTTTGAACCATGACGGCAATTAGTTTGTTTTATCCATCACTCTCCATTTAACTTTTACTATATGTATAAGATAATATTTTTTCTAAAATCTTTAGCATTCCAACGTTAATTAGACTGTTTATTACTGTTCTAAGTTCAAACTAAATATTGCATTAAAAATATTTTTGCAGTTTCTCGTTTAGTTGGATATCGAATCGTTCAATTATACATTTACCTGTTTTTTAGCAAAAGCAAACCAGATGATATGGTCAATTTCATAAAAATTACAAAATTAAAGGTACTTTTGAGGAAGAAATTTTGAAATATTGGCATTTAAGTCCTGCCAGACTATTTCAATCACAATGAAACCTATATGATATTAAAGCCCATTAAATTTCCATCATATAGTGAGTTTAATCAAAATCGTTTGAGCCATTTTTGAGAAAATGTAAAAAAATGGTGCAAAATGCATGGTATAAAGTGACTCTTTTGGTTAGCCGATTTTGATGAAAAAGTTGCTGTAACATCTCGGGCGTATAGTAGATTTCGGTTCTGTATGACTTTTCATTTTTGCTCTAGAGTTACCACACAAACACGGACACACAGATCTTTTTGCGGGACTTGGTTATTTGGACTCAGGGGACCCTAAAACGTGTATTCCCATTGAAAACTAGAATTAATAAATTTTCATGATTGCAATACTTTCTAAAGTATTCTAAGTATGCAAGTAAAATATCTAGCAAGATAACTTAAAACATAGCAATATTATTTGCTATGTTTACTATTGGTATTATTGGTTTACTATTATTTGCTATGGTTACTATTGAGAAAAAAAAAAGCTGTTCAATTTTATTAATCCATAATTTTGTGATTTTAGATTAAAGTCGGCAGACTTGAACTACAGAACGAACATTTGGAGATGAAGATTCAAAATCTGATATCAACCCATGAAATGGAAATTGAAAGCTTAAAAAAGGGTCATGGGTAAGTTAGTAATCTAGTAATAGTTGACTAATTATAATTCAAAAATTATAAACTTATTTGTTTGTTTATTTATTTAACGTCCCTTTTATGCTGCTATGGCTTTGTCGGACGATGCTACAGTGGGAGTCCTAAATTTTGGCTATCCAGGTTTTATTAGGATAGGGGCACCTTTTAATTTCCCCTCCCAAGGACCACCTGCGGGTTCGAATCTGTGACCTTTGACATAGGTGGCTGTTATGCTAACCGCCCAGCTACAAGTGGTCCCTATTAACTTATTTATTGAATACAATTCAGTTATCCCTTGTCCT
This sequence comes from Piezodorus guildinii, assembly GCA_023052935.1. NCBI lineage: Eukaryota > Metazoa > Arthropoda > Insecta > Hemiptera > Pentatomidae > Piezodorus > Piezodorus guildinii. The sequence goes on along the minus strand of CM041294.1, from coordinate 165,057,850 downwards.
CTTTCTTAGCATTGTTAAAAATATTGAATTTGTTTACAGGTTTGAAATATCTGCATGGGAAACTCGTTTGGAACGCATGAAGAAAACCTTTGAGGAAACTACAGCTGAGTATGAAGAAAAAATTGCAAAATTGAAGGTATTCAAACAATTTAGAAAATTAAAGGAACTTTTCTTAACTTTTTATTTTATTCCTGAGTTAATAGTTATTATAGTGTATTCAAATATAATATACAAATAAAACATTTACCTCCACAACCTATAAAGGGTTTGTGCTCAGTACATATTGAGATTTGTACTCTTTATAGGCCAACAGCCGTGCAATGAGGTGATTAGGCGGATCTCATGCTCAGCTGCCAGGTTTTCCCACAATTTTTGAGTACCCATTTTATAGAGGCTGGATTTTCCCCAGGAGTTTGTTCATACCCTAGGGTCGCTGAATGAGAGAGCTGGTAGCCTCACAAGGAGAGGTTCTGCTCAGCTACCACCCACACCTGAAGCTGTGTGTGGAATTAGCCTCAGCAATGCTAAAAGTTTGATTAAGGCGGCTGCTGACAATAGATCCAGGCAATACTGGAGGGATACTGATAAGCAGCATCACTCTAAGATGTTTCTGGATGGACCCTGCAGAGAGAGAAGTTATATTCTACTCTCAATGGATAGGACAACTTTAAGGAGGGTAACAGGACTGTACACAGCACACTGTCAACTTAATAAGCATCTCCATAATATGGGTTTGGTGGCCTCACGGACCTGCAGATTCAGCAAGAAGGAGGATGAAACTGCATTTCATGTGATATGCAGTTTTCCAGAGATTGCCAGGATACGGTTTTACCAATTTGGCTTTGACCGTATCCCTGATCCCAAGTTGCGTGAACTGATTAACCCCTACAGGTTAGTCAGGTTCACCAAGGTGCTAGCCCTGTATTAACAGTAGGTTGGACGACGCACAATAAGCCTAATAAGGCTGCAGTACATCAGATTAGCCGGGAAAAAAAAAAAAAAAAAAGGGTGGCTGAAACAGAATAAATGATATTCTGTCACAGCCAGGGTTCGGACCCAGAAGTTCTCTATCCACTAGACCATGCCAATTTCAACCCATTTCAATCAGAATAAAACCTACATGATGTTAAATCCCATTAAATATTACACTGATATAGCACATTTAATCAACTTTTTTAGAGCCATTTTTGAGAAAATTGTTAAAATGTGCATAATGCTGGCTATAAAGTGGCTCTTCTGGTTCGTTGATTTTGTTGAAAAAGTTGCTATGTCATCTCCGACATAGACGCATCCAAAATATGTAATTTCAGTTCTATACAACTTATCGAGCTAGACTTACCACATTATATACACACACACAGACTATTTTTCGGGATTTGGTCATTTGGACTCAAAGAACTATCAAACATGATTATTTCCAGGGAAAACTCGAATTACAAAATTTTCATGATCGCAATACTTTACTACATATTTCATATCTAGTTAAGTGGTAGCAATAAACAATTCAAACAAATAATTTGTGCAATATGCTTTTTTTCAAAGCACTTTAAGATATATATATTCTAATATACTAATTTTTTTTAAATATATTCTTTTAAGAAAAATTAATTTAAACATTATTTATTAAATTATAACTCATTTACTCTCAGGGTATTTATGGGTTCTTGACAATCAGGCACAAATGTTTATTTAACTTGTTTAATTATAATTATAACTTATAATTATTACAATAATAACCAGGCTAACAGTCTTGACCTTAATATCCAGACAGCGACAGATCCTCACCCTTACAACTCCAGGCTCCAACTCTCTGAACTTTCTACCTGCCCTATTACCTAGGGTTGTACCTGCTTGGGTTTTATAACCTAATAGGTAGGGGTAGCCTATGTTTGGAAACAATCATCCAATTGGAGCTGTTATTTAAATTTAAATTTTACTTTTTATCTTTTTGTTAGCCTGCCATCACAATAATCAAATAATAAATAAATAAATACTATAATTATAAAAAATGGATATATTACAATACATATATAACTGCATCTTGTAGAAGATATGAAAGGAAATAAATATATATACATTTTTTATTATTTTGTTTTTTTTAAGGAAAAAGAAACTCTCATAATAGCAGAGCATAAGGACCGAATAGCTAAGCTAGAAGAGGAACGACTCGCAGATTTGACTAAGTTAGGAGAATTCCATCGCCTCGCCATGGAGCAAGCTGCATCCTTTACCGTTGTCGCTCCTAGTTCTGTTTCGTATGTAGTAATATTAATAATAATTGTGGTAATGTTAATGAAATACTGGAAGGGATTAGTGCGGGTGGTGGCCAATAAATGAAACAACTAAATAGTTTTAACTAGTTATTGTTTTCCGTGTCGACCCCCATTGTGGGTCATCATAAGTGCTAAAAAGATACAAAAGAAATAAAATTACAAGAACATTAAATACAATATTATATAAACTGTTGAGCTAGAGAATGTTCATATTAAAACATAAAAAGGAATATATATGTAAAGAAATCAACAAATTAAATTACAATGACTATAGTATAATAATGAAAAGACTATACAGAAAAAATCTGGTGTGGGCAACACACGACTTTTAAAATCAATGAAAGAATTTTCAAATACAGTTAGAGATAAAAATACGTGAAACTATTAAAGAATTAATTAAATTGAATTTATATAGAAACATGAGTTTTATTAAAAAATCTATTATATTATTATCTAAAATAATCAGTTAGTTTTATCGGCTTTTCATCACCTTCTATTACCTTTTAAAAGCTTGAGTATAAGATAATATTTTTTCTAAAATCTTTAGCTTCCAATGGTATATCATACATGTATATTGCTGCGCTGTTCTAATTTTATTGTTATTTTGTATCGTTTTAGCCCTGATGATGACCCACAAACAGGTCAAAACATTGGCAAACAATAAATAGTTAAAACTATTTAGTTGTTTCATTTACTGACCGCCACCCGGACTAATTCCTTCCAGTATTCCATTAACAGTTTAAACTATCATACTATGTTTCCTTTTTAAATTGATAAATTATTTCTTCTTTATATTTCATTTTTATTTTTTGCATGTAATTACTCAAATAAAATAAAAGCAGTCAGACAATACGTCTGCCCCTAAGAGGACAACAAAGACCAAAAGATGAAGTAGAACTGTCAGAGAGGGAGTCTGCGCTATTAGACAAAGAGCGGCAAATTGAAGGTAATAAGTTTTTCTTTTCAATTATCGAAATTAAAAATCCATTCCAAGTGTTTTCTAAAATGGCGACTGGCACAGTTCTACTTACGTATTGCTCTATGTTAGTTTCCTTCTCATCAATGTGATACTGCTTGAAAATGCTTCAAACTTTGTAAATCGTGAGTGGTTGCACTGATAAACACATTAACGAACACATATCACGAGGTGAGTGGCAATTAGTTCGATAGACAATAATAGACTGGTGGCCGTCCTAGGCTGGAGATAAGGCCTAGGCTAGGACTTACTAATCCTCATCTTTGTTTACAAGGTCTCGGTCGGCAATATTGACATTTCCGACTTCGTAACCTAGACGTTCTACATATAAACTTTTATTTTCTTCCTGATAGACTTTATTTTAATATATATATACATATATTTTTTTTTCTAATGTTTTGTGTGTTTTTTCTCTTTTTCTAGGACATTATTTTTATTTTACTAAATCAGAAATGTTCATTTTGTTTTACGTTTTTTATGTATATGTATATAATGTAAATAGTTTAGTTTTAAGATCTTTACGTTAATTTTCTATTATTAGTAATTAATATAAGTCAACATAATTTTTTTTCTTCTTTTTTATTTTATTTTTCAATTTATTTTTATTTAGCTCACAATATAAGAGGACTTTATATTTATTTTTTTTTCTACCGTATTCATCATGGATTTAGACAAAACTCTATCTAATGATGAATCAGGGGAAGAAACGCCATTCTCTGAGATTAGCGAATCAGATTCCCAATATTTAACGCGACGCCAGAAACGCCACAGGAATAACACTGGGTCCGGCGGTAATTCGCCAAACAAAAAAAAAAATAAATCGGCCAAGTCTAAGCCACCGCCAAAACCAATTTCTTCTCCGCCAAAAACCCGCAGCACCACTGCAGCCAACCAACTTGAATCTCCAGCGCCGTCCACTTCAAACGCCACACCACTTTCTTCTACTATCAACCATTCCGCTTCAGTCAACATTGAAAACCAGCCTCACGGATTTTCTGATCCTGAGCCACCTCCTATCTATGTATCCAATATTAGTAATTTCATATCGTTTGGTGATGAAATCGCCGCTCTCATCGGACAACCGAACTTTGAATGTTTCTCCCGAATAAACGATATCAAAATTACTACAACCACAAAAGAAAATTACAAAAAACTAGTAAGTTATTTGAGCTCAAAAAACTACGATTTTCACTGTTATCAGTTGAAACAAGAGAAGTCATATCGAGTGGTTTTACGCGGGCTCCACTCATCTACTCCCACTGAAGCAATCAAAAGAGGTCTGGAAGAAATTGGTCATCACGCACGGAACATTTCTTCAGTGACACACCCCAGGGAAAAATATCCCTTGCCATTATTTTTTGTAGATCTCGAACCAGCCGGTAATAATCCGGAAATATTTCAAGTGAGAAGGCTGGTGTACTCATCTGTCCGTTTTGAAGAGCCTAGGCAAAGAACTACTATAGTCCAGTGCACCAAATGCCAAACCTTTGGACACACAAAATCCTATTGTTACCACCCGGCTAGGTGTGTTAAGTGTGCCGGACCACATGCCTCTGACACTTGCCAGAAATCTCAGACTGAACCAGCAAAATGTGTTCTTTGCGGGGAAGGCCACCCGGCTAGCTATAGGGGTTGTGTCGTTTACAAAAGCCTTCTTCGCCAGAGATCACAAAATTCATCAGTACAAAGAGTGGATCAGAAGATTCGTCCTCAGGTACCAGAGATGAATAATTTATCTGATTTTCCTGAAATTCAGAAACCTGCCAATAGGATCGCTCCACAGCAGCCTGCCACACCTGCAACCAGAGTTCCTACTGAGGAAACCAGGAAATCTCTCTCCGAAGTCACCACTCCAAGGAAGCAACCAACTACTAGTCAGGCGCCTCCAAACTCCCAATTCAAGCCTCCGGTCTCCCGTCCTAAACCATCAGCTTCCCGTCAACCGATCCCACCCCATAATCTACCTTTACAGGTGATACTCCCTCCTGAGAACCCTAGAAAATTCCTGAACGTCCTTATGATCCACCGAATCACCCAACGCCCCAACTTCCATTATCTCAGCGGACTGAACAGATTCGTACTTCACGGCGAGTTCAGCCCCCAGCCAACAATCCTGAACCAATAAATTATCCACCCCATGTATCTTATCCACATCCGTATCCAAACCAAGATCCTTCCAATATATACTCCATCCTTGAGTCCTTTCTCTCTGATCTTAGAGATACCATCAAACCACTAATCACCCTTCTTACCAGAGTCCTTTCTCAAGTCCCATTTAATCTCCAACGATGAGTGTAAAGCCCCTAGCGATTATCTTGTGGAATGCTAATGGCCTGCATAACCATCGTGACGAACTGGACTTATTTCTACATGACAACCACATTGACATAGCACTACTTACTGAAACTCACTTCACACAACGATCAAATTTTTACATACGTGACTACATCACATACAGATCTGACCATCCCGACAACACTTCCCATGCTGGATCATGCATCCTTATTCATAAATCTTTATCCCATTCCCTGATTCCTTCTACTCCAACTGATGCCATACAATCAACCTCGGTAATCATTTCAACTCGTCCTTTCCATCTTACACTCTCAGCTGTATACTGTCCTCCTGGTAACTTCCTTTCCTCTAATCAACTTGAAACCCTCTTCCGATCCTTAGGACCGCGCTTCATTGCTGGAGGAGACTATAACGCCAAACACCAACGATGGGGTTGCCGGACATCCAACTCCCGTGGTAATGTCCTTTCTCGAGTCTCTACCTCCAATTGCTATACTATCCTTTCTCCTACGAGCCCAACATATTGGCCAACATCCCTCAAAAAACGTCCTGATATCCTAGATATATTTGTTTCCTCTCAGATATCTTCCTCCCAATCCACAATAACATCCCTAAATGACCTGTCATCTGATCATAGCCCAGTTTTGCTTTCCTTGCACTCGAGCCTTGTTCCTAAACCCACCATTCCCTCTCTGATTACAGGACGAGTGGATTGGGACGGATTCAGATGTGACTTGGAAACCAAACTGAACTTAAAGATCCCACTTAAGACTAAACATGATATTGATAAAGCCGTTGACCATCTGACTGACTCAATTAGCAATAGCATACTTGACAACACTTCAACCATTACTACTACTAACTCACAGGAGACTACCTTGCCACAGCACATTCGAATCTTATTAAGGGAAAAACGCAGGGCAAGATCGAAGTGGCATAGGACTAGATATCCATCAGACAAAACTTATTATAATAAACTGACTAACAGACTAAAATCAGAAATCAGAAAAATAAAAATTCAAAACTTACTCAACTTCACCGAAAAACTTACTACTACAGACAGATCATTATGGATGACAACAAAAAAGCTACTAAAGTTCAAAAACTGTAATCATCCACTCCTTACTGATTCCCGTATCTGGACAAGATCTGATGAAGAGAAGGCCCAGATATTCGGTCAGCACCTTTTTAGAACCTTTAATCCACATCCAGATATCCATAATCCCGGGCACACTAAGTTTATAGAAGATGAATTAGATATCCCACTCCAAATGGTCCTTCCTCCTAAAGCGTTCCATCCTTCGGAAATATCTAACATCATTCAGAGTTTACCATCCCGCAAAGCTCCTGGGCATGATCTTATAACTTCCCATATTTTAAAACTACTTCCTCGAAAAGCTATCCTATATCTCACTTACATATACAATTCCGTACTCCGTTCCACATACTTTCCTGCTTCCTGGAAATTATCCATTGTCAAAATGATACCCAAACCTAAGAAACCGCCAGAAAATCCATCTTCTTACCGTCCCATCTCACTTTTACCAATCATGGGAAAAATCTTGGAAAAGCTTATACTGAAACGCCTGTATCCCATCCTTGATACTAATTCCATAATTCCTCATCATCAATTTGGATTCAGAACGTCCCACTCCACTATCCAGCAATGTCATCGTGTGGTGGACGTTGTATCGTCTACATTGGAGCGCGGCTTGTATTGTACGGGAGCCTTCCTCGACGTGGAACAGGCCTTTGACCGAGTCTGGCACCCAGGGTTGCGTTACAAGCTCCGCAAATTCCTCCCCCCAACATACTTCCTTATTATCCAGTCCTACCTCACTGACAGATCCTTCAAAGTCAATCATAATAATTCCTATTCATCCATTTTTAGTCAGTTTGCTGGTGTTCCTCAAGGCAGTATCCTAGGACCCATTCTTTACACAGTTTATACAGCTGATATCCCTTCCCATCCTAACACTTTCCTTTCTACCTATGCTGATGACACTTGTGTGTTATCAGTCAATACTGATCCAACTATTGCCTCTCAAACTCTCCAATCCCACCTCAGAGACCTTGAGGTATGGTGTCAGAACTGGAGAATTAAAATTAATGCCAACAAATCCAACCAAATTACCTTTACCCTTCGTCGTAAACCTATGACATCCTGCCCTACTGTCTCCTTCAATAATACTCCTCTTGTTCCGGTTGAACAGATCCGATATCTAGGACTGCACCTTGACAAACGCCTTACTTGGAACCCTCACACAAGACTGAAAAGACAGGAAACTGCACGACGTTTTCGACTTCTTCAACACTTACTAGACAAACGTTCTAATCTTCCACTTAACTACAAAAGACTCATCTACATGACTATCATAAGGCCGATATGGACTTACGGAGTGGAGCTTTGGGGCTCTACTAAACCATCGAATTCTTCCCGTATCCAATCCCTACAATCCAAAATCCTTCGTAAAATCTTAAATGCTCCTTATTTTGTCACGAACAAACTTATCCATAAAGACCTCAACGTTCCGTATGTTGCTGATTTGGCCCGATCTAGATACCATTCCTTTCATGACAAACTCCATTCCCACCCTAATCCTCTTGTTTCAATACTTTCTTCCTCCTCAATTCCTGACAATCCTCCGAGGCGTCTGAAAAGAAGATGGCCTCGAGACCTTCTAGTGTAGAAAAGTTACAGGAGTGCTGCCATTGGGTAGTTCTTCTTCAAGTTTGTATCACGCCATTTAACATTTGTCACATTTACTTGTTGTACCTTGAAGTACAGTTGTAAATTTCAATAAATGATGTTAAAAAAAAAAAAAAAAAAAAAAAAAAAAATCCATTCCAAAAATTCATGTTAATCTATCAGGTTTTTCACATTTATTAAAGATGTTTAAATAAAATTAAATGAAATATTTTTAAGGAATGGAATATTGAGTATTTGGCCATGGTAAAAAATAAAATAGATTGGATTTGCCATAAATGTTATGGTTTGTTTGCGGTATGTACCATGAAAGTTTTTTTTTTTTATTAATTTTCTTTTTTTTAACTTCCATACTTTATCAATCAGTCCGTCCACAAATTCCATTTCTCCCTAATTGGAAAAAGCAGTAAATTATAGATAGTGATATCCATGCTCTATTGTTTTTTCCTTGTCAAGGAGAAATACTAAAGCCAATTCTTTCTGTTTTTTTGTTTTCTTTTTCTGGTAGTGTTGAAAGCTACATTGGAAGCAGAGAGGAAAGAACTAGACGAAGCCCTCGAGATAGAGAAGATAAGAAGAGAGGAGCATGCGAGGGAGTCGAGGAGGCAGACGACGGAGGTGAGGCTGCGGGAGGAGGCGAGGCAGGCTGAGGCAAAGAGGGAGAGGGACCAATTGGACGCGCTAGCTCTCCAGGTCAAGGTAATCTTTTAGCTGAATAGTTTATGTACTGCGTCTCTTATAGGGTGGTGATGACAGGTAAAGGGTGAGGCATAGATTGAGTTCAATAAATAAAAAAATCTGGTACATGCAACACACGACTTTCACTTACCTCCGTTATTTATTAAGAATTTTTAAACAGATTAGAAATGAAAATATATTGTTAAAGAATTATTTACTTTAGATTATTATAGAAACAGGCGTTTTATTAAATAATCTATTATATTATATTATCTAAAATAATCAGTTAGTTTATCAGCTTTTCATCACTATCCATTAACTTTCACAAGATTGTGCATGAGATAATATTTTTTTCTAAAATCTTCAGCTTTCCAACGGTATATTACTGTTCTTAAGTTGAAAACAAAAAATTACATCAAAAAAATATTTTTGCAGTTATCTCCTTTACCTTTAGTTGGATATCCAATTCGTTCAACTTATATGTTTACATGTTTTTTAGCAATGTTAATCAGATGATATGGTCAATTTCATAAAAACTACAAAATTAAAGGTACTTTAGAGGAAGAAATTTTGAAATATCGCCATTTAAGCTCCGTCAGACTATTTCAATCAGAATGAAACCTATATCATATCAAAAAAGTCGGTTCAATTTTACATCCAAATAGCAAGTTTAATCCAAATCGTTACAGCCCTTTTTGAGAAAATCGTAAAAAGGTACAAAATGCATGGTATAAAATGGCTCTTCTGGTTATCTGATTTTGATGAAAAAGTTTTTGTTAACATCTTAGGCGTCTAATTGTCTTAAATATGAAATTTCAGTTTCATAGGACTTTTCGTTTATGTGCTGGATTTATCACAGACACCCAAAGATACCCTTTTTGCGGGACTTGGTCATTTGGACTCAAGAGACCCTAAAAGTGTATTTCCATTGAAAACTGAAATTAGAAAATTTTCACAATTGCAATACTTTTCCTTACTTTATATTTCATATATAGGTAAGTTAAAGTAAAAAAGAAGTTAATACTTACTATTTTGTTAGTATCATGTTCTGTGAGGATATGGATAGTGTACTTGGTGACCAAGCATACTCCAGCAGCTGAAGAACTATGATGCACCCAGCAACTTATACGCCCTCGTTCAGATCTACCTCCATGATAGGTGAATAAAGATTGGAAGCAACTACTGCAAGGAAGAAACTTCAATGTAGAAAGGATGCCCTTAAGGATCAGTCCTTGGTCCTCCACTTTGGAAGGTAGTTTTTGATGAGTTGCTGAGAGCACTAGAAAACGAGTGGTTCTCTGCCACTGCCTACGTTGATGACTTGGCTGCCGTTGTGGTTTCTATCTGCAGAGGTGGGGTAAAAGCAGAAGTAGAGCACTGCGCCAACCTTGTGGCGAGATGGCGTAAAGAAAAAACTACAGGATGGCTTCAGAGAATACCCAAACCATTCTATTGGGTTGTTTCACATGAAATGTCCGTTTTTATAGTTTCTGAAATACATAAAGGATTTTGCAGGTCTCTGTTGTTTTCTTCCGAATGCTTACATATTTAAAGTAAACAGTTACTAATCCTTTGCCTTTGTATTATAAACATTAGCTTCCCAATCAATTTAATATACCTCCAAATATGAACATGGAAACACGCAATTTTCGAGTAATATTTTTGTACAAGTTTAAACTGGGCCATTCATCAGCTGAGGCCACTAGAAATATTTGCAAGGTGTTTAGGGAAGGGAGTGTTAATGAACGCATTCGCCGTTGGTTTGCTAAGTTTTCAGCTGGGGATACCGACTTGGAAAACTTGCCCCGAGGAAGACCTCCGTCCGTAATAGACAACGATGTCCTCAAACATACAGAAGGAAACCCCTAACAAACAGCTAAAGGCCTCTCAGCACAACTAAATGCAAGTGCATCTACCGTTTCCAGACATTTAAAGTGTATTGGAAAAGTAAAAAAGCTTGATACAGGGGTACCTCATGATCTCACTGAGCGGCAGCAAGACCCATGTTTCAAAACATACCGTGCAAAAATTTAAAGAACTGGGCTACGAAGTTCTTTCGCATCCACCATATTCTCCCGACTTGTCTCCAACAGATTACCAACTGTTCAGGAATTTAGACAACTTCGTCAAAGGAAAACTTTTTGAAAATGATGATCAAGTCAAAAGTGCGTTTTCAGATTTTGTTTCACTTCAAAGCTCAGAGTTTTTCAGTTCAGGGATAAAAAGATTGGTGTTACGTTGGGAAAAATGTGTAGAAAAAGAAGGTAAATACTTTGTATAAAATTATCTTGTTTTCATATCGTATTTTTAATAAAAATTCTTTACCTTGAAAACGGACATTTCATGTGACACAACCCAATAATAGGGCACACACT